>CM076579.1:575203869-575817271 GCA_034641835.2 Pinus albicaulis
ACAACATCACTAGCTATGGTTTGCAGAAACCACTGGTGAAAGCCCGCAAGGAGTCCCATACTGAGGGTTTCACCGGTAAATGGTAAAGGACTACAAAGGAGTCCCATACTAAGGGTTTCACTTGTGAGAGCCCACAAGGAGTCCCAAAATGAGTTTAAAGTGATTGATCTATTTGTCTGTGGACCTATATCAGTTATCCGGGTCTCTTTCCTTTCTCCACTCTTTTCCTCACCTACAAATGGACTACAAGGTTGTTTGTGGGAAGCAAGATGGCCTACCAAATATTGAGAGTAGATCAATGTTTAGAAGGAGCCTCTAACATCGTCTCTTGGAAAGGGAGGATCATGATATTATTGGAGGATAATAGGGTGGGAGATTGTATCAAAAACACAATTCCACCACAGCAAGATCCCCAACAATTGGCCCAGCATAATAAGAATAACATCAAGACCAATTTGATAAAATTAATTTTGATAAATATTGTTTTTTATCAAGGAAAAAGTTTTGGATTCGACTAAAAATCTGCACTTGTTATGTGTATTGCAAATGTGGATTTCAAAATCAGAATATGATGAGTCTGGCCCCTCAATTGTTCACAAGAAGTGCTTTTAGAATTTTGGACGTTTGGTACTTCTATCTAGGAGGAGAATTGGATGCATATGCCATTGTAGTTTTAGGTTCGATGGAGGACTAGCATTGTAAAGGGAGGATTTATGTGTTTATTTGTGCACTAACTATCCTGAGTCAGTTTTGGGACTTGGGTTGTGAATTGTGTTGGATTCATGAAATATTTTGTGCCTATGCTAAAGGATTGCATTGGAGTCCTTACATTGGCAAAATTCAAGTTGTGCTAGTATTTTCCACCCTATTGTGCTTGATTCATTATATTTTCTTACACATATTCATATGGATTGGAAAATATTTAGCATGTGTGAAATGTCTCTGCATGATTGTGATCATTGTAAGAGGATGAGTTGTTACCACGTTGTTGAAAACTTGTTGCATGTTTTGTTTTCAATTTCTTCACAATATTGTAGCTTTAAACATAGTATTTACTTCTCACATCATAATATTCCTAAAAATGACTTCTCAAACTCCATTTAATCAAATAAATGCATCCCAACTAAATGGGTGCATAGTCATTATCTCGAATTCATTTGTTATCACTTTGAAAGATTGGCACAAAAAACTTAATGAAAATATGGGTCATTTTAGATACATCTCAAGAGAAGAAGCAATGGATTCAATAGCCATGAGATAAAATCAAAATAAACAGGATCTTGTGAATCGTTGAAAGGCTAGACACACCATTAAATCTAATAAACTGCCTATATAGATCAGTGATAAGTACCTTGTTCCACTGTAATTGCTATTTCATTTGGTAACCCGCGACCATTAATGTGAAGAACATCAGGATTACCAATAGATCTTTGCACATCAAGTGTTCTTCTAAGGATCTGCCAAAAGATAGAATATAGTCAGATATTGATGCATTGCAAGAGAACATTCTGATGGACAGGCTGAAGTTGAACATAGCAAGACTCTTTAATTCCAAGAGATGTACATGTTTTAGGGATGGTTTAATAACTTACTGAAATGTTGGTTGTGTACCAGTCACCTATAAGCAGAGTTATATCACCATCAGGTTGAGGGAATGGAATAAGGATCAGTGCCCTGCAAGCTACACTTAGTCCTCCGAAGCCCGCTACAGCTTTCTGCAGATACAATGATGGAAGTAATAGTAGCTACTTATCTCGTCCTTCCCTTGGAACTTGTACATAAAATTATTTTCTGGTGGTATGGGGCAGTTTGTGCTAGGTACTCCATCTTGCCACGAATTTCTCCATTATCCGGTGGTCTGTAATATTCTATAACAGCTGGGTCCTCACTAGGAATGTGCATGTATTGTTTGATGTGTTCTATAGAAACAATGTAGTTCACAAATGTAAATTGGTTTTGCATACTTTCAGCAAACGATCTGTTCATTAAAGATAGACCGTAAAAGAAGGCCATCCCAACGAAACCTGCACCAGTTCAAATTGTTAGGAATGATCATATTATACATAAAAACATTCAGTAACAACAAAAATCACCCACAGTTGACAATTAGTTTCATTGTTCATACCAGGATTGAAGCTGCCCTATGGAAGTAGAACCATAGCAAGAGAAGAGAAGCAAAGAACAGTTGCATTTAGCACCTTTAGACGCTAAATCAACCATTCAGTGGCTCAGAAACTGTGGAAAAAAGGGCTCAAATTTTTGTCAATAAAGTCTAAGTTCTTCTTCAAGAACTGATCCTCAACCCTGAAAGCCCTAATGGTCATTTCTCTTACTATGTACTCGCCAATATAATCTGCAATGGGTTATTTCGTTGCATCATTTAGTCTCATCAGTTTTTTAGCAGAAGCAAAATAGTCTTCTCAAATACCACTGCGTTGTCGCCTGAATTGTGCATTGCCGGAATGCCATTTCCCTCATTGTTCCCGCCACTCTCCATAGACGTAGTGGGCTGAATTTTTTAATGTGATTGCGGCTTCAGAAAAGGCCCGAATTAGGGCGTGAGTTTATCAGTTCTTTGGCAGAAGTAAAATAGTCTCCTCAAATACGACTCTGTTGTCCCCTGAATTCTGCATCGTGGGTGCATCGTGGGCATGCCAATATTGCCCTCATTCTTCCCGCTTCCCGCCACTCTCTGAATTTTTGAATGTGATTGTGGTTTCACAACGCACAAATTATGGCATGACTTTTGAAAGCTATTAAACTCTATTTCTGATGGCGGGAATCTCTTTGGGTTAGTGGCTTTGACAACTAATGTCCACGGTCTTTATTTGCCCTATTTTCAAATATGGGTATCATTTATTGTTTATTTTGAACAAAATTTGAATGTGTGTTTTATTTGAGATGTGGAAAAATAAAAATTTTATTTTTAAAAAGGGACAATCATTATATATATATAAGGAAGAGGTAGTATGAGGTAATATTTATAGTAGAAAAAATTCTATATTAAGGGGTTTTTTAAAAGAATTTTGTGGAGAAATTTTAATAAGAGAAGTAATAAATTAGGGTAAAAAGGATTATTAAGGGAAAAAGAGTAATAGGTTGGTTGGCTTAATTGGTTATTATCAATGTTGTAGTATTTGTTTAGTTTTTTATTTCCCCTATCTAGGTTCAAATTTCTGCTAAGACAATTGTCTTATCCTTATAACACCGGAAATGACGTAGAAGCCTCCAAGGAGTAGGACCACCACACAAGTGTATCTCAAAATTTCTTGACCATTCTTAATAAATCACATGTTATTAGTGTATACTAGCAGCATATTGGATATACTTTTGGGTTTTAGTGGCAATCATTCCATTTCATCTCAATTGTACCTCAAAACACTTTGATTAATTACCAGTGTTGAGTTTCTCTATAAAATTTTCCTAGAAGTGAAAAAGAACATGACTTTCATTAATCTAGAAGGGTAGTTTCCCCAAGGAGTGTGACCACCCCACAAGTGTATTTAGAGATGTCTTAACCCTTGCTAAATCTTATGTTATTACTATAGACTTACAACATATTAAATATACTCTTGGGTTGAAAATTAATGGAAATCATTTCAATCCATCTCAAGTGTAGCTCAAGTCACTCTAATGAGTTGTCGATCTCAAGTTTCTCCATAAAGTTTTCCTTGAAATAAAAAAAGAGCATGTCTTTCAATCTTTAATTGGATGAAATACACATCCTCCTTGTGAAGACTTTCTTTACTTCATTAAGTAAGGGTTGATAAGTATCTTCTTGGTTTCATTGGTTTCATCAAAGAATTAACATTTTATTCATCAACTCTTAACGATGAGAGGATGAATTCTACTGTGAATTATCACGTGTGTGTTAATGTTCTCTTTTCAATTGTAGTTTTAACCTCCATAGTTAATTTGGTATAATTCCTTTAGGTAGTCATCAATCACTCACTTAGTGCCATGTGCACCAGTAGAAAATGATGAAATTAGTGAGTAGGTGACTAAAAACGTTAGTCACCACAATTATTCCAAGTAAATTACTACTAAATTTGAGCAATTTTAAGTGACCAAACTAAAAATGACTAACTTAAATGACTAATTAGTCATTTAAGTTAGTCGTTTTTAGTTTAGTCACTTATTATCTAGTCGTATATTTTATCCCTAGACTTAAGTTAGTCATTTTTAGTTCGGTCACTTAAAATTGCTCAAATTTAGTAGTAATTCACTTGAAATAATTGTGGTGACTAACTTTTTTAGTCACCTAGTCACTAATTTCATCATTTTTTACTAGTGCAAGGCACAGGATCAAATCACAATGACTGCAACTATTCACCTCAATATCAAGATATTCAAATTTTCATGCCCCTTTGAACTTATAAGAATTACTCATCATAATTTTCAACATGTTGGATTTTTCACCACACAAGCTAGCATGTCTCTAGAGAATAAAACTTAGGTGGAAGGGGAATTAAACCCACTATCTACCACTTGAGCTATTTTCATTTGACAATGAAAGAATAATTTAAATATAATTTTTCTCTAGTATTCCCCCTTAATGAATATATAGTTTCTCTAATCTTTCCTCCCAATCCCACCATCACACACGAAGGATTGCATGAGGGTGGGAGGAATATTAGAGAAAACATATTTTCTCTAATATTCTCCCCAAATCTCATAAATATATATTCTCACTAATGTATAATATTGGGGGTGGGGGTGAGGGTAAATGTTAGAGAAAACATATTTTTCCAATTAGAGAAATTTTGAGGTCTAAAATGGGCCTCCTAAGGAAAATGTACAAACAAAATAACCTTTATAAGAACCAATAGGATTCAAGATGATGATGTCAACCATGGGGGATGATTCGCCATTTTTGGAGTAAAAAAGTAAAAAGATTATAAAATAATAAAATAATAAAACTATTTTTTTTTCAACTCGTATTTTCAATTTGTATCCCCAAGATTTAACTCAAATTTTGAGTGGGAGTACTCATTGGATGAAAAATTTAATTCCTCATCCAAGAAATACCTATGTTGCATACTTTCAATGGACCCTGCTACACGAAAAATGAGAAATACATGAAAAACGTGATTGCAATCACGTTTTTTCATATATTTTTCATTTTTTGTGTAGCAGGGTCCATCGAAAGTATGGAACATGGGTACTCCTTGGATGAGAAATCAAATTCTACATCCAATGAGTGTTTTCGCTCGAAATGTGGGTAAACCCATAGCGAGATAAGTTGAAAATATGAGTTGAAAAAATAGTTTTTTATTTTTTCCTTCAAAAATTTTATGATGTAATCTAATATTACTTTATTATTTCCACTATTATTTTATAATTTCCTTTGGAGGCCCATTTTAGACCCTAAAATTCCCCTAATTCATAATATATATTTACTCTATAATTTTTCCCAACTCCAACACTCATGTAGTCCCTCATGTATTAGGGTGGGGCCAAGGGGAAGTATTAGAGAAAATACGTATTCATCAGGGTACATCAAAATATATTTTCTTTAATATTTCCCCACACCCATGAGGGTGGGGGTGGAAGGAAATATTAGCGAAAACATATTAGAGAAAACTAAAAAAATATGTTTCCTCTAATATTTCCTCCCACTCGTACATTTTTTCTGTAATATTCGCCACCACTCCCACACTCATACCATACTCATACATAAGGATGGGGGTGGGATAAAATATTATAGAAAACATATTTTAGAAATAGGTTTTCTTTAATATTCCCCCCCCCCCCCCCCCAAAAAAAATACATGAGGTTAGGGTTGGGAGAAATATTAGATAGGTGGGGGTGGGACGAAATATCAGAGAAAACAAGAAGTGAGTGGGGCAGAGTATTAGAGAAAAAAGGGGTGGGGAGGGGATATTATGTTATGAAACCAACTCCAAAAATAGAAGAAAAGAGATATCAACACCTTATAAATAGCCACTTCGAGGGGGCAACCTATAATACATTACATAAATGAACAATTCTTGGATGATACAAATGACAAAACCTCCTCTCTATATATAGAAGTCCATGGGGCCACAATGTAATCCTAGTGAGGCCTCAATGTAATCCTAGCCGACCTAACAATAATAATGTAAGGGCACAATAATAACAATATGGGGGTTACAGGGGTACAATAATAACAATAATAACAATAAGGGGGTTACACTAACAATAATAAGGGACTATACTAGTAATATAAGGACCTAACATGCTCCTCTCCTTCAAAAAAATGTTGTCCTCAACGCTTGAGTAGCTCTGGGTGCTTCTGTTTAAAATTCTCATCCTCCCATGTAGAATCATCAGTGGGTAAGTTCTTCCATTTGATGAGATACTATGAAATTGATCGATTTCATAGTTGTCGAGTTCTTGTTTCCATGTCTGCTTCAAGTTCCAATATGGTTTTTCCTTCCTCATCAAGTTCTGGCAATATTGTTTGAACTGGAAGTTTGTCCCCTATAAACTTTTTTAAGCATGAAACATGGAAAATTGGATGCACTCACAAAGAAGTAGGAAGCTCCAATTTGTATGCCATAGTACCAATCTTTTGCAACACCTTGTAAGGACCATAGTACTTTGGCGATAATTTATTATCCTTCTTAGCTTGCTTAAGGGAAATTTGTTTTTATGGTTGTAGCCGTGAAAATAACCAGTCCCCCACATCAAAACTTCTCTCACTACGATGTTGATCTGCCTGTTGCTTCATTCGATTTTGTGCCAAATTTAGGTTATCCTTTAAGAGTTGGAGAACTTCTTGTTGATGCTCGATGTGATCCTCCACTACTTGAACCCTAGAATTTTCCCTTAAAGAAGATGTGACTGACGGTGGATGATATCCATAAAGTGCCATAAATGGGGTCATTTTTGCTGCAGTATGGAAGGAAGTGTTATACCACCATTTAGCAAGAGGTAACCACTTGACCTATTTTTCTTTTGAGGTGAATAGTGGTCCTCCAAAGGCTGCGAATTGGGACAGTTTTGAGTATTTTTGTATATTTTCGGCACATTTTAGTCTAGCGCAGGGGTTTTGGGGTGGGACAAAGCCCCGAAAGCATTGCAATGGGGCAAAGGGTAGACCTAGAGTCTGCAACAAGGTTTGCAGACCACAGGAAAGATTAGGCTAGATCGTTATAAATAGAAGGAAATTTTGAGTCAATACATAGGCATGAATTAAGATTGGTGCGAATTACGAATTAGTAGATCTGTTTGGGTTATTGGGGGAAAGGACTCCTGCTGGCTGTGTGCATGGAGATCCTTAGTCGTGTTGTGTGTGGACCTTGCTGCTGTGTTCGCAGGTTGGGTTTGGGTATTGTAAAAGGATCTGAAGGATTAATGAAAGCATAAGGTTGTTGGAATATCTAAATGTGTTAATACGACTCTACGATATCTGCTATGTTATGCGTAGTTCTGTGTTAAGATATGAAAGTAACTATGTTATTTTCTTATGCTGCATTGACATCTGATCTGGATATATCTGTTATAATTTATGTAAGAATATTTGTGATAGTTGCATTATTGTTCTGTGAATTTATGATCTGTTGATTACTGTGATTATAATTGGTATTGTGCACGTGGATGCAAAGGGATATATAGATCTGGGTTCTGGATATACGATCTAGTAATTGTGAAGTTGAATGCAGCTTTTCTTAACTTACCTACCCTCTCCCAGGGTGTGGAAACTGTCTGCCAGAACCTCCCATACCGCTTCTCTCGGTGATAATTTCGTCTACGTGCAGAAGTGCTACCGTCGAAAGGGCCAGTAGTATAGGGGTTTGTTGGCAAACCTTAACCTCTGAACCTGGGTCAAGACCCCCCCGAGCTAACAAATGGTTCTGTTGTTGAGACCGGGAGCATTTTGAGAGAGGGATCAGGTAATGCCAAGGCCGTATTGGAAACCTGAAAGAAAATAAATTGATGAATGCTTTGAACAACAAGTTTAGGAATTCGTAGTAAAAGAAAACTGAAGTAAGAGCTTGACCACCAAAGAGTGGAAGAATAAGTATATTTTCATGGAGATCTACGATATCTTCTTTGTAAAAATTTCGATCGAGCTCCAGGAGTGGCCATGTTTGTACTCTACCAAAAAGGAAGGACGAGCGGTCACACAATGGACCCTTAATTGATCCAAATAGCTAGATAGACTGATAACTCCAACAATTACATGGTGGACCACCGAGGGACACCAGGCTAGGAGAGCAAGGACAGACTCTTCATCGATCAATTCATCTCCTACTTGGAAGCAGAGAAAATATTCTTCAAGGGTTTTCGAGGTAAGTTTCAGAAGACCTTACCACTGTTGATTAAGATATTATTGTGCAAAAAGAGTATTATGTGCAACCACACCGAATGAATGACCTCTGATCTAGACGGGTGTACAACACGAAGTGGTAAGTACTATTGGACCAACCAAGAAGGAGACAGATCTGTCTATAGTCCGGTAAGATAAGCAGCTGCGCAGAGTCCTCCAGCCAAACCACTTTCCAACCAGCATAGAGGTAACAACTCACATATACCTCTGCCACCACCAAAAGAAGACATGGATGTGCACATGAAGTTGCCTACCTTTAAGGGTGTGGGAGATGAAGACATGGATCAGTTCTAGTTTGTTTCATAATCGGTATGGACTGCGTAGAACGTACCTAGTGATGTGGTGAAGAAGGCACAACTATCCCTTGCCTTCGAAGGAAGAGCTTTGGACTGGTACATGGGATACATCGACCAACATGCAAACACAACCATTGAAGAGATTAAGAATGCCTTGAAGCAACAATTCAAGAAGCCTAAGTTCTACTCTCAAATAGTGGTTGATCTAAAGGATTTCAAGCAAGGGCCTTCTGAGTCTGTGTGGGAGGTCGATCAATGACTGAAGAAGGCGATCATAGAAGGAGGATTTCAGTATGATGATAGACAGCACACAAAATGGTTCATTGCTATGCTGCTGCCTCACTTGTGTGTACCTGTGGGTCACCAAACTTTAGAATCATAGGAAAAAGCCCTAGAGGTCACTATGAAGTTAGGATATGCGCCCAGAGATGATACTCAGCCGAGCGTCCAACGGATCCAAGGAAAACTAGAGGTGATGCACATGGAGATCCAGAATCTGCGAAAGGAGCGAGGATCAAAGGCTAGCCCTGAAAGATAGTTCATACGATGTAGGATGAATGGTCACACCAAGGATAATTGGCTGCTATTAGCAGACTATATGCAGGTCAGGGGACCTAGTCTATTGCACCCTAGAGAAGTTGCAGGATCAAGTGGACCAGCGCTATGGTGTGATGATTGTCGCGTTGTGGGGCTACATGACACAAACCATTGTCCCCACCTTGCTACGTATGTCCCAGAAGTAGAGCAGGAATGGTGCAGGTTCTACAGGTCGGTAGGACATGATGAATAGAATTTCCAGACGTATGATTTGATTATCAATCGAGGGAACCTCTATAGGGTACAGTCGGATCCATCCTCGCCAATATCCTTCTCGAGCATAGGTGGTTCCCTAGCCAGGGGCAGGGGAGGCGAAAGAGGTGGAAACGCAGGTTAGGGACGAGGGCAACTAATATGTTATAACTATGGAGAAATAGGACACTTTGCTAGGGACTGTCCAAACCCTACAAGGCAGTCCTGCTGGTATTGTAGACAGCTGGACCATGCGATTTAAGACTATCCAATATTTATAGAAAAGATGTAGGAGAAGTATCCGCTACCTACGTAGAATGTGCAGAGGGTTAAGGTTGAACTGCGAGACAAAGATCCAAGTGTGAACATCATAACAAGCAGTGTGATGGCCACTGGGGGCCCTAGGGAGAAGACTGTGATTGAACCTCTGATCCGACAAGCAGTTATCAAGCAGGAAGGTTTGGATCTAAAATTTGAAAAAGAAACATTGGCCGTAGCTCGCAAAGACTTTGCTGAGGTAAAGGCGCCTACTTCGCAGCCGTCAGTAGACCTCAACGTAAATGAGGAGGTCAAACCCTGTTTACAGGGATGTATGAAGCTACTGCGCAACCCAAAGGCTGTGGAAAATCTTTAGGCATTAATAGATAGCTACGTAACATGACCTAGCCTCCCTCCAGAAATCAAGGACATACACAAAATATATAGATATAATAAACGCACTGGTAGGGAGATGCGGTTGACTATGCAGATCGATGATTACAAGATGGATCGGGTTATTTTGGAACTAGGGTCAGATGCGAATGTATTACCTAAATAGACTTGGAAATGAATGGGGGAACCTAAGTTGGAATGTTCCACTATCCAGTTGCATATGGCCAATCAACAGAAGATCATACCCTTGGGAAGACTATCGAAGATCATGGTGGATATCACAGGGGTCAAGGTTCGGGCTTATTTTGAAGTAATTCAGATTGTAGAAGATGCAGACCCCTACCCTGCACTCCTAGGTTTGGATTGGGCCATCGATATGGGAGGCATCATTAACCTAAAGAAGAGAAGCATGGTATTTGAAAATAACGGTAAAACGGTAATAGTACCATTAGATCCTGCAAAAGGCAAACGATACACAGAGCCAGTGTGCGACGAAGAGGATATGGATCACATCTATAAGTTCACTGCACGGGATTAAGGTTGGGTCAACCCCATAGCAGATGGAGTACTTTGCTGGGAAAAGTATAGTGAATGTTTCTCCAACTTTGATGGGGAGATAGAGAATTGGAAAAACTAGTTACATGATGTCTCTACGCTGCGATGTCTTCGAGTCACAAAGGACTTCCACTGCATTTCCTCATAAGAGATCTACCCTATTTTGATGGTTCTGGTAACGTTAGGGGCTTTTTATGAGCATTGGAAGCTGAGGTTCCTAGAGAATGAAGTTTATGGGCCCTTAACCTAGCTATGTGTGCAACCCCTACACGATGGTGAGATACGCATAAGGGAGCATTCCGAGAGTGGGAGGATTGTTGGGACATAATGTTCCTGCTATTTGAACTCCGAAAAAGGTGCGGGTCAAGATGTTCCTTGTCCTAGGGGATCTACGTGAACATGTGGTTGCATGGATGGAGATGTGGGGTGACCAAACTACAAAAAGTGTGGGTTCACTTATTCACTCATGTGTTGGGTCCAATCCCTATTGCATGGTACTTGGATGCAGAGCTACATCAATGCACCCGCCATTGGGAAACTCATAAGAGTGACTTCATAGGAACATTCAGACTGATAGGGGGTTCTGAGGCACTCGACGAAGCTTTGCAGGACATAGATACATTTTTTTTGGCAAATCCGGCTCTTCTGCAGTATTTGGGGCACCGACATGGGAAACACAGATGCAGGATATTGTCAACTGTTGCAGCTTGGCAAGGGAGGAAGGTGAAGATGATCCGTAGTTTGTCTCTATCCAGGATTCGGAAGGGGAGTGTGCCGTTGAAGGACCTCCATTGAAAGAAGTAGATGTCACTAAGCCTCTCAAGTTGCGGGAAGTAAACATTGGGATGAAAGAGCACCCTAAGTTGGCTAAGATTTGGGACTACTGGGATGAGGATATAGTGGGAAAAGTGGTTGAATTACTTACAGAATACCAGGACTTGTTCCCGACAAATTTTTTAGAGCTAAAGGGGATCATGGGGGACTTAGGGGTCATGCATATCACTCTCAAACCTGATGCACGATCCATAAAGTAGCGACCTTACAGGTTGAACCCCAAGTATAAGCATAAGGTCTAGGTGGAACTCGATAAAATTCTTATTGTGGGTATCATTAAACCTGTTGAATAGTTAAACTGGGTTATTCCAATGGTGGTTCAGGAGAAAAAAAACTAAGGGGGAGATTCAGATCTATGTGGACCTGCACAAGTTGAACGATGCCTGCATTCATGATCCATTCCCAACACCATTCTTAGACGAAATCCTAGACAACATGGGAGGATAGGAAGCATACTCCTTCATGGATGGGTTCTTAGGATACCATCAGATCAAAATCACATCTAAGGACCGCAAAAAAACCATGTTCGCCACTGAGTGGGGATATTTTCATTATACTGTCATGTTGTTTGGACTCAAAAATTCCCTTGCTATCTTCTCGTGGGTTGTCGTCGCAGTGTTCAAAGAATTCATCCACAAGTTCCTCGAGGTGTATTTCGATGATTGGACTACATTCGGCTTGGTAAAGGCACACGTATCAAACCTGCGCATGATGTTGGATGCATGCCGGAAACACCAGATTTCCCTAAATATCAAGAAGTGTATCTTCTGCGTACCCTTCGGAATCTTGCTCGGCCACATAGTTTGTCGGCAAGGACTGATGGTAGATCCTGCAAATATCGCAGTTATCATAAAATTACCAGTACCAACCACGGAGAAACAACTGTGCTCGATCCTTGGACACACGGGCTACTATAAGAAATTCATTCAAGTCTATGCACTTATTACTGCCCCTATGGAAAAATTACTCAAGAAGGATGTTTCGTTCTTTTGGAATGATGAATGTCAAAAGAGCTTCGAGTTACTTAAACAAAAGATGGTATCGGCACCTATTCTCATCTTTCCTGATTGGGAGAAGGTATTTCATGTTCACATCAATGCGTTAGCCATTTCTCTCAGGGCTATCCTTACACAACTGGGAGAAGGAGATATTGACCATCCAGTTGCCTTTGCAAGTAGGAAACTCTCTGGTGCGGAACACAACTACTCCACCACAGAGCAGGAGGGATTGGCCATGGTCTATGCTTTGCAGAAATATCGGCATTACTTGTTAGGAGGACACTTCAAAATGTTCACAGACCATTCAGTGTTAAAGTACCTGGTAAATAAGCCTGTGTTGGGGGGAAAATATGCCGATGGCTACTGCTATTTTAGGAGTATGACTTTGAAATCATCGTTAAGCCAGGAAAGTTGAATGCTGGGCCGGATCACTTGTCCCAAATAGAGAGAGGTGAGGAGCCAAATGACCTGGAGGCCAGATTTCCTGATGCGCAACTATTTTCTATTAAGGTAGTAGATGCACACCTCGCTAATATCCTTCGGTTCTTGACTACTGGGATGACAACTCCAGAGTACTCTGTACAACAAAAGAAAGAGTTAGTCACCCGGGCAGCAGATTTTACCATCATCACAGGTCATTTATATAATATGGGAGCAGATGAAGTATTACGACGATATGTTTTAGAGCATGAAAGGCACGCTATCTTGGCAGAGGCTCATGAAAGAGTAGCAGGAGGTCAGTACGCAGGGAAAGCAACAACGCAAAATATCTTGAGAGCTGGGTTATGGTGGCCAAACCTGCATAATGATGCCCATGACTATTGTAAAGCCTGCGATACATGCCAACGAATAGGGAGGTCATCCCGCAAAGATGAAATTCCCCTTCAACCACAAATGGATCTACAAGAATTTGATAAGTGGGCTATCGATTTCATCGGGCCTATCAACCCACCAAGGAAGAAGATGGGTGCGCGCTACATTATTACTACCACTGATTATGTAACCAAGTGGGAGAAAGCACAAGAAATAAAGGATTGTACTGCGGATACCGCTGCACATTTCATCTTTGAACAAATCCTAACCAGATTTGGATGTCCGAAGATCCTCATGAGCGACAAAGGTATGTACTATGTTAATGAAACAATCCAAGCTTTGACCTAGGAGTTCCAGATCCATCATGTGAAAAGCACACCATATCACCCACAGGCCAATGATGTGGTTGAAGCTTTTAATAAAATCTTGGAGCAAGAACTAACAAAGGTATGCAATGTTGATTGCAACGATTGGGATGTGCGAATCCCATTGGTCCTCTGGGCCTATCAAACAACCTATAAGAAGCTAATAGGAAAAGCCCCATTCAGGATGGTTTATGGTAAAGAAATCGTTATGCCCATGGAGTATTTTGTTCCTATTCTGCGTATCACAACATTTACGAACATGGAAGGACCTGACATCATGGAGGAGTGATTAGCGCAACTTATGGCTTTGGAGGAAGATCAGTTTCTTGCAAATTTCCATCAGCAAGTCCAGAAGGCCCGCGATAAAGCTTGGCATGATTGGCATATTCGCCAGAAGAAATTCACGAAGGGAGAATTGGTCCTCTTATACAATAGCCAGTTTGCAAAGCATCTTGGGAAGTTTCGGCTGCATTGGCTTGGTCCCTACACAAGCATGAGATCACTTATTGCTAAAGAGTCATTAGGTAAGCTACCGTGCGAGATGATATGCTACTGTGCTATGTCAATGGTCGCTTCGCCCAAACCATATCGTATCAAATGACTATATGGCTGGAGTAGCCGTACAGTGGGGGTGGGAGACCCCACCACCATAGTGACTGGGACGAGTCACACACATGCTAGGGGAATGTTGGAACAGGGTCCTCCAAAGGCTGTGAATTGGGACAATTTTGAGTATTTTTGTATATTTTTGTCATATTTTAGTCTAGCGCAGAGGTTTTGGGGTGGGTCAAAGCCCTGAAAGCATTGTAATGGGTCAAAGGGTAGACCTAGAGTCTGCAAACCACGGTTTGCTAACCACAGGAAAGATTAGGCTAGATCGTTATAAATAAAAGGACATTTTGAGTCAATAGGAAGGCATGAATCAAGATTGGTGCGAATTACGAATTAGTAGATATGTTTGGGTTATTGGGGGAAAGGACTCCTGCTGGCTGTGTGCACGGAGATCCTCAGTCCTAGTGTGTGTGGACCCTACTGCTGTGTGCGCAGGTTGGGTTTAGGGTATTGTAAAAGGATCTAAAGGATTAATGAAAGCGGAAGGTTGTTGGAATATCTGAATCTATTAATGTGAATATATGATATCTGCTATGTTATGCATGGTTCTGTGTTAAGCTACAAAAGTAACTGTGTTATTTTCTTATGTCGCGTTGACATCTGATCTGGATCTGTCTGTTATACTTTATGTAAGAATATCTGTGATAGTTGCGTTATTGTTCTATGAATTTATGATATGTTGATTACTGTGATTATAATTGGTATTGCGAACGTGGATGCGAAGGGATCTATAGATCTGGGTTTTATGATATACAATCTGGTAATTGTGAAGTCAAACGCAGCTCTGCTTGACTTACCTACCCTCTCCCAGGGTGCGGAAACCTGGTTCCAGCACCCTCCCATACTGCTTCGGGTGACACTTTGGCCTATGCAAACAGGTCACTGCCGAAAGGGCCAGTAGTATAGGGGTTTGTTGGCAAACCTTAACCTACGAACCTGGGTCAGGACCCCCCGAGCCAACACTTTCTTATCATATACAAAACAACGAAGATATCCTTCCAAACATTTATTCACTATCTTAGTTTGACCATCGGATTGAGGATGATAAGATGAGCTATGAGCTAGTTGAGTACCCAAACAAGAAAATAATTCCGTCTAAAAATTTCCAGTAAAAATGGGATCTCTGTCACTTACAATAATCTTTGGGTTTCCATGTAGCTTTTGAATTGTTTCCATAAATGCAGTAGCAACTGTACTTGCTTTAAATCGATGAGATAATGCACAAAAGTGTGCATACTTGGTAAGTCTATCAACTACCACCATGATGACACTCTTTCCTTCGGACTTAGGTAAACCTGTGATAAAATCCATTGAAATCTCCTCCCAACGTTGACTTGGAATGGATTAAGGTTGTAGAAGTCCCGGGGTCTTAATTGTTTCCACTTTATTCTGCTGGCAAGCCAAACATTCCGCCACAAACTTTTGAATATCAGATTTAAGGCCATCCCAAAAAAATTCTTTCTTCACCCTGTGGTAAGTTTTTAAAAATCCTGAGTGTCCTCCTAAAGGAGAAGTGTGCAATTCCAGAAGAATATTTTGTTGTAGTTGGGAATTCTTACAAAGATATAAGCGATCTTTGTACCATAAGGAATCATTTTTCCAACTAAATGTATCAGATGTACTAGGATCTTGCTGCAACTTTTGAATGAGTATCCATACATCTTTGTCCGTCTTCCATTCATCTCTTGCTTCGGTTATCCAATCTGGTTGGATAATAGAAATGGCACAAAGCAATGCTTACACCTCTTCATTCTTTCTTGAGAGTGCATCTGCAACAACATTAAGCTTTCCTTTTTTGTAGATTATTTCAAAGTCATAACCCAACATCTTTGTGACCCATTTTTGCTGCTCTTCTGAAGATAGTCTTTGTTCCAAAAAGTGTTTAAGACTATCATGATCAATTTTTACCTTGGAGTGTCTTCCCATTAGGTAAGTTCGCCATTTCTTTAGTGCATGCAGTATTGCTAACATTTCCTTCTCATAAATAGGTTTCTGTAAATACTTTCCTTTGATTGGACGACTTTCAAAAGCAATGGGTCTTCCTTCCTGCATTAAAAGAACACCAATTCCATTTCTTGAGGCATCACATTCCACAATAATTTTTTTTGTGAAGTCTGGCGTAGCTAAGACCGGTGCTAGGCACATTGCCTCTTTAAGATGTTCAAAGGCCTTAGTTGCTTCAGGAGTCCATGAAAATGCATCTTTCTTCAATAATGTTGTTAGAGGCGCTACTATTCTCCCATAATTCTTAAAAAACTTGTGATAATACCCCGTTAACCCGAGAAATCCTCGCAACTGCTTTAAGGTTGTGGGGACTTTCCATTCCTTAATGGCTTTAATTTTGTTAGGGTCTACCTTAACACCCTCGTGAGATACAATATGACCCAGATATTCCACCTCTTGTACTGCAAAGAAACATTTAGATGTTTTTTCATATAATTTTTTGTCCTCCAATAGTTTGAGCACCATGTCAACATGTTGAACATGATCCTTACAAGACATGTTGTAGAATAGTATATCATCAAAAATACTAGCACAAATTTTCTAAGGAAGGCTTTGAAAATGGAATTCATAAACCCTTGAAATGTAGAAGGTGCATTGGTAAGTCCAAAAGGCATGACAAAAATTTCATAATGACCCTCATGAGTTTGAAATGTTGTTTTTGGAATATCTTCAGTCCTCATTCTAATTTGATGATATCCTGAACGAAGATCCAACTCAGTAAAATAAATTTCTCCATGTCATTCATCCAATATTTCTTCAATCATAGGAATGGGAAATTTATCTTTAATAGTGAGATTATTGAGCTCCCTATAATCTAGACACATGTGACATGATCCATACTTCTTGTGCACCAATACTACTGGAGTAGAGAAAGAACTTTGACTAGGTTGAATTATACCAACCTCTAAAATTTTCAATCATACGTTCAATTTCACTTTCCGGTCATATGGATATCTCCAGAAGGCTAGATCGCGGGAGGAAAATTCCCGGAATCGAGCCGGAATAACATGATCATGATCACGAATAGGTGGGAGTCCTTTGGGAGTTTCAAACACCTTGGAATGATTATCCAATAATTTTTGGAGATCTCGAGAAATAGATGATTTTGATGTTGGAACTTCTATTGAACATAATTGTGCAATTACGCCTCTTTGTTATTTCTTTGAAATCCTTTTCATGAAATTATAGCTTATTATCTTTCCTCGCATCCCTGCGATACCCCGTAATTCGATTTCCTTTCCTTCCGAAAAAAAAAATTCAAGAAAAAGTTCTGAAAATTAAAAGTTAATGCCCCTTGTATTGTAACCATTGTACCCCTAGTACAACATCAAGACCTTCCGGGATGGAAAGAATTGGACTATTCAATACATATTCCCCCATTGATAGCTTGATATTATGGAATTTTCCAGAGCAATTTATAGTTCCTACATTTGAAACCATCACTTGACATTCTGGTGTTGGGTATAGGAAACAATTCAATTCCTTGGCTACCTTACAATGAATAAAATTATGGGTACTACCCGAATCAATCAACACTGTTTTCTTTTTCTTCTTGATATGTCCTTCTATCTTGAGAGTTTGAGGAGTGGTAATTCCTGCCAATGCATTACATGATATGGTCGGACTCATTTCTTCTTCTTCTAGGGTTGCTTCCTAGTGTAAATCCTCTTCTTTTGAAGTTTCTTGTTCATTTTCTTCCTTCTCTTCATAATTTATGTAAAATAATTTCTTCTCAACACACTTATGAACTTTAGTGTATTTTCTATCACAACTGTAGCAAAGCCCTTAAAGAGTTTTTCCTCCAAATAGTTGTGGTGTCAACCTTGTAGGTTGTGTGGAAGTCTAGAGTAGCAACACTTCCATCTTTATAGATGTGAGTGGTAGGCTTCCTTGTCGCCATAATTTTACATTCAATTTTTCTTGCCAACTTGAATGCCTTCTCCAATGAATCAGGTTCCCAAACACGAACTTCATGTTGGATGTTATCCTTTAAAGTCCCTATGAAGACATCAATTTTGTGTTCCTCTGGAATATTAGTTACCCTTATATTCCATTTTTGGAAGTCCTCAATGTGCTCCACCACTGAACCCTTTTGTTTGAGATTTATCAATTGGCTAAAGAAGGTGTTGCTCTTTGTATCCTCATAATGTGCTATCATTTCCTTCGTAAAAATTGACTAAGTGACAATTTTTTTATGGGAGCAAAGTCATCGATACCATACAAATGTATTTTTTTCTAAACGTAAAGTTGCAATGCGTACCTTTTGTTTGTTTTGCACATTATTGAGATCAAAATATTGCTCCATCTGTAGTATCCATGTTACGGGATCCTTACCATAAAACTTCCTCATATACATCTTTGGAATATGGTGGTTCTTTAATCCAACATTAGAGTTTATGAAATCTTGATTAACATTTATTTTGTTCTCATCATGAATTTCCTCTACTATATTTTCGTCATTAGGAATCATTTCTTATATCAACTTTGACAAACCTTCCTTCAAACCTTCCATTTTTTCTTCCATACTATTCTTCAAACCATCCATCATAGCTTCCATGCCTTTTTTCAAACCATGCATCTTAGCTTCCATGCTTTTCTCCAAAACATCCATTTCATTTTGTGTTGCTCTTTGCAAGAGCAAATTTTGGTGCACTTGCTCTTGTAATTTTGATAGATCATGTCGCAATTCTTCATCTTCATGAGCCATAGTAGAGTACTCTGAGGGCTTAATCAGTGTTGAATTCTTCTTAGGAGACATTTTAGAACCCAATACTAATATCTATGCTTAATAGGCCTTCAGAATCACTTAAAACTGATTTTTCAAATAAGACTTATGCAATTTGAAAAAAAATACACACCTTTTTCTTGATTTTGAGGATCTCGATATTGAGACTGAATTATATCTGTGTTTTCAGATATTCAATATCTAAAATTCAGCCTTGAAGTATCCCTCTGAATCTTCTTTCGAATGCCACAAGTCTGACCTGATTTGGAATCTTGAAGACAAATTTATGCCCAATCTCCTACGATGACCTAATTATGGATTGGTTCAATAGAGAAAACTTGTACGACTTTCCACGTGTCACTGTTCACTCCTTTGGTTCTGAAATTGATATTAAAAAAACTACAGTTTGTGTACTTATGGCCAATTTTTACAGAATCTCAATCCGATGCTCAGAGAGAGAGTTATGATTTTTTTCCCACGGTCACCTTTTTGAGATGAAATTCGGGAGCCTGAAACAATCCTAACTTCCACAGATCATAACTCCCAAAATATTGCGAACCAAGATCTGAAATTTTTACAGGAGGTTCCTCAGGATTTTCGCTTCGCTCTGTGAAAATTTTAGCTTCTTAACCCACGTATAAAAAATTTATAGCGAAAATTCCGTGATGACATGTTTAGGTTAAATTTCGGAGTCTGCAAAAAGCCCTAACTTCCACAAATCATATCTCCGAAAATATTGCGATCCAAGTTCTGAAATTTTGCAACGATGTTCCTCAGGAGTTTGGCTTCGCACTCTAAAATTTTCAGCTTTTGAACCTTCGTAGAAAAAAAATTATAGCGAAAATTCCACAATGGCCTGTTTGGAGCAGCGAAACCCTAGAATCCAAAGCTCTGGTACCAAATGTTATGAAACCAACTCCAAAAATAGAATAAAAGAGATATCAATGCCTTAGAAATAGCCACTTCGAGGGGGAAACCTTCAATACATTACATAAATGAACAATTCTTGGATGATACAAATGACAAAACCTCCTCTCTATATATAGGAGTCCATGGGGCCACAATGTAATCCTAGCCGACCTAACAATCATAATGTAAGGGCACAATAATAACAATATGGGGGTTACAAGGGTACAAAATAACAATAAGGGGGTTACACTAACAATAATTAGGGACTATAATAGTAATATAAGGACCTAACTTATTATAGAAAATATGATTTATATAATATTCACCCCACCCTCACCCTCTATTTTCTCTAATATTTTTCCCCACCCAATTCTTATTTTATCTTATATCCCCCCCACTATATCCATTTTTTTTCTCTAATATCTAGCCTCTCCCTTCCCTTCCCACACCTCACTTTCATACATGAGAGTGTGGGTGGGGGAAAATATTAGAGAAAACATATTTTCTCTAATATCCCCCGCACCTCACTTTCATACATGAGAGTGTGGGTGGGGGAAAATATTAGAGAAAACATATTTTCTCTAATATCCCCCGCACCTCACTTTCATACATGAGAGTGTGGCTGGGGGAAAATATTAGAGAAAACATATTTTCTCTAATATCCCCCTCCACCCCCACCATTTATATTATTTAATATCTCTCCCACTTCCACCCTCATCATGGGGTGAAATATTAGAGAATACATATTTTCTCAAATATTTCACCCCACCTTGAGGGGTGATTATTCATCTTGAAAATAATTAGGATTTCAAATTTTCTTGGGGATTACAAGAGGATACTGACAATATCATTGAAGCATATACTCTTTACCAGGGAATAAAAAAATCAATGCAATAAAAATTCAAGAGATCATCATGAGTGCGGATTCACTTCTCATTCTCTCTAGAAATTTAAATAGCTCACTTCCCAATGATCTCAAGCTAGATTAGATCATCAAACGAATCCTTAACTTACTCTGTTACCATCTTTGGGTGGGGGTGGGGAGGAATATAGAAAATGTGTTTTTTATAATATTCTTCCCATCCCACCTTCTATTTTCTCTAATATTCCACCCTACCCACTTTCTGTTTTCTCTGCTATTTCCCCCCACCACCACCATATGTTTTCTTTAATATCCCCTCTCTCCCTCCCTTCCCACACCTCACTCTCATACATGAGAGTGTGGGTGGGGGAAGATAATATCCCCCCTGCACCCATACTCTCTATATTCTCTAATATTTCCCCCCACTCCCACCATCATCATCGGGTGAACTATTAGAGAATATATATTTTCTATAATATTCTCCCCGACCTCGAGGGGTGATTATTCATCTTGAAAATAATCAAGAATTCAAATGTGCTTGGGGATTGTGAGAGGCGACCAACAACATTGTTGAATCCTATTCTCTAACCAGGGAATAAAACAAGAAATGCAATAAAAAATTCAAGAGATTATCATGATTGGATATTCACTTCTCTTTCTCTCTAGAATTCTAAATGGATCACTTCCCAATGATCTCAAGATATCTTAGATCATCAAACGAATCCTTAACTTAATCTGTCTTGTAGAATTTCCTTGAAATTTTTAACTATTGTAGTGAAGAAATTTGAAACTAATCGTTGCACCAATACCCAAAATTTCTCTACGAATTTGCAATAGAATAGAACTGAAATAAAACACAGTCACATGATAGAAAAACACACACACACACACACACACACAATATTTTTTCTAGGGAAAAACTTCTAATAGTTGTAGATTTTATTGAGATATTTTGGGAAATTGATCTCTTATAAGGTTGTACAATTTTACTAGAAAACAAATATGTTTTTCCTGCTTAAACTAAGCTTGAACACCCTACAAAAAATCATGATTCAGCTCATCTTTCTTGTGCTATTTTCTCTGCCCTTATCTTCGAGCACATGAAGTCTCCTATTTCCTAGCGCAGATTTGAACTCCTATTATTGAGGATCCTCCTAAATCCTAGCACACACGTGCAAGCAAAAAATATCTCCTTATCTTATTGCATATAGGCTTCTCCTTACACGTTCTCCTAGAAATCCTCTCACACACACAATCTCGTGTATACAAGAATTAATCAATGATGTGCCATCGTCCTCCTTATAAGCAATTCAAACCACCTATATTTGGAAAATTTATCTTTAGAACTGAAACTTTTGATTGACTAGTTAGTTGAGTCTAACTAACTCTTGTAACATATCCTAGCCATAAAATTAACCTTTGATACTTTGTCACTTTTCCTTTTCCAACTCTAGCTCGCACTAGGAGACAAACAACTGAACCTCCAACTATATGAATGAGTTAAACTAATTCATGAACTCGTCCTAACTTATACGAACTTGTGCATACTAAAGAAGGTATACTTGTGGTCTCTTTGACAAAGATACAAGTTAAAGTCTAGACCTTGCTCACTAATTTTTTCAACACTCCCTCTACGCGAGGAAGGCACTTCCGGAAAAACCTCGTCCACCTAGATTTTTCTCCAACACTACCATGGCCTATGTTACTACAACTGTTCCCTTGGACTAGAATAATTCCCTACTTTCTTCTGCGGAATCTGCTTTGAAGACCTGTTATTTCTAGCCATGCTCTGCGAGTCCATCACTTCAATCATAAGTTCCATGTACCCTATGTACCTTTGTGGATGTTTCCTCTTATTGAAGATGATACTGGAAGATCCAACTCTCTCCTGATCTCCCTTAAACAAATCCTCTACCCACTTGGCTCAAACTCTCCCTATATTGGGAGTCACCTACTGAGTGCTGCCTTCACTCGCCTTGGGATATGCTCCTCATCATCTTGTTGATCAGCCCAACTGTTAACTAGCTTAGACTCAAACTAAGATACTAGTTGAGCCTCCATCTTGAGTAGCTTCTTCTTAGGTACTATAATATACTCTTTCTCTAAGGACTCCCTCTAAGTTATTCTCTCCTCAACCATCACTTCTCTACTTTTAGCTCTCACTTCCTTGCTACTCAAGGTTGCACCTGTCTCTACCTATAAATCATATCAATTCTTCTCTATTATACAAAATCTACGACTGCAGACATAAGTATCTTACCTACATTGGGTGGCCTAGCCTAGAACAACAAAAATATAAATAAGTTAATGTTTCCCTTAAAGTAAATAGATAATGGGATGAAGCATACTTGTAATTTGCCATATGTTTCACTACTCTCTTGGCTCGAATGCTCCAATCCTAGCTCTGACTGTTGTAATTATAACCTTCACAATCAAACAACACAAGCCAACAATCTACGACATCTATGTAACATCATATAATCGCTTCATTCAATGGATCAACATGGAATCAAAATACATGAAATCACAACATCACATATAGGAAAACAAATAACTATTTGCATTAATAGAAATAGAGTGAGTTACAACCAAATATAGGAGCTGATCTTATATAAGAGCTCCTCCAAGTTTACTTGTCCTTATTTTCCACAAATTATACCTCTATGTCACCCTAATGCATGGAATAATGACTCTTCACAGCATCAACATGAGGGTAGAATCTATCTCCAAAAACCAACTCCTAGCTTGTGGATGGACACAAATATATAGAAGAGGATGGAAAGTTTGGGATTTATTATTCATTTACCAATCTAGGCTTGAGATCCACTCTTGATGGTAGGATGAGCTCAAATGATAAGGGGTGGAAACTCCAAGGTAGGATAGGATATGATTCAAGAGTTTTATCTAAGGTAAATAGTTGTAACAACTCTTGGAAGCTTGTGGAAGAGGAAGCTTTAGAAATGTTTTAATTTTTTCCAAATTTTTAGAAGCAACGCACCCCCAACATAGGGCAACCTATTGGTTATCAACCCTGCCCAGTAAGGGACAACCCATTGGTGAACGCAGATCTACAGGCTTAGAGATTGTGGCAGTCCTTAAAATGACTGAATTGAGGCAATTTCAGGCATAAACCCGGGGAAAACTCCACAATTAAGTTCGCTTGAGGCAGAGGAGTTTTGGGATGGGTGACCTCCCGGGAAGTCCTGGTTACCAGGTGCAAGCCCCGGAAGTGATGATTGATGCTATGTGATTCATTTCACTAGTTTCAATCCCACTTCTTCACCCCTGTGAGCATCACCCGATGCAATGAGTGCTAAATGGACTATTCAAAAATCATGAGAAATTAGTCAATTACGACTACCACTCATGGAAATGGTCATAGATGAATGACTAAATTAACGTAGTTGAATCCCAAAAATGATATCTAATAAACCCAGGGATTAAGTAGAGTCATGCTTAGGGATTTGTGCAATAATTATGTCACAGGGTAAAAGGATGTTGATTGATCTAGTTTGTAGGTCGATAGCCTAGATGTGACAAAATGGCATATAACATTATTCCTTATACTTATCTTCTTCTTACATCTAAAGGCGAAGTGTTGGAGGTAAGCCCTACCACTGTTGAAGATGACACCATAACCCTTATCCTCAAGGGTAGCTGAAAAAACAATATTCTGCTTTAATCCTAGAACATAGAGGACATCTTTGAGATGAAGAGGATTACTTGAATCCCTCTAAAAGATAACAATACCAACTCCTATAGATACACACATGCCATCATCTCCTAGCTCAATTTGAAACTGCATGTCCTTCTCCTTCAAGTGGCTAAAACTATTTCTGTTCCTAATCATGTGGAAGGATGCTCATGAATAAATTACCATACACTATTGTCTATTGAGATTTCCATGCAAGATATCAATGAGAAATCTTTCTCTAAATGGGTAGAAAATGCATCTACCTCTGTTGATGCAGCTACATGATCCTTATTATACTCCTCCTTCCGCTTAGGAAACTTAGTGGAATAATTTCCAAACTCATGGAAACAGAAGCACATGATCTTGCTTAGGTCCTTTTTCTTTCCTTTCTGACTAGATTCAGTCACTCCTTGTCCCTCCTTACCCTTTGCCTTGTTACCCTTACCTTCCAGGAAAAATTATCCTTGTCCTTTGTCTTCATAAATCTACCATCTCTGGTCCCTCTCTAGATATCTTCTTGAACACAGTCAATCCATAAAATTTCCCAACCGGGAAAATTTTCTCTATCGCTGACAACATCCTAGAACCCATATCAAGACTTGTGAAGTCATAAAAGAGAAAAAATCACAAGGTCATGCTATGGGACAATCGCACCCACACCACCTATTTCATCTCAAAGCAGAGTGAACTTTGACAAACACATGACGATGGGCTCGTCCTTTCTCATTCGAATACTCCTTAGTTTCTCCTTAGGAGCAAGCTTCCTGGTATCACCAATACTCTGATATAGATCTAAAATAGTTTTGAACATCTCAAAATTTGTCTTCTTCTCATAAATATGAGGAATTATATGATCTCTGACCCCTTCTAGAATAATCCTTCTTACCTTGATATCATTCTTAGTATGTTGGGTCAACTGTTGAGGTTCTTGGGGTGGTGGTATAGCGTGCCTCGCAAATTCCCCCACCCCATTATCCTCCAAAACTATCATGATCCTTCCATTCCATGGAATGAAGTTCAATTCTCCCTCTAAAAAGTGATTTGATCTCAATCCTTGGTATGCCATCTTGCTTCCCTAGAGATCTCTCCAACACCTGGCCACTAATATCCTTGTATTCCTTCACAATAGGCTGAACTTAGGGTTCAATAAGGAAAATTATAATAACCCTCATATACTATAGAACTTACTGCCACCAAATCTACACCAACCTAATAATATCAGCATTGAAGGACAACAAAAATTACCTCTTTAGTAGAATTTTTCTGCTCACAGTTCTGGGTTGTTCCTCTGAGATTCCTAGACCTTTAGTTAGAGCACCTGAACACAGTGCACTAGTCCTCCAACTCGGCCTCTAAGCCTCCACAAATATTGTGTTGATCCTCTACTATAGGTCCTTCACTGTTGTGCAACTCTACACAATATCTTGGCTCTTCTTCTCCTCCCTTCTAGGCCTTTTGACCCTCTAAGATAGGGATTCAAACTACCTGTTGTGCACAGAATATGGAAATGGACTATATCTTAGAATAGACCCTTCAAAACATGAAAAATCAACCCAAAACTCCTACTTATCCACTCATATAGGACCCTACGTAATCTCAGTTGTTCCAGGCACGGAAAGATATCCTCCAGCTCATCCTTCTCTTCTTAGAAAAGCTCCTATAAGATGTTGCTCCTCAAATTAGATGTCCTCGTCTTTGATTTATCACACTTGTGATGTATTAATCAACTTGCGCTGGTATTTATTCTATTCCTTGCTCATATACCATGTAGAATGTCCTTGAAATTTTGAAACTATTGTAGTGAACAAATCTAAAGCTAATCGATGCACCAAGACATAAAATTTATCTAGATATTTGTTGGAATAGAATAGAAATAAAACACAATCACATGATAGTGAAAAAAACTATTTTTTCTAGGGAAAACCAACTAGGAAAACCTTCTACTAGCAGTAGATTTTATTGAGAAAATTTGATCAATTGTTCTCTTACAAGGAAGTACAATTTTACTAGAAAAAAATGTTTCCCCTGCTTAAACTAAGCTTGAACACCTTGCACACAATCCTGATCTAGATCCTATTATTTGCGTTGTTTTATCTTCCCATATCTTCTAGCACAAGAAGTCTCCTATTTCCTAGCACAGATTTGGGATCCTATTATTTAGGATCTTCCTAAATCCTAGCGCACACCTGCAAGTGAAAATTCTCTCCTTCTCTTGTTGCATATATGCTTCTCATTACACGCTCTCCTAGAAAGCTTCTCACACACACAATCTCGTGCATACAAGAATTGATCAATCATGTGCCTTCGTCCTCCTTATAAGTAATTCGACCTATTTATATATGGAAAATTTATATTTAGAACTCGGATTTGTGATTAACTAGTTAATTGAGTCTAACTAACTCTTGCAACTCATCCTAGCCACAAATAACCTTTGAGACTTTGTCACTTGTCCTTTTCCAACTCTAACTTGCACTAGGAGACAAACAAATTGTTGGACACCTAATCCGCCAAGGGTTAAGGTGTGGGAGTTGGACAATCAAAAAGAGTCCAAGAGACCTTGGAATATGGAATCCAAGAGTCACACCAATATAATATAAATGTATATCATTATGAATAATATATAATCTCATGTTTATCTTTCCTATTCCTTCTATTCTATATGTGTATCTCACATGGTATTAGAGCTGGCAATTGCTGGCCTCCTCCAATTTGAGCCTGATTATTGGTGTGAGAGCCATATGTTTATGGCCATTTATGCCCTTCATTAGATTTGTTGCAGTGTGTATAGCAGTTTAAGTTTATGCTCTGGGCATTTGATAATGCCTCCGAAGTCTTTATAATGTGACCATACCACACTCGGCCCCTGGCCCTCCCCAATGCGTGGTCCTCCTCCTACCACCGGTGCCCGTCCACCCTCGCACCCTGCTTGCTATAACACTCCAACGTTTAGGTTCATGTTGATAGAAGAAAAGCATGCAACTCGAATATGTTTGAATTACTGAAAATGCGTTTGAATGCATTCTCCAGACTCGGCCCTCGCATTGAGCAATTAGCTCTTCCCATTCACAAAATACCATGGGTTATTTCATCATCGATTTGCTGAGAGAACATGAAGAGGCCAATGGCAATGACGATGGTTCCGAAGATTAATAATGCAACTTCCAAATGATATTTCCTTTGTGGGGGGCTTGCTGTTTACAATAAATGTACCGTTGAAATCATTGTCTTTTACATAAGCCGTGGACATGGATGGATCAAATCAAACCTCTTATGTTCAGCCTTATTATGGAAATAACGCTTCTCCAAATTGAGCCATTGATCGACACATGGTGGATTTTTGTTATGCGTTAACTGGGAACAACTCCAATCATTTTATTTCTGCCAAATTTGATCCATTCTCAAGTGCAACCTCGAGTGTGTGCTTTCTGGACATCTGAAGGTGGATAGTCACCGAAGGGAGGCATACAGGCACCAGAGCGTTGAAGAGTGGGTTGGTAACGGGCCCACGAAGGGCGGTTTCAGGGGAGAGGAGCGCAACAAGACTCTGCAGAGTTCGAATCCGGAGTAGTCGGAAGACTAGGCGGTTTCTTAAACTATGTATCATAAAATGCCATTACAAGTGAATGATTGATGGATGAGCTTATGCAGTATTTGTTATGTTTAGGTGAATTCCATTAATTTCAATTCATTAAAGCTAGTTTAGCATGTCTCGCATGAAGTAAATTGTCCATGGAATTCATGGAAATTTCAGGAGTCGAGAAATATAGTATTAAGGTTTTAAGGCTCTTTCAGTCTTTAAAAGTTACTAATCTTAGAATAATCCTTGTTGGTGAAGACGTTCCACATCGAGGCCATATCCCAGGGAGAGCTCTCGAACCTCTTGAACTCCCAAAAGCATATGTCTGTACATGCTCTATTAGGCAGTATTTATAGCCAGTTATATTTTGTGACGAGCATTTGTGAAGTTTGAGCATCTCTTCTTCCACATAATTGTTATGCAACATATTTTCCATATCAATAATCATAATACTACTATCAGGAGTTGAGATTTTCATTGGATGGACCGTTGACAACAGGGTTGATATCGTGTTTTCTTTACGCTGTACACCCCTCCTCACGCTAGTATTATCGGGCTCCTTTTTTGTGTCGGGTCTCCATACAAATAGTCGACCCATACCACTGTGGCATCAAGCCTCCGCCTAAGGGAATTTAAATGCCATGGATATGGAGATCATCGCTCTAAATGAAACTCTAGCTATTTCACATGAAAAAAGTATTGTAATTGTTGTAGATGGTGGTAAAACAAAAGAGACTATTGCATCTCTTTCCATGGAAGCTCACGACACGAAAGGAGAACAACGAGTGCCATGCAACAATTCTCTTACATCTCCAAGCCACTCTAAATAGATCAGCGGGGCCTCCCAAATGTTAATAGTGGAGCTAGAGAAGGCTGAGGAATTATTTCAGAAGGGAAATGATACCATTAATGGTTACCAATTTGAGGAAGCACAGCTCTGGAGATAAGGGTGAAACATCATGGGGAACTTGATCCAGAGTGTTTATCCACATATTATCAATATGGTCATGCACTATTTTGCAAGAGTTTGGAGGACTATAACCCCTTTGATGATGACTCCTCTTCCCCCAAGATAGGAGAAACTTCCAAAGTTTCTCCCTCTGCTATTGTTGACATGCATATCGAAGGTACAGAGACATGTGAAGTCCACCTGACAAATACAATTGAATCCTTTGAGGTGCTTGCTACTAATTCAGCCTCTGTTGTTCCTGCTCAATGTGATACAAGTGTAACATCCGACATAAGAGACCAACCTCAAGCATCACAAACCCTTTCCAATTATGATGCTAAAGGAGATACATCTGGCCAAAATGAAGGTGAAAAAGATGAAAATTGGGACAATGTTCCTAATAACGAAGGAATTGATCTGGAGAGTGAAGAGGAGGAATCAGAGGTGGAATTGGCATGGAAAATGTTTGACATAGTTAGAGTTATTTTGGAAAACAACTAACAAGCTGATGATATTTTGAGGATAGTGCAGATATATACTTCTTTGGGAGATGTCTCGATAGGGGCTTCACTGGGGGAGCAATACTATACCAGGTGGGTTCATATTGGGGAATATATATTGAGGAAAATTTGACTTAATATATTGGGGGATATATAGGGAGTAAAGGGTTTTTATATTGGTGAGTATAAAAAATGGACCTCAAAGTTAATGAAAAAATATAGAGGGGTATAAAAAAATGTTAATGAAAAAATGGATACCTACAATATCTGGTGAAAGTAGGGGTTTTTTAAATTGGGAGGTGTATTGGGTTCATATTGGTAGGGGGTTAAATAATGTGATTTTTAGAGGTATTTTCCAATATGTAGTGAAATTAGGGGTATTGTTTAGTATGCTATGAACGCATGCGATATGTTAGAGGTTAATTGAGTGAAGTCCCCGTGGATGTCTCTCTTGAGCGAGAGAATTTTGAGGCTTCTTTCCAAGAATACTGCAAAATTGTTTCATATTTATAGCAGAGCTATGCTATAAGATCTGTGTTTCTCTAGAATGGGTTGATAAGGTAACAAAGGCTCTCAGGTATGGGAAAAGGGAAGTTTCAGTGTGTGAGACTCACTTGCACAAACTCAAGAATAAAATTTTAACCCTTTCAAAAGGCGGCGAAGCTTATTCAAATAAGGTTACCTCGTATTACCTCATAGATTATAGAGAAAAGGTAGATGGCCTGCAACATTTGGTCTCATCTCTGCAATTTATTGAAATTGACCCCTCATTTGAGGGGAAGAATATGAGAGAACAAGAGTTCATATTGTACAACGAAGGTATAACTAAGGACCGGTTTGATTCACCCACCATGAAGGATGAAAGTGGCAATCCAAGAGGATTTATATTTTTCAATTTTGAAGATCCAGATGATGCTAAAAAAGCAGTCGAGGGTATGAATGGTTTGCAGATAGGTAATAAGGTAATATATGTTGGAAGGGCTCAAAAGAAAGCAGAGCCTAAGCAAATGTTGTAGTTGCAATATGAAGAAAGATGTCAAGAGAGGATATTAAAATCTCACGGATCACATTTTTATGTTAAAAACATTGATGATGGATTAGAGTTTTTGAATAACCTCATTCATTCCAATGTTCATGATATGGTAAAAATTAGCATGAACGCTCTCTCTAATATTCAAACTTATTTACAAGATGCAAAAGACAAAATTGATTTCTTGCATCTTGAGTCACAATTGCAACAAGAGGAGCTACAACAACGTAGTCATCATTTTGAACCTGTTTTTATTCTATACATTGAAACAAAATCCCATAAGAAGTAAGTTGATTGATATCCAATGCCCAATGAAGCAACAAAGTTACATGCAAATGCTGAAATTCAGCCTGCACTTCCTAAGCCCATCATCAGACCTTGGGAAGAGATTGTCTGCAACAAGCACATAACAAGTCTTGGATATGATAAGGAGGAATCCTTTCATATCCCAGATTACTCAAATCCCATCCAGTTTCATAGTGTTGACTTCCTTCATGAAATTTCACCCATAGGTGTTCCAGATTCTTCTCCTCTTCCACAACAACAACAAGAGAATGTTATATTCCAACATTGTGACCGAGTTGGCCATACGAAATATCACTGTTTTGATATTCATCCATGTAAGCATTGTCATAAAACCACTCATTATTCACATAGATGCTTCAAAAACAAGCTTCATGCAAGAACAAAGATTCATCTTGGATGGATTGTTTCTTGAAAATGAGCTTCAACAACAAAGAAGATATTTTAGTCATATGTTTGTATTTCTTCTAGAGTATTAAAAAGTCTTGCAGATGAGTTTTCTCCATCATCTCACCTTGCATCTAACAGGGGGGGGAAGTGATGGACATATACAAGCTTCAAAGCCACATCAAGCGAGTCTGAGCCACAACTTACCATACTAGATTTAGAGTTGTAGCCAAAGACAGAGATGCCCCTAAGAATTCCTTTGGTTGGTGGTCAACCTTAAACCATTTATGCGTGATTGAGACCTCCCTTTTCAGGTTGAGCTTCTACCTCTTCAAAGAATTTGGGACACTTCCTCTAGTAGAATACTTCAGCGTCTTGTTAGTTTTGGAAGAGTTATAGGAATTGCATTAAGCATTCCATAATTGGTGGTCTTTCTTAAACCACCGCAGGTTGAGACCTCCATTTTCAGGTTGAGGTTCCCCCTTTTTATGTAGGTTGCAGACCTCCCTTTTCAAGGTTGAAGGTCTCCCTCTTCAAAGCATTAAGATCACTTCCTCTAGTAGAAGACCTTATCTTCTTTCCAGATTTGGAAGAGTTCCCAGAACTGCACTAAGTGTTCCAGTATTGGTGGTCAGCGTTAAACCACCACCTTATGCAAACATTTCAGAGAGCACATTCAACCTAGTGTTTCCATGCATATTTTTCACGTTTTGTATTAAGACTCTCTTCTTGGACTCATACATACCCCTTCGGATTAAGGGGGGAAATGTTGGACACCTAATTTGGTAAGGGTTAATATGTGGGAGTTGGACAGTCAAAGGGAGTCTAAGAGACTTTGGAATATGGAATCCAAGAGTCACACCAATGTAATATAAATGTATATAATTGTGAATAATATATGATCTCATGCTTATCTTTCCTATTTTTTCTATTCCATGTGTGTGTTTGACACAAATGAACCTCCAACTATACGCATGAGTTAAATTGCTTCATAAACTCATCTTAACTTTTAGGAACTCGTCATAAATTATAGGAACTTGTGCATGATAAATAAATACTGCTTGTAGTCTCTTTGATTATGGCACAAGTCAAATAAGACCTTACTCGCTATTATTTTAATGATGTCTCATCTCCAGAAATCAATGTTACCATGTCCCAAAAGTAAATAATTTAGCAACAGATGAAATGTCCAATATCAACCCTTCTCTCCCCAAAGGATACTTAGTTTGTTAAGGTCAGACCCAACAGGTCCCTCTACCTTAATGTTTCCTATGAATTGCACTATTTGTATGTGTAATAAATTAAAATATATTAGATGGGAGGCCCCCCTCTTTAGGCACCCTAGATTTCACCATGGGGCATACATGTTGTTGGGTAATTTAATTGTTGGTTAAATTATGTCATTAGATTTTCAAACCCGGGGATCGTATCCTTGCAAAGTGTATGTGCACTATATATTCTATGAGGTGTACTTTTGATTAAGGATTTAAATCTAAGAGCAAGGTGCAAAATTCAACTATTCAAGACTAGCTCTTATCAAGTTACGCACATGTTCTTTTTGTAAGATCAATTTCAAAATAGACTAAACTAGGATGTAGGAAATCAAAGCATATTAGTCTAAGAATTGAAATGTCTATCCAATCAAACTAAAATTAAAAGTCTATTCTAATTGAGAGGAATTGAAAGACTATACTAATGAGCAAAATTGAAAGTCTATGACACTTTGCAAAATTGAAACTCTATAAAAGCAAAAAATTAAAGGAACTCTTATTCTAATGAACTTGAAACAAAACATATATATTCTACCTCTATTCTAATCAAATTGAAATAACCACTATTCTACAAGAACATAAGAAATTAAAAACAATAATGAAATAAACTTGGAAAGCAATAATAGAAATTCTTAACAAATTACTAATGTACACAGTCTTAATGTGAGTCAATCCAGACATGAACCATAAATCTGAGACTAAGCAAGAATTTCAAGTGTGCAAGCTAATAAACTAATGTTTTTGGTATTTTTTTCTTAACGTTGAGCGCTCAAATTGTTACAAGCAAAAATTAGTAAGTGCAGGAAAAACAAAGTATCAATCTAGAATGAAAATCATTCCAAATCTAATTCATAGAGATCGAATTAAAAGAAAAACTAAGTAATAAGATAAAACACCACTATACTATCTCATTTCTCATCAGGGGGACCTCCTGGTGAGCGTAAGGCGTGAAAACTCAAATCAACATGTTAAATCACCAACACATATGTGAAAGAACAAAGTATTGCATTCGTTGGAAATTAAGTCTCAAAGAGTTTCAATAATTACAGAATTAAAAACTTCCATCTCTTTGCTTCAGAGAAAAGCATTTTTATACTATATTTAACCAACAACTTCATAAGAAAATAATGCCGAGAGGCAAGTTCCTCAATCGATACTTATGTTTCCTAATTAAAATAGAGATATATCTTTCATGATTTGAAGATTCTATTATTCATGATTTTCTATGAGAAGAGAAAATCATGATGGTTCTCAATCTAGACATCATTGTATTCAGGTCTCGAATCTCGCTTGCTTGATTCCATGCTCGCCTGGTGATGAAATTATTTTCCTTGAAACCCTGTGCGAGAATAGAGCAGAGTAAAACTTTCACTCTGAACAACTAGACTCTCGAGCTCTATGATCTTCCATGTAAGCTTGATATGTGGATATCCTTTTTCTTGACATTTGGAATTTATCCACGTCTCTAGTTCATCTTCAAATTCTTGGGAACTTTCATAACCATGGACTTAGCTGCAAAAATTCTGATTAGCTACAGAATTTGTACATTTTAGTAGCCACAGGAATATTTTAATCATTTTTATAAATAAAGTCTATATTATGAGATGTAAATGATTGATACCTTATGTTATAGCTAAGGATGACCTAAATGACCTTATAACCTACAGATGTAGCAAAAACATGTATGGAAAAGGTGAAAATAAAAGGAAAAAGGTGTCTAAATGAGGACAATTCAAGGATCCAACACACATTCGCCCTCTTGCATGAGTCACCTTCCAGAGCCTTTGGCCTAATATGTAGTCTGAAGTTATGAATCAAGGGTAGTGGAGGTTATTATGTTCTCAATTCCCTCTTGTCAGTTATGATGGGAAAGCAATCGATGATCGTGAGGAATTCACGGCAGAGTGCGAACAGGGTAAATTGCTTGGATAATCAGGAGAATGGGATGTCCTTATCATGATTTCATGTGTATGGGAAGGTACTATAGATTTTTATGCTTGTGAATGGAGGACGAGGAATGAAATAATCACCTAAAAACTATGTTTGGACTATTAAGCAATCATATTGGATCGACCTCTTCCTTGCTTCGTGGTTGTGTTTCCTCCATCTCTTGTTTTGTGGCTTTCCCCACATAGCGATTTTTTAGAGGTAATCCTCCTGCTCTAAAGTCTAATCTAACTAGTCATTTTCACTTTGCATATTTTTCCTTGTATGTCTAGCCCTCCTGGCTGTGACCCTTTTGGAGAGAGCCCTCTCCGGCTTGATAGGGCTAGCTATCAAGTCAAAAGCTTGGTTTGTGGTTAACTCTGTTGGGATTCCTTCCTCAACCTTGGGAATCTGGTGGAGTGATAACATACTGGCACTGTTACCGCAGAACAAAGAAACATTCTAGTGTCGTTGTTGGGGAGGCGAAAAGACAAATCTTCCCTGGGAAAGAACAACAAATATTTAGATCTAATTGTTGATGGTAAACAATAGCTGGACACATATGCAGGCTGAACCATTCACCTGGCGACTCCATTGACTGAAAGATCCAGAAAATCAACACTTCATGGTGACTCCACTGCATGAAGATCAGTAGCTTCAAGAATTTTCAAGATGGAAATTGTTGCAAGAAGGTATGCTCCCATGAGCTAGGATCACATTCCAGGTTTCCCAAATAAAATGCCTAAGGTAGATTGGCAAAGGAATTTTCCTATGTTTAAAGATGATGATAGGAATGATGTTGCTTTACATCTTGTTAAATTTCACATGCATACATGCAATTTGAAGGTGGAATTTCCTAAAGATTGTCTTTTAAAGATGTTCAGGGCTTCTCTTGAAGGAAAAGCACGATCTTGGTATGAAGTTTTGCCACTTGCCAGTATTTGTTCTTTTAGAGTTTTCCATTCAATATTTTATGAAGAATACAAGGAGTCCTACCCTTCTTTGTCTTTGGTTAATAATTTTTGTGATCAATTTGAGGTTTTCATTCAAAACCTAGAGGATTTTTATGATTATACTGAGTTCATGGATGAAGAGATCTTGGATGCTTTGCATGACAATCATTTTCATCACCAAAAATAGCAAGTGTTTTCCCTCATGGAAGAAAAATATGATGTATATTTTCTTGATGTTCATAAAGACTTCCCACAGGAGACAATTCTTGCAACACTACAACAAGTTGATCAACCAAAGGTTAAAGAAGATATTCAACATCCTTGTGAATCTTTAGGAGAGAAAGAAGAAAATTATTGTGTTATCAAAAGAAAAAAAAAGTACTTTCTCCTCTATCTGAAGATGAGATAGATTAGCTCCTGAAAATTCATGTTACAGTCCAAGCTAAAGCAGGTTCGCAGTGTTCACATAGTCAAGAATGTGTTGGTAAAACTTCTTCCATTTTTTAAAATGAAAATCTAAGTTTAAATGAGGACAATCCTGAAACTAGATTTATAGATCATCATGAAGAAATACAATATCCTTTTTTAATGTTCATATTTGATGAAGTTTCTCCTGAACTTGCTTTTCCTAAGCACGATAAATATGAATATAATTTCAATGAGGAGTTTGGTGAAATTATACAGGATATTGTTGTGAGTAAACCGATTTGTGATTATGATTTCCTGCAAGGAGATCAACTAGAAGATACTGTTGTCTTTAAAGATGATAGGGTTGTCATGTCCGTTAATCCTGAAGAATGTTTCTTGTTTAAGGATGACTTAGAATATGAATTTGAGGAGTATGAGCCTAAGAGAGACAGTATGCCAGAGAAAAAATCAAATTTTCTCATGCTTCAAGAATTCGTAGCCAACACTCAGACAACAGAAAGTCACACCTCCCTATGCTCTCCTTTGGATCAACAACCAAGTGTTCTGTAAGATCAGAATGAAGAGTGTGATTGTGTTTTTTCTGGAGCTCGAGACAAGGTAACATTTTAGATTTTTGAAGATCCCTTTATTGATCTGCTACAGTTAGCAGGGAAGATGTATTTTATTATTTTCATGGACCAAAAGCACATGTTCAGTAGACACTTGGAGTCACCTAGATTTTGTTTTTTCTTCCTGCTCGAGGAAAGTGAGAGCATAATTCAAGCAAGTAACCATCTACTGGATTGGTTACACTGGAAGGATCACTTCACGTGATTGTAAATATGTCTTCAACAGGCAGGTGGGTGTCATCAGGATTTGAAGCCCTCAAGTCTCAATGATGTACTACCATCAATAAGTTTAGTAATTTCTTTATTTGAGTCAGTTTCATTCAGTTTATGTCATTAAAATTTCAGAAAATCAGTCCTACCTTTTAGCCTCAGTTATTTTTTACCATATTTGGCCCAATGGAATAAAGAACTGATCTGCTCAACTCAAAGATCTGTGGTTCTTGACACCTCTGTTAGAGCTTCCATCCCCAATAAGGACAATGTTAGAGTTAGAATATGCATTCTGCCATCAGTGATCGATATCATTGCTTCATTTCTCATGTTAGGTGTCTCATTCTGAAACTTTTATATCATTTCATTAGGTCATGCTAAAAATTCTTTCACTGATGGTAGTTCTCCTCAATAAAACTTCACTCTCCCTCAAAGAACCATATTCGTGACTCACTCTCATGAATTCTTAAACATAATAACACTTGTAAAGAGCTTATTTGTCTATGTCTTGTCTCAGTCAAGTTCAATCATGGAGATCAGGTCTTAAAGCTCTCATTAGGTCATTAGGGTTTTGTTTTTCAAGGTTAAAAATGCATTATTACATCCAAATAAAGTCAGCAAGCATATGAGAGCGACTCAAAGACATTTTATCTTCATCTACAGAAGATCATCACTCTGTAACTATTCTATTTTTCAAGTTGTAATTATTTCTATGATTTTTATATCAAAATGTTATTTTGATATAAAATAAAAAAAGGTAATTTATTTTTCATTTTTCAAATGTAATTTTATGTTTTTATATGTAATAAATTATTCCCTAGCCGCCAACTCAATCACTCTTGCCAAATTGAAGCAAAGAAATTCAAGCTCCATTAGCTAAGTCAACCTGCAAAGCAAAAAGTTAGAAAAGTCAAAGAGTATCAATGTCAAAGTTTGAGAAGAAAAAGTGAACATAAGAAAAGTGGGTAATTAAAATTGTAAATCGAATCCACTAGATTATAAAGCCATTCCAAAACCTCAAAACGAAGTCCATTTTTTTCATTAATCCTTCAGCAATCCTCAACAAAGGAGAAAATTATCATTTTCAGAGAGCAACCAAGAAAATTTTCAGGTCATTGTGTGTTTGCAAGGGTCGTTGCGCATTTTCAACAGTTTTTGCGCATTTGAGGGAGACACTACGCATTTGGCAGAAATTCTCAGACTGTTTGAAACAGTCGTTGCGCGTTTGGAAGAAGTCGTTGTGCATTTTCTCAGGATGTTGCGCGTTCGCCCAGAAAGTTCAAAAAACTCTTACAACCTCCCACTCCATCAGTTAATGCCAAATCTCTGCACAAGTTTTCTTAAAATATCCATTTATCAATGAGTAAACCCTAGCCATCATCTCATTGATATATTTTGTGCTTTATAATCATTTGAATACTTTCCTAAAGGAAGAAACCCTAGTTCTCATTTTAAATCTAATCCCTAAACTGTTATATATTTCCCTTCCCACTCCCATATAAATTTTTCCATATCCCCATTCCCTAAAGAAATACCATTCCTAATATCTCTAAATCATAGGGTTTTCACTAACCTAGGTTCCCTTCACATTCCCATTCCCTCCATTTCCCAAAACACTTCCTTTCACTTCACATTTCCTCCATTTAATTCCATCACCCTAGGGTTTCTACATCAATTATGGATGAAGAGGAGAACAAAAGTACTAGTGAGGAACAAAGACCGAAGAAAAATCCATATAAAAAGGGAGGGAAAGTCATTAGACATGAACCAGCAACCACTAGAAATCTTATGGAATCTCCCCTCACTGTATCATGCTTTAAGCATGTAGGCTGTTTTGAATTTTGTGAGAAAGTGCAAAAGATCCAGTATCATCCTATGTTGACAAGATTGTTCATTTATAATCTTCATGATAGATAGGTCACTCTTGCCGGGGTTAATTTCACTATGTCCACTCATATCATTGCAACTGCTACAGGGATCCCAAATGTAGGAGAAAGATGGTTTAAACAAGGAAACCTCAATCATTATTACTATGAGCCATATCTTAAACCGAGGTACAAGGATGAAAAAAAGACAAATTTTCCTTTCTCTCATCTCCTTGACAGATATGTCCCCATGATGAAAATCATCATGAAATACTTCACCTGTGAGAGAAGGTTTTCTAGACTCTATTCCTATCATATCCAGCTCCTCATGCACTTCATTAGAGTCGGAATGCTTCACATACCCTATTATCTCTCCCGTAGCATTGAAAAAATGGCATTTATTGCCCAAAAGAGAGATTATGATCATAAAATGCAAAGTATTTTCCACCACTCCCTCATCAAAATGATAATCATGCATCAGCTTGACCAATTAAACATTCCATGGGACACCTTCATATCCAATGATATTTTCACTTCCCCACCTAGTCAACATGGCCAGAATGCCCCTTCATCATCACATCTTCTTGCACTTATCCCTCCATCTCAGCCTGTTGTTCATACATCATTACCAATTCAGCTTCATTCACCTCATTCACCTTATACTGAGCCTTCTTCTTCACCTTTCTATAACCCTACATCATCATCACATCATGATTCAGAGTCATCAAGCAGTGAGGAAGATATTAAGGCAACATGGGCTAGATTGGATGAGGTTGAGCCATTTCCCAAAACTTACCAAGGATGCTATAGACATGTGTTTGATTCACTTAGAGTGAAAGGGGCCATGCCTTCTTCATCAACACAATAGGTAAATAAAGGTAAGGGAAAGGTGATAGAGCTAAACATTGATGATGAGGAGGGCAATCATGAGATAGAGAAAGAATTTTAGTTGATTGACTTAGGTGAAGGAGATGAAGAAAAAATCACCAATGCAGTAATTAAAGGCAAAGAGGAAAATATTAGTGAACTTCAGACTAATCTTGAGAGGGCCAAATATGTGATTGACTTCCTTGAGCAAGAAAATAAGCAGTTGAAGACCAAGCAAGTCATCAATGAGGTGAAGTGTATCAAATCACAAAGAGAGGAATAAAATTCTAAAGCCTTGCTTGAGGAAACATTGGAAAGGTTTGGTGAAACTGCTGATGAGGAGGATCAGCCTCCAAGATAGAGACCAAGGACTAGAGGGCTGAAAAGAGATCTAGCCTTAGAGAGACAAAGGGAAGCTGAGCTACCATACCATCTTACCTTAAATGAAAATATTGCCCTGGAGATCAATGAAAATAAAGAAGCATGGCTTGAGAGGGTCAACCAACACTTGGAGCAGATCTTGACCAAGGCTCAAAGGTACAATGACATTCAGAGAAAGATGGCAAAACATTATGCCATGAGGAACAAAATTGCAAGGGCCAAGCTCAAACGAGCCCATGCAAAAATCCAAGCTTTGACCAAGAAAGAGAAGAAAGAGAAGTTGGAAATACTTGCATAGGTGTCACTTCATGATTCAAACATTAAATGATCAAGTACCCTCACAATTTTGACAAGTTTTGGCAAAAATTTTCATTCTATGAAAATTCTATGTTTTTGAGTATTTTTGCACACAAAAATTTTCCTAAACGCATAGCGACCTGGACTTTACGCTCTTTTTTGGGACCTCTAAATGACAAATGGCCACTACTAGCAGGTTTATATTGGTGATTACATCAACCCAAGAAATTTTCAGAGTTTTTGGAGGAGAACTAGTCCATTGAAAGCTCAAAAAACCATCAAAATTTCATGTTTCTGCCTCTAAATTTGCCTAGTCACTGCGCATTTACCAGTCTTGGGCGAACATGTTTTTGATAGGGCAAATGAGCACCATTTTGAAAACTGGAGGTAGTTTTGGAAAATAGACTCAATATGCTTTCCAATGAACTATCATGGAGCTGATTTGGACATCGGGAAGGCACTGAAAATCAGCCTTGAACAGAGGTCAATTTTTCTGCCTGGACGCTGCGTGTTTCACAAGAAAAATGAATTTTACACAGTCTTAAGAAATTTTTGAAGTTTCACTCCAGTTTGACTTTTACTTTAAGATATGAGGAATTTACTTATGTAAATGGTCAATATGAATGTAAATATCATGTTTTTACTTTTACCTAGGGTAAATACATTAGGTAAGTCAACCATTTGAGGTGTAATGAATCAATTCATTAGAGATAGGAATTAGTCCCTTTTCTCATCCTATATTCTAGCTATCAGTCCAGATTTTTATGTAATATCTCCCTCATCTCATGAATTCGACCCCTATAGATGAGTGGAGGTGATTTTGAGGTCTACTTAGCTCAGATCTTCATAGGATTCAAAGGTTGGAATCAATTTCATTTTGCTTTGTGGATCAAGAAGACTTTGTATTAAGTTTTGGCCATTAATACAAGAGGAGTTGCAGCTATATTTATGGGATACTTGTGGTATTAAATGTCCTTCATTGTTTCCTCTTTAGTTAAATATGTGTGAATGTATTTTTTATTTCCTTTCCATTTCTATGATATGATCTTTTATAAGTGTGATATTCAAAATTCATGCTAGTCATGCCCTGTTTTGGATAACTGGTCATAATTTATTTCATGTCTTCTGTCTGAGATAAATTCATTTTCTATGCTTTCCTCAGCCTTATTACATTTTCTTAACCATCCCATAACCATTTGCCTCAAGTGATTGACATTGTACCTACCTTACCCGATTCATCCTTGCAACCCTTTTTATCTCTTGCCCTGACCTAGCCTTCCCTTGATCTATTTTCATTATCATCTTATTTACCCAACCAAACCAAAAATCAAAACAACCCCTTGTACTCATTATCAAGCCCAAAACCCAAATTTCTCCAGCCCTCCTGGATGCGACCCTTTTGGAGAGAGCCCTCTCTGGCTTGATAGGGCTAGTTTTAAATTCAAAAGCTTTGTTTGTGGTTACCTCTGTTGGGATTCCTTCCTCAGCCTTGGGAATCTGGTGGAGTGATAACATACTAGGATTGTTGCTGAGGAACGAAGAAACATTCGGGTGTCGTTGCAGGGGAGGCGAAAAGAAAAATCTTCCCTGGGAATGAACGACAAATATTTAGATCTAATTGTTGATGGTAAACAACAGTTGGACACATATGAAGGTTGAACCATTCACCTGGTGACTCCATTAACTAAAAGATCCATAAAATCAACAGTTCATGGAAACTCCACTGCATGAATATCAGTAGCTTCAAGAATTTTGCAGATGGAAACTGTTGCAAGAAGGTATGCTCCCATGAGCCGGGATCACATTCTAGGTTTCCCAAATAAAATGCCTAAGGTATATTGGCAAAGGAATTTTCCTATGTTTAAAGATGATGATAGAAATGATGTTGCTTTACATCTGGTTAAATTTCACATGTATACACACAAGTTGAAGGTGGAATTTCTTGAAGATTGTCTTTTAAATATGTGCATGGCTTCTCTTGAAGGAAAAGCACGATCTTGGTATGATGTTTTCCTCCTGCCAATATTTATTCTCTTAGAGTTTTCCATTCAATATTTTATGAAGAATACAAGGAGTCCTACCCTTCTTTGTCTTTGGTTAAAAAATGTTGTGATCAATTTGAGGTTTTCTTTCAAAACCTAGAGGATTTCTATGATGATAAAGAGTTCATGGATGAAGAGATCTTGGAGGCTTTGCATGACAATCCTTTTCATCACCAAAAATAGCAAGTGTTTTCCCTCATGGAAGAAAAAGATGATGTATATTGTCTTGATGTTCATAAAGACTTCCCATAGGAGACAATTCTTGCAGCATTACAACAAGTTGATCAGCCAAAGGTTATAGAAGATATTCAACATCCTTGTGAATCATTAGGAGAGAAAGAAGACAATTAATGTGTTATCAAAAGAAAACAAAAAGTACTTTCTCCTCTGTCTGAAGATGAGATAGATTAGATCCTGAAAATTCATGTTACAATCCAAGCTAAAGCAGGTTTACAGTGTTCACATAGTCAAGAATGTGTTGGTAAAACTTCTTCCATTTTTGAAAATGAAAATCTAAGTTTAAATGAGGACAATCCTGAAACTAGATTTATAGATCATCATGAAGAAAGACAATCTTCTTTTTAAATGTTCATATTTGATGAAGTTTCTCTTGAACCTGCTTTGCCTAAGTACGATAAATATGAAGATAATTTCAATGAGGATTTTGATGAAATTATACAGGATATTGTTGTGAGTAAACTGATTTGTGATGATGATTTCCTGCAAGGAGATCAACTAGCAGATATTGTTGTCTTTCATGAAGATGATAGAGCTGTCATGTTTGTTAATATTGAAGAATGTTTCTTATTTAAGGATGACTTAGAATATGAATTTGAGGAGTATGAGCCTAAGAGAGACAATATGTCAGAGAAAGAGTCAGAGTTGCTCATGCTTCAGGAATTTGTAGCCAACACTTAAATAGCAGAAAGTCACACTTCCCTATGCTCTTCGATGGATGAACAACCAAGTGTTCTGTCAGATCATAATGAAAAGTGTGCTTGTGTTTTACTGGATCTCGAGACAAGGTAACATTTCAGATTTTTGAAGATCCCTTTACTAATTTTCTACAGTTAGTAGGGAAGATGTATTTTCTTATTTTCATGGACCAGAAGCACATGTTCAGTAGACACTTGGAGCCGCCTAGCTTTTGTTTCTTATGCCTGCTTGAGGTAAGTGAGAGAAAAATTCAAGCAAGTAACCATCTACTGGATTTGTTACACTGGAAGGATCACTTCACATGATTGTAAATATGTCTTCAGCAGGAAGGTGGTTATCATCAGGATTTGTAGCCCACAAGTCTTGGTGATGTACTACCATTAATAAGTTTAGTAAGTTCTTTATTTGAGTCAGTTTCATTCATTTTGTGTCATTAAAATTTCAGAAAAGTAGTCCTACCTTTTAGCCTTAGATATTTTTGACTGAATTTGGCCCAATGGAATAAAGCACTGATTTGCTCAACTCATATATATGTGGTTATTGACACCTTTTTCAGAGCTACCATCCCCAATAAGGCCAATGTTAGAGTCAAAATATGCATTATGCCATCAGTGATTAATATCATTGCTTCATTTCTCATGTTAGGTGTCTCATTCCGAAATTTTGATATCATTTCATTAGGTCATGCTAAAAATTCTTTCACTGATGGTAGTTCTCCTCAATAAAACTCCACTCTCCCTAAGAGAACCATATTTTCTGACTCACTCTCATGAATTCTTAAACATAATAACGCTTGTAAAGAGCTTATTTGTCTATGTCTTGTCTCAGTCAAGGTCAGTCATGGAGATCAGGTCTTAAAGCTCTCATTTGGTCATTAGGGTTTTGTTTTTCAAGGTTAAAAATGCATTATTACATCCAAAAAAAATCATCAAGCATATGAGAGTGACTCAAAGACATTTTATCTTCATCTATAGAAGATCATCACTTTGTAACTATTCTATTTTTCAAGTTGTAATTATTTCAATTATTTTTATATCAAAATGTTGTTTTGATATAAAATTTAAAAAAAAAGGTAATTTATTTTTCATTTTTCAAATGTAATTTTATGTTTTTATATGTAATAAGTTATTCCCTAGCGGCCAACTCAATCACTCTTGCCAAATTGAAGAAAATAAAGTCAATCTCCATTAGCTAAATCAACCTGCAAAGCAAAAAAGTAAAAAAGGTCAAAGAGTATCATTGTCAAAGTTTGAGAAGAAAAAGTGAGCATAAGAAAAATGGGTGATTCAAATTGTAAATCAAATCCACTAGATTATAAAGCAATTCCAAAACCTCAAAACAAAGTCCATTTGTTTCATTCATCCTTCAACAATCCCCAACAAAGGAGAAAATTCACATTTTCAGAGAGTAACCAAGCAAATATTTAGGTCGATGCACGTTTTCAAGGGTCTCTGCATGTTTGCAACAGTCGTTGCGCGTTTGAGGGAGACGCTGTGCATTTGGATGAAATTCGTAGATTGTTTGCAGCAGTCACTACGCATTTGAAGGAGACGATGCGCGTTTGGAAGAGGTCGTTGTGCGTTTGCTCAGGACGTTGCGCGTTCACCCAGCAAGTTCAAAAAAATCTCTTACAACCTCCCACTCCATCAGTTAATGCCAAATATCTGCACATGTTTTCTTCAAATCTCCATTTATCAGTGAGTAAACCCTAGCCATCATCTCATTGATATATTTTTTTCTTTGTAATCATTCAAAGCTTTTCCTAAAGGAAGAAACCCTAGTTCTCATTTTAAATGTAATCCCTAAACTGTTATATATTTCCCTTCCCATTCCCATATATATTTTTCCATATCCCCGTTCCCTAAAGAAATACCATTCCTAATATCTCTAAATCCTAGGGTTTAAACTAACCTAGGTTCCCTTCACATTCCCATTCCCTCCATTTCCCAAAACACTTCCTTTCACTTCACATTTCTTCCATTTCATTCCATCACCCTAGGGTTTTTACATCAATTATGGCTGAAGAGGAGAACATAAGTACTAGTGAGGAACAAAGACCAAAGAAAAAGCCATATAAAAAGGGAGGGAAAGTAATTAGACATGAACCAACAACCACTAGAGAGGTTATGGCATGTCCCCTCACTGTGTCATGCTTTAAGCATACGTTGTTTTGAATTTTTTGAGAAAGTGAAAAAGATCCAATATCATCCTATGTTGACAAGCTTGTTCATTTCCAATCTTCATGATAGACAGACAGGTCACTCTTGTTGGGGTTGATTTCACTATGTCCATTGATATCATTGCAGCTGCTACAGGGATCCCAAATGTAGGAGAGAGATGGTTTAAACAAGGAAACCTCAATCATTATTACTATGAGCCATATCTTAAACCAAGGTACAAGGATGACAAAAAGGAAAATTTTCATTTCTCTCATCTCCTTGAAAGATATGTCGCCATGATGAAAATCATCATGAATTACTTCACCTGTGAGTGAAGTTTTTCTAGACCCTAATCCTATCATATCCGACTCCTCATGCACTTCACTAGAGTCAGAATGCTTCACATACCCTATTATCTCTCCTGTAGCATTGACAAAATAGCATTTATTTCCCAAAAGAGAGATTATGATCATCAAATGAAGAGTCTTTTCCACAACTTTCCTCATCAAAATTATAGTCAAGCATCAGCTTGATCAATTGAACATTCCATGGGAAACCTTCATATCCAATGAGATTTGTACTACCCCACCTAGTCAGCATGGCCAGAATGCCCATTCATCATCTCATCCTCCCGCATCTATCCCTCCATCTCAGCCTATTGTTCATACATCATTAACAGGTCAACTTCATTCACCTCAGTCACCTCATATTGCGCCTTCTTCTTCACCTTTCTATAACCCTACTTCATCATCACATCATGATTCAGAGTCATCAAGAAGTGAGGAAGATATTGAGGCAGCATGGGCTAGTTCAGCTGAGGTTGAGACATTTCCCAAAACTTACCAAAGAGGCTATAGGCATGTGTTTGATTCACTTAGAGTGAAAGGGGCCATGCCTTCTTCATCAACACAACAGGTGAATAAAGGTAAGGAAAAGGTGATAGAGCCAAACATTGATGATGAGGAGGGAAATCATGAGATAGAACAAGAATTTTAGTTGATTGACTTACGTGAAGGAGATGAAGAAAAAATCACCAATGAAGTAATTAAAGGAAAAGAGGCAAAGATTAGTGAACTTCATACTAATATTGAGAGGGCCAAATATGTGATTGACTTCCTTAAGCAAGAAAATCAGTGGTTGAAGACCAAGCAAGTCATCAATGAGGTGAAGTGTATCAAAGCACAAAGAGAGGCAGAAAAGGCTAAAGCCTTGCTTGAGGAAACATTGGAAAGGTTTGGTGAACCTGATGAGGAGGAGGATCAACCTCCAAGACAGAGACCAAGGACTAGAGGGTTTAAAAGAGCTCTAGCCCTAAAGAGACAAAGGGAACCTGAGCTAGCAGACCAACTTACCTTAAATGAAAAGCTTGCCCTAGAGATCAATGAAAACAAAGAAGCATGGATTGAGAGGGTCAACCAACACTTGGAGCAGCTCTTGGCCAAGGCTCAAAATGACAATGAAATTTAGAGAAAGATGGAAAAACATTATGCCATGAGGAACAAAATTGCAAGGGCCAAGCTCAAACGAGCCCATGCAAAAATTCAAGCTTTGACCAAGCAAGAGAAGAAAGAGAAGTTGGACATACTCGCAGAGGTGTCACTTCATGATTCAAACATTAAATTATCAAGTACCCTCACAATTTTGACAAGATTTGTCAAAATTTTACATTCTATGAAAATTATGTGTTTTTGAGTATTTTTGCACACATAAATCTTCCTAAACGCGTAGTGACGTGGACGCTACGCTATTTTTTGGGACCTTCAAATGACAAATGGCCACTACCAGTAGGTTTTTATTAATGAGGACATAAACCCTAAAAAGGTTCAGAGTTTTTGGAGGAGAACTGGTCCATCAAAAGCTCAAAAAACCATCAAAATTTCATGTTTCTGCCTTTAAATTTGCCTAGTTGCTACACGTTTACCAGTATTGGGAGAACATGTTTTTTACAAGGAAAATGAGCACCATTTTGAAAACTGGAGGTAGTTTTGGAAAATAGACTCAAAGGGATTTCTAATGAAAAAATCATGGAATAGATTTGAACACCAGGAAGGCACTCAAAATCAGCCTTGATCAGAGGTTAATTTTTCTGCCTGGATGCTGCGCGTTTCACAAGAAAAATGTATTTTACACAGTCTTCAGAAATTTTTGAAGTCTCACTCCTGTTTGACTTTTACTTTAGGAAATGAGGAATTTACTTATGTAAATGGTCAAGATGAATGTAAATATCATGTTTTTACTTTTACCTAGGGTAAATACATTAGGTAAGTCAACCATTTGAGGTGTAATGAATCAGTTCATTAGAGATAGGAATGTGTCACTTTTCTCATCCTACACTCTAGCTATCAGTTCAAATTTTTATGTAATATCTCCCTCATATCATTAATTCGACCCCTATGGATGAGTGGAGGTGGTTTTAAGGTCTATTTAGCTCAGATACTCACATGAGTCAAAGGTTAGAATCAATTTCATTTTGCTTTTTGGATCAAGAAGACTTTGTATTCAGTTTTGGCCATTAATACAAGAGGAGTTGCAACTATATTTATGGGATACCTGTGGTATTAAATGTCCTTCATTTATTCCTCTTTAGTTACATATGTGGGAATGTATTGTTCATTTCCTTTCCATTTCTATGATATGATCTTTTATAACTGTGAGATTCAGAATTCATGCTAGTCATGCTCTATTTTGGATAACCGGTCATAATTTGTTTCATGTCTTTTGTCTGAGCGAAATTCATCTTCTATGCTTCCCTCAGCCTTCTTACATTTTCTTAAGCATCCCATAACCATTTGCCTCAAGTGATTGACATTGTACCTACCTTGCCCCATTCATCCCTGCAACCCTTTTTATGAATCTTGCCCTGACCTAGCCTTTCCTTGATCTATTTTCATTATCTACTGATTTACCCAGCCAAACCAAAAATCAAAACAACCCCTTGTACTCATTATCTAGCCTAAAACCCAAATTGCTCCAGCCCTCCTGGCTATGACCCTTTTGGAGAGACCCCTCTTCGTCTTGATAGGGCTAGCTGTCAAGTCAAAAGCTTGGTTTTTGGTTACCTCTGTTGGGATTCCTTCCTCAGCCTTGGGAATCTGGTGGAGTGATAACATGTCCTATGGCCCTCATGTGCCTTGATTTGTTTAGCTATGGTTTCTATTTCCTCTTAGTTTGTTTGGGTATTATTTTTAGCTTCCTCTCTTCCCCTTGATGCATCGACCACCCTCTCTACCTATCCCCCTTGTGTCATACACTATTCCCTGTCTCTCAAGGCTTCCTCGAACTTGAGTTGATATGGCCTCCCTAAATATTTTGTTTTTGCTTCTTAGTTTTGTACCTAATGGAGCGGAGATTTCAAATTTGTCTTTATTAAATCTCAACATTGACTTCTTGAGGGCCAAGAAGGTCTAGGATACTAGACTTAGTTTTCTCTTTGTTTATTGTCTTCACTTTTAGCTGCTTCACAAATGGATTTGGCTTTAAGGGGCATCAATGAAAATATTACTAATACAACTGATAAGGAAATCTCCCATACTATGGAAGAAATTAAATTCTATCAATTATGCATTTCCAGACTAAGGATTTAAGTGAACATATTTCACCCTCATCTATATAATATGAAAACTCAAATGGATAAGATCCACCAGGAAAAATATGAAAACAAAAGTGCCTCTAAGGATCATCAACCACATAACTAGATACAATCATCTCGATGAACTGCAATTTTTTTTTGTTTGATCATTTTTTCTTTCCTGTAAGTGGTATAAGGATATCAGTAGCAATGAATGTTTAAACATGATATGCTCAAAAAGTAGACACTTTGTGAAGATAGAAATAATAGGTCTAAGAACAATACCTCTACATAATTTTTTCATGTACTACATTTGATTTTTATGCTCATACTTTTTTAATACAAATTATCATACATTCTTGTAAAAAAAAAATATCCCATCCCTATCCCCCCCCGCCCCCCATTTCCACCTCGACCCTCCTACACCACCCTCAGATATGAGGGTGGGGATGGAGGGAAATATTAGAGAAAAGTTTTTTTCAAAACATGTTTCTCTAATATTTTCTTAAGAAAACATAATTCGATAATATGTTTTCTCTAATATTCCCCTCCCCCAACCCTCCTACACCACCCTCATGTATGAGTGCAAGGGGAAATATTATACACACACACACACACACGAACAATATTTTCAAGAGAATCAATAACTTTGAAAGATTGGATACCGTTCTTACACCAAATATAAATATTTCATTGTTGTTGTTAATTTGGAAGGTTAGAGACAAATTCCAATCATTGGAATAGATTCCTCATTCAGAGAGACCAAAATTGACCTTTATGTGGAAATTCCTACTTCGAGAATACTATTGCAATAAACTAATATTACTTCTCCTACTTGATAAATTATACAAGTATTAATATGTTCTACAAGTATATACTGGAGAAAATACACTGCAACCTTCACTAAATAAACTGCAAAAATTGAAATGCGGAAACAAGATCTGAGAAAGAAAATTAAACACACATGACATTGTTATTTTTGGACTAAGTCGTCGAAAAAACTCAATGTGGGAAAACTGGTGCAACAATTGAGGGTTTATATTATTAAGCATAATTTTATGAATACAACTGGATGCCTAATCTGGTTGTCCATAAAGAATCTGACTCACAGAGAACTAGTGAGGATTACCTCACAATGGATATCCGAAATTGAGCCAACATTGAACTGGACAACCCCACATTGCCTCTACGTAGCCTCTGTGAAAATATGCATCACTTTGGCTGGGGATTGCGTCACCTCCTTTTGCTAGCCATTTTTCTTGCTAGATGTTGATATTATGCCCCTCCAGTCTCACACTCCGACACTCTGGCACTGGATCTGATTGATCCTCAAAAAAATTGCAGATCTCTTCATAGGCTCAATGCTGCCTTTGCGTGGCTCTATGCTGACTAGCATAGCCCCTACGCTTCCTCTTCTACGTCCTCTTCTATGCCTTCTCTGTGATGTATTCATGGCTCAAGAAATATTTCCAACCAGAACTATCATTGCCCCTCACTGCAAGAATAAACTCGATCAATACTCGAACTGCTCTACGCTACTCACTTGAGAAATCGGTCTCTGGACTCTCTCCCGATGTGTTTTCCAAATGCCCATCGAATTCCTTCTTATAATATTCTCATTGAATAACCAATGGCCCAGATTAAAACATAATAAATGGCTTAGATCATATTGAATCAATCTTCGTCTTTTTCTAGAAGATTCATACCCAGTTCTATTAATATAGTTTAATTATTTCAATTCCTTAATTTAGACTTACGTTTCCATTAAAAATAATTAATTATTTTAATAAAACTCCATCCAGGTGGAATTTCCCAAAACACTTTTTGGGTATTTTGGAATACATGTGTCTAAGCCCCCCGAAAAAATTTGAGAATTATAGCACATCCGATGCTATTAGAAATAAACATTCCCTGTTAGCGAGGAATGTGCTCCAATAATGCATCATGTTGAAGCATCACCCTGAATTTGTAACATCTCCCTCTGTGATGCTCATGCTCGACACTATTGTTCATCAACTACTGTATTGTTACATCTATTCTACTACTGACCTTGCATACTGCTGCCAACTGCATCTGCACTGCAACTTTGTTGCTACTGTTGTAGTAGAAAAAACATCCAAAATTACTGAACTAAGTGTTCAACATGATGCATCTGATACTGAAGATATGACTATTGCTAGTCAATGTGTTTACCCTCTTAAGCTTCTACGCTACTACTGAATCTATGTTGTGCCTTGTTGCACTAATTCCAACTCTTCTCTGTGTTTCTCAGACTCTGGCGCTCTCCAGCCACTACGTTGTCTCTTCGGCACTCCTCTACACCAAGTGACACTGGTCCATCCTTCTAATTCTGATTTTGGCACCCGTAGAAAGGTATTGATCCAAGAGGTGAACTCCTCAAGGATCCTACCCACCTGTAGTTCTCTCAAACTATAGTTCTAGATCACCCCAATTCTCCCTTGGAGATATGTGGGCAATCATGGCGAACTTCGCTTCCTCGATCCTTGCAATTGTAGCCTGCAGATCAATTTTCTCATCCTTTTCCTTCTTCTTGAGAGGACACTATGTAGCATAGTGACCCATCTCACCACACTGGAAAAAATTGATCTCTAAGACGTTCTTTTTCTACCTCCAATGCTCCTGTTGTCCCTTAGATGCAAGGGTTACATTCTCTTCCTCCTACTTTGTGTTCGACCCACTACTGTTGTTGCCATAAAGTTTTCACTTAATCATATCTCACCTCATCTCTTCCTATTAAAGATCGGCCCATGTATGTTCCCAATCAGGAAACCTTTCTCTGCCCAGGATGCTCTGGACAAAGACTTTCCATTCATCTGACATGAAATTCAAGGCCAATATAACCATCTTCGTGGCATGAGGTGTTGATTCAACAGCTGCTAACTAATCTTTGGTTTCCTGAAGCTTTGCAAGGAATGGATCAATGCTTTCTCCCTTCTGCATCTTCATAGATCACATATTCTCCTAAAATTACATCTTACACTACTTGGAATATCCTTGATACAACATTGCTAAGGCATCCCACATCTCCTTGGAAGTCCCTTTTCCAGCAATGTGACATACTACATGATCCCTCACTCTGTCGAGGATCAAATGTTTAGCCTTCTCCATATTATTCTTGTAGGATTTCAACAAATCTGCATCTACGGGGAAAACTACCACATTATTGATAAAGGCCTTGATATCATGCTAATCTAATAGACAAGTGATCCTTGCCTTATAAATTACATAGTTAGAGGCACCCTCCAACCAATCTTGATCTCTCAATGCATTTTCTCCCATATCTACCAACTGAATAATGTCGAACTGCTCCCTCTCTCTCCTCTTCGCAACTACTGGGGTGGCCTACGTGCTCCATGTTTGAGTTAGTAGATCCACTCTTCACTATTGATGCTCAATAACTGAGAATTGGAATTCCTCGTCTCGGAATTCACTGACGAAGAAAATTCCCTGAAAAAGCTTCTTCTTCTTCCTTCTGACATTTTTCCACCCCAGAAAAATATTGCAGAAAAAACTGCATCCCACCAATAGATTTCTCTGCGCTAAATATTATGTTGCGTTGCTCCCTTTGCTGCTGAAAAATCACGAACTGGAAATATTACCTCTTTTTCGACTCACTCAGAGAGAGATTTTCCTCACAAATATTTCACTCCTGGCCTAGATTAATCCCTTAGGGATTCAATGTGTTGCCTACGCAACTATCTGATTTCCCTCTTTCTCTTCAACATTGATTTCTTCCAGTTTTCTCTCTTGCTTCACATGTGCTGCTCTAAAACCAATGACAACTTTGATACCATGTGAAAATTCCTACTCTCGGAATCCTATTGCAGCAAACTGATATTACTTCTCTTACTTGACAAATTATACAAGTTATTTACTTTGTTATACAAGTAAATATTGAAGCAAATACACTACAACCTTCACTAAATAAACTACATAAATTTAAATGCGGAAACAAGATATGAGAAAGAAAATTAAACACACATGACACCATTATTTTTGGACCAAGTCCCAGGAAAAAACCAATGCGGGAAAATCGGTGCAACAACTGAGAGTTTATATGATTAACTAGAAGTTTCTAAATATAATTGGATTCCGAATCTAGCTATCCACATCAAATCTGACCGACAAAGAACTAATGAGGATTACCTCATACTAACATTGGAGATCTGACATTGACCCAACACTGAACTAGACAACCCCATACTGCCTCTATGTCACTCTGGTCGGGGATTGCGTCACCTCCTTCTGTTGGTTGGATGTTGATCTTCTACCCCTCTGGTCTCACACCCCTACACTCTGAAATTGAATCTGACTGATCCTCAGCAAAATTTTTGATCTCTTCATAGGCTCAGTGTCTCCTTTGTGTGGCTTTGCATTACCCAACATAGCCCCTATGTTGCCTCTTATGCTTCTTCTTCTCTGCCTTCTCTATGATGTATTCCTGACTCAGGAAAGAATTCCAACCAGAACTATCATTGCCCCTCACTGCAAGAATCAACTTGATCGATCCTCTGATTGCTCTGCGCTTCTCACTTGAGAAATCGATCTCTAGATTCTATCCCGATGTGTTTTCCAAAATCCCATCGAAGTCCTTCTTATAATCTTCTCTTTGGATAACCAACGACCCAAATTAAAACATAATCAATGGCTTAGATCATATTGACTCAATCTACATCTTTTTCTAGAATATTCACACCCAGTTATATTAATATACTTTAATTATTTTAATTCCCTAAATTTAGACTTTGGCTTCCATTAAAAATAATTAATTATTTTAATAAAACCTAGTTTGGGTGAAATTTCCCAAAACGATTTCTGGGTATTACAGAATACACGTGTCTAAGCCCCCCTTAAAAAATTGAGACTTAGAGCACATCCGATGCTACCATAAATAAAAACTTTGAAGCACTGGATTTGGATAAGGGAAAGTGTTTGTTTGAAGTGATGCCCACAATGGCACATTTGATCAGGTTGGCCTAAAGTCAAATTGCCCCTCCAAAGTTGCATATTAATAAAATTTACCTCAATTTCATTTTTTCAACATTATAACACATCATTTATTCTTATTTTAGATGTTTGTTCTATCTAAAATTCAAGGTTTCACAGGAAGTGAAAATCTATCATAAGAAGTGCAAGGGTTTCACAAGAAGTGTGAAGCTGGCATAGGAAGTTCGTAGGTATTTTTAGCCCAGGTATGTCTATGATCAAATGAATCTTTCAGTTGTTTTCCATTAAGTCATAGGTCAAAAATTTTACTTTTTCGAACCAGTTCTCAGAAATAATTTTGGTCACTGAAGAGGGCTAAACCATGTATGATGCTCCTTCATTTCATTTATCATCACCATTATAAAATTCATCGCCATCATCAGTTTCAAGGTCACCATATCCATCATCATCACTGGAAAGGTCTAGGGTTAGGTCATTCCATCTCATATAGGTCAAGTCTAGGTTCAACCATGCCTTTGGAAAAATCTTCAAATTTTCACTGAACATAAGGAAGTAATCCTCCATTTCATCCATAAAACCCTAGTGAAGGAGCAAGCATGTTTATGAAGTTCAAATAAATCCATATATCTTGTTTCATATGGCTCAAATTTCAAAAAAACTCTCAAACATCTCATCTTTGTCCCATTGTTTCATGAAAATTTGAAGAATTCAATCTCACTGTCTCATTTAAAAGATCAAAAAGTCACCATTGACTATCAGAGCTCCAAGGGAGCTCATTTTGACCTACTATCCCAATCAAAATCAAGAGAGTCATTTTAAGCTTCAAATATTCCTTATCTATCTTGAAAAAGTCATTATCCCATGTGAAAGTTCAAAGGTATGAAGAGATTTCAAAGTTTTAAAGAAAACTAGTCTCACTGTCCCCATGAAAAAGAAGCAAATTGTGTCTTAATGTCTCATCAAGGATATTTAAAGACACCTCAAATGTCAAAGAATAAAAAGGTTGGTTTTGTCCTCTTCATCTCACTTAAAGGAGCAACATTTCACTTTTCAAGTGAAAAAGGGTTAAAAAGTGATTGTAAATGTCATGGAAAAAGGTAAGGGTCATCAAAGTTTATAAAAGGGTGAGAAAACTTCATTTTTCATTTTTACCCTTTAATGTGAATGAGAGAGCAGATCTCCACTCTACTTACCCTCCATAGTTCCTAAAATCCAAATTCCAACACTTAAAATCCCATTTAAATCACTTATAACCCTTCAAATCCATATGTGTTACGCTTCTGGGCTTTCGAGCGACATTGTTACACTCTTGTAGTGAAGAGAAAGGATAGTGTTACGCTCATGTAGTGAAGAGAAGGTAAATGTCACATAAAACCTAAACCTACAGCCCCATGCCCCATCTATACATATTCCTATCCCCACACATTATCCATGACATGAATCAAACCATTAAAACTCTAAATTCTAAACTATTTTAACATAGTCAACAGTCAAAATTGTGAAAACTAAGGTGACTATGTTTTAGGGTTTTGAATGACCTAAACCACTTCATTTTCCCTCATTCCACTTGCAATGTGGAGCTAAGGTGTCGGCCTACCCACTGATTCTTTATCAATTTTTTATCAAGTTCCATGACCCTAAAACATTAAAAACACTTCTTCACTAGTTTTTTCCCACAGTCAAAATTGGGAAATGACTGTGTTTTGAAGTTTTCATCATCCTAAACTCCTCCATTTTCCTTCATTTCATCTCCATTACGGAGACAATACACCATCCAATTCACTGAATTTTTGTCAGAATTTTTTCTCAACCACATCACCCCTATTTCACCTCACAAACTTACCCTACTATTACATAGGCTATTCTCACAATCAAAATTGGGAATTTCCTGTGTTTTAGACATTTTGACACCTTCCAACCATCTATTTTTTCTCATTCCACCTAAAACTTGAAGATAAAACACAACAGTACCTACTCAATTTTTTCTAGATTTTTTCTCAACTTCAAGTCCCTCCATTTCATCCACCAAACTCACACCTTCCTACACCCTGTTTTTCCAAATTTCCATTCTCATTCACTCATTTCATTAACACCCTAGGTTTTTAATCATTCCAGTGACAAACACCATGGAAAGAGACAAGAAGAGCTTAAAATGAGGGCACCATCTCAGGCTTGAGCCATTCACCATGCACGATATTAATGCTTCGCCATTGGCCAGAAGGTGCTTTCAATGAACTCAAAGTTTAACATTTTTTGAAAGGCTTATGGAAGGGGGGTATCATCTTTAGTTTTCCAACCTTTTTGCAACCAACTAAAATATGGGAAAGGTCACTATTGTAGGTGTGGAGATCAGCTTATCATCTGACCTAATTGCTTCAACTACAGGTATCCCCTCTCATGGAGAGCAGTGGTTCAAGGGTATGGACCTAGACATTGAAAACTACAAGCAGTTCCTAAAGCCTCATGCTAGAGATGATCCAGAATTTCATTTTCCTTTTAGACATCTCAGAAACAAGTATGCTCCTCTAATGATTTTTATAATGAAGTAATTTACATGCGAAGGAAGATTCTCCAGGCTATATAGGTATCACATCAGGCTTTTGATTCATTTTACTAGAGTCAAAACACTTGATTTACCTCATTATTTATATAGGAGCTTGATTAATATGTCTGAGAAGGTTCAAATTAGAAGGGAAGATCATCATACTAGTCTCTTTCATCATGGCCTACTTAAGCTCATTGTGTTGCATCACTTTTCCTCCATAAACATGACCTGGGAAGACTTGGAAAGATTGTTAGCAACACTTTCTGTCTTGCCTATTACATCATCACCACAGCCAATGGAGATTGGATCTTATAGGATGCCTATTCATCTTTCAGGTGTCCCTATATTTGTGGGATTTTCTCACACGTATCAGAGAGGGAAGAGACAAGTTTTTGTGCCTAAGTCTACCACGAGTTTTCTTACACTTGGCACCCATGATGAGCAATATCAGATAGAGGAGCAACCTCTCTTGCATCAGCATGATGAGTCAGTGCCATTGGAGGCTGAGGTGTCGGAGCATGAGGACGTTAGATTAGTCGAATATTTCATCAAAGAGAAATATAAAGAGATAGCAAAATTTAAAGAGGCCTTCTCCATTTCCCAATACCGCAATACTTTCCTTGAGTGGGAAAATTTTCAATTTCAAGTGAATCATCTCCTACAAAGTAATTACAAATCAGACATGGAGGAAAACATAGGAAAAGGCAAGAAAATTGTTGTTTTTGACCAAATGAAGGATATGGAGGTTGAAACACACACAAAAATACCAAGAACAAGAGACCTCAAAAGGGCACTGGAGCGAGAGAGACAACAAATTCATCAATATGAAGAGTCGACATTTGATGAGCTCATTTCCATGGAGATCAATGAGGATAGAGAGCTTTGGCTATCAAGAGTTAATGAGCATTTGGAGAAGATATTGAAGAAGGATAAAAAGGATAACAAGCTACAAAGGCACATGACAAGTCATTATTATACCAGGGATACCATTTCTCAAATAAGGTTGAAACAAGTGAAAAAGAGGCTTAAAGAGGCACAAATGAAGCTCAAGGAGAAGGAAAAATTGAAGTTATTGGATGAAGCTTCATTAGCTGTGTAGCCTATCAAAGAACCAATTTTGAAATATTTGGAGAAATTTTGGTATTTTACATGATTTTTTGTAGAATTCCTGAAATTTCTCACTGCAAAAAGGTAACATACACTTATGACTTTTTGTTTTAGAGGCATCGAAATGGTGATTTATTTACATGGATGGATGTATTTTGATGAGTACATCATAGATTAGTAACCCGCATGGAATGACAAGTTGCAATTTGGGAGAAATATCTCAAAAACCACCTATTTTTCATGTTTATGCCTCCTTTTTGGACCCTCTATTATGCTTTTGAGCGACCCTGGGAGAATGCATTTTTGAAGTCCTTCCCATGGTCCATTGTGAAAAATTAAAGATGTTATGGAAACTAGACACACAGGGATAGTTGACCATTTTTTCATAAGTGGATTTGGACTTCTCAAAGTGCCTCAAAAGTGCCTCCAAAGTTCTATTACGCTTTTGCAAATTGTTTTTAAAATCTTCAGTGAGAATTGTCACAGATCAATATTGGATTCCCTCAAGACACTTGTCAACCTCACAAATGGTCACAAATTCGAGGCTATGATTTTTCATTAGAGTTATTGAGTTGTTTGTTTCTTTTTATCATGAAGGAATTTGTAATAAATGTAAGGGACAAGCACTCCTAGTTTATAGCTAAAATTCAGGGAATGGTTTCTAACCTCCCTAGAAACTAGGAAATGACTCATATTTTGCATTTATGATCCATTTTGGATGGGATTTAGACTTGATGAGGTGTCATAGTCTATATTTTCTATAAGTAGACTCTCTTTTGTCTTTTTTTGGATTTAATAGTCTCATATTTTATAGTGGAGCTCTTGTAACCAACTTGTGGAATGAAATCAAAGACAGATTTGCAGGAATTGTGTTGAGATACTTGTGGTATGCTTTGGAACATATGTGTTTCTCATGTTTTCTTATTATATTATGCTTAATACCATGTATACTTCTTCGTATATGTCTATCTTGTAAGTTTGAGAGTAGAATTCATGTTTATACATGCTTTGCTTTAGACAAGATTCACCATATGATGTTTATTTGCTTCTTAATTGAATGAATTCACGTTCAGTGCTCATTCAAACTCTACTCCATCTTCATTCTATTCTAAATGACTGATTAATATGTTTCCAAAATACCTATCTTGCCTCACACACTCTCTACAAGTTCACCTCGAAGTTTAGACCTAAAACCCCATTTACATTCCATTCACTAACTTTTCTATCTAGCATTCACAACATAAAATAAATTTTACTTATGAAGCTTACATATCTAGTCTAAAATAATATGAAACATAGCCATTCATTTGATTGTTTAAAGTGACAAAGAGAGATCCCTCTCTGGTCCAATTAGGCTAGCTACCTGACCTAAAGTTTGGTCAATGGTTACCTTTCTCCAATCCTACTGTCAACCTTAGGAATTTGGGGAGAGTGATAACAGGTATCATAGGAAGTGTGAAGTTGTCACAGGAATTTTGCAGGTCTCACAGTAAGTGTGAAGCTGTCACAGGAAGTTTTCAGGTCTCACAGGAAGTGCACATGAGGAACAAGAAGTGGGTGTCTTTGATTGTTTTTGACTTTGAATAGATTTGCAGATTATGATAGTTGACCATATTTTACTATTTCTTCAGTGGCATATCTATTTTTGGATTGGATAAGTCAAACCTCGACTTTGAATCGTATTTATGGATTTGGGCCCAATGTACTCTCTGCTGATAATCTTATGACAATCTAATAGAAGAAGAATTTTCAAAGGGTTTTCCTCTTTGTGGGGTCATTCCTTAGTCTCTGATTAAATCATGGTGTCTTTATTTGTGCATAGTTGATGTTATTGTTTTTTTTATAGTGTTGGATATCGTCAACATACAGGGGCTATCCTTGATGTGGAGTCCCAATTATACATCACACCATTTATATTAGGAGCCCCATGCAAAGTATCGACCCAACTACCATAGTTGTAAGGTCCACCTTGGTTTCAACGGATAACATAAGATATTATATACATAAAATTTGAACAAAAAAGTAAGTTTACATTGTGAAACATAAATTTAAATGTGTAAAAGGAGACCTTCACAAGCGGGAGATGAGAGTGTTGTTCAGTTTTGACGTTCTTTCCCTCTTCACCAAGATCCTTGTCCCCAAAGCTCTAAATTTGATCTCCCAATTAGTTGACCCTGAAACCATAAAATTGATCCAAATCTACCTAAAATCCACCTTCTTTTATTTTAAAGGCATTATCTATGAACATACTAAAGGGACAACTATGGGCTCCCCCCTATTTTCGACAATGGTCAACATCTTCATAGAACACTTTGAAACCATAGCTTTCAATTCATGGAATCTCAAACCCAACTGCTAGTTCTATTTTGTTGATTATAACTTTGTCATATGGAAACATAGATGCCTTGCACTTCAGGCCTTTCATTGGCATCTTAATATCATTTTCCCTCATATCTAGTTTACTATGGAAATTGAATCCAACAAATCCCTTCCTTTCTTAGATATCCTTGTCACCCGCCTCCCCAATGGCTCCCTATCACATCAATTCTATATAAAAAATACTCATGTTGAATGTTATCTCCATGCCCTTTCTCATCACCACACATCCCAAAAATCTGGTGTTCTCAAAACCCTCCTCTTCAGAGATTTAAAAAACTATTCCTAGTTTCTTTCAGCTGAAAAATCCCATTTGGTCAAAGCTTTCAAAGCCAATGGCTATTCCTCTTCTCAAATCTTTAAATCCATTCAGTCTATTGCTAACCCTAAACCCAAAAATTCAGACCCCTCTCCCTCTTGCATCCAAGTCACCCTCCCTTACATTAAAGGAACCATTGATCTTATTGCAAATATTTTGGCTAAGAAGAGCATAAAAACCATATTTAATCCCCACAAAACACTAAACAAATTTCTTTGATCGTCCAAAGACATATTAGATCCCATTTTAGGATCAAGAGTTTCTAAAATTCAGTATTCTTGCGGTAAATATTACATTGGCCAAACAGGTCGTCCTTTCAGAGACCGCCTCAAGGAGAACATAACTAACACCACCCATAATCGTCTTTCAAATTCTGCCATCATTGATCACTCATATAAGTCCAAGCACTTAATTTTCTTCAATCAATCAAAAATAATAGCCTTTGCACCATTCTAAAACTCTCTTATTATTAGAGAAGCCCTCGAAATGGAAAAGAACCCTAATAACTTTAATAGGGAGGATGGTTATATGCTCAATCATTGTTCGAAACCCATCGTCCACCATCTCATCCATGAATCTTGACCTTGCCCTGAATTTCATCTCCCCCTCGTGAGTGCCTCTTTTTATCCTCCCCCCCTATCATTTAATAACAAATATAGTTTAAAATATTTGTTATTATATTTATTTTGGTTGTTATTTTTCTAGTTATATTCACCTATTAAATATAAAACAAGAAGATACTTTTATTTTAAATTCCCTTTCATCTTAATAGTCCTTATTTCAATTATAGATTTGATTAAATTCAACTAATTTGTCATTTAATAACAAATGTAATTTAATATATTTGTTATTAATTATTAATTTTTTCAACTAATTCTTAAATTAGTTCATCCAATTCCCATTTCAATTATGCCCCCTTTTTGTCAAAAATAAAAATCTAATTCCTATTTATATTATTTATCTATTTATCTTCCTATTTTGTGACTGTTAATCCAACGAATACATAATTCGGGAAATTTCCCTATAGAAAGGCTCTCTAGCACTCATTGACTCTCAAGGTTCTCTTTGGTCCCTGATGATGGATGGAGTTTCCATCTGAAATGTTGGACGAATCACACACATTACACAATGATATTCCAGAAATATCTAACAGGAAATAACAATATTAACCTAAGAGGGACACATGAGAGCATGAAAATATTCGTTAGCAAAATATTTCACATAACGATTATTAAAGCGAATACAACACACATTTAACAAGATGAGTACCAATTCCAATTAAATAGTTCAATTTCTCCAGTACATATGGACACAACATATACTGTAAACATCCCAAGAATAGTCCTAATTTTTTTCAATACATGCATGAAAATGTGTTGGCTCATTGAATTTCAATTAGGTGATAGATCCAAGTACACAATTACAATGATGTGGCACTAATTCCAATAGTGAAACATTAATTCACTTCTTTATTCTCCAAAGAATAGTTATTATGTTTTATGCCAAGTAGAGAAGCCAAGACTATATCTCCAAAGCTTAAACCTCCAAAAGCCTTTTGGTTGAGTTATAAGGTTGCCTTTATAACAAGAGGAATGACCTTACATCTCCCCTTGAATCTTGGTTTTCCCTCATGACTCTTGGACTTATAATGTGTCCTTTGGAATTCTAAACAAATTTTGAACTTCTAATTGAGCTTTGGACTTCTCTATGTGATTTTTGGACTTATATACAACTCTTTTTTCCATATATGACTATGTGACTCTTCATATTCCACGTATGAATTTTGGAATTCCACACAATAAATTTTGTCCTTTTCCTTGAAAATACATCATTACATTCCATGTGATAATGTAGCATGGAAAATGTACACACATTGACTATTATGATGACACTTGTACAAGTTACAACTTGACAATGATGACATTGAATTCATGATGAGGTGGCAATGCCAAGTTGTCTTCCTCGCTGCTACATCTTGCATTATTCATGGTAGATCTAATTTATGCTTCATCTTCATGAAGGATCCACTTTGTTATTCTTATTCACCCTCCAAAGGGTCTTTCATCAATATTGGAATCCTCTAATTCACCATGAAGTGTCTTCTTTATGTCTTGTTCCATGATCTGCTTCATGTCTCCATGATAGTTCTTCTTCTTTGTAAGTGTTTATTTATGCTTTCTCCTTGCTATATACTTTGATAATTACCTTGTCATGCTAGGAAGGTACTCCTTCCAATGAAAATCATTCATGACAAGGTGGAATAAGTCTTAAAAACATCTACTATATCACTACATAGCTCATGGAATTATTAGCTCATTAATAGCTTGGGAAGGCCCCACTATTCATTTTTAATATGCCATGCACTATGAAGAGGATCTCGCCTTGATCCATTGTAGTGGGGAAGTTGAAGAGACAAGGTGGGAAGGATTCATGCTTGAAGACAACAACATGCACCCTAAAGAAAAGAGAGAGGGACTTGAAAGCACATTTTAACTAGTCAAGGGCTGAGAGGAGGCCTCATTCATCCTTCCCTACTATGCCATGCACTCAAGAGGAAGTTTCTAAGCAAGGATAGGGCATAAAGCACTTTGGGGGAGAGGTAAGGGTGAAGGCTTCAGGCTTTAGGACTACGCCATGTACCCTGTTAAACGTCATTTTGTCACCATGACATTTGATTGTTCATATGGGTCTATCACCATCCATATCATGTTCCCTTAGAGGTCAAAAACACTCATGTTCCTTAATCAAGTCTTGGAAATTGGAGAAAAGCTCTGTAGAACCCTAAAAATTCTACGTGTGCGGTTTTTCTAGCCTTTCCTTGTGCATGAGCTGATGTTCCATCCATAAAATGTGGTGACTCCCACACTTTTTTCCACTAAAACCTATGCACCCCCATGAAAAGAAAGTAAAAGAAAAAAGTAAATTCTAGAAGCCTAGTTGGTCGAATATTCTCCCAACTAGAAGCTTCTTGAGTCACGATCAATTTGAGATTTATCCCTCCACTCAGTGGAGCTTATCCCTTGGTCCATGGAACTCAAATCCCTTCATGAGAGGAATCCATCCCCCTCTTCATGGAATTGAAACTATCTCCATTTCCCTATAAATTGAGCTCAAGTTTCAGGTTGAAGGGTAGAGATATGTAGATTATGAATCATAGAAACTGATCTGTATAGTTTCTAAGCTGAAGAGATTTCATAAGAGTGCTTGTTGTTGGCATAAGGAAGATCACACCCTCGTGAACATAACTTCATGCTGGTATTCTAAGAGAGGAAGGCTTATCAGACTGAAGGAGAACGATTGTTTAGGACACTGGAAGAAATATGTACAACACCAAGGCATCAGGTTGTGAGATTACTCCTTCTATTCAAGATAATACATATGGATCTCTTTTTCTCATTGCTTTGTTTATATGCTTATTGGAATAATGTCAATACTTAGACTCCTTGATCACTAAATTGGATTAGTATTTTTTGATTATTATATGTTGCAGATGCTTTGATTATTTGTCTTGTCTTTGATTGCAGGTTCTACTCACTGGAGAACTAATTTGGAGCGACGGGACAAAGGGCTACATCAAACATTTGGATTTCAAGGTAGGGGAATTTCCTCTCTACTTTACTATTATAATAATCTTGGAATACAATTAATCTAGAGGAAAAGTTTTCCAAATGGATCTTTGTTTCTAGTTACTCGCTGGAGTACTAGGGAGATCGCTCTTGTTCACAAGAGGGATTAATCCACGTAAAAAATTGGCAACTCCACTGGGGATCCATAGCTTAGTTTTCTTTGGTTGTATTCAGTTTGAAATTTTAGTTTTCTGATTTTGACTTCTTTGAGTCTGGTTGGGTAGATAACTTTTAAGAATCCCTAAAAAATAAATCTTGTTCTTTTTGTTTCCATGTTTTTCCTTGCCTATGCGGTTTTCTGTAGAAAACAGCGTGGCAACCTTCGCAAATTTTAGTTCAATTCAGGGCACATACACATTGTATTCCACTATAATGGTGACGCACCCGCTGGAAATTTTTGAAAAAAATAAATTTTCTCTTTTTTAGAGCTAGATAACTTGATTCTTTAAGTTTTCCCTGATCCATCTTAGTTGTCAGATCTTGTGTGAGAACTCTTTTTCAACAAATTTTGAGTTTAGTGTGATTTATCATCCTGTTTTCATTTTATAAGTGAGATTTTTCCCTAGTATATTGTTGCTCCGTGTGAAAGATACCTTCATTTGCCTCAGCTTAATGGTATTATGATTTTGTCTTTTTTGAGCCATTAGGATTGTTGCAAACCTTACTTTTATGAATATTTGTTCCCTATTCATTTGCAAACTCAGAAGAGCTTCTAGCTTATTGAAGCTTGATTTAACACCAAAGCACTCTTGGATGATTTCATTTCTACTGAGATAAGTGGAAATTTTATTAGTATGATCACAACTAAGAGAAATCATCCTCAAACATTCTAGATAGACTTCAGAATTAGAATTTTGTTTTGATTTTGAAATTTATGCTTTTAGAGTTTTTAGAGATTGTTTTCTTTTGGGAATTGATTGTTTGTTAAAATTGTAGTTTTTTATTTGATTGTTCAAGGAATTTCACTTCAAAAGAGAAATTGATCATTCTTGCAAATTTGGTTCTTGATGAAATTGTCTTCTTTTCAAAAAGGATTTTGTTTATAGATGAAAAAGTTTGTGTTTTGAAAATCGATAAATCTCTCAACTTTCTCTTAAATAAGATTCGTTGAAAAGAAAGAGTTGTTTTTCTCATATAGATGCATTTAGAGTATTTTGAGTCGGGTCACAACATCATTAAAGTTTCAACTCCATATCCTTTGTGTTAAGTAACACCTAAATTAATACAACGCCTAATAAAATCAATCTAGACATTTTACATTTTCTAGGGCTCATTCCACCAACATAGCTTAGGCTAGTGTTTTGGAATAGGTTGGAGTAAGCGTTCCAAAACAGTTTAAGCAAACAAGTAGAATCTTGCGGTAGGGAAATCCAATTGTTTCATTTGTACCCTGGGAAGCTCTTCTTAAAAGATTCAAGCACGAGATCATCAGAGTCTACAGGAATATCCTTGGACTTCTTGTAAGCTTGGCTCTCATCAAATATGACATCTCTGCTTACTTTGATTTGTCTTCTTTCTTTGATGTAGATTTTTTATGCTTTTGAGGAGAGACTATATCCAACGAATATTACTTTGATACTTCTTGAATCCAACTTCTTTCACTTGTCCTTTGGAAAATGAATGTATGCAAGGTTGTCGAAGAATCAGAGGTGATCCACACTTGGCTTCTTTCCTTTAAACACTTCTTTGGGAGTTATTTTCTTGATACTTCTACGAGGACTTCAATTTTGTATGTACATGGTTGTCATGGTTGCTTCTCCCCATAAGAATTTTTGTATTTATTGATCAAGGAGCATTGTCTTAATGCCTTCCTCAATAGACCTATTCTTTCTTTCAACAAATCCATTTTGTTTGCGATAGTAGGGAACATTGAGCTCCATATTAATTCCTTCTTCTTTGCAATATTCAATCAGTTCCTTGGAAGTGTATTCCCCACCATTTTCGGATCTTAGAGTCTTTATATTTCTTTTGGTGAGGTTTTCCACTTCAACTCGAAATTCCTTGAATTTATCAAATACTTCATCTTTCTTTTTTAGAAGATAGATCCATTTATTTCTAGAATTTTCATCTATGAAAGTCACATAGTAGAAATTACCTCCAATATATTTATCAAACATAGGCCCACACACATCAGAGTGAATGAGGTCCAAGATTTCCTTGGCCCTAGATTCAGTATTCGGGAATGGTTTTCTTGTATGTTTTCCTAGAGAACATTCCTTGCAAATACCTTCATAATCTTCCTTTATATTGGGGATGCCATTGACTAAGAGAGGGAATGAGCCTGTAATGTAGATGTCCATATCTTCTATATCATAGTTCAATAGGACTAATTTCCATAAGAACCAAGGCTTTAGGAGATGGTGTAGTAACCCTATACAAACTTCCTTCATGAACTCCAATGACCCTAGCTTTGTTAATGTTAGAGCCTTTTCCCCGAACCAATACTTTTCCATCAACAAAAGCAATTATTTCACCTTTATATTCTAAACAAGAAATAGAAAGTAGATTCTTTTTAAAACCTAGAACATATAGTATGGTGTTGAGGTGTAGCTTTGATCCACTTTCCAATTCTAGCGAGGTTGATCCTAGTCCTTTCACAACATAGTTTTTGTTGTCACCCAGTTCCACTGCATGTTACGATGGATCTCTTGATACTGTATGTAGTTTTTTTCTTTCTCCAGTCATGTGCCTTGATGCTCCACTATCAATGATCCATGTGTTTTCATCATGGAGAGATCTTGTAAGGGCAGCCAAAATTCCTTGACCTTTGAATTCAATGAATATATAATGAAAGAGCTTCTTGATCCATCTCCTAGTAGATTTGATACCCATCCTTATGTAGTCCATAACTGAGGGAGATTTCATTCCAACAATGTGATCTTCAATCCTTCTTGACCTTAGCTCAAATACCATGTCGAAGAATCAATGCAGATGTATATTAGGGTTTGATTCTTCAATCTTGATAATTACTTGTGATTATGTTAGCTTCTTTAATTCTTTATTATCTTTATATTTCTTTAAGAAATTACCATACTATGTGTGTATGAATATAAAAATAAGAGACATAAGATATAGGCACTATGCCATGGAAAAACACCCTCGAGGGGAAAACCCAGTCAAGAGAATTCTTCCTTTCTATAGTATTCTTTGAGACTCCTTACCCTATACATGAGCTAAACTTTCCCTCCACACCAAGTCATCCTTCCATACCTTCCACCTAGCAACAACAACAACCAGTCTTCTAGCAGCTTCGTAAATTTGCAGCAGCAGTAGCCTCCAAACTTCAAAGACTTCGATCTCCTAAGAGAGACCACGAAACAGAGAGATTCCTACACCAAACTTTCAATTTTCTCTTTCTCTTTTAGATAGACCCAATTCTCACTTATATTGCCTCCTTTTCCAATTTCACACTTTTTCCCTTAATGCAGTGAATTGGAGTGAATTGGTGAGCAAATGAAATTGACCTCCTTGCATTTATAGCCTTCTCATGGATTTGAATTCCTTCCTTTGAGGCCGACTTGATCTCCTTTAGGCCGACTTGATGTGGAGGGATATTAGACCACTTTTGACTCAAAAATAAACCTAATTACATGATTCAAAATCCTAAGGAGGGTCAGTATAAATATGTAATGACTAACGTAGAAGTCCACAATTGGGACCTTATACTAAACATGACCCAAGCATGAAACCCGTGCTTTAATAAGTAATTTAGTAATAAAAATAAATATCAAAATAATAATATAATTTATTTTTCTTCAATTCTTTTGATGATTACAATAAATATAAATTATGAAGACCGAACCTGGTTACAATCTTCAACACAAGTCAGATTATGGTGGCTGACCTTATTTCAAGATTATCAAACACAAGTCTAGAAATGTGATGTTTACCAAAGACTAGGTTGACCATTGCCAATAAATCATGTGCCACTCCATTCTATAAACCCAACTCTACCATTCAAGATTTGGGTGATCAAATTTTTCAGTTTGTTTCCCAAAAGAGTTAAAATAATGGGTACAAAATAGAAATTGTTGAAAATTTAACAAAGTGGGTGGAAGCAGAGCCAATCGAAATTTGTACAAAATAAGTAGCCGTGAAATTAATTTATGAAAACATAATAGTGAGATTCTGCCACATCCTGACTCTAATTAATGACAAGGGTACACATTTCATCAATGCTACAATCCAAAAAATGTTACATAAATTTATGATTGAGCATAGAAAAACGACATCATATCACCCATAGGATAACGATGTAATAGAATCATTCAACAAAACATTGCACAAGGGACTTACAAAAATGTGTAACATAGACAAGGACGACTTAGATGATAAAATGCTAGAGGTCTTGTGGGCACATCGAATGGCATACAAACAATCGACTGGATACACACTATTTAAATTAGTTTGTGAACAAGAAACAATCATGTGACTCCACTACACAAAAAATGTTACAATATATATAAATTGTGTTAGAATATGATGATAAGAAAGGTGTAAAGGAACTACTTAACCAGTTTCAACGACTAGAGGGAGATAGATTCCATGCATTGCACCAACACAAGAAAAAATCAATAGAAAGCATGGCATGATAAAAGTTGCAAACGAAAAATATAAAATTAGAATACTTAGCATTATTATATGATATTCGAATAAAGGGAAAGCCAAGGAAATTATAAATTGCATGGCTTTTCCCCTTTATTGCAGGGACACTTATTCGAATCACTTGTAAAAAGTGTATGACTCAAGAAATGTATCACTTGAAAATGTCAACATGCAACTGGTGAAAACCTCTCTGAGATACCAATAACATGGGCTAGTTTTAAAAACACATTATGGTAGTTTAGCTAACCGACTAAATGTATATTATTTTCTTTTAAGTTAATTTAAGTCGTTAAAAGTAATGAATAAATAGGATTAGCAACAACAATTATATATTTAGTAAAATAACAATTGTATCAGGAAACAAGTATCAACAAACGTGGAAGACTTCCAATCATATTAGCAAGTATCAAAAATTAATGGAGAAAATACAATACTTAAGAAAATTCCTAAATAGAAAATCACATGAAAATGAAATTCAACACTGACACATGCAACATCAAGAAAGGAGAAAAGATCAGAGACTTAGATCAGAGAACATTTCAAAAAATAGGTTGACTCGACTAAGAGGAGAGAAAATAGACCGCAAGTTGAGATTTGAACTAACCAAACACCTATAACTGATCTGGATGCCATAAATAATGGAGGAATCACATCACATTTAAAAACTCCCAATGAATTAACAAATTTAAAAAGTGATTTGTGTGCTAAATCTTGAAAAACATGGTGGACACGCACATGGAATGAGTCGATAGTTATGGAAAAAGTTGGTATTAATGCGATGAGAAACATTTGACGTCGTGATGTGAATGAAATTAATGGAGCACTTAATTCCACAGTTATAAAACTAAGAGAGTGACTAGTCTCACCTCTTATTGTTTCCAAATTTTTTCCAAGGGTTGCATTTGAGCTCAACTCCCAGAACTCCCTATTCCAATGATTTTAGATTAAAATCTTCTAGAGTGCCTTAGAGGACAAGAGTTAGAATATGATTTCAGAATGATGAGGAAGAGAATCCACTATCAAGTCAACGAGACCCTCGCAAAGCAAAGAACTAAGGCTTAAATTGATAAAATCGTGACGATGGATTTGGAGGTTTGGTTCCATATTATCAAACAGGTTAAAATGGATAAGCCAACCTAAGAGAAACACTTCAAATATTTAATAAATAGAGTGTGTTCGAAACAAAACTGACCACGAACATTCAAATTTTTCACCAATCCAACATCCAATATTATGTGGGTGCGCCACTAGTCATAGGATTTCAAGGTCTAAAGGAGGAAGTTGTGAATTTTATCATCAGTCAGTACCATGATGGTACAATGTATTTATAAAAAACATTGAACAATACAACAAAGACCATTTATAACACCACTAATCTATTTCACATTGGACATAAAATACTAAAGACAATCAACTTGACTGCTTGATTAAAGAGTTTACACGTGGGATGACAACAACAAAAACTCCGAAGGATTATCAGGAAAGTATAACATCCCCCGGTGAAATGGGTATGAATCCTAGTTTTCCTATTTCTAACTCCAATTGGATGAGTGTTCGACATAAAACTAAACATGCTTCAATACATCGGCCAAATCACAAGGTCATGGAAACAATATAATTGTGTGGAACATGTCACTGACATGGTAAAAACCAATTGCTAACAATGCAAAAATTATGGCAAGGTTATTCAATTCCCATCAATTTTGATTTGTTTATCTATGATGCAAGTGTTGCTATTTGATGAAGTAATATTTATAAGGAAAAATTTCCATATGATGAAGAACTATAAGATCTTTTCACACAGATGGTTGGGAACCCCTGAGGAAGTCTCCCTACAAGAGATATTCAAAAATTGGTTGTTGAATTTAAAACTTGTGGAAAATAGGGTAAGGGTATCGTAGAATATTCAACACATGCTCCCAACTAATTTACATATCCATTTGGGACTTGACCCGATGAAGGTATGGTATGTTGACAAAAATGATGTTCATCCTCATGAACTCCCATACTAGCCTTTGACTGAACAGATTTTTTATGAGCTCAGTTAGAAAACAAATACAGTCTTCCTAATACCACTAACTATTTAGGAATCCAAAACTGAAGTATTTTTTCTACTAACATATGGGGAACATGAGGAAGAAAGGAAAGGAAAAATGTATACAATTCATTGTAAAGTTGACTTGTTGAGCACTTTTCTAGAATCTTCAAAGAAATCGACAAACAAAGAAGTTGACAGATAAGTTGAAGTTAGGAAGCAAGTAGTTGGAATCAATCGAAAGGAAGTATTAACTGATATTACATTCAACGACCCAAAACAACATCAATGCCTCGATGCAATAACAAAGCAGGTGTTGGAAGAGACTACAACAAAGGGAGAAGCGATGAGGAATCCAAGGAAGACACAAGTGTTTCTGGGGTCATTTGTCGGCCAAGACATTTTATAATATTTGGGTCACACCAAAGAAATTTTTATTGAAGAATTTAAACAAAATATGTTGGCGGAACAGGATAAGGAAGCACAACAACAAACAACGTTGGCGCAATCAAGTTCCAAAAGGGGAACACCACCACAAAATTCTACCCAAGGTCAGTCGAGTGGAGGTGATAAACATAAAGAACAAGTCCCCAATATCAACCTTACAACAGAATCACCACCTGTCACTCCAACACTAGTTGTATGAGTGAATGGTGATTAGCAGACATAGAATGTAAAATAGGGTGACACCCAAGTAATATCATCAAGCCAAGTCGATCCAATCGACTTAGATAAGGGAACTTCGATAAAGAATGAACCAGAGATGATATACACATACAACACACCCCAAACACAACAAAAAGCTACATATTCCACCACAATCGAGACATCTACCCTAATAGTAAGGCTAGGATCGTTGAAGAAGCTACATGAAAAAAAAGATAAGGAAAAATCCAAAAAACCAAAACTACATAATAAACCAACCTCTCTACCTTCATTTCTTACTTATGCATCTGACATATCTATTTTTTCTTGCTTATAATATACAACAAAAAAAGCTATGGGGAGATGGAACAAGAAAGTGATCGACAACGACAAATTACAAAAAAGGAAGTAGAAATAAGACAAGGTTTAGTCATGACTATATGAGCCTGGCAGAAAAAAATCTTAACTTAAACATTTCACTCCAGATTGATGAACCACTTGCCACTATGCAACATTTGGTATACCAATTGGTAGACCATAATGTGCAAACAAATGAGCAGGTCACCCAACTACAACAGAAGAAAAAGGAACAAGGAAATAAACACTCCTCGCTTTAACTCACAAAGAAAACTTTTTCAAGATATATACTTTCAAACAGAACAAAGTGCCAAACTAAGACAAAGAACCAGAATTGCTCTGATACCAATTGTAGAACAATTCACAATAGAACAACACAATAATCAATTTTAGAACAACTCACAATAGACCAGGAGACCAGAAGATTCATGTGCTAGCTTTCCGGAGGTGTGATAACTAGTCAAGGAGTTTTTAGGTGCATCAATAATTCTAATATTTGATTCATGGCTGAGAATATTGATAGATTTATTTTAGGTACTCCAGAAGAAAGGAAAAAAGCACATCAGAAACGTTGGTCATTTCTAGCTAAATACCTTAACTGTCCCTCAAGCATAAACCTGTATGATGAAAATATTATTTCTCAGGATTTCAAACCACAGCCAAACTAGACATTGCCAGAGATAAATATAGCTACGATCTATCGTTTTCCCGTTTTTCAGTTTAAAGCAGCACATTTATTTAGATTCACATCAGTTAATATTCCTGTTTCTGTTGATCAATCTGTCTATCAAATACCTCTTATTAAGAGTGAAGATGTGCAATGGGGTATTGAACATGGTTACAATTATATTCATATTGGAATGATCCAATTTGGTATTAATCCTTTAGTTCGACCTAGCCTGAACACTTCTTGTTTAACTTGTGCATTATATACTCGTCTAAATCAATTCCAAGATGCCTTATTAGGAGGTTTTCAAAGTCCTTTAAATAATGATCCTGCTTGGTCCTCACTGGTCCCAAGATATCAAGTCTCACTTTCAGATCCATATATCAATGATTTTCTCCAAGCCTTTAGCCAATTTCACGGATTTGATGTTTCCAGCCAATCTCATATTGCTCAATTACATACTACTGTCTGCCTTCGATTTGTTACTACTACTATGCCTGCTTTGAATCCTAAACTAAAAGATAGAGCTCTGAAAGAAGGCATTATTGTTGGTCCTGGTAATGTTGTTCCTTTACAGATTGGTTTCTCTGAATGTACTCTTCCTAGAGAATGGGATAGTACATATGTTCCTCTGTCTCAAAAATATCCACAATTGCATGCGCCATCTCAGTTACCTCAAAAGCTTGAGTTAGTCAGTAAATCCGATGGTACTAAAAGCCTGCAATTTGTTACCCCGAGATTGTCTCGATCATCTTCCAGTTCTACTTCTAGACCTTCATACTCTATCAATCCAATCTTTCAGAGTGGGGAAGAGATTCCTAGATATTTCCAGACTCTAAAAGAGTTTTAGCCTTCAAAACCCCGTCCAACCAGAGCTTCAACTTCTACCTGTAATTTCTGTCAAGAAACTCCAAAGCATGTTGCAATTATTTCAAAATATAAAGTCGCTGATTCAGAACATAATGACCAGCATAAAAATTGTCAAGAATGTGTTAAGACAATTTTGTCATCCGACATCAAGAGTTTTACCCTACCAAGAGGAAAAGAAGGTCAGAAAGCCATCATCCCAGAAAGATATCTTGAGCTTGGTAATTCTAGCAGAATATTTAGAAATGGAATTATGAAATCATATTTTCAATGGTTGCAAATGAAGAAACTAACAGAATCAGAATCTAAAGAGTCAGTCAAAATGCAGAACTTTGCTAATTATCAAATAACTTGCATGTTACAAAATCTTGATGATTTAGCATTAGATGTTGTCGAAATCAAGGAGCACATTAAAAAGCTGCATACTAGTTATTTAGATACTTCGGGATTGCATCACGAAAATACAAAGACATTGAATGATATCCAATCAAATATGGGTATTATTTCAAAATCAATCGACAATTTGTCCACTGTTTTAAAAAATGAACAGTCACCACCAAGATACAGAGAAGTGGATCAATCAAGCTATAAGATGAAATATCCTGTTTCAGGCACTAATCAACCTAAAGCGGGACTTAGGAGCCTACTGTTTAAAGGGATAAATTTTCCAAGTGAAGAAAATGTGAAAAAAGTGGCTTTTGGGATAAAATTTGCTAAAGAAAAGATTGACTTAATGAAATCTAGGTTGGAAGGTCTTCCACCTATAAGGAATTTTCCAAAGGGATATGTCAGTCTTAACAGTCAGTACAGCAAACAACAAAGAGACATTCATATGTATTCGTCATCCATGTATAATGAAGAAGGTAATTTGAAAAATGAAACCAAAATTCCAGGGGTTAAAACAAAAGGTGAAAGTAGTAAGAGGCCCAGAGATGTTACTTTCTCCTTTACCAATAAATCACCAAAAAGAGAAAATCAGCATGGAAAGACTTCTTCTTTCTCTAAGTATACAAAAAAATTAGAAAATACTTCTGTCAGGATTGAGAACAATGCACATAAAGGATATGGAAATACTCTTTTGTTTAATATAGATTGTTTTCCTCATGATGATGTTTTATCAGTATTTCAAAATGTGCATGCTTGGGCTCTCCAGAGAAAAGCAGAATCTAGAACTACATGGTCAGATATTGCTACACAGATCACATGGGCATTTACTGGAATCCTCAAATTATGGTGGGAACTTCTTCCAGAAGGAGATAGAACTAAAATTATAGAAAATGATGATCCTCTCCAAACACTGTTTGAAGCTTTGATTCATGAATTTTTAGGATCATTACTTGTTGATTCCTCTCACCATTCTCAGTTGTTTCTTTCACAAAAGCTCTGTGATATTGATCAGTTAAAATAATATTACTACACAATGCAATCATTGCTTTATAAGACAACCGATCCACATAACATAGCATATTTGAGATATTATGTTGCTTCTATGCGTGGAAAAATCCCAGAGCTAATTGAGTCTTATTTCCAGACAAATAATATCTAGATTGAAAATATGTCTTTTGTATCCCTGCACCAGCATATAATTACCATACTGCAAAAGGAATGTGCAGCAACCAAAGTCAAGAAAATTTTTAAAAAGCAGATGCATTTCAGTAACAAGTTGTGTAATAATTTTAATGAGACATATGATTTTGGTTGTCACAAATTCAAGAAGAAAAAGAAGCAGTTTCTTGATAAATCATGTGATTGTGATAAGTCCAAGAAGTTTTATCAGAAAGGAAAGAAATATTCTCCGAAAAGAAAATTTGGTCGTCGAAGATTTGTTTTCAGAAGACGGAACAAACCTTTTGAAAAACCCAAATGTTTTATATGTGGAAAAGAAGGACACTTTGCCAATAAGTGTCAAGAGAAGAAAGGATGAAAACAGATGAAGATTATGGATATCTTCACCACAGTGCATAAACTAGATGAGTGGGATTTAACATCTCATTCCGGGGGTGAATATTTTGAAGTTTCAAGTTCAAATTCTTAATCTGATAATTTTTGTGACAATTTTGATAATCTTCATGTTTATTCTGATTCTGATGAAACTTTTGTGTCTGAATGTAAAATGTTTCGTCCTAATCCTGTGCAAAGCCACATTAATGATGTCAAAAAACAACTTGCTAACCTACAGCCAGGACAGCTAACAGTCAAGAGAAGATTGCAAGAGCGATTGAAATCCCTGGAGGATCAGTTGCCAAGAAAGTCAAAGATTGAAATCTTTGAAGAAGAAGATTCTGATGACAAAGAAGAAAATTTGTTTTTCCAACAAATTCCTGTTGAAAATAATGATGAAAGAGAAGAAGAAAAACTGAAAAAACAGATTGACAAGCTTGAAGCATCAATGCAAGAAAGCAGAAATCAAATGATGCATCTTTCAGCAAAACTTCAAAATGATATGGCTGCTTATGAAGATTGTAAATCCAAGTTCACCCGTCTTCTCCTGGTAAAAGCCAATCAGGATTCGGTTGATAAATCAAAAAATATTGAGTTGTCTGAAATCCATAGTATTGGTGATCGAGTGGTGATACCAATACAAATAAAGTTATATGGTTTGAAAGCTTATACTCTTGATGCTCAAATTGATACTGGTGCTATGAGCAGTTGCTGCAAGCATAGAGAAATCCCTGAGTATTTTTGGAAGCCAACCAAAATTATCTTCAAAGCTGTAAACAAGGAGTCCATTGAAATAAGTCATATAGCCCTAGATTTTGATATTTACATTGGTCATGTTCTGACATTTGTTACTTTGTACAGTTTTGATTCAGGGTCTGATGTACTGCTTGGACAAGATTTTCTAAAGAAACATTTGCCTGTTACTTTTACCCAAGATTCTCTAATTCTGAGTTCTTCTGAAGGTCCAGTGAATTTTCCTTCCAAAATTGACTTTAAAGTAACAATCGAACCTGATCAGCCAGACCTTGCTCAGCATTCAATAAATGATTTGATGAAGATCCAAAAAATTGTTAAACATGCTAAATTACATGGAAGCAAAACACTTTCAGGGGTAGTGGAGAAATTAAGAAAAGATTGCACTGCAAGCTGACCAGATGCATTTTGGACTAGAGAAAACTATTTTTTCAGTCTTCCATATAAAGAAGGATCATCTGCAAAATCTCAAAAATCATCTGCTAATTTCATGAGCCCAATAGAACAAGATTTGTGTAAAAAGGAGATAGCTCAACTTCTAGAACAGGGATTAATAGAACCATGTAAGAGCCCTTGGGCTTGTCCAGCATTCTATGTTAATAAACACAATAAGCAGAAAAGAGGGAAGAAACGGCTTGTGATCAACTATAAATCTTTGAATGAAGCTTTACTTCCAATCAGGTATCCTCTTCCAAATAAAGAACTCCTTTTAGCAAAAATAGCCAATGCTAATATTTTTAGCAAGTTTGATTTGAAAAGTGGAATTTGGAAAATTGGTATTGTCTCAGAAGATAGATACAAAACAGCATTTAATGTTCCTCATGGACAATATCAGTGGAAGGTAATGCCATTCAGATTGAAAAATGCTCCCTCGGAATTTCAAAAAAGAATGGAAGATATTTTTGGAGAATTAGACTTTGTGATTGTATATATTGATGATCTTCTGGTTTTCAGTAAGGATGTTACACACCATAAGATTCATTTGGAAAATTTTTATGATCTTGTATATAAGCATGGCCTGGTACTATCTGATTCTGATGAAAAATTCCAGATAGGAAAAGTTTTAATAGATTATCTTGGTTTGCATATTTCTCAGGGTCGTGTCAATCTGCAGCCACATATTCTAACCATCCTTCTTAAGTTTCATGGCCAGTTAAAAGATGTGAAGATGGTACAGAGATTTCTTGGTTGTTTAAATTATGTCAGACAATTTTATGAGCAACAGGCCAGAGATACAAAAATCTTACAACAAAGGCTGAAGCAAGGGAATGCATGGACTGAAGAAATGACTGCAGCAGTTAAGAATATAAATCCACGATTCGGCATCTACCAGGTTTGAAACTACCTGATTCTAATCATCTGTTTATTCTAGAAACAGATGCATCAGATCACACATGGGCAGCAGTTCTACTACAGAAGCATGGAAGGAAAGAATTAGTATGTGCTTATGCCTCTGGGACATTTGATGCTATAGAATTCAAATGTCCCTCATCACATAAAGAAATCCTAGCTGTTAAGAGAGGCGTTAATAGATTCATATTATTTCTCGAAAGTACAAAATTCATAGTTAGAACAGATCTCAAGCATATGAAAAGTATGATATCAAACAAAAGATTGCTTGAACAAGGAAGTTCAAGAGTCATGAGATGGGCACACTAGTTAGATGGGTTTGATTTTGAAATTGTTTATAAAGTAGGTACTGAAAATTGTCTTGCTGATATGTTAACCAAATAAGGAGCTGAAACCGAAAAAGAAGTCAAAATGTTTCATTTTGATAGAAAGAGGAAAAATGATGTTGATGCTTCCTCTTCAAAGGAGATGAAAATACAAGTAAACATTTGCTCTGATTGTGTCTATAAATATTGTTGGGAATGTCTCATCCAAAAAATCAAAAGTCTGCCTCCAGAAGTTTTAAAAATAATCCTTCAAAAGTATTTTGATTCCACAGAGTGTCAAGTTGGTTATACAGACGAATTACCTTACAGAGATATGGTTTGGACTGTATTCTTCAACCAATTTTATCCAGAAGGACGAAATATATTCTATGCTTATATACACAATCCCAACTTGATATGGATTGAATATTTCTTGCTCCACCAAAGGTGTAGAATCAATGGAAGAATGAAAGTGTTCGTCTTTTCTAAAGAAGTAGTAGCTCCATTTCATACATGGAGCCCATGGTTTAAAATATTCATGTATAAATATCTTCCACGAGCTGACTTCATGGTTAATTTAAACCCAAAAGAATTCATAAGCACATTACAGTGGGAATTAAATTTAGCCAGCAGGAGAGGAAACGTTCTGGAGTTCAATCTGGTGCATGATGATTCAATTGTTGATCTGGTTGAAAATAGTGATGGTTCTGCAAAGTTCAATATTATTGTAATATTCCATGGTGACATTTCAATCCCAGAATTATTAAGAGCACAAAAGGAGTATACTTTTCCTTTCAACACTTGTATCAGAAATAGGCCTCCAGTATGGTTATACAATTCATTACATAGTTTGTATAATCATAATGATGATTTTGAAAGAATGATATGGGACGATCAGATGGCCTAGTATGAGTCAGAACCTGAACCTTGGGAGAATAGTGAATAAATCGTCCTTGTAAATATTCGGTGGATCCCTCAATGATATCCATATCTTATCCTTTCATAAGTTTGTCTGCCATTAGGCTTTCATGGGGTTCATCCTTACAAGAATCTTCACTGTGTATGGTTTTCCTTAAAGGTTATTTCGTAGGTTCCACCATAAAGGAATCTCTACTGTGTTAATTATGTGTTAAGGCTTTCGTGGGGTTCATCCTTACAATAATCTTCACTGTGTATTGTCCTTAAAGGTTATTTCGTAGGTTCCACCATAAAGGAATCTCTACTGTGTTAATGATGTGTCATCTTAGTTAAAGAGCCGACATCCTAGATTCCGGCCTAGAGTAACTTTTATAAAAGAAGTTTGAATAGTATTTGTTTCCAGGTAAAAGTTTTACTGGATAATAGGCTACGAGAATTATAAATTGTAGATGAAGATGGTGGTAATGGCATTCGAAAATTTGTGAGTTGTTTTATTGTGTTTTTCTATTGTGAGTTGTTCTACAATTGATTATTGTGTTGTTCTATTGTGAGTTGTTCTACAATTGAAAATTGGATTGTGATTAATTATAATTATGTCTTAAAAAATTATCAATATTTGTTTTTTAGTTTTTTATTTGTAATTTCTAGTATTTTATTTAATTATCTCGAAATATATAATGCAAATCATTTCAATTAGATTGACGTGATTTTCCAGAATGGAAACCATACCAACTAGAAAATCTGATTCTAGGAGTTGAGTCTATGAAAAGGTTCATAGATATTTTAACAAAACCAAACCACGTTTTGGGTCATTTTGTCCCATGAGCTAAATTAATAGGAAATTGAAAGGTGAAGCTTACAAATTGTAGTAAACCAAATTTCCTAAGTGTTATCATTATGAACTAAGCAATTAAACAAACCTGAGTCATCAGATGCCTTGTGTTGGAGGAGCATGATCAATTGGCAGAGGTGTATGAGTTGGATGGAGTAGTTGTTCTGTGCACTACAACCGCTGATATGAGATCTCATAGAGTAAGTGTTGTTGTTGAGCCATTTAATTGTTCCTAAAATGACCAACTAACTACTACGCATTAATTTATCAACCTGAGGTTTCGTTTTTCTAATTCAAGGTTATCAGCGCTTATGCAAGAGGAATGTTGGTATGACTAGTTATTGTTACCATATTTTAAAAAAAAAGCTACAATATCAAAGAAATAAACTCCGAATGTAGTTTCTAATTATAGAAAATCATTCAAAACATTAACTTCTAAATGCTTCTGAAGGAAACATCAAAAGAAAACATATTGAACATCAAGTTGTTTCTTAGGGAACAACAACTACAAAATAGAAAAAAACGTACTACAGAATCATACCATCGAAAGAAATTCAGTAAGCAAGATAATGATCTATGATAATCTACAGGAAACAACAAAAAATGAAAAGACTACACCAAATCTATTTTGTAACAATCTCAATAAATTTGATTCAACACAGAGCATTCGATTTAAAAAAGAAACAATGAGAAATTGAGAACAATTACACAAACGGAAATAGCTGAAAAAGGAGAATCAAACATCAATTTAATGATACAAGTGAAGATAATGTTGCTTCCAGGATTGGGCCCAAATCATCGAAATCAGACTGCCTTATGAAAAGAATCAACAAAACAAGCTAACTTTGAGTAATAAACACTTCCATTCAATTATAGAGAACCAATTACAATCAATGTCTTCACAATTCTAAACTTATGTCAAAGAAATATATTACAATTGAACAACCCCTTTGGACGATTAATGGAATTTTTTATGGCATGTCGATAAAAAATAAGAACATAGAATGTATTTTTGATAACGAGCAATCGTGAGAGTCTAAATATTCTCAAGATGCTCATTTAAACTACAATGATATTAATGCATACGGAGGACCAGGTCAGAATCTCATCTTTAACTAATTTGCTTCGAACTAAGTATAACACCCCGAGGCTATTCGATCTCCCAAGATCATTCCAGGAAGAACATCAAATGTCATTGCATCAATAGATTAATGTCCAAAATAAGGATCCATTCATAAGTAAATAACACTTTAATGGTCAAATATGTTCATACAAATAATAAAATAATAAATGCATATAAAACACTACTACAATCCATACTATACAAGTTATCATAGCCTTATTACAAAAATGACTTAGAAAATAATATGAAAACAAGAAATAAGGCAAGGAAATTATGAAAATTATAAGGCCCAACGTCACCCCTGAACTGAACTTTTTGCATGACCTCATGCAAACAAATGATTAATATGTAAGATAGTTAGGGAGTAAGCTTCATAAGATTCCTCTCCTCTATGCCTAAATCCATTTCTACTTCAGAGTTCTTCAAAAGCCACATACTTACCTACTTCTGATGTCATAATCAGATTTATAAAAAGACTAATGGCACCAGATCATGGGTCATTTATACCTGCATCCTATCCAATTGATATCTCTTTCCAATACCAAGTGAACATAGTCTTCTACTCTGGTCATGGCATACTGCAAATTGTGATATCAAAAGGGTTCTCTATTCTTGATTTCATTAGGTGATGCCTGTCATCTCACTTTAGCTCCATGAAGAGCCTCATCTCTGATATCTTCTAAACATTCCATCCCTGAATGCAATACATCATAATGAATATGTGCAAGTGCGGGAGCAACACTAGGTTTTTCTATGAAGATACCATGTCGAATTTGTGTGTGAAAGGGGTTATTAGGATCCCCTCTAACCCAAAGATCAAGACCATGCCCTCTCCTCTGGAAGGTGTGATAAGATTTTCCCCATTTCACTTGGTTCCTGGAAAATGATATGAAAGCCTGAAATTGAATGTCCCCAATAAATGGGACAAGATTTTCTTCCACATGCTCTTCCAAAAAGAAACTATGCATATATAATTCACACAGAAGATATTGTGTATACTCATCCTGTTTGTAGAAATTAAAAATGAAATCTAGTACATTTCTAAACTCATATGGTTTTCAAGATTTTATAGTTTTTACTTTCAGCAATAGATATCGCTCAAGTAAATATAAAGCATAAATCCGAGTTGGGACCTGCATGCCGAAAATATGTCACCTGATATGGCTGCATGAGTTCATTGATTTCCCAGATTCGGCAATGAGCAGAGGTTGGCGACATGATGGCATGGATGGACACACCATATCCTAAGTTATATGCCCATGCAGTGATGGAATTTGACGGGCATTTTGCCCGTCATAAGGCATTTTACCCGTATTTGACAACTGGGACTTGTGGATGCCCGTTTTTCTTGACGTGCTATGAAGCATGAAAGACGTGATTTTGACGTTTAAAATATTTTCAAAAACGTTCTTACTCCCTTTATTTTCCATTTACCAGTTATTTTGCAACACCATAGTTTCAAAGCTGGACTCAAAGGGTAAGGGAAAGTTACTTTGTTGGCTCACTGTAAATTAATAATTTAATAACAAAATCACCATATTGATATTTTAAAATTAGAATTAATCTAATTTTTTCACTACCTATTACAGAAAGTTCACCAAACCTTCCTTTTAGAGTAGACACCAAAAATAATAAAGCCAGCGGCCCTGGCAACTTCCACTGTACCACTAATTCATGATTTGTAAAGCAGTGCAAAGTACCACTGTAGCACTAAGAAATTAAAATTCCAATCAATGCCAACATGAAGCGGTATTAATATAGCTGGTGGCTTGGCTTCATGGTCAAACAGTAAACTGCACAGGTGCAAAATAGAAGCTTTTGGCAGTCTAGGTCCTTCTTCAATGCATTCAGACTTACGACCAGCAAGACTGGCTCCGAGGAAACCAGCTCAAGGTTGGCTCAGGAAACCAGGTTAAACATTGATATTTTTCTTGTGGGTTTGAGTTGTTGCCAGTTTTTATGAATTTAATTTCGTAAAGTAGATTCGAAGTTTGAATTGCTAGGGTAATTTATTTCTGTGAAATCAGAGTTCCAAATTAACTTTATAATGTATTAATGGTAAGCAAATTCATTAGGAAAATTCAAACTGCTTTTTGTATAAATGATTATAATTTATATATTAATTATTTTTCAAGAGTATTTGTATTATGTAGAAAGCATTTGAAAGAAAAATCAAGACTTCATTTTATGTTTTCCTTATTCTGTTGGGATGAACTTCAAAGAAAAAACAATATTTCATTTTTTTTTTTCCCTTATTCCATTGGGCTGAACTGTTGAAAATATACAATCATTGAATGGATAGGTAATCTAGAATTATCCAATAAGACTGTTGGATATGTCTTGAGACTAGAGTAAACTTGTTTTCTATAGTAAATCATTGTCCCATGGCCATGCAAACATATATAAAAAATCATATTTCTTGATTGTTGTTCATATGGTGAAATATGACGGATGATGGACCACTAAGAAAGTGGGGGCGTTTTTTTATCATTGGGGTGAGGTTTAGCAGAGTGGCAGTCAAGTTATCATTCCCTTTAAATTTTCCTGGTCACGTTAATCATTCATTGAACAGTCCAGTCCAGTCAGGTTAATTATTCATTGACCTTTGATGCATTCCTATTGTTTTGATACACAGTCCAATTCATTCCTCCTGTTTTGATACACAATCCAGTCGAGTCTTGCGTTGAGGATGGCATTCGTAGGTTGTCAAGAAGGGGTTATCATGCACATGCACTCTTCTCTTTTTGTAATTATGTGTAGCTTGCTTGTGGGTTTTTTTAATGATCATAATCATTCTTGATTATTAGGTTTTTATTTTACTTTCAAGAATTTTAATTTAATTATTATTAATTATTAAATTTTAAAAAAAATTAATTTTAATTATTATAATTATTAAATTTTTAAATTTTAAATTTTCAATTGTATACCAATTTTCATACATAATAAAATAGATATAAGAAATGGTACATTAATAGTACACTGAGGATCTATTGTGACTCTGATTATGCAATTTTTATAAGAAACAAAATAGTACATCATGGCCAGATGGTACACTCAGGATCTATTTTCTTTTTTATTATGCATTTTTTATAAGAAACAGATTGTGCAATATTAATAAGAAACATGAATTTATTTCAATTTTTTATTATCCTGCAACAATGAACCCATTTAGGTTCATGGATAAAAAAAGAACATTAATTATATCTTCAAAGTCATTTATTCAGATGAAAACAACGATCTATAAAGAGAGAAATTAAAGAAAACCATCCAAACCCATTAATATTTTTCTTGTAATGGTTACACAAAGTAAACTTGCAAAGGCAAGTCTAAAGCCATATTTTATGGGCAGCTTCATACTATACTGTCTCAATTAGGAAAGCTCATCCATGATCTTTCCTTGTATTGGAATGTTCTTTTTTTTTTTGAAGTAATCTTCAGTGGATCGTAGCATATATTGAGGAAATTTGACTTTGACAAGATTATCCATCCTTAAACTAGTTATTAAAAGACTTTCACACAGATATATCACACTCCAAAACCAAAAAAAATGAAATAAAGCATTGGGATTTTTTAATCAAAACTTTATTTGTGAAGGTTTAATTTAATATGAGAACATCACTAATGAAGGGCAAAATTTTAAAGGTAACGTTTCTTGACGGGAAGCATAGTAACCCAAAACGTAAAAAAAAAATTGTGTGACGGGTAAAGAGAAATCCAAATTCCAACTCTGTGCCCATGGAATGGGAAGGATGGGATGGGGCTATGGGATGGAAGCATAGTAAAAACTCTAAAGAAGCATTAAATAACTAATAGCTTACGAAATATTAGTTTCCATTTAGGCTAATGAACCCTCCTCCTTTTCTCTTTCTTTTCAAAATTCATGCAGCGGTCATTTTCAAAATTCATCCTCTTTCTTTTCAAAATTCATGTAGGAGTCATTTTGAGAGTACAATAAATTCATTGCTGTGTAGCCTTTTTCCCAAAGCTGACACACTGACACCACTATAATAAATCTGGTTTCATTGGGAAAAATGTTTTTGATCGCCATCAAATCCCTACAACGTACCAATTGTTTGGCAATTCTTAAATTTATCAATTGTTGTTGTTATTCCTTGTCCTTGTCCAAAGCCATATAGTTTAAATTTCATTTATCCCTTTAGTATAATGCCACCGTCTATTTCTATGTTTAAAATTATTTCTATTTAATGTTAAAAACATTCCAACTGTGCAAGACTCAAAGTAAAAAGTATATTTTTTTCGTGTAATAACTATTTTCCTATTAATTACGCTGGAGGTGTTATATTTGCTGGAGTGGGGTGAGAAAACACTGTTCACCCCACCTAATCAAAATGTTTTCTCATCGCCCTTTTGTCAAGTAAAAAGTCGACAAATGTAACCGCCCACTTCATCCTCCCGTCTAGTCCAAGGGTGGTAAAGGCTTCCGACGTCGGGATCCTCCTCCCCATAATATTTCTCTTTCTCTCTGGCATAAAAAATGCAACAAGTGCAAACAGTGTTTAATCGAAACGTATAGGTGGACACACCGCAAAGCGATCCCCTACAACTCTGGTCTTTTCCACTTAATGGAAGATCGTGTACATTATCTTCAATTCTAGTGTAATACGGAGGCCAGGGCACATCCTTTAGAAAAAAATTAATTCACCTATCCTAGAAAATCCCATTAATGCATTTATCCAGTGCTAGTGGCTCTCAAATGATGGTTGTAGGCTTATCACTATAGGTTGGCCTTTGTAAGGCCACGACCTGCCTCGATATAACAATATCTTTGACCTCGTCTCCCTCGTTGGGGATGCCACGACCAAAAGGCAAGCATCACCTAATGGAGGACGGGCGCGATAGAAGAGTTTGAGTGCCCGACAGCTACATGTCGCAGCTTATCCTCTTAAATCAAAAACTCGCCCTCAAATCCTACGGCGAGACCATTGAATGGAAATTCAAAAAATATTGGATCTCTGCAATACGGCCTCAATTGAGCACAGCAACCAATCCCACTTTCCCCTTCACAAATGGGAGCTTTAATGATGCATATCTCAGTCTAGATAATGACAGAAGCTCGATTTTCCCCATATACTTGTCCCTTCCCAGTTATGATTGTCACTATAATTTTGCAGGATTGTACAAACAGGAAAATTTTATGGAGGCATTCTTCAATGAAAATCCAAATTCAATGCATTTTTCCCCACATGACCTCTATCTTCAAGCTTCCTGAACTGGAGGCTCTACAAAACATTTGCAACACACTCCATATCCCCCACAGCAAACTGCCAGGTTGCCCTGACGTAAGAATGGCAGCAAGTGATGGATTAGTTATGGAGGGGAGTAGGTTTCAATTGTCGGTACAAATGGGTAACTTGTAGAATAATCCATGGATATATGAGCATGAATACGTGGAAAGAATTAGTAGTATGGCCGCAGAAAGGCTCATTCCAGTAGAGAACATGTCATATGTTAAACATGTATGTAACCCTAATAGCACTAGTTTCACGTCCATCCCATAGTCATATTGTCTTGAATATCAATTCTCTCTCTTATACAAGGGGATCAAGATGGGTACTATAGAGCCTGCAAGGTACGATGCCATCTACACTAGCGGCAGCAGGAGGGGAATCGAATTGAACCAACCATATGTGCAATAACTCTTAAATGGGTGGATGACTAGTTAGGTCTTGTGCTCTACTCTCTTTCTAAGATTAGATAATAAGTTTTGTGAATATCATGCTAATATGAGAGCTTTTAGGAATGTTTCCAAATAGATTTTTAGGTATATAAGCCCATGGCATTGTTGCCCTCGCCATTGTCAATGCAATCTAAGATGGACAAGCGATTGAACAACTGCTTGTGATGATTAGGGACGGAATTGAACCTTCCTGTTTATTTTGAGTATTTTGGATTTTATGAAAGAAGGAAAATTATTGCATTTTGGATTATTGAAGTAAAGTATTGTCGTTCTATATTGCATTATGCATATTATGCTTACGTGTTTGATGGAAATGTTCATAATTTTTTACATGGATGTTAGGTGGAAGCTCTCGGTGGTTTAGTTTCTCGGCCTTTGGTTAGTCACATTGCTAACTCCTTTCCTCTTTTCAGCATGACGAATTCTCAGGAATGTGTGGAACTCACAGAAGTGATTGAATATATGGTTAATGTTGCACAAATGTTGTTGGCTTCAATCAACATGCTCAAGTACATGGTGGAACGAGAGTGAAGCACTTTTCAGATGTTCATGGAGGCCAAATTTCTCACCCAAACATAGGATACTCTAGATAACTTAGAGGAGAAAATACTCCTTCTCTCAGACGAGGTTGTTGCATTGGAGGTTTCTTTGTTCATGACAGATGGCAATCAAACAGAATGCATGCTCCAGGCACTTCTCTCTCTAGTGGAAAAAGAGCTCCTCGCCCTCAGGGACTTGACAAGGGTGGTTGCAACATCCTTTGATTTTTCACATAATTCAAGCCTCTTTGTTTTTTTCGAGGCTAATTATTTTAAACATATTAATATATCTAAATATAGAATTTAAATATATTAATATATTTAAACTTAATTAATTATATAAAAAATAATTATGTTATTATTAATAAATTTTCATTAGTTTAGGTTATTACGGAGGCATTTTTTTTTGCTGGAGTGGGGTGAGAAAACACTGTTCACCCCACCCAATCAAAACGCTTCCTCATCGCCCTTCTAACAAGTAAAAAATTGACAAGTGTAACCGTCGGCTTCGTCCTCCCGTTCGAATTGTCTGTCATTCATTCTGTCTTGAAATACGTGCCACAAAAGAGCCTAGAATGAGATGTTGACCTTTTTTAGGTTCCCGCATTGTGTTTCGACCTCAACCTGTGCAAGTCGGACCTTCCTGCAATGATGCGAGCTCTGGTAGTAGATCTAATAGAACTTTAATATATGCAATAATAATTGATGGCTATATAAGGCCAACTTCAAGTGAATCTGCAGCAGGATATCCAATTCCATGGAGTTTCGAAGGAAACTTAACAAAGACCATACTGCAAACAGTCCCAACTATGATAGGAAGGCTTATGCCCAGCTGCTTCTGGTCCTGTCGGGCATCCGCGTATTAACAACCCACTACGTTGGGATCCATGAGGGCCACCGATGCAAACACCAGAACCAATAACACAGCGTGCACGAAATCAAGAAACATCAGCTTGTAAGAAGATAGATCCACCGTCTTGTTGATTTCTGGGTTGATCGTCCACATCCCGCTTTTGGTGGCGATCCCGCAGTATAACTTCCCGTCCTCTTCCCTGTAACTGTCGATGAACGAATCAAGGAAGCAAGCAATCCTGTAGACACCCAACATAAAGTCGTTCAAGTATTTATTGACGTTGTAGCAATGGCCTCCGTTGGTTAAAATCGATGACGGAATTTGGAAAGCAAGAATGGTGGTAGTGGGAAACAATTTGACCAGAATAGCTGCGCTCGTGAAGTCTTGTCCACTGCATTCTCTGTCGCTAATTTTTTGGGGCATCGGTTGCGAATGGCCTACCTGAATCGCCAAATCTCACATCCATTGATTAACCAACTTAATTATTTCCCAACTAATTCTGAAAGTCTTTGTAGATCACGATGAGAGATTCAAGACAACAATGATAATTTGTATGGTTCGAAAGGCCTTTGTAGATATCAACGAGAGATTCAAGATAGCAGTGATAATTTATAAGGATCCATGACCATATTTAGCAATGTATCCATAGTAGGTATTGACGTCAAGTTAACTCTAACTCTTCCAATATCAAATTCCATGGATTTCTTCACTTCTAATTCCTTTCTGTAAATGTATGGAGATAACAATTTGTTTAGCGTGTAGAAATAATTCTTTGTGATCATAATCTCATATATTTATTATTGGGGAGAGGGAGTTTTTAGTGTGTGACAGTTTTTTTTCGACTTGAACATGCTTATCATATCTCGCACATTAAATGTGGAAAACTACAACCTTCGGTTCGAAGTTATGCCCTGTGGGACTCAGACTTTGTCAATCGAGATAATTCATTTTCAAGCAAACCGGTTTGTAACTGGAACAACCAATATTGAAGCAAAAGAAACACGAATTTGATATATATGCTTAGGTGCTTCTATTGTGAAATATATTATTACTACAAGAAACCCTTTTCTTCAATAGGTCATTGGTATGGATATACACGGCAGAGTGACAACAGAGTGACGGTCATTTGTTCTAACATTTAAGGAATCGATTGTTGCTTCTTCTGATTGGTTATTATTATTTTATTTCTTCCATTAAACTCAAAATAAAAAAATATAGGAAGTAGCTACAATTTTGGTGCACTGAAAAGCATTCTGGACAAACATCACCCCACATACAAGCAGAAACGCAACCGATATGCATTGAGGAATTTTGTTAGAAAAAATTAATACAAAATTGTGAATATATTTTTGATAAATTACAAGGTTTGAAGAATTTGATTTTGTAATAAATATTTTTTCAAATAAATTCTATGACAATTATGTTAGTGTAACTTTCCTTTTCAATTTAATCTCCTATTAAATTCTTTAAAAATATATATAGAAACTAAAATTTCCATATATTTCACTTTATTATTGTTTTCCACATTCCCCACTTCCTGCGTTTAATTTGCACCTCTCGATGCAAATGCTAGTTATTTAATTAAGATGGTTTTTTGTTTTTTCATTAAGTTGGTTTTTGGTTTTTCATTTTATAAAATACTAGTTAATATAAATGTGATAAGTATGAATAAATAATAAAGATTAAAACACTTAGTACATTATATATTTTAAGTGATTAAAATTTAAAAAATCATAAAGATTAAATAAATTAAAATTTTATTATTTTTTTTCACAAAGAAAAAGTCGTGACTTTTCATTTATAGATAAGTTACATGTTACATTTGCTGGTAGTTAACACTACTAATCTGGCTTTCGAAAAAAACCATATAGAGCCTACATCTGGCTTCCAAAAAAAACCCATACAACAATGCCGCTGATACAATCATAGATGTCTGCATATAACATCACATGTAAGTTCGGTGCATAACTTACCGGATTAAAATTTTATTATTATTATTATTATATATATATATTATAAATTAGACATATATATTTAAAAAAAATATTTTAAGTGATCAAAATTTAAAAAATCATAAAAATTAAATAAATCAATTCTTTATTATTTTTATTATTATTGATGATGATGATGATGGTTAACGTCCACTCAGACTAATCTTTGGTCTATCGAAGAAAAGAGTTATTTAATTTGATTTAAGATTTTATTCCTATGTTCAAAAAAACTTGGATAGAAGTCTTTCGAGCTCACTATAATTTTGACATCTTAAAAAGTTAAAAAAGTCAATATTGCAACAAAAACCAATAAAAAATAATAATTTATAAATTAAACATATATATTAAAAAAGGCATAGAACAAAAATTTTAATTATAGAGATTGACTTTGGAGATTTTTAAACTTCCACGTAAAGCTGCACTTTGCAGCATTATAGAGTAATGTCATTGCTCCACTTTGCAGCATTGTAGAGTAATGTCATTTTATAATGTTTAAGTGAGTTTGTATTCCTTTCAACCAGTTTCGGCACCATCATATTATGCATAATCTGCCATCTATGCAAAGGCTTCGAAGCATTGAGGAGTTTTTTTTTTTTTTTTTATGACTAAACAAATTGCAAATGATAAATTTAAAGTGAGAAATGATAAAATTAATTTTTTTTTTTTTTAAATTTATATCTCTATTAATATTGATTAGAATTCATTTTTTAATAACAATAAAAAAAAAGACGTCTAAATGTAAAAGTATGTACATATTCATAGATACATTATGAGCCAGTTAAATTATATAACATTATAGCATGAGTTTGTTGTATACATTTAGTAGACTCTTATTATTTCTCTTTTAATATTTTTTTCTTTAAATAAATAAGATAGGATTGAAACATATAAATCTTTTAATTTTTTTTTAAATTAACATTTTAATTATATTTTTAAATATAAAATAATTAGGTTAATAGGTTTTTTTTTTAATATGTTAGTTTGACAATTTCATTTATTTTGTCTAAACCTGTGATATATGTTCAATAACTCTGGGTTGACATGACCAACATAAGTTTTATTTTGAAGACAATATTATGGAGCAAGTTGCAGATTACAAATACCTCAGAATTGATTTCAACTAAAATTTAAGTTGGGATGGTTGTAGAAAGAAAAGAACTTTGGGGGGTTGGAAAGCATTTTATGCTCTTCAAAACAAGTGTAAAGAGGCAGAGCTATGGGATTGGAAAACCACTCTAACACTTTCTGGGCTTCTAGTGATCCAGTTGATTCTCTACTGTTGTGAATTGTGGGCTAGAAACACAACCAAGATGTAGTGGAAACAAATTGAGAAAATTCAGAGGCGTTTGATTACAAAAAAAATCAAAATTAAAAGTGCAATTCCTTATGCTATCTTGTTAAGTGAAACAGGGGTTGCTCCTATTGAAGCAATTGCTATGGTGTGAGTCATAAGGTATTTTTAAAAAATTGAGCAAATAGAAGAGGGTAGATGGCCTAAGGTTGTGTTTAATGACAGATTGTGCAAAAGAAAGAAGACGTGGATGCGGAAAAATAACAAATGGTTTAGTAAATGGGGTATTTGCTTGAGCATGTGTCCAATAAACAGTAAAGAGATAAAAACTTTTGTTATGGATAAGTTACACAAACGTACTCGGGAGAAAGAAGAACTACTACATTGAAGAGTTTAATCCCACTCACAATCATCAACAAAAGTGTACATAGGGACCAATATTTCTTGGAGAACCAAAATTCTTATTGCTCAATTAAGGACTAATTCTCATCAACTTTGTTGTGAAACGAGGCACTGGAAAAATGCCAAAAGAAATGTGGGAGGAAAGAGTGTATTTTTTGATCCTCTGAAAAAGTGGAAATTTAAAATCATTTCATTTTAGAATGTGAGGCCTTCAAATATAGCATGGAAAATTATGTAGATATTCTGGTAGCTAGCTCTTGGGATAATTTATCCAGCGAAGAGTTTGTCGAGAAGCTGGGAGGATTTATTGTAAAAATCCATAGGAAAAGGGCCGAATACAGGAACCAGATGGAGAAGCAATCTATCCCATAGGCTATTTTTAGCCTCGTGAACGTTAAAAATACTTTCTTTCTATCTACATTCCCAGATTTTATGCAGTTACTATTTCCATTTCCACCGTCCAAGAGTACATATGTCTACACTCCAAGAGTTTACACGTCCACGGTCCAAGAGTTTAGGCAGTTACACATGACATAATGGATAATAATGGCATAATGGAAAACAACGATGGCAACTGCAAAAAAACTCAAATTCCACATTCTCTTCTCAGCATAGGAAACTGCAACCCCATCGATAAGGAGGAGGATTCAGAGGTCGATCAACCCGACCAAGATTCGATCCTCAGACTTTTTTTCGTTGAAGTAATGTTGCCATGTGCAGGAAGGAGTTCCTTTCATTATTGGTTTCTAAAGGAGCTATCTGACTGTAGAGATGTCATCAATAAGGATAAGGAGGAATGTAGAGTAAAGGCCAATGGCAAACAGGGGTGGGATCGATATGGCCAAGCTTGCTTTTCTGCAGATCGTGAAGTATAGGGGTGGGATCATCCCCATCCTCTACAGAAAGTAATGCATTTCCCCATGATCATTTGCATCCCCTATTTGAGTTAAAATTGTCACACCATTTCCACAGTCATTCTCTCTTTCGCTACTAATTTCTAAGAAGCTAGCAATGCAAGTGAGGAATTTGTTTCACCATCAATGGCCACTCATACTTCAACCTTGTGCTCATCACAAATTTTGGAGGAGATGGAGATCTTCATGTCATTTTGATAAAAGGTTCAAGGACTGGTTGGCAGCCCATGTCACGCAATTGGGGACAAAACTAGCAAAGCAATTCCTACCTTAACGGACAGAGCCTTTCATTCCAGGTCACAACTAGCAATGGAAAGACAATTGTTTCATATAATGTTTCTCCTTCAAACTGGAAATTTGGCGATACTTTCAAAGGATGCCAAATCTAAGGATAGTCGGAGTCTATTTCGGATTCTGTATAGTCCTTAATCAATCAATAAGTCATTTGGGATGATGTGGTGACTCGAACTATCAACACCCTCTCCCGCTTATCGGCATTATCAGGTGATTCTTGAATTGTAATCTATATCGATCGATTTTTATTAATGATAAATAACACGTATGCCATGGTCTATTATATTACTCCCAGTATAACATTTATTAGAAATTATGAGAGCAGAAATACACACAAAATAATAAATTGTATTAGTGCATATTAAAATCAATAGAGATTACATAAGTATATATTGTTGAACTCAAATCCAACTGATTCTAATCTTAGAGAGAGGTTGAGAGAATCTCTCAACATCCTCCAACAAACCAAACCAATCCCTAATATTTAGTATGCATAAAAAATGAGGCATTATCTCAAACACCCCCCCTTAATGCCTACATTACAGAAAACTTACAATACTGAGATCACAATTACAAAATTTTTATTTGTTTTTGTCTGGCTGGTCTTCATCAGCAACTCTACCCACTCTGCGGTCTTCTGGATTCCGCTCTTTCTTTCTTCACATCTTCGAGCTTACCTTTCAACCCATTTAAAGTACACCTGCTTCTGACCATCAATGCTGAATTTGTAAGATTAAAGATTCTTGACACCCCCGAAGAATAGTCTCGACACTGAACTACCCTATGGAAATATTTCCATCTGTGAAATAACCCCAAAGAATAAATTTCAATAGTCTATAGGAAAATATTCTAGGTACAGAATATGATCAGCGATTAATCCTACAAAGTGACCTTTACACACAAGGATCTCATTGTATAACCTGTAACCGATGCTCTTGAAGCCCAAAGCACAACAAGATCCATCAGCATATAACAAATTCACACAATCAAATTAGCGATACATTCTCTCGGCACCGAAGAACGTTGAGAACCATTATTTTAAATTGTGTAAATCTATTCAATAATTGGTTCTTTACTAAACAAATCCACAATTCTACATATGAACAAGCTACACACTCCACAAAAATAATGAACTTCAAACACCGATCTGTAGCTACCATTCACCTCCATAAACTTCTCCGACTTTAAACGCCAAAACGTCCTCTCCCCATGCACCAATCGCCCATGCGTCGACTATGACCCTTGCTTTTGCAGGAATTGGGTATTCCGCCACACTGCACGCCTTGGTCGATTCGTGAGGAACACTGGAATACATCGAAAATTCTAGCCATGTTCATACACCCATGAAATGGGAGGCATGATACTTTGACATTATGCTGCCCAAGAATTTCACCCGCCGGAAGAGCCACGGGATCAGGCGGAAGAATTTGGCGGAATTTTCCGGCTTGGCCAGGTAACGTTGAGCCATTGAATCGATTTATTTTATAGAAATTTTATTTTTGGAATCTTAAAATTAATTAAAATCCCCTATTAAAAAAAAAACAGCGAATCAAGAATCAAGATTAAGACATTACTCCAAACAATTTTCCGCTGATTGTGGAATAAAATTCACTCAAAACCCTGAATTTTTCGAGGAGTTAAGTTACTTTGTCTCCCTAACAGTCTATTTGTACTTGGCTACACGGCTTCTAGTTGCAGAATTCTCCAAATCATTTTTGTGCTTCAGACATTCATCTGTCCTCCCTGATCTTTTCCTGAATGACCCATGATAACTTGCTATCAAAAGATTGACCACTATGTGGTGGTTTTCAGATTTTTAATAAAATATTGCTCATCGCGATACGTGGTGAGATCCTTTGATCCAGGTTACAAAATTTGTCATTCTAAGATCTGCGCGTTGTAATTCCAGATTCGACTAAAATTTCCTTAATTATTGCTTCCTTACAACTGTCTTCACACAAAAGCAACCAAAGACGCATGACGCTCCCCAGAAATGTTCTTTTGAAAGTGCCATAGCCATGGCTTCCAATGACGAGAAAATCTCCTCACTACTTCGCACAATGCATCTCTCGCATCCTTATTCCCATAGTGCCTTCCATTCTAGAAAAAATAATTTGATCCGCGTGGTATACAGTCAGCGACTGCCGAAGCTGCCCACGGCTTCGGCGTAGAGTACCAGAAAATGCAGAAAAAAGTGAATTGGAACTTCGATTGGATATGTGATGACCTTCAAAAAATTATTCAAACAAAATTTCACACAACAAACACTCGAACAAATACTTTATTTACAGAAAATCAGCGACACATCTCTCACATCTTCCTAGGTACTCCCGTGAGTGATTAAGCCCAGCTAGGCTCCGATACCATATTAGAAATTATGAGAGCAGAAATACACACAAAATAATAAATTGTATTAGTGCATATTAAAATCAATAGAGATTACATAAGTATATATTGTTGAACTCAGATCCAACTGATTCTAATCTTAGAGAGAGGTTGAGAGAATCTCTCAACATCCTCCAACAAACCAAACCAATCCCTAATCTTTAGTATGCATCATAAATGAGGCATTATCTCAAACAACATTATTGTATTAATCAATTACTTAAAATAATTATATGGTTTGTTGCAATTTTGATTCAAAAGTTATTTCTTAGATTATATTGACAACCAATAAATTTGATATTTTGATCTTGAGCCTAGTGTGAGTTGGGTTTGGTTTTGCTTTTGACAACCAATAAATTTGATCATGCTTAATGAGTTGGGTTTGGTTTTCGTCCTCATTTTTATCTGGGTTTAAATTTCAAAAAGGTAAGGTATATCTTAATTACAAGTTATTCTTAGATTACAATGAGAGTGAATTTGATTTTAAGCTTAATGACTTGGCTTGGTTTTAGTCCTCTTCATTATTTTTATTTGGGTTTAAATTTCATCAAGGTTTGGATGGTTAAGGTTGTTTGAGGTATATTTGACTTCCAAGTTATTTCTTAAATTATAGTATAATGATAATCATGTTTTGGTTTTTGGCTCTTCTTTTTATTTGGATTTAAATTTCATAAAGGTTGGTATGATTTGGATAGTTGGAAATATATTTGACTTATAAGTTATAATGACAATCAATAAATTTGTGATCTCAAGTTCAGTACATAGTTTAAAATATAAGAACACTTCAATCACCATCTAGAGTTCAATACCAATTTTATAGTTTAAAACATAATAACACTTCAATCGTCATTTCGAGTTCAGTACCAATTTTATAGTTTAAAAGATAATAACACTCCAATTGAAACAAATAAATTTGTGATTCTGAATTTAGTACCAATTTTATGGTATAAAATATAATAAGAGTTCAGTCGAAACCAATTTTATAGTTTAAAAGATAATAATACTCCAATTGAAATCAATAAATTTGTGATCCTGATCAATTTAGTACCAATTTTATGGTTTAAAAGATAATAAGAGTTCAGTGGAAACAACAATATGGATGATCGAGACAGTCAACTTTCAAGACATATTTAACTTGCCAATTATAATTAAGTTTTAAAGATAATAATTTAAATTTCACTGATATTCAGTAAATTTGACCATGAACCTCAATGACACTTCGAACTCTTTTATTATTTTAATTTGAGAGTGATAGCGACTTTTGAGTGTTGTGCGTGTAAAGGAACACGTGAATGTACCCAATGGCTCGTTGTTTTCGTAAGTGTAACACATGGTCTATGGCACTACCATGACCATGGAAAGAGATTTTGCTTGTAACAATGGGTGGTATTGATGTCGAGAATATTTCTGTGGGTAAGACTTGCAAGGGGGAGTTGAGTTTGGTACTTCAAGTATCTTTCCCTCAAGGTAAACTTGCTTATGACTGTAGAGATGTTATTGATAAGGATAAGGGGAATGCGGAGTAAAGGCCAATGGCAAACAGGTATTAGTGAAAGTTTCAAAAACAATTGAGGGTGTATTGTGCGTGAATTTCCATTGACCGAGTACGTGGTTTATAACTCTGGACACTAGTGGATTCACCAGTGGCATTTATATTGTGTTATAAACACTTCATACTTATGATGACCCAATGAGTTATTTTTAAAACCTATTTAAAACAAATTTAGTAGGTGATAATATTGTTAATGTTGCTTTAAAATTTAAGCTCATCTGCATGGTTTAGCATTCTAAAAGAAAAAGTTGTGAAGTTTAGATACAATATGGTGCACTTTCTAAACTAAGACATGGTGATGTTGTTACAGCGGTTATCACCAGTGGGCTATCACTATTTGCACGAACAAATCAAATCCTAATGTCATGCTCGGGGCGGGCCTTGTTGTAAAGAATTGTTGTGTCATGCTTAAGGTTGGCCTTGTTGCAAAAAAATGTTGTAAATTAGGTTTGTTGCAAAGAATTGTTGTGTCATGCTTGGGGTTGGCCTTGTTGCAAAAAATAGTTGTGAATTCGGTCTAGAGTTACATGTATCTACGTGCCTTGATGTTGAAGTATCTTTGAAAGGATTTTCTATTTTATATTGTTTCTACTTGAAATATGGCACTTGGGGGACTTCAGTTTATAGTTTAGTGAGAAGTTGTTGAGGAAATTTGGTAACTCTTCTATTTTTGTTTTTGAAATTTGCATTTTCTGGACTTCAATTTATAGTTTAGTCAGAAGTTGTTGAGGAAGTTTGGTAACTCTTCTATTTTGTTTTTGAAATTTGCATTTGCCACGCTTTTTCACTTAAATCAATGGATTAATACCAATATTTCCCCACTATCTCGAGTTGTTACTAAATACTTGAAATACACTCAACAATCTAAATTTATTAATCTAAGTTAATTATAACATTTATTATTTTAAACAAAAATACAATTCTTTCAATTTAACACTCCTATCGCCCTTTCTTTGCACTTTTTAGGACAATTGCTAGTTATATTTTTATTATATATTTAAATAGTATTTTTCTTTTTCTTTTTTCTTTTAAAATTGATACATTAAATATGTTTTTAAACATAAAATAAATACATATAAGCATTTTAAAAATATTAAGATGAATATTATAAAAAAGAGAGTTAGGTAAACTATTTCCTCCAACATAATCGGTCTAGTTATATTAGAGTCGAAATCTAATCCATGTTAACATAGATGGCAATGTATGCAAGCATAGATTTAATTATTGACTTGGATATTGACGTTTTATGTCAATGTAGACATTTTATTAATCGTTTACAATTAGCATATTTTCTTTTGGGCAATCATTTGACAATTGACAACTTGCATATTTTGATTGTCTACAATTTGCAACCATGATTTAACTATCGATGGCCCTATGCCCTCACTATTGCGTATTTTTCTTATCGGCCAAGGTTTGAACATCTAATTATTTATTATTAATGCATGGAACTCTTTCCATCTAATTTAGCTAAGGGACAGAGACTAGCTACTATATATCACTTGTTAATTATAGTTATTATTTTATTTTATTTTATGTATTTGTCAAAGTTAAAATGTTTACCTAACATAATATAACAAGACATTACAATATCTCTTCTATATTAAATTAAAAAGCACCTAACAATATTTTTAAAAATACACAACCTAACCACCTAAATATTATGTTACATAGATAAAAATAAATAACCTTCATTAATGGATTTGAAGGTTGTTTTTGTCTTTTCAAACTAGTTGAATGGTCCTTTAGTTGAAAAGAATATTTCCTTATAAATAAGTATTTTCATAAATGTTGTTTTATAAATATAAAAGTATATGAACTACATTAGATGGTTCGAAACGTCGACCAAATTCTAATGATGTGATTAATGTGAAAGACTTCTATCTACATTATGGATCATAAAAGTCTTAGATCTAACAAAATTATATTTTAAGTTTATTAATTTTATGATAAATAATCTTTGTTTATTAAAATCAATGTGAAGTTATTTAAGTTTATAATAAATAAATTTTGTTTATTAAAATTTAATAATATAGAAAATTAATATTTATTGATTCAAAATTTTAATTATATTCTTCGTAATTATAGATTAATATAAAATTGGAAATAAAATTTAAGGGACATCGATGAATTATAATAAATCTAAAAATAAATCAATATTTTATTAAATTTATGATTGAAAAAAAAATTATTTTACAATAAAATTAACTTCCTTTAAAATATTTAAATATGATATTTTATACGAGTAGTTTTTAAGTGAGACTTTTTGGAAAGTTTTCTAGTTTATTTTCCGATCTAATTTGTCTGGAATTTTGTAGGGATTCATTAAATTTAAGTTTGACAGTTGAACTCTTCACAATCGAAGTGTCCCAGGGGTTTTTGAGGGTGTTGAATCCATATATGTAATAAAAAAAATTCAATTTAAACAACACAAATCAAGATTTTACCATAAAAAAATTCGTCGAATTTCGACCAAAAATATGTTGGAAACTCCAAAAAATTCACTCTTAAAAACTACTCCTATTCTATATTATTAGTTTTGTTTTCTTTACTTTTCTACGTCCTTTGGTTTTCCATGTGAACGATCTCTCATTCCATAGTCAAAACACAAGATTAAAAGAAATATATAAAACATAAGATAAATATTTTAGTTATTTATTTTTTCTAATTATATTCCAAATGATTTAATTTTATAATAAATATTTTTTGTTTATTAAAATTCAATACGGAAAATGTTTCATCGATTTAAAATTTTAATTATGTCATACATGAAAATTAGATTGTGATTAATTATAATTATGTCTAAAAAAAATTATCAAAATTTGTTTTCTATTTAATTATCTGGAAATATACATTGCATAGCATTTCAATCAGATTGACGCGATTTTCCAAACTACAAACCATACCAATGACAAAATCTGATTCTAGCAGTTGAGTCTATAAAAAGGTTCATAGATAGTTTAACAAAACCAAACCAAGTTTTGGGTCGTTTTGTCCCATGAGCTAACTTAATAGGAAATTGAAAGGTGATGCTTACAAATTGTAGTAAACCAAATTGCCTAAGTGTTATCATTATGAACTAAGCAATTAAACAGACCCGAGTCATCAGATGCCTTGTGTTGGAGAAGCATGATCAATTGGCAGAGGTGCATGGGTTGAATGGAGTAGTTGTTTTGTGCACTAAAATCGTTGATGCGAGATCTCATAGAGAAAGTGTTGTTGTTGAGTCAATTAATTGTTCCTAAAATGACCAACTAACTACTACATATTAATTTATCAACATGAGGTTTCATTTTTTGATTTCAAGGTTATTAGTACAGTTTATGCAAGAGGAACGCTGGTATGACTAGTTATTGTTATCCTATTTAAAAGCAAAGCTACAATATCAAAGAAATCAACTCAGAATGCAATTTCTAATTATATCAAATCATTCAAAACATTAAATTCTAAATGCTTATGAAGGAAACATCAAAAGAAAACCTATTTAACATCAAGTTGTTTCTTAGGGAACAACAACTACAAAATAGAAAAAATGTACTACAAAATCATACCATTGAAAGTGATTCAGTAAGCAAGATAACGATCTATGATAATCTACAAGAAACAACAATAAATGAAAAGACTACACCAAATCTATTTTGTAACAATATCAATAAATTTGATTCAAAACAAAGCATTTGATTTAACAAATAAGCAATAAGAAATTTAGAACAATTACGCAAATGGAAATAGCTGAAATAGGAGAATCAAACACCAATTTAATGATACAAGTGAAGACATTGTTGCTTCCAGGATCGGGCCCAAATCATCAGAATCAGATTGCCTTATGAAGAGAATCAGCACAACAGGCTAACTTTAAGTAATAAACGCTTCCATTCAATTATAGAGAACAAATTACAATCAATGTCTTCACAAGTCTAAACTTATGTCAAAAAACGATATTACAACTGAACAACCCCTTTGGAAGATTAATGCAAGTTTTTATAGCATGTCGATAAAAAATAAGAACAAAGAATCTATTTTTGATAACAAGCAATCCTGACAATCTAAAGATTTTCAGGATGCTCATTTAAGCTACAAATATCTTAATGCATCCAGAGGACTAGGTCGAAATCTCGTCTTTAACTAATTTGCTCTGAACAAAGTATAATAGCCTGTGACGATCCGATCTCCCAATATCGTTCTAGGAAGAACATCAAATTCCATTGCATCAATAGATTCATGTCCAAAATAAGGATCCATTCATAAGTAAATAGCACTTTAATGGTCAAATCTGTTCATACAAATAATAAAATAATAAATTCATATAAAACACTACTAGAATCCATACTATACAAGTTATCATAGCCTTATTACAAAAACGACTTAGAAAATAATATGAAAACTAAGAAGTAAGGCAAGGAAATTATGACAATTATGAGGCCCAACATCACCCCCCAACTGACCTTTTTTCATGACCTCATGCAAACAAATGACTAATATGTAAGATAGTTAAGGAGTAAGATTCATGATATTCCTCTCCTCTACACCTAAATACATTTCTACTTCGGAGTTCTTCAAAAGCCACATACTTACCTACTTCTGATGTCATATCAGATTTATAAAAAGACCGAGGGCACCAGATCATGGGGCATTTATACTTGCATCCTATCCAATTGATACCTCTTTACAATACTAAGTGAACATAGCCTTCTACTCTAGTCATGGCATAATGAAAATTATGATATCCAAAGGGTTCTATGTTCTTGATTTCATTAGGTGATGCATGTCATCTCACTTTAGCTCCACAAAGAGCCTCATCTCTGATATCTTCCAAACATTACATCCCTGCATGCAATACATCATAATGAATCTGTACAAGTGCGGGAGCATCACCAGGTTTTTCTATGAAGATACTATGTCAAATTTGTGTGCGAAAGGGGATATTAGGATCCCCTCTAACCCAAATATCAAGACCATGCCCTCTCCTCTGGAAGGTGTGATAAGATTTTTCCCATTTCACTTGGTTCCTAGAAAATGGTATGAAAGCCTGAAATTGAATGTCCCCAATAAATGGGACAAAATATTCTTCCACGTGCTCTGCCAAAAGAAATTATGCATATATAATTCACAGAGAAGATATTGTGTATACTCATCATGTTTGTGGAAAGTAAAAATGAAATCCAGTACATTTGTAAACTCATATGGTTTTCAAGATTTTATAGTTTTACTTTCAGCAATATATATCGCTCAAGTAAATATAAAGCATAATTCTGAGTTGGGGACCTGCATGACAAGGCATCTGAATAAATGGAGCACATTTCCTTTGTTTGCTCTGCAGCCTTCTCAAGGTGGTCCTTTAAATGATGCACGTCCTACTCAGATGCTCTCAGTTGTGCATAAGTCTCATATTTTGTTGTTGTCAATGCTCTGAATCGATGGAGCAACTCTTGATGTTCCCTCCAAGGCACCACTTTTCCCTGATATCTTGTTATTTCTCCATATTTTTGTGCAGGAATTTAATGGTTACCTCTACAATCAAGGGAGTATAGTTAAGTGAATCCTTTGTTTGTACTCCTATGTCATTAAAGGTAAATGGTGAATCAGTGTGAGTTCCTACTTTAACAAGGCTAGGAGGAGCATCAATCATATGTACCTCAAAGTCAGTATGAGTTCCTACTTTGGTAAAAATGAGAACAAAGTCTGTCTCGGTACTTGCTTCATTAGAGACATATATGAAATCAGTATGGACTTCCATTTCCTGAGTTTCCTTCTTTCTTCTAGGTCTCTTCTCACGACCTTTATGAAACTGCTTACTGTCATGCAACCAATTTATTAGTTGTTGTACCTTCCTTCGTAGTGTCTTATTTTCTTTTTTCAATTTATCAATCTCCTCATGAGATTTCCCTTTTTATTTATTTCTCACAACTTTAGTACATGTGTTTCTCCTTAACAAAACTGTTAACCAAGGTTGTTGGAGAAGAAGAAACAACAACTACTATCTCGGGCTTTTCGGCAATAATTTCCTAAGTGGGTTTGACTGCCAATGAGTTGTCAACTTCCCTTGTCATTACATCAGCTCTAAAATTTAGGAAGTGCTCATCAGGAAAATCAGTCTAAGGTTCAGCTAAAAATACAGTGCCATCACCTTGTCCTTCATCAATCAAATCCTCAAAAGACTATGGAGTCGTTCCCTCCAGATAGGAAGGCTCTAGTATAGTAGCAACATATTCTCCAGAACACTCGTGGGATGAAACAACTTTAGGGTCATTATATTATTCCAAAATAACATTAGTTGAAGAATTAATAGGAGACGTTGTAGTTGCCGAATTAGGTGAACCCCCCTGGTTAAGAGGATTTTTAGAATGAGCTACGGGTTCTAATAAAGTAGTCATGTCTTCTTCAAATTCACAATTTCTAGTAAACTCTCTAGCTCTTCGATTGCTTTAGCTATTTCTATTTCCCGCTCTATCTGTTCCAAAGCTAGTAAATTTTGAGTTGATTTTTCTCCAAAGGTTTCTTGATGCATCTCTTCTATATTGAAGAAACCTTGAGTCAAGTTTTCTTCTGGTAACTGCTTAAGATGGTTCAAAGAACTATGACTTTGCTTAACAAGTATAGTTGACCTCCTTCTTTTCTTAGGTAGCAAAGCTAGAACCGATGCCATTATTTTCTCCACTCTACTGATTTTTTGAGGTTTTATAGTTTGTGCAGTTCCTTGTAATATATCTTTTGTCGCTAGATTTTCATTTAAATTTCCCTCATTGCCTTTTTCTAGTTGCTCATCACTAACTGAAACGTTCCCAAATGTTTTAATGATTGTTTCATTCCCCAAAGGAATGTCTTAACCAACGTCAAGGTTTCCAAGGAAGCCTTCCCAATTATATTGAACTTGATTGAGACTTTTTAGGATTAATAACTTGATAATTACATGGTGACTGACGACCGAGATTTGGTCCTTGAACCTTCTTAACCTAGTAGCGGTCTCATGCAATAGTGAATTGATAAAGTAGGGAAGGTTTAGAGTTACCTTTCACCTCAAGGATGCCATTAGTTTGAGATGGTGTCCCCTCACCATGTCGTACCTTCCGCCACAGGTAATACATCATTGTACGATCCCTGCTACTTCTTTCCATGGTTCAAGTAATGAATTGGGGTTATACCCCTTTCCTTTTCTGATCAATTCTTCACCAGTATTCCGAAACAAGAGGGTCGCGTTTTGGAGAGAAGTGTGTATCTCGTACCAATTTTATCCTTCTATCGGAAGACCTGTTACTTCCGCTATTGCACCTTTGCTTACTTGTATTTGTGTATTTATCACCATTGTTGTGTCATTGTCCAAATTCCTTGTGAATTCTAATGCTACCTCGTTATCAAAACCATGTAACAATTCAAAATACTCCATCCATCCAACTTGAATCAAAATGTTGTGCACTTGTTCTGAAGCTATTAATTGAATAGATTCATATCAGATCGAATGGGCACCCATTGTTAACTATTCAACAGGTCACAATTTTGCAGCTGAAAACAATAGAATTCAATATGTATGATAATAGTAATTATGTAGAGAGTATAGAGGCTCAGTGATCATGACATGCAATGGTATTTGAAAATTTGGATGACAAGTCATTTGTTAATGCCAACTCACTCTCTCGATAAAAGTAGAGGTCGTTTATGGTCGTTAATCAAGTTTTAATAGGATGGAAATTTTGGCATGATTAGAGGATAAGGTTGTATTGATGTTGCACAACAGAGTAACCATCAAAAGGAAAAAAATAGCAAGCGGAGTGTATCTATGACATGTGAGGAAATCATTGAAATATTTATGACTCATGTAGTGTAATGATAACTCAAATTATTATAACCCACGGAGGATTCAGACAAAATGAAGGAATGCATAGATTTCTATAAAGAATATATGGATGGAAACAATAGTTGCACCAAGTGCATCATCAGAGAGAATAAGCACGATTAATTTATAATGTTTAATTTCCGAAAATTTGTTCCTAATATGTAGAATTATAATGAAATACTCATGGACAACGAAACATCACCACTTTCTTGGAGGATTTTATAAATGTCCATAATAAATTTAACGATCTTTCCTTTATTAATCTTGAAGGAACAAAATAGCCAAGCTATATTATAATTTTTAGTTTTACTTCAATGCCACAGGCATGTCCTTTGTTGCCAGCAGGCACCCATAGCCTCAATGGGGTTGCCTTTTTAACCCTTTGATATGTCATTGTCCCATTTACCAAGAAAGTTTCAAATATATATATATATATATATATATATATATATATATATATATATATATATATATATATATATATATATAAGCGTTTACAAAAGGCCATTGTTCTGGCATGGTAACCAGTTAATAACAATGCCATCCACTAGAGCTAATGAGGCGAACAAGTTGGCACTTGATAAGATCTCTAGTCCTTTGACTTGAAGGCCAGAGGCCATTACGTTGGCTTGGTAACCAGAAGTGGTAATGTCACTGCACTAGATCCTATGATCATGGTAGGTCGCCTCGTGATGAGACCTCATATCCTTTGTTAAATTGTGATTTTTATTGGTTTTAGTAGAATAATTAGTAAATTGGGTGGCGTGTCAACTCCTTAAAAGACAGGGATGGTGTAAAAATCATTATAGTAATTACTTTTCTAGCTTGTCGATTGTGTCCTCAAACATTATGATCGTATAATCTTTAAATACTGGAGTGAAAGAATGATCCTTAAGTGGTGATGAGAGGAATGCATCATGATAATTTTTATAATTTTTTTCTCGCAATACCAAAAGGATTAAAAATTATGGAAATTTCATAATTTTGATAATGATTTCTCTTAAAGCATTCTCCAATGATAACCATTAAACAAGTTAGTTTTCCACCATCATACGAAAACAATACTAAGAAAATGTTCCTTACCCTAAAGAAATAGAGACATTAATAAGCTAGGGAAATGATAATCACATGTCAAGAAACAATGGATGTGGTTAAGGAAACAATGGTTGAAATGAAGGAAACAAAAATTGTGATAAAGGAAGCAACAGTTGTGACTAATGAATCATCAATTGTAATAAAGGAAACATCGGATGGGACTAAGGAAAAAACAACTGTGACTAGGGAAAAAACGGTTGTGACTAAGGAAATAACAACTTTGACTAAGGAAACAGCAACTGTGACTAAGGAAACAAGAATTGTGACTAAGGAAGCAACGGCTAAGACTAAAGAAACAATGATTGTGATTGAAATATCAACGATTTTTCCATGTCTATCATTAAAAAAACTAAATAAAATTACTTACATTATATACAAGATAAATAATATTTCGAAGAAAAAATTACCTAGTTCTAACCGCCAGGAAATTTCCTCGATCAGCTACAACCTGCAAATTGGCATCATTATCAATTTCGAGAAGAAAATATTCTCAAGTAAGTGGTTGATGGTATAGATGGAGTCAATGCCCATGAGAAAGGAACAAAATTCCAAATTTATCAATTGTGGTAAGGCATACCATCCCATTGTCATAAACCTCAGTAATTTCGTAAGGGCCAATCCATATTGTATGAAGTTTTCCTCGAAATTCTTGGAATCTGGAGTCATATAACAACGCCAAATCCATTTATGAAAGTTTTTCTTTTTAATCAACTGATCATGCCATTTATCTCTCTGTTGTTGGATTATGGCAATACGTTGTAGAGCAAGAAGACGCATTTCATCTAGTTCATTGAGTTGTTGTGAGCATTGTTTATATGCTTCTGTAAGATCCAATCTAACTTCCTTGGCAACTCTGAGAGCCTTAACTTCGAATTCAATCAGAAAAATGGGTTCCTTACCGTAAACAAGTTGATAAGGTGAATATTCAATGGTATTGTGCTTGGTTGTTCGATAGGTCCATAAGGCTTCCAGAATCTTGGTTTTCCAATCTTGGTGATTTATAGATATTGTTTTAGTTAAAACAACCTTTTAAGTATTTATTGGTGCTTTACACCTGTCCATTTGCTTGTGGATGGTAAGTGATGAAGGGATTCTGCTAGAAAGCAGATCCTAGCATATAAAAACTTCCTGCTTTACTCCATTAACAAAATGCTCAAATTTTCTTCAAATAAAACCATGAAAACATTCAGCTCAAAATTTACATAAAGGAGAAAGAGCTATTTAAAACAACTACAGATATAAAATATAAAATTTCTCTAGCCAAATATTACATTGGGCGGCCTCTTGGCTCTTGGCCCTTCAACCCACTCCTCACTCTTCCTGTACTCCTCACGCACTCAGCTCTTGTTCTTCCTCACAAAAACACTCCTATTTATACATAAATAGTGTATTTATTTCACCCCATAAATTTCTCCACCCAATCCTCAACTAAATCTAAATTAGATTCATTTTAGGTGTTGACTCAACAAAGTCCCGTACATAGAATTCCTACTCCCTAAATTAGCTACCTAACTCGTATCCTTTTAATTATTAAAAGAATATATACATTAATCCTCACCTTTACATTTTTCTCTCTTAAATTATGAAAATGAATAAAATAATTAAAAAGTCTCACCCCCTATTTCACACAATTAAATAATAAATTTTGAGCTTGATGCTACTGCATCAGTAAGGAGAAGTGATTATGTGTTTAATATGGTAATTTTGCAGTGTGGATGAAATTTTATAAGTAGTCAACTACGATCCCCCATCTGTTACAATCTCCTGAGGAAACCCATATCAAACAAACAGTTCGAATAGAAAATTGATGACTGCTTCTTTTGTGGCCCTTGGGAGTGCTACCGCTTCCACCCATTTAGTTACATACTCTCTACAAACTAGAATATATGATTTTTTATTTGAAGGTGGATTAAAGGGGCCTACAAAGTCCATTTCCCATATTTCAAATGGTTCCAACACAATTTTTTGTTAGAGGGGCATTTCGTGAGCTTCAATGGGATGACCCATCCTTTGGCAGATATTGCAACTCTGGACATATCTCTTTGCATATTTAAATATTGTGGGCCAAAATTAGCCCATATGTAATACCTTATGTCCATTTCTCTAGTCAGCAAAATGACCTCCATAGGGCTCATCATGACTAGCCCTGAGGATATCATAAATTTCATCTTCTCTAACACATCTTCAAATTTGAAGATCAACCCCTGTATAAAAAAGGTAAATATCCATCCATGAAAAGTGTGTGTTCCTCTGGATAATAAGCTTCTTTTCCCAGGATGACAAGTGTGATGGTAATTTTCCAGCTACCAGATAATTCACAACATCAACATATCCGGGTGTTTTAATAGTTACAACAAACAAATGTTCATCCAAGAATTGGTCATCAACTGGGGAAGAATTGACTGCAACTGGAACTCTTGACAAGAAGTCTGCAAAAAGGTTCTCTTTTCCTGGTAGATCTTGTATAGTAATGTCAAATTCCTGCAACAATAATAACCAGTAAGTTATTCTACCATTAGTAATAGATTTGTTAGCTAAGTAACGAATGGCATAATGAGCAGTGTACGGAAAAACGAGATATCTCATTATGTAATGGAAAAATTTATTTATGCCATAAATAATGGCCAAAAAAACTTTTTCTGTCACAGTATAATTTAACTCATTCGATGTAAGGTTTTTGTCGATGTAATAAATGGCATAAGGATTTTTATCCTATTCTTGTCTGAGGACTGCTCCTATCGTCGTATTTGATGCATCTAAGGATATATGGAATGGTAGATTCCATTTTGGTCCTCGCAACACAGGAGCTGTTGAGACCAAATTTTTCAGATCTGCAAGAGCGGTGTCACATTTATCATTCCACTCAAATTCCACATGTCTAGTTAATACATACAAAGGTGCTGCAGAAAAAAATAAATTAAATTAAATTAAAAATTAAAAATTAAAAAAATTAAAAAATTAAAAAATTGCTATAAAACGACGCTAATAACCATCATAACCAAGGAAACTGTGTACCTATGTCTCCGTTTGAGGGGTAGGGAGTTTAAGAATTACCTCAATCTTAGTTAGTTCTACCTAAATGCTTGTAGCAGAAATAAAATGTCCCAAAACTATGCCATTTGTCATCATCATATGACATTTTTCATGATTGAGGCACAACCTCGTAGTTATACATCGTGCAAGAACCTTCTCAAGATTATGCAAAGCTTGGTTAAAATCATTACCATAAGGGGTAAAATCTTCCATATATAGTTCAAGTCCTTCATTTATTAAATCATAAAAAATACTGGGAATTTGCCTTTGAAAAGTGGTTGGTGCATTACAAAGCCTGAATGGTAAGACTCTATATGTAAATTTTCCCCACGGATAGGTGAACATAGTTTTATCTTGGTCTTCAGGGGCAATCTGGATTTGGTTATATCCGTTGAACCCATCTAGGAAAGAAAAATGTTTCTTTTCAACAAGAGTGTCAAGGACTTGGTCCACAAATGGAAGGGGAAAATGATCCTTCTTGAAAGCTTTACTTGGTTCTTTGTAGTCGACCCAAATTCTCCATTTGCCATTCTTTTTAGGGACTACCACCATTGGCAAAACCCACTGACTATCAAAAATATGATATATGAAATTAACATCAATAAGCTTTTGAAGTTATTGTCTTGAGGTGTGGATTTACTCTTATTTGAGTTTGGAGAATAACTTGGGAATCTTTCTCAATATAAATATGATGTGTGCAGAGTTGTGGATCAATACCCTTCATATCAAAATATTCCCAAGAAAAATCATGTTTATATTTTTGAAGAATTTGAATCAACCTTTCACACTGAAGGTCATTAAGATTTGTGTTAATATTCAGGGTCTTGTCAAGCTCAATTTCAATGGAAATGCTATTATGGATTGCAGTCATGGGTATATGCTCAGTGTTCAATTCCTCTAGCAGATCTCCTTGGGCTTCGTTACCAAGGACAAATTTCAACATTTGACGATTTGGGTTCCCAATAGTGGAAGGTTGATTAAGTAACCCATTAATTACAACATCCTCAATCTTTCTTTTAAATATGAGAGCTTTGTCGACGATAAGAGAAGAACATAAATTTCCTCCCTGATATTCGAGCAGGGAACATATAAAATCATCGGTGGACATGCAGGGTTTATCGGGAGGGTATAAGATAATATTCTTGATATTCGGTCCTTTATCGATTTCATACTTTCGATTCGACACCCAATGTATGCATTTGCAGTGGAAAGCCATGGTCTACCTAATATCAAAGGGTGCACTTCTAGTTTATTTTTAGCATTGAAGACCATAAAATCCATTGGGAATTCTCGAGAATCTATAGAAACAATGATATCGTCTAAGGTCCCCTACAGTTTTACTGCGGATGTGTCAACTAGTTCCAGCATGGTTGGGGTTGGTTTAAATCTAATTATTCCAAGGAGTTCACAAGTTTCAAGTGTTATGATATTTATGGCTGCTCCCAATTCCACTAAAATGTTTGGGAAATTATATCCCCGAATTTGGACAGTGACTGCAGGGTTTCCAGGTTCATCATATTTAATGGGTATTTGTTTTCCTGGGATGAGTTCAGAGATTTTCCCTAAAACACATACTGTAGGAGAGTCTTTTGGCTTCCTACCAAGCTTCTTAACACAATTCTTTAATGGTTTTAGCATAAATAGGTATTTCTCTAATAAACTGTAGGAGAGGGATTTTGATACATAAATTTTGTAATTCCCCTAAGAGATCAAAGTCAAGATATATAGGTGATTTACTATTGCTAATCTCTTAGGGAACGGGGGAGAATTATCTGCAATATCAATGGGTTCATGTTTTTTAGTTGGTTTACTAGATGATTATGCTTCAGTAATGATTACTGTAGGATGAGAATGTTATGTCAAAGACTGCTCTTTAGCGGGTTTGTCATTTTCTGGTTACTCTTGATTTTTTTAGTGATCTCCTAGAAAGATGGTTCTCCCATATCTCAGATGTAGTTCATAACATTCCAAATAGGAATGGGGGGAATCTGAAGTTTCCAGAATTTCAAAAAATTGCACAGGTATTTTATTTGGATTCGGATTTGGTTGTGCAGCTAACTAAGGTCGTAGTGGAGGTGGAGCATTTGGAGGTAATTGAAGTCGAGTTTATAATGGTGGTTGATTTTGTGACTAAGGCATCACTCCCATTAATTGGTTAATCAGTCCAGTGGGGTGTTTCCAATTCTGGGACCATGTTGGCCCATGTGTAAGTTGATTTTCCCATTGCAAAGAGTATGGATTATTTGGAGTATTTTTCCATGAATTTGTGGGATATTGTTGATTCGGCTAAGAAGGACCGAGGAATGACTTATTTGTCCAGGGTGAAGAAATGTATGATTGAAGATTCCAAGTAGTAGGAGAATGTTGTTGGCCCTACCAATTTGATCTAGGAAACTGTTGTTGAGAAAATCGTCCAAAAAAAAAATAGAAGGGTCATGCCTCATACCTGATGGGCGATTTTTCCATTATCATCGTTGTGCCACAAAATATGTTGGTTTTGGTTCTTCTCAGGCTTCCTTAAATACAACTTTCAACCTAATAAGCAAAGGACAATGATCAATACAGTGCTATTTGGTACAAATAGAACATATCTCGACTGTAACCAATGAACATTCTTTGCGACTGTGCTTCTTTCGACAACAAGGAAAGAAAATAGCTAATTCTTGTTTCGCTTCAACCTATTTTTGTTTTACTTGTAAAACATTCAACTATGTTGTTAGTGTACTTAAGATGTCATTTTTAAAATCTTCTAAAAGATTACCAATCTCTGCTCGTGTAACTCCTCCTCTTGCAATTATGTAGGGTCTACTGAGAGGATCGCGAGTCCGAGGCTTGGTTCGTGTACTTCCTCATGAACACTTGATACACAGTTTTACAATGTCATCATATTATTCTTTATAAATGTCACCATACCCCATTAAATTAAGAGTTTCTATCCATTCATCTTTCATACCTCTATTCAAAGTGGTTTTCAATGCATCCTTGGGTAGAGTAGTTTATGCTAATCTCTGTAAATTATATTGAAATATTTCATCATATTCTTCCAAGGTTTCATCTTCTTTTGACATCATCTTAATATCTCTTCCCTTAGATCCCTAGAACGACAATCATCTTGGTACTTAGTAAGAAAATCACCTTTCATTTGATCCCATGAAGTTATATTACCAACCCTCAATCCCATGAACCATTGTAATGCTACTACCTTTAAGGTAGAAGGAAACAAATTTAATTTTTTTGGGTCAGTAGTATAATCATATCCTCGACATGATAAGACATAAAACTCAAAACAAATGCATTGGGGTCTTAAGAGGCCATCCCATGAAAGTTTGGAAGGTTTTGTAGCAGGATAGACTTCATTGGTGCATTAGCACGCAGATCAGCAATATGATATTCTATGGTTGACGTTTGCGTTCCTGTTACTATATTTTCCATTTGGTCAAATATCTTCCAATAACCTTCAGGTATCCCTTAGTAAGGAGGTACTATCTGAAAAAGAGTAATATGTTGATAAGGTTCTCGACCTTGACCGGGTCTCACATCATTGCTCATGTCAGGAACTAATCTAAAAATGGGTTGGATAACTTGTTATGCTTTTCAATAACCTCCCACTCAGTTAAACAAATAAAATATCTAGCTTATACTTGACAATTTTCGGAAATTATGCTTGAAAGAGCTGTATGACTTTTAACTATTTAAGTGTCTTAAGTCCATTTTTTATTGCTGAAATTAAACATGTGTAATGAAAATATAATGCAATAATAAAACATCCACACATAACAGCAAAATTAATCTAGGAGTTCACTCTAATATCATGGGCTACGTCTCCTTGATATTTTTTCATCTTGACTTGGCTCTTTGGGATTATGGTAAAGTTTCTTTTACAAGTTCCACTTAACTCCAATGGTTACTGAACTGAACGAAAGGGCTTAGAATACCATCTATATCCCTGTCATGGATTTCATCACTATGCAAACAGATCTATGCTCCCTTAGACTTGATTCCTTCTGTCAGTGCTTTGAGCTACCCTGAGCTTCTCCTTGGCACTAACTCCTTTAGAATTATTTTTTTGTCCCTCAAACATCACCTACTATCTCTAGCACAAATTAGACACCAACCCTGAGCTTCTCCTTGGCACTAACTCCTTCAGAACTATTTTTTGGTCCCTGAAACATCACCTACTATCTCCAACACACATCAGACACCAAAAATCAACTGATCATTTTCTCAAAACAAGCACTGCATCCCCAAATTAGGCCTCCTTCCACAGTTGACCCAGGGTTGCCCAAAAATTCCCTTAAGTTTCTCAACCTCTATAAGTATTCAAATGGCTCTAAAAATCCCTTCATTAGATTCAAAATGCCAAAAATAGTCAGGATAGACTATTGGTTCACTGGAATTGGCCTCTGGCTTCTCCGGTTTCGCCTCTGAAACTTGTCAGCACCCCCTAGCACTAGGGTCACTGAAAACTTCTCTGATGGGTTCTCGACCTCTAGAAGTCTTCAAAATATTCTTAAACCTCTATAAATGTATTCATTTTTCTCATTAAATTCATAAATGACTATTGGTTTGATGCATAAGGCCTCTAGCTGCCTTGGCTAGGCCTCGAATTGCTGCTGGCAAAAGCTGGCACTGATGGCCCCTGGAAATTCACTGAAGATTATCAGCTTTCAAAAGTCCTCTACATGCTCTTAAAACTGCACCATTAGTTACAGAACATCTGAAACATCCAAAATTGACTATTGGATTTATGAATAAGGCCTCTAGCTCCCTTGGCTAGGCCTCAAACTGTTGTTGCCCCCTGGTGGCCCCTTGAACTTCATGGAAGCAAAAACCTACTCAAAAGTTCTCTGATGGCTCTAAAACCCACTCCATTGAGTCTCTAATGTTGGAGATAGTCTAAATTGACTATTGGAACTCCAAAATTGGACGAATATAGCTCTAGATAGTGCCTGAACTCATTTTGCCCAATAACCCCTAAAAATCCTCCACCAAAACTGGAGGAACTTGAGTTAACTGAAGATAAATTCAGATTTCAGCCAACAATGGCACCTCCGCCTTAAAAACCTCCAATCTGGCCATGGAATTTAATGTTTGGGGTAGGGATGGGTACATGCCCCAAGCCCCACAGTCGTCTAACTGCACATGTTTGCGTGAACAATTGCACAAACTACGTGTTTTAAAACGGTCATGTGAACGGTTTCGTTTACAGTTTAATGCCGCCAGGGTTAACGGTTATGGAATCATTTCCACAACTAACAAACCTTCCACCATGTGAACATGTTTAACTTAATTTTCATGGAAAGGCTTAGCCCTTAGTGTTTGGCACTAAGGCCATATTTGGGGGGGGGGGGGGGGGGGGGGGGGGGCGGCCTCCGACCTCCAACACATAAACCATAATCTTTAAATATGATTGCGCTCCTATGCTTTGTAAGAACTTCTTGTGGCACGTTGGCACACGAGCAAGTTAGCCGGTAGGAGGTCAGGCGGTCAACTTCATGGGAGTCCAACCCAAATTTTACTCCACGAAACTAGGCCACGTGGCAGCCTTCTATTGGCTAAAAAAGACTAAAGTCAACCAATTTCCCAATAATACAATGCCACTTGGAATCCGCTGATTGGTCCATACTGAATATTCTGGGGAATATTTTGAGGAATATTCCCTGGAATATTCTCTTTTTAATTTTTTTTCAATACAAGTCAAACTTGGTCAAAGACCAGTTTTTGCAGTTTACTGGACTTTTCAAACTACGATAACTTCTTCATACGGTGTCGGTTTTTTGAACCATACATGGCACCAGAATTAGGAAGATGAGATCTTTCTAGTCACTCAGGTTCGGTACACTTCCAAACACTTTGAATTTTGAGCTATCTCCTAGGTCCATGATCCAGTTCTGATCACACCTCCCCATTAGGAATCTTTTGGACACCAAAAGACTGATATACTGATCTGTACAGTAGATGAGGGTAAAACACCCTCTTCTCTTCAGCCTCCATACAATTTCCTTGCATGGCTAGCGCATTTGAACCACAACTTGAAGGTAGTCAACACTACCCTTCCTGGATGCGCTTGTCCTCCTGTCAAGAACTGTCTTCCTTGCACTCACTTAGAAATTTATGGTGAGAAATTTACAAAAGGTAGTTGAACATCGCTGCCTTGATCATTGATCCAAGGTGGCTCAAACAAATGAGATTACAACATAAAACATGCATACATAACTGAAATTTGCATATGTACAAATGAGTGTATGTCTTACTGTGTCAAGAAGTCCAACCACTTCTTACCAAGCCATTTCCACAACGACTTTTGTTGCTGCAAATCTTCTTCATGTGAAACATATGTTCTCACATCAATGATGCAATCCTTGGTTCCACTTTCACCAATCTTTCTGTCCTCTTGCTGCAAATGCTTGGGACGATTAGTTGGATTCAATGTCCAACATTGGGAAACAACATGTCCCCTCTTTTAGCAATGTGTGCAAGTCTTATGCACCTTCTTTGCAAGTTTCCTTTGCCTCAACTACTTCCTGTATGCCTTCATCCTCTTCCGGAATATTGAAACATCATGGTTAAACATACCACAAGATGCACAACAACTCTTTCTTCCATTTAAGCATGCAAAATTGTCATGCCTTGCAGAAACATAATCAACTTGACTATGGGAATATTTATACCTTACATGCTGCTTTACATGTCCATCCTTTTTGCCTTCTTGAGGAGATGAACTATTAGAGGTTCCAGCTTTCTTTTTCAGACTAACATCATCGTACTTGTCTTGAAAACTGTTCGAACTCACATGCTCGCCATAAGCTGCATGTCTACAATATTCTTGCTGCAACATAGGCATCAAAAAATGGAAATAAACTTGGAAACAAACTTGACATGTTTGTGATTTAGAACTTGGAACAAAATTTCTCTTTGAAGTTGCCTCACATGCCTTCATGGCTTTGCAGTCTTCGCCATTAGATTGCACATAACCAAGACCAAATTTCTTAGGTCGTTCCTCAACCAAAATAGGATCAACCATGCCTTATGCATGTTTGCCTAAACCCTTGCCTTCATAGCCCATTTTAAACATTAACTTGGACCCTATATCTCTAGTGTGATTTTCAAATGAACCAACACATATTTCTGAAGAGGAAACTGCAGAAAAATTAGAGTGAATTACCTCTGCTTCACGCATGTTCTTGGTCAAAGCCTCTTGGGCTTGATGGAGCTGCATCTCCATCTCATGTATTCTTTGAAGAATTTATTCCTTCTCTTGCTTCATAGCAACCAATTTCTCATGAAGTCTAGTGCTTTCTCTTCTATCTTCAAACAAAATTTGCACCATGTCCTTCAGGATGTAGAATTCTCGCTTCATGTCTTCATCGAAGAATCTTGTGAAGGAGGAGGATTTTGAAACCTCACTTGTAGAATTTTTTATCATGAAAATGGACTAAAATAACCTCGACAAATTTCACAAAATTTTCAAAACAAATGAAAAATATTTTGAACAAAATGGCTGTAGAGGCAAGCTCTTATTCAAGCAACCTTTTGCAAACAAACCCTCTTTTGTGCTTCAAGGGTTTCCTTGAGGTATTTTGGGTAAGGAAGATGCCTTCAACCCTTATTCCTTCTTGTCCTCTTCTGGACTTAGCTATCAGTAGCCTTCCCTTCACCTCTAGCAAACTCAAGCAACAGTTAGTTTGAAAACAGTCAAACAGTCAAATCTTTTAAACAGTGCAAACACCTTTCAAGTCAACAAGCAAACTATTGCTTTGTTAATCAAGAAACCAAGTGCTCTGATACCAACCTGATCTGAAAATGGGTTGGATAGCTTGTTATGCTTTTCAATAACCTCCCACTTAGTTAAACAAATAAAATATCCAGCTTATACTTGACAATTTGCGGAAATTATGCTTGAAAGAGGTGTATGATTTTTAACTATTTAAGTGTCTTAAGCCCATTTGTTCTTGCTGAAATTAAACATGTGTAACAGCAATATAATGCAGCAATAAAACATCCACACATAACAACAAAATTAATGTAGGAGTTCACCCGAATATTGTGGGCTACGTGTCCTTGAGCTTTTGTCATCTTGACTTGGCTCTTTGGGATTATGGTAAAGTTTCTTTTACAAGTTCCACACTTAACTCCAATGGTTACTGAATTGAACCAAAGGGCTTAGAATACCATCTATATCCCTTTCATGGTTGTCATCACTCTGCAAACAGATCTATGCTCCCTTAGACTTGATTCCTTTTGTCGGTGCTCTGAGCTACCATGAGCTTCTCCTTGGCACTAACTCCTTCAGAACTATTTTTTTGTCCCTGAAACGTCACCTACTATCTGCAGCACACATCAGGCACCAAAAATTGACTGATAATTTTCTCAAAACGAGCACTGCATCCCCAAATTAGGCCTCCTTCCATAGTTGACCCAGGGCTGACCAAAACTTACCTGAAGTTTCTCGACCTCTAGAAGTCTTCAAATGGATCTTAAAATCCCTTCATTGGATTCATAATGCCAAAAATAGTTAGGATAGATTATTGGTTCACTGAAATTGGCCTCTGGCTGCTCCGGTTTCGCCTCCAACACCTGTCATCACCCCCTGGCACTAGGGTCACTAAAAACTTCTATGACGGGTTCTTGACCTTTATAAGTCCTAAAAATCTTCTAAAAACTCCATAAATGGATTCATAATTCTCATTACAGTCAAAAATGACTATTGGTTCGTTGCATAAGGCCTCTAGTTGCCCTGGCTAGGCCCCGAAATGCTGCTGGCAAAAGCTAGCACTAATGGCCCCTGGAACTTCACTGAAGCTTATATGCTTTCAAAAGTCCTCTATAGGCTCTGAAAACCACACCATTAGTTCCAGAACATCTGAAACATCCAAAATTGACTATTGGATTTCTGAATAAGGCCTCTAGCTCCCCTCGCTAGGCCTCAAACTGTTGTTTCCCCCTGGTGGCCCTGGTGGCCCCTTGAACTTCACTAATCTGAAAATGGAACTATTTGTAATGTTGTGCAAAGTATCCATTTCCATATAATTTAGTGTGAAAAGTGTTCTCCATGTCTTGCAGGTTAAACAAAGTAGTTTTGGTAATGTTTCTGAGTTTTATGTGTGAGGATTTGTTATTTAAATTTATTGTTTAACATATCACAACAGAAATACATAGCAAGTCAAATTCACCAACACAACAAAATGATGAGGCAGTTCACCCCTCCTGGGCTACATCTACTGGTCCAAGGCTCCCCAATGGCATGTCCTTGCTTTATTAATTTGCTCAAAATGGTTACACAGTGAAAAATATGCCTAAATAGGAAAAACCAACTGTAAATCTGACTTCAGAAGATAGAAATTAGCTAGAAATGGCTTTTTTTCACCTTAAACAGTGAAATACAACCCAATACAGTGTCTCCTCCATGATGGCCCTAATGGACCCTTCCTCTTCCCTAAAGAAAAATCTATTGTAGATCACCTCTGTTCACTCTGAAACCTATTCCAAACTCTCCAAAAGGTCGAAGAAACCCAAAATTGACTAAAATTTCATCTTATTTGGTCAAAAATTGAGAAAATTATGACCAAAACAATTTTTTTTCCCAATGGCACTAGAAAACCTCCTCCAAAACTAGAGGAGCTCCTTCAAAATAGTTGGACAGGTGTAATTGGCGGAACCGCGCTCCAAATTAGGCAGTAGCAATAAATGCTGACAGTTTTTGTTTGGCACGTTCACAGCGCATATTCTGGACAGTTAACTCGCTGGCGGATAAGGATGAGCCCTCGCCCATGGTCACGGGTCGGAGGTCCTATGTGGAGGAGCTAACCCAAAGGGGCTTAACCCTTTTATTCTGCCGATGCAAAGGCTTTAAGCCCATAGTTCCTAGCTTGAAGTCATATTGCAATGGGGTTGGCTCCTGAGGGGGCTGGTCCCAACTTCTCCACCCATTCCGCCGACCCAACTTCACATTCAAATGTTTAACGACGCACTCAATGTTCAACACAACCGCCCATAGCATGCCGGTTGGGTCGCCCTGCCTGAGGAGTCGGGTCATGGGTTCAAGACCCGTGCCCACCAAATTTTCATATGAATTTTCATCCAATGGCCTGGGGCCATGTGGCAGCCTCCGGGAAGGCCACGTGGCACTCACTGATAGGCCCATAATATTAATTAAAAAATCAACTTGCCAATATATATTTTTTTACAAAAATTGAAATAATCAATTAAGTCAAAAGTCATGTTTTGGAGGTCACTAGACGATTTCAAACCTCAGTAACTTTCTCATACGAACTCGATTTTCAGAATCGTTCACGGTGCCAGAATCGGAGCGACAAGACCTTTCCGGTCACTTAGAATGCAACCATTTCTGAGCACTTCCATTTTTGAGCATTTTCTTCACTTGGACATGATATCCTGATCACACCTCCCCATTGGGGAAGCTTTTGGACCCCAAAAGCCTTCAATTACCTGTTCAGAAGATGAGGGTATAGATCCCTCACCTTTTCCACCTCCATCCATTTTGCCTTACTTGGTTTGCTGCCTTTAAGACCAATCCGAAGATAATCAACACTTCCCCTCCTCGAAGTGTGTGTCCTTCTGTCAAGGATAGCATCCTCTTTCAGCTCATCCAAATATTCTGGTGAGAAATCCTCTATGGATGGCAGTTGAATTTCACTTTCATGATCAACAATTAAAGGAGGTTCATACAAACGTACATTCTCCACATTCACAACGGAATACATTTGCATATATGAAGGCAAATCTAGTTGAAAAGCATTATTTCCAACTTGTTTAATAATATTGAATGGACCATAACGAATAGGCTTTAGCTTTTTACCTTCTCCTTGCATTATTTCCTTACTAATATGCATCCATACCTCATCTCCTTCTTGAAACTTATGATCAATTCTGTGTTTGTCATGCCTCTCCTTGTACTTGCATTGACTTTTTTCAAGTTGTTCTTGAACTTGCTGATGTATGAGATGAATTATTTCAATGAACATGTGAGCTTTGTCAATGTCACTATGCCCATCAATGGAAACATCCTTCTCAAGAATGAAATATAAAGGTGACTTAGGCAAATACCCAAAACAAGCTTCAAAAGGTGAAGAATTTGTAGAAGAGTGCTTGGCCTGGTTGTAAGCATGCTGAATGTAATGCAAATGCTCATCCAAAAGCTTGGGATGCTTGCTGCAATAACCTCTCAAACGATGTACTATGGTTTTGTTCACTACCTTTGTTTGGCCATCTGTTTGCGGGTGGAAAGCAGTACTCTTTTTCAACTTGGTGTCCATCATCTTCCATAAATTGGACCAAAAATTCCCCACAAATCTGGAATCCCTGTCACTAACAATAGAAGTAGGCAAGCCATAATGAACCCATATATGTTGAAAATATAAATCAGCAGTTATAGATTTATTACATGGCATAAGAATACACATTTTGCTGAATCTATCAACTACTACATAAAGATAATCATGTTGCTTTCTAGACACTGGTAGACCTCCAACAAAATCCATAGAAACACTTTCCCATGGTCTAGAAGGTACTAGCAACGGCGTATATAAACTAAGCTTCATATTTTTAGGCTTGCTTGTAGCACATAATGAACAACCTCTAATGAAACGTGAAACACTATATACCATGCGAGGCCAATAACAATACCTCTGTAAATGTGCCACCGTTTTGCTTACCCCAAAATGTCCAGCAATAAGAGAAGAATGAGCTTCTCTCATGACACTTAGTCTCTCTCCCTGTGGTATACATAACTTGCCCATATTAAACAACAAATTATTATGCAAGTGATAATCATTCTCCTCAACATGATTCCCTTCACTCAAGTTAGCATACACATCCTTAAAATCAACATCTGATGCATATTGTTCTATGTAACTCTCATGTACAATAGAATCATTCTTAAGTAAAGTAGTAGCACTAATAATAGGCCTTGAAATCATATCAGCAACTTTATTGAAAATACCTTTCTTGTACCTTATTACCAAGTGAAATTGTTGTTGGAAACCCATCCATCTGAAATGTCGTGACTCCTGCAATTTACTTTGCGACTGCAAGTACTGTAAAGGCTGATGGTCAGTATGAACAACTGTCTCTTTGCCCATCAAATAGTGTTTCCACTTTTTGATGCTTTGTACCAATGCATACAACTCCTTATCATATGTAGGATAATTCACAACAGCACCATTAAATGTCTCAAAATGAAATGTGATAAGCTTACCATGATGTAAGAGAACTACACCTATGGCGTAATCACTAGCATCGGTTTGAATCTCGAATGGATGTCTCAAGTCCGGTAATGCAAGCACTGGAGCTGAAATTATCTTCTCTTTCAAAGACTCGAAAGCTTTATGTTGCTTGCCTCCCCATTGGAAAGCACGCTTCACACTTGTCACTGCATGCATAGGAGCTGCTATGGCAGAGAAGTTAGAAATAAACTTCCTCCAATACTGAGATGCACCCAAAAAACTTCTTACCTTTGTAATGGATTTGGGAGTAGACCAATTCACAATGGCTTCTACTTTAGAAGGATAAATTCTCAAAGCACCTCCTCCTACTATGTGTCCCAAATAAACCAAAGAAGTCTTTCCAAATTCACACTTTGACATTTTAAGAAACAACTATTTTTTCTTCAAAACATCAAGTACTTTCTTAACATGCATGACATGCTCTTCTCTAGTCTTGCTGAAAATTAAGATGCCATCTAAGTAGACAATAATGAAATCATCAAGAAAATGACGTAAGACATCATCCATTACCCGCATGAAAGTTGCAGGTGCATTGCATAAACCAAACATCATAACAAGCCACTCAAAGAGTCCATGTTTGGTTTTAAATGTTGTCTTCCAAATGTCACTTTTTGCAATTCTAACTTGATGATAACCACTACGTAAGTCTAACTTAGTGAAATGTTTAGCATCTTTCAGCTGATCTAACAAATCATCTATCCTTGGGAGTGGGTAACGATTCTTTACCGTTATTTTGTTCAATGCCCTGAAGTCCACACACATGCGCCAATTTCCATCTTTCTTCGGAATCAACACTATCGGTGACCCACATGGCGAAGTGCTTGGTATTATGAAACTTTTTTCCAACAAGTCCTTGATTTGCCTCTTTATTTCAGCATTCTCCATGATAGACATGCGGTACATGCCTATGTTAGGAAGAGGACAATCTTGTTGCAACTGTATTTCATGTTGAATCTCCCTTTTAGGAGGAAAACCTGTTGGTTCCTGAAACATCTCATGATGTGCATCAACTACATCATATAAATCTGATTTTAACTTGGAATCACAATTTTCAAATGACTCATGATTCACATCAACCTTAGGCTTAACCATAATAAGTAAAAAACTCTTACTAGAATTCACTAGCCTTTTTACCTATCCCTCATTTACCATCACTATATTTGTCTTTTTGCGATGTGCTCTGACAATAAACTCCTTTCCATCTTTGAAAAGATGATACTTATTTTCATGGTGATAGAAAATCACTTTCCTGTCAAATAATTAAGGACTTCCCAAAACAATTCCTGATATATCAAGCGGCACTACATCAAGTTCAACTGTGTCAATAAAGTGTGCAGTAATTGCAAAACACAATATGCACTTTCTTGAGACTTGTAAGTTTGCATCCTTGCATATCCAACCAAGTGGATATGGCTTTGGATGTGGAATGGCCTCAAGTTTAAGTTGTTTGACCAAGTCTTCTGATATGAGATTTGCTTGTGACCCACTGTCAAACAGTGTGTCAATTTTTGTATGTTTTGATATTACCCTCACATGGAGCAATTCAATTCTTTCTTCCTCATTTGGAGCTTGTACATGACAGTTTGAAGTACTAGTGCTTGGCTTAGTTTCAGTTTCCTTACCCTTCATACTCTTCAAACCCATGGCTGTAATTTTGGTTTTGTCACCTGAATCATCTCCTAATTCTTGTTGTGTAGTTGTAGTAGCTGCAGTTTTCTTCTTTTTTTTTTTTTTTAAACTGAGTTCTTTTTTCAGGATGAAGTTTCCAACAGTTTTTCTCTTTATGGCCTTCTCTTGAACAATGTTTACATATCACTTTCTCACCCTCCTGTTTGACAGATGCATTATTTTTTCCTTTTCCCTTAGAGGTTTTATCTTTTTTTTCCCCTTAAAAGGCTTGTTTCTACCCTCATCAAAAGTATGTTTCCCTCTAGCCTCTAAATGTGTGGCTTGTACACAAACCTTGTCTAGACTAGTAGGATTGAACATAAGGATAGTATGTCTAAGGTAGTTGTGCAAACCACCTATATATTTCAGCAAAGTATCTTGACTTTGTAAGTCTACCCCTAATAAGAGTGCTCTTCTCCTAAACTTTTAGGTATAGTCTTGTACATTTTGTCCCGTAAGTTGTCTGAAGTTTTGCCAGTTCATGATAGCATTTTGTAAATGAGCTAATGGATAAAATTTCTGCTTAATTACGGAAATAAATTCAGCCCATGATAAAGTGGTCTTACCATGTTTTTTAATTTCATCCTTGGTCTTGGCTTCCCACCATACCAATGTTGCTCCTTCCATTCCTAAAGAGGCTAACTGAATCTTGGTGTCATCTTCATGAAGGTTTTGTATCCTCAAATAAACTTCCAACTGTCTTATCCAATTGTCAAGTTTCTCTGCATTGACTTCACCGTTAAACATAGGCAACTCAAATTTGACATCAAGCTTTAAAAATGGACTTTTACCAGTGGTTTTAGACTTGTGAGATTGATTCACCGAAGTAGAGGATGACGATGTAGAGGAAGAGGATGAAGATGGGGATGGTGGATCACCATTTCCTCCATGTCCTTTATTTGACTTGCCATCACTTTTCTTTCCTCATGAAGAACCCTCTCCTTATTTCTGATGTTTAGACCCTTCTCCTACAAGCCTGTCATTCCTTTCTTGGTAGAGTATCCTCACCATCTCCGTCATGTCCAAGAAAGCCTTTCGAAACACCTGTTCTTCTTCTTTGGGATCAATGTCTTTAGGAAATTCTCCTTCTCTTGAAGACATGCTTTAGGCTTCTTCTATGGCTCTTGAGGTGAATTAGAGGGTGGAGTTAAAGGCATTATGACCCTCCTTGGTTGAGGATTACTTTGTGCTCTAACCAATTGTCCTTCCCCTCTCTTGAGCTTAAGCCTAGTAAGCATCAAAACTTGCAAACAATCAACTATATATTTCCAGAAGAACAAACACAGAGTAAAACTCTAGCTCTGATACCAACTGATTTGAAAATAGAACTATTTGTAATGCTATGCAAAGTATCCATTTCCATATAATTTAGTGTGCAAAGTGTTCTCCATGTCTTGCAGGTTAAACAAAGTAGTTTTGGTAATGTTTCTAAGTTTTATGTGTGAGGATTTGTTATTTAAATTTACTGTTTAACATATCACATCAGAAATACACAGCAAGTAAAATTCACCATAACATAACACAACAAAATTATGAGGCAGTTCACCCCTCCTGGGCTACATCTGTCGGTCCAAGGCTCCCCAATGGCCTGTCCTTGCTCTATAATTTTCTCAAAATGGTTACACAGTGAAAAATATGCCTAAACAGACAAAACCAACTATAAATTCAACTTCAGAAGATATAAATTATCTAGAAATGGCTTTTGTTTCACCTTAAACAGTGAAATACAACCCAATACAGTGCCTCCTCCATGATGGCCCTGATGGCTCCTTCCTCTTCCCTGAAGAAAAATACGTTCTATATCACCTCTATTCGCTCTGAAACCTATTCCAAAATCTCCAGAAGGTTGAATAAACCCAAAATTGACTAAAATTTCATCTTGTTTGGTCGAAAATTGAGAAAGTTATGACCAAAACAATTTTTTGCCCAGTGGCACTAGAAAACCTCCTCCAAAACTGGAGGAACTCCAGTTAACCCCTTCAAAATAGTCGGACAAGCGGAATTGGTGGAACTGCGCTCCAAATTAGGTGGTAGTAATAAATGCTGACAGTTTTTGTTTAGCGCGTTCACATGCACATATTTCAGACAGTTAACTCGCTGGCAGATAAGGATGAGCCCTCACCCATGGTCATGGGTCAGAGGTCCTATGCGGAGGAGCTAACCCAAGGGACTTAACCCTTTTATTCCATCAGTGCAAAGGATTTAAGCCCACGGTTTCGAGCTTGAATTCATATTGCAATGGCGCTGGCTCCTGAGGGGGCTATTCCCAACTTCTCCGCCCATTCCGCCGACCCGACTTCTCGTTCAACTATTTAACGACTTGCCCAACGTTCAACACAACTGCCCACAGCGTGCCGGTCGGGTCCCCCTGCCCGAGGAGTCGGGTCATGGGTTCAAGACCCTTGCCCACCACAATTTTCATGAGACTTTTCATCCAATGGCCTGGTGCCACGTGGCAGCCTCCGGGCAGGCAATGTTGCACCCACTGATAGGCCCATAATATTAATAAAAAAATGAACTTGCCATTATAATTTTTTTTACAAAAATTGACATAATCAATTAAGTCAAAAGTCTTGTTTTGTAGGTCACTAGACGATTTCAAACTTCAATAACTTTCTCATACGAACTTAGTTTTGAGAACCGTTTGCGGTGCCAAAATCGTAGTGACGAGACCTTTCCGATCATTCAGAATGCAACCATTTCTGAGCACTTCCATTTTTGAGCATTTTCTTCACTTGGACATGATCTCCTGATCATTCACTGAGGCAAAAACCTGCTCAAAAGTTCTTTGATGGCTCTGCAACCCACTCCATTGAGTCTAGAATTTTGGATATAGTCTAAATTGACTATTGTCACTCCAAAATTGGGTGAATCTATCTCCAGATAGAGCCTAAACTCATTTTGTCAAATAACCCCTAAAAATCCTCCACCAAAACTGGAGGAACTTGAGTTAACTGAAGATAAATTCGGATTTCCGCCAATAATGTTGCATCCACCTTAAAAACCGCCAAGTTGGCCATGGAATTTAATGTTTTGGGTAGGGTTGGGCACATGCCCCAAGCCCCGCGGTCTTCTAACCGCACACGTCGGCGCGAACGGTTGCACAAACTGTGCGTTTTAAAATGGTCATGTGAATGGTTTATTTTACAGTTTAATGTCGCCAGGGTTAACGGTTCTGGAATCATTTCCACAACTAACAAACCTTCCACCATGTGAACACGTTTAACTTAACCGTTGCGGAAAGGATTAGCCCTTAGTGTTTGGCGCTAAGGCCGTATGGGGGGGTGGGGGGGTGGCGGGCCCTCCAAACCCCCCAACACATAAACCATAATCTTTAAATATGACCACACTCCTATGCTTTGTAAGAACTTCTTCTGGCGCATTGGCGCTCGGGCAGGTTAGTCGGTAGGAGGTCAGGCAATCGACTCTCAGGGAGTCCGACCCAATTTTTTCTCCACGAAACTGGGCCATGTGGCGGCCTCTAGGCCTACCACGTGGCAGCCTTCCATTGGCTAAAAAAAAACTAAAGTCAACCAATCAACCAATAATACGATGCCACTAAGCATCTATCGATTGGTCCATACAGCATTTTCTGGGGAATATTTTGAGGAATATTCCCTAGAATATTCTCTTTTTATTTTTTTTTCAATACAAGTCAAACTTGGTCAAAGTCCAGTTGTTGCAGTTTATTGGACCTTTCAAACTGCGATAACTTCTTCATACGGTGTCAGTTTTTCGAACCGTTCATGGCGCCGAAATCAGGAAGACGAGATCTATCTGGTCACTCAGGTTCGATACACTTTTGAACACTCTGAATTTTGAGCTATCTCTTAGGTCCATGATCCAGTTTTGATCAGGAACTTCAGTTTCTCGTCTCACAATGGGTGTCACAGGAGATTCCTACACAAAAGGTTTAGGATATGGCTCGCTTGCCTCACCTCCCCCTTCCCTTAAATTATAAGATTCCCCCTTACTCTTATCAAAATGACTGAGATTCTTTACAAATATTTCTTGAAGGCTCTGCACATATCCTAAAGTTTTATCATGAATTTCAGCATTAGTGGCAACAGATGACCTTGCTAATTGAGGGGTAATAACAGTAGTACCCTTCCCAGATACTTCTCGGGGACCTACCAGTGCTTGAGATTCTGATTTGCAAATGATTTTGTTTATAAAGGTCATTCTTCCAAGGCTAACTTGACCTTGGGCTTTGATGATTTTTGGGGTAGATTTCTAACCTGTCTTTATATGGTTCGTACTACTATGCTTCTTTCTAGTCATATACACTAGACAACCTAAAAGTATCAATCGAGGGCAAGCACTAGCACAAGTTTTTTACTTGAGTGCATGTGTTGGTTCTTACCTTTTGTCTTTAATACCCATCCCCCAGGGCTACAATTATCACTCTCTTTGACAACCTCCCCAACAACAACACCAAAATTTTGAGTCAATTAATATTTCCTAAAAGGACCAACTAACTACTACACATTAATTTATCAACCTGGGGTTTCGTTTTTCTATTTCAAGGTTATCGGTAAAATTTATGCAAGAGAAATGCCAGTATGACTACTTACTACTATCCTATTGAAAAGCAAAGTTTCAATATCAAAGAAATAAATCAACTTGGAATGCAAAATCTAATTATAGCAAACCATTCAAAACATTAACTTCTAAATGCTTCTGAAGGAAACAACAAAATAAAACCTATTGAACATCAAGTTGTTTCTTATGGAACAACAACTATAGAATAGAAAAACAGTACTAAATAATCATACTATCAAAAGCGATTCAGTAAGCAAGATAACAATCTATGATAATCTATAGGAAATGATAAGAAATGGCAAGGCTACAAAAAATCTATTTTGTAACAATCCCCATAAATATTATTCAAAATAGAGCATTCAATTTAACAAACAAGCAATGAGAAATTAAGAACAATTACACAAATGGAAATAAATGAAACAGGAGAATCAAACACCAATTTAATGATACAAGTGAAGACAGTGTTCTTTGAGGATTGGGCCCAAATCACCATAATTGAACTGCCTTCTGAAAAAAATCAGCACAACATGTTGATTTTGAGTAATAAACACTTCCATTCAATTACATAGAACCAATTACAATCAATGTCTTTGCAAGTTTTAACTTATGTAAAAAAAACAATATTACAACTGAACAACCCCTTTCAAGGCTTAATGCAAGTTTTTATATCATGTCGGTAAAAGATAACAACAAAGAATCTATTTCTGATAACGAGCGATCTTGAGAATCTAAAGATTCTCAGGATGTTCATTTAAGTCACAAAGATCTTAATGCATCTGGAGGACTAGGTCAGAATCTCGTCTTTAACCAATTTTCTCCAAACAAAGTATAACAGCATGAGGCTATCCAATCTCCCATGATCGTTCCAGGAAGCAGCATCAAATTCCAATGCATCAATAGTTTCTTGTCCAAAATAAGGATCCATTCATAAGTAAATAACACTTTAATGGTAAAATTCGTTCATACAAATAATAAAATAATAAATGCATATAAAACACTACTAGAATCCATCCTATACAAGTTATCATAGCCTTATTACAAAAAAGACTTAGAAAATAATATGATAACCAAGAAGTAAGGCAAATAAATTATGACAATTATGAGGCCCAATAGTTGCTCCTCCATCCTGAGGATAATTTCATCCCAATTAGTCTTCCTTTCAATAAATGCTTTCCCCAAAAATTCCTTAATTCTCCAGTATAGTTCCACAATAAGTAGAAATTGGTTGCACCTCCTCCTCTATGTGCTTAAGTGTGGTACCCAATCAACCATGACTTCACTCGCTTCAATATTGGAGTAGTATTCTCTTTTGTTGGCCACCTTTTGTTCAATATCATCAATTTATTTTTGCACCTCTAATAAAGTGCGCTCCCTGTAGTTTTTTGTGACTGCATGCACTTGGACTCGAGCTTATGCACTTCCTAGAACATCACAACCACATGTGCCTCTACGGAATTGTGCTCATTGATGTGGAATTCTTATTGAGAGGAGGAGAATCTAAGAGGGAGAGTGAATACAAAGGGAGGTGGTGAGGGATAGGAAAAATGAGTGGGATAGGCGAGCATATAAAGGGCACATGGAGCATAGTAGAGGCAAAGCTCATGTGCCAGGAGAAGCCTATACAAACTAGATAAAGAAGAGATCAAAAGAAGAAACAAGGTATGTTCAAGAGCCTCTTTCAATAGAAAGAACAAAACCAAAAAGGAAAAAATGGAATCGAAACAGAAGGTACCAAGTCGGGAGGGCCTGGGCCTTCTACATGTCAAAGGATGAAGGTAAGGAGGGGAAGTGCTCGATAAATGTGGAGGATTTTACTTTTGAACTAGACTAAAGCTCTGCAACAAAGCACGATAATGGGAAACTTTCTTTGCAAGTGTTGAAATCCCCCTAGGAACATGTTGGAAACCAAAACTAAATGAATAAGGACCTCTATAAATGCTAGTAACACTAATGTGGAATTAAAGAAATGAGGTCCATTGAGACCTCCAACTTGTCGATCACTTACACCATCTAACAGCAGTGAACCATTCCAACTATTAGGGCTAGGTGATGTCCTATGTGGGGGTCTCGTTGTGGTTATCTGTTGCCTCTCCCCATCACCTCCTCCATCATCTCAACATCATTTAATGCTAAGGTTGGCACCCCCATAAGGGATTATCAATATCTTGTTAAATTTGTGATTTGAAAAAGGAATTATTTTACAACAAAATTAACTTAATCCATTACATTTCCATACAATATTCTATATTGTTAGCTTCACTACCCTTTAATTCCCCAATTTTTTTGGTTTTTCATGTCAAGGATCCTTTATTCCATCACTAAATCAAAAAATTAAAGAAAATATGCAGAGAATAACAATAACTATTTCAACCATCTTTTGTTATAAATACATTTATCTATTAGCACAATGAAGATTTCTCTCTCTCTCTCTCTCTCTCTCTCTCTCTCTCTCTCTCTCTCTCTCTCTCTCATGCATTTCTTGAAGAAATCCACCAAGCACTTCCTTTCATTTTCATGATCATATCCAGTGTAAACCAAATACTCTAGGCTCAAGGCTAGGTCAACATTCAACAATTGGATCATGAAGAGAGCAAGCATGATACACAAAGTAGGATTTGAACTTGGATGGGAGAGGACAACAAATTTCCTCCTATTTTCTTGGGTTATACCAAATTGTCTATAAAGTGTTATTTTATTTCTTAATCTATAAAATATAATAAAAAACATTGTAAATAATTGTAAGGTAAAGAGGGATCATAAGGACATCATATCAAAATAGATAATGCCACTATCAAAGTAAGGAGAGGAAATGACACATAGGTATATTCATGATTTCTTGTTGTTATTCGACACACATGCACACATCACAAATAGGAAGGAGGGGAAGGTTGATTAGTCAAACATCTAATCCACATAACCAATTGATCATCGTGTTATGAGTGTGACCACAATCTCTATGGAAACTTCCATTGGCTAAGATCTTTATGTTGTCACATAACAAAGTTCAAAATCAAATTAGGATAATGAAAAATAATATTATGACATTAACTTGAGGGCTTGCATTGTAAAGCATATTTGAAATTGATAAATTTTTAGGTGGAGACGATGTCTTATAAATTATCTACGCCTTACATGTGTCATTATTGATATTGTAATGTCATATATTTAAAAATGACTTTGATATTGTGGATGTTGCAATGTCATGTTTTGTGGATTTTTTGGTTTATGGTTATTAGGTGACATATTTTTATGTTAGGAAATGTATCAGATTAGTATTCATCTTCTTTTTGGATGATGATAAAAAATACTCAATGCAATATCAAAGTTGTGCACAATCTACTTTCTAGCCATACATTCTATATTGACAAATCACACCATCACTCAAGCATTGGATGTCATAACGTAAACATGTAGATTTTGATTGTACAAGTCACTAATATTATTACATGTACTTGCCACATGTTGTATGATGTCTATTTACATTATCTATAATATGGTGCTTAAATCCCACACAACTTTCGAATATGTTTGACAACTTTACAATGACATATCTCTATTTTGAGATTCCATTCCACATTAATACACCTTTTCTTCCTACGTTATTATTCCCATTAAACTATATATGCTTTTGTAAGTTCCTTTTATTCACAATAATAGTTATAATTGCATCGAAGAAAAAATTATAGTCAAATGGTGTACTAAATATTTACAAGTACTAAAGAAGACTAGCCAGTGTGGGAGAGATTCCCAAATTTAAAAAAGTTAGGTATTCTACCAACTACTACAATTTATTTTAACCCAAAATTTCCTTCATGGCTTAGAATATGTGATTAAATACAAACAAACTAAGGACACAAAAGAGTGGAGAAAGAATGCATGTTTAGAATAGGTTTCGATGTCTATTTTTTGTCATCGTTAGTTGAAGATTTGAATTACTCTTTTCTTCTTATCTACTTTCACCTATTTCTCCTTGAGATTCTAGGTAAAGCTTTGTTGGATTTTGGACCTTGTTACTCCCTTTTGTCTCAATGTGATTTTCAAAATCAGGGTTCCAGTACACATCTTTCTCCTCGCCTCATTCTACATTTATCTCCTCTTCCTAGTATGCCCGGTTCACATAGGAGTAGGTGATACATTGAGGAGTGTTTGTTATATCTAAAGAGGGTCCATCCATCCTCATCGATGAAGGGGAATGCGGACGAAGATCTCGGGGAGAATTAACTTCATTAGCAAATTCCACAAAAGGTGTTGGTGATATTTTATTGGGTCATTAATCCAATTGCATAAAGAAGATTCATAATTGATCAATTAATTTTCTTCCTTTGTGCCATCCCATCATGTATATTTTCTTTAGGGATTTTGAGATTAGTTAAACTTAAGCACTTTGGTGCAATAAGCAATAATGTGCCATATTTCATAGCATGACCTACATAAAAAAGAAATCTATTCACATTCCAAATTTTGGGTTCATGTTTAACTTTTAGCTACAAAATTGATTTCCACTTGAAATCCCCTTCTAATATTTGTGTCCACACATATATGCAAATATATGGTGATATGTTAGTTTTCCATATCCTCACTTTTGAATTGGAATTTTCCTAAAGTATTGTTACTATAATTTATACTAAACTTTTTTTTAAACTCCGCTTCATTTTATCAAATTTTCTATCTATGAAGTAAATAATAGTAGAATACCACGAGAAACATGAATTCCTACCATACACTACCTTAAATTCTAGTCCATCATTTAATTTGCACATTTAAACCAAAATGATCTTGATAAGTTGTAAAGACATTTAATGGTTTATCTTCCTTCTACCTACTTACATATATGATGCATGAACTACATAAATAGTTATTTATATGTAAGATGCATAAAATATATATAAATAGTTGATCTCATATATCCAAAAATAAATCATTTTATTAGTATAAAGTAAAAGCTTATAATAATATTGTCTTTATTACATTGATATGTGTCCACCCTATTGAACGTTGGCATATTAATCTTTATTTTAATCGAAATCTTTATCTTATGGTCATAAATTACAGATAGTGGCATATTCTCGTCATCTCCTCTACATCGATAGATGAAATTTAAAATATTAACTAGCTTGCATCTCTAAATCAATGTTTACCTTTTCATGTTTATTTAATACATTTATGAAATTACTATGCAAATTATCAAATAATGAATGACATCTCCTTGGTTATGTGCCTTGGTGCATGATTCTCACGAAAGGTTGGATGGGGTGGATCACTTCGACAAAGGAAGATGTAGCAAAACTACTATACAGGAAATGGTATTGGGGCTCTCAAGCCATTTTCATGAAAATATGGTTTTTAAACTTCAATGCCCATGCAAAGAAGTTCAATACCATTCATATTTGGGTTTGTCTCCCTAGTCCACCACTTATTTTTTGGTATGAAAGTGTATTTAAAGAGGTTGGTAACACTTTGGGTTTCTATTTTGATGTTGACTTCCCCTACCATCAATCTGTGAAATTTTAACTCTGTTGCAGTTACTGATTATTATTCTCCTATCTATTTAGATTATTTGTCTTCTGCAAAATACTTGCATAAAATACTGAATAAAATAGTACTACAACTTCACGAAAAATAATTAACCATGATAATTAAGAAAATAATGCACACACACACATAAAATGAACACCAGTATTTTCAAACAAATGTCCCTAAAAAAAAAAACCAAATGGAAACTGATTCTGTAGATGAAGGTTTTAATTATTAAATTCCTCATCAAAAATATTAAAATTGGTTGTCGTAAAATGGAAAACCTTCAGAAAAATATTCTTCTCACTTCTGCAAGTCTCCCATACCTTCTGGAAACAATCTGTCCCATCAGAACAAATTTGGCCTCCCTTTGAAGCTTGTTTTGGCTCACAAATGTGACTTGGAAGATAAAATCGATCCTCCTAGTAACTCGCAATAGCTAGGAAAAATAACTCAGCCTCCACTGGAAAATTGGTCCTCTTACGCAAATTGATTTCTCTTGCAAATTTTCTTGCTCTAGAACTTCTACCTCTCTAAGCAATCCACACTACCTCCTAAGGTATTTCGCACCTCCTACTTGAGCAACTCACACCACTAGAAAATCGACCTCTCTATGCAGAAAAATCAATCTCCATGCCTTCTTAGAAATCATTCTGAAGAATCTCTCTAGTAATCTATGTTGAAATCCTTGTTGTTGATGTCCCTGTGTTGCCTCTGTGCCCTTGCTATTACTACAACTTTGTGTCTCAATGTGTTGATGTGTTCTCCAAATGACCCATCAATCTACTCTTATAATCTTGTGTTGAAAAATCAATGATCGTGATATAATCACAATCGATAGCTAAGATCATCTTGACCTCCATTAAGTGACATTTTTCTCATGAAGTCTCTAGAGTAAAATTGATTTACCCTAATTAATACTGATTAATTAAGATTATTTCCCTATGACACACTTAGGAAAATTAATTAATTGTTTAATTAAATATCAGCAAAGCCTTGTCTCATGAAACATTTTTTGAGTATTGGATAAATTGTGTTCCCTAACCTCATAGACACATTTTGAGACTAGAACACCTATCCGAGCTACTCAAAATAATACTCCCTATTAGCGAGGAAGGTGTTCTGCATAACACCCAACTTATCTCTGAAGAAGATAAATCTTGCCTTCCCTAAAGCTTTTGTCAGAATATCTGCTACCTGTTGATCTGTAGGCATATATCGTAGTTGGAAAATATTTCACTACACACAATCCTTGATAAAGTGGTATCTGAATTCTATATTCTTGGACCTGTCATGAAACACTGGATTCTCTGCCAACCTGATGCAACTTTGGTTGTCGCAATGCATCACTCTCGTTTCTATCCTCTGACCAAACAAAGCTACTAGTAGCTTCCGAAGCCATATGACCTTTCACATGATAATTTTAGTTGTTATGTACTCTGCCTCTACAGAAATCGGTGGCATGGACTTCTGCTTCTTGTTGTTCTAGGAAACAACTCTTGATACAATGATGAAGCAACACACTTAAGTGCTTTTCTGATCCATTGTGTTACTTGCCTAGTATGCATCAATATAGGCAACCAACCTTAGACAATCACCTTGAGCATATATGATCCCATACTCGACTATGCCATGGAAATACCTTAGCACACGTTTTGTCACCATCCAATGCAATCTCCTTGGATCCACCATGGATTGGCTGAGAGAGTTTACTGCATAGGATATGTCTAGCCTGGTATTGACCAGATACATGAGAGAGTTAATAAACTTCCTGTATGATGTAGATTCAAGCTCCTTTTCTTTGGATGCATCTATCTTCCTCCAATTTGTGTTCATAGGATAGACATGGCCCTGTAATCCTCCATCCCAAATCTCCTTAGGATCTTTGTGTAGTATTTCCCTTGACCATGGAAAATCTCGCCATCCGTCTAACATAACTCTATGCCTTAAAAAAGTGCATGAGCCCCAAATTTTTCATCTCTAACTTAGTTACAAGTTCCCTCTTGCACTCCTCGATGAGCCCCAATCAACTTTCTAAGAACAAGTCATCCACATAGAGGACAATAATGAGAACATCACCCCAACCACCAAGTAGTATAGGTTTGAATCCACCTCACTCATTATAAATCCCATGCCCTACAAGTATCTATTGATGTGCTCTTACCATGCCTTGGGAGCTTGCTTGAGTTCGTAATTAGCTCTCTTCAACCTACACATGTGGGTCTCTTTGTTTTGTACCACAAATCCCTTTGGTTGTTCAATTTACACCTCCTCCTCCACTTCACCATTCAGGAACGTTGTCTTGACATCCATCTGAAGGATCTGCCATCCCATCTGTGCTGCTAATGAGATCATGGCTAGTACGAAAGTATACCTGGCCATAGAAGAAAAAGTATCCTCATAACCTATTCCCACCTTCTGAGAGAACCCCTTGGACACAAATCTAGCTTTGTGTTTATCGATGTTGTCATATGCACCGTCCTTGATCTTATAGATCTAACATGATCTAGCCACCACCCTATCTTCCAGTCTCACTAAAACCTCCCATACATCATTCTACATGATCAAGGAATATTCCTCAACCATTTCATCTCACCACACCTACTACTATGAGGCCTCATGATAGTTGGAAGGTTCACTATCTACCAACAGATTAACCAACACCATGTAGCCAGTGTACCTCTCTTGTTATCTCTGCTCTATCCTTCTTGTCCTAGGAGTCCCCACAAAATCCCGAGCATCCCAAAGTGTAACCTAAACTCATGGTTCCTCCTGCCAAAAATGAATTTAGGAATATCCACCTCCTTTTCCTCCTAATGCATCTCCCCAATCTGTTGCATTTGCTGCTCCATACTCTTAGAGGCCTTAGGAGCACTCATACCTGAACTCATGTTCGTACTATTCAATGTACTCGTGCTATACTACTCCCCTTGATTTTTCTATTGCCCCTGATTTTGCTGCTCTACTCTGGGAGCTACTGTTGGCTGCTTAATCTGATCTTCAACTGCTGGCAATTCTCTAGACCTTTTGTATGCCTTGTCCTCCAAGAGCTTGATATCTCGCCTGACTATAATCCTCTTATCCCTTGGGATGAAGATCCTGTATGCCTTCGAGGTTTCATTGTAGCCAACAAAGTAACCTCGCTTTGTAGTGTTATCTAGCTTCGAACGTGTCTCCCCTAAAATGTGACAGTATGTTAGGCAGCGAAATATCCTGAAGTGACTGACATTTGGCTTCTTCGTGTTGAATGCCTCCTCAAGTTTCATCTTACAAAGCGCTCTATGTGGAACCTTATTTTGAATACAAACCATTATACTGCATGCCTCTACCCATATATAGCATGGGAGATCCTTGTCATACAACACTGCTCTCGCTGCCTCTGAAATAGACTGGTTCTTCCTCTCAAAAATCCCATTTTTTTATGGGTTGTAAGGAACAATCCACTCTCTCCTAACACCTGCCCTAGTATATAAATCCTCAAACTCCTTGTTGGTGTACTCACCTCCATTTTATAACCAAAGAGTTTGGATATTTCCGCATGTCACATTCTCAACTAGAGCCTTAAACTCCTAAAAGCGACCGAAGACTTCATCTTTGATCTTCAAGAAATATATCTAGGTCTTCTTAGAAAAATCATTGATAAAAATAGCAAAGTAATAATACCCCCTGAATATTTCGTCGACATTGACCCACATATATCTAAATGAACAAGGTCAAATATCCCCTACGATCTGTTGTCACTCCTTGGAAAATTTTCTTTATCAAACTTCCCCTACTCACATCCTCTACAAACCTCATTGTGCTTTGTGCTCACCTATGGAACACTTATCACCATCTCACGAAGCAGTCTAAGTGCTTCATGATGAATATGTCCCATCCTCCTATGTCATAGCCCCCTTGGTCCCTCAAACTGTTGTTGCTAACTAGTGCCTTCAGAGTGTCCATCTGTAATTCGTACAACCTGCCACTCCTCACCTCAACTGCTATAAGTGACCTACAATCGTTGTGCTTCAGCAAAAACTACGCCCCTCTAAAGATAAAATTGTGTCCTTTGTCTTGAAAGATTGATACAAGGATCAATTTCATCCCCAATCCTGGCACATGTAACACATCATGGATAGGTATTTGTTTTCCATTCTCCTTCTGAAATGTAGCAATCCTTCTGGAAACTAGGTTGCATTTGGACTTGTTCCCCATTTGAATCTGGAACCTGATGTCCTCCTCCTTATAACTGGATAAGTACTCTTTAATCGTGCCACGTGAAATGATGCTCCATTGTCTATATGCCAGACATCCAATGAAGTCAAACTATATATGAAAGCTATTAATGCGAACTCCTACTCCATCTTGTTGGAGAGCTCATATACATTTGTTGAAGCTACTACTTGCATATTTCCCTTCTTCTTCTTTTGTGGGAAATCATTGACATAATGGATAAATTCATGACAACCATAACACTTGACCTTTGATATGTCCTTCTTATTCTTCTCTCCTTTTGAGCTTGGTCCCTTGTTGGACCCCTTCTCCACCATTCCTTTCCCTGTTAAGGCAATGTTTCCCTCCTCCCTCTCAATATTTGGTACTTTGCCACTACTACTGGTGCCATCGACTAAGTGAAGCCTAAGCTACTCCTGAGTTAAATCACTCCATAGATGACCCGAATTTGGAAGTTTGTCTTACCTATAAATTACTTGGACAAACATACATCGTTCCTTGGAAAACCCATTGAGTTCTATACTCACTAGATCATTGTCACTAGGCTTCTCTCCAACTGCAGCTAACTCATCTATGACAAGTTTAACTCCGGTGAGGTAGGAAGTCACGCCTTCTCCCTTATTTTGCTTAATGGTCCTCAACTTCTCCTCGAGAATCATCTTCCTATTTTCTGAAGGATCTTGGTATAGTTCTACAGTGGCATCCCACATCTCCTTCAATGTTCCTTTATTTGTGTTATGTGGAACAATATGGTCCTTGAATCCATCAAGGATCATCCTTCTCATTTTGGCATTCTCCTTTTGTAGGTAGCCAACTATTGTGGATATTTTGGAATGGTAATTACGTTCTCCACATACTCCTTCAAACCATACTCATCCAAAAGGAATGACATCCTGGCCTTACAAATGCCAAAGTTTGAAGCTCCATCCAACCTGTCATGATATCTTAATCCCATTGTGACCATTTCTAGGAAATTTGGAAATGTAGAGAACTAAAAAAAAATGGAGAAATAATAGAATAAATTGAATTGGGTTAAAACCACCGACTTTTCTCTTCCTGTGCCTGCGTAGATATTTTTTTCCAGTCAAATTCGCTCTGATACCATGTGGAATTTTAATTCCGTTGTAATTATTGGTTATTATTCTCCTATATATTTAGATTATTTGTCTTTTGAAAAATACTTGCGGCAAATAATGAATAAAACACTACTATTTTTGGACAAATGTCCGTGGAAAAACCTAGGAGGGAAAACCAATTATGTAGATGAGGGTTTTAATTATTAAATTCTCCAACAAAAATATTACAAGTGGTTTCCATAAAATGGAAAACCTCTAAAAAATATTCTGGTCAATTTTGCAATTATTCCTGATCTTCTAGAAGCAAATGTCCCACTAGAACAAAATTTTCCTCCCTCTAAATCTTGTTATGGCTCACACATGTGGCCCAACAGATAAAATCAACCCTCTTGGCAACTCGCACTGGCTGGGAAACTTAACTTGGCCTCCATTAGAAAATCTTGAATTTTACTAACAAATCGATCCTCCTGTTCAAATTGATCTCTCTTGAAAATTTTCCTTGCTCCAAAATTTCTCCCTCTCTAGGCAATTCGCACTACTTGCTAGGGTAATTCGCACCCCCTATTGGAGCAACTCGCACCACTAGAAAATCAACCTCTTTCTACCGAAAAATTAATCTCCAACTCTCCCTGGAAATCACTATGAATAATCTCTCTATAATCTCTAATGAAACCCCTATTGTTGATGTCCTTTTGCTGCATCCGCGCCCCTAATATGACTGCAACTCCATGAATCGATGTGTTGATGTGTTCTCCAAATGATCCATCAATCTCCTCTTGTAATCACTCATTGACAAATCAAAAACCATGATATAATCACAATTGATGGATAAGATCATCTTGACCCCGTCAAGTGACTTTTCTAGAAGTCTCTAGAGGAAAAATGATTTAGCCCAATTAATATTGGTTAATTAAGCTTATTTCCCTAAGTTGGAATTAGGAGAATTAATTAACTGTTTGATTAAATATAATTAAGGTCTTTTCTCATGAAACCTTTTATGGGTATTAGAGAAATGTGTTCCCTAGCCTCATAGACATAATATGAGACTCAAAAACATGTCTAAGCTACACAAACTAACACAATATGGGTACATAGAAATTGAATGCATCCTAGTTGGTTTACTCATCTCTTTAGGCCTTCTTGGGTTTATTTTGATAGGCACTTGGGACATCACACACAATCAAAATATTGATTATGAAGGAATCCCCTTAAAATGTGCATGTTGTCATACCCAGGGACATCTTAGTGGGGACTGCGAAATTGGAAAGAGCTAGGACAAAAAATGGACGAGGAAAATTGTGTTGTGTTTGATCTTTCCTCCTAAGTTTCCTTTGGATCACTCCGAAGAAGCTTTTAGACACCAATCTCTTGTTCCACCTCAAGGTTTGTAGTCAGTGGAAGTAGTCAAGGATGAGTAACCCTAGAAAATCCCTCTCCCATCCAACCAACAAGTCATTGTTGCTTCAGTGTCTCCTCTAGGATTTATTCAAGCGCAAGGAGGTTATCTTCTTCTTTAGGAGGGTTGACCCTCAATAGGTATGAATACTTCTTCATTTTTGGCCCCTCAAGTTTCTGCATGTTTATTAAATGTTTCCTATACTTGAATTATGTTTCTTACTCCTTGATGGATGACTTCCATTTATGAGACCTCAAACCCCTTGTTGGTATCTCCTCTCCTTTCATCCACCCTCTTTTCTCCCTCACCCCTCTTCTCTTTATTTCCCCTCCTCTCAAATTTCCTCCCTCTCCCTTTGGTCCCACCTTCTCCTAATCTCAAGCCTCTTCCCCCACCTCCTCTCTCACAATATAATCTCCATTCCTCCAGAAATTGTTCCCTATTCCCTTCATTTGCCTCTTCTGATTTCCTAGTTACTAATATATTTGGGGGATTGGGCTCCCTTGTGGAATGCCTTCGTTCATCCAACCCTCATGGTAAAAAATCCCTCCTCTCAAAGGCACAAAATCAAGCTTCTATCAAAATATAATACAGGAACAAATCCTTTATCTTAAGGGTGCTTAAAGCATCTAACCCAAATTGGCAATAAAATTACTTACAGAACAAAACTCTCAAGTTATGTTTCTCTAAGAGACTATGTTATAAGGGGATAAGGCCATAAGCATACTCATGCCTCTACTCATAGATTGGGACTTCTTAGCCATGAATGTTGTAGGTAGATTGGGGGGACTCATCTCTGGCTGGAATTCTTGTTTCATTCGCCTCTCCACTGCTTGGTCCGAAAAATCCTGGTTGGTTCTGTATCTTATCTCTTCAGATCTTGATATATCCTTCATATGTGTCAATCTGTATGGACCTTTTGTGGACAAGAAAGTATTTTGGGAAAATTTTTCTAGGCTCCCTATTTTTAGCTCTAGAAGAATCCTTATTGGTGGAAATCTGAACTTCACTCCAGATAATTCAAAATGTTGGGGTCCTTATTCTAAATTTGATCTTGTTAGACTATCTTATCACTCTATTAGATGATCTGGGACTCCATGGAATCCCCCCCCCGAAGTTCTTGGCTACCTAGACTAACAATAAATCGAGGTTAGCTAGAATCACAAAAGAATTGGATTGTTTCCTCATATCATATGCCTTGCTTGACATCGACCCTAAAATTAGGAAATGGAATTCACTGGGAGGAGACTCAAACCACCCTCCCATTCTCTTGCAACTAGAGCCCGTTTCCTGCTAATCAACCATGTCCCTTTAAACTAAATCCATCTTGGTTGTAGGTTTCAACTTTTGTTGATCTTCTAAAAGAGAGTTGGACTCACTACTCTCCAGAGCTTCAAGAATCTCCTTCAATCCAATTTCAGAGAAATCTAAAAAAATCAAAGGGTATTATCCTTGAATAGTCCAAAAAAGAGAGGAGGTGAAATCCAAATCCCTCTCAGAGATTGAATCCCAACTACAATATTTTTTGGCATTGGATGCATCAACAAATGCTTTAGAGGATCTAAATGATATAATCATAGACCTATAAAAGTCCAAAAGGAAGATCCTCATTTAATGTGAAAAAGAATGGAGATTAAAAAGATGAGCCCTTTGGGACCACAATGTCTACGTTCATTAGCCTGGGATGACCTAGAAGAGGGGAGGTTGTGCCAATAGTGCATGATCATTAATGAAAAGGAACACTGACCTGATGATCCCAACGGACTTGAGATCATCTATTGCAATCACCCTTACAACTATCATCCGGATGGAGCTGTTATAAATGACATTGAGTCTGATTCATAATCCCAAGGTTGGCTCTGCTATGGGCACAAGTGGTTGTGCCGCATCCCCTCTTGGGTGTCATCTCTCCATCACCTCACCCCTGTTTGAATATGATTTTCGCATCATGGCTTAGCACTCCCCACAACCTGCATTCACTCCCCGCCTTATGTCATCTTGATCCCCTATGATCTACATTCTATATGAAGACCCTCACCCTGCTCTATGTCATCTCACTTTCTCCTGTTTGCATCTCCCACTACTCCCCTTCATCTTCCTGCTTTCGTATCCACCCCCTGCCTGTATGGCCTCGAGAAGAGGCGACAACCATTCCCCCCGGTGCGGTAGAGGCTGTAGCCGTGAAGCCTCTCGGTGGAACACTCTGAGCATGTTGCCCATAACCAAGGCCGAATCTGCGACTAGACGTGCTGCTCTGTCTTGTGCAGTCGTCGTCAATCCAGATACCCAGGAGAAAATTGAAAACTTGGAAGCGCAGACGAGGGTCCTAAGGTGCAGAGTGACAACATTGAGTGTCGACCAAGAATTCAAATGGATCCCATATCCGAGACTTACTCGGACTAGGGAAAATCTGTACAGCAGAATCATCGAGTTTTCTTGGCAATTAAAGGCTATCCTCGGCTTGGCGATGCAGGAGTAGGCGAAGGTGATGAAGAATTTGGAAAATAAAATTGATATGATTATGGACAAGTTCATTGTCAATGTTGAAGCAGTGCACCATTGCAAATTTGTTGTCAAGGATACCCACCATTTCTCCATGTAGAAAAATCACTCCCACGCTGGCTAACTCTTGCCCAATGTTAAGAAGGAAACAACCGATGCCTCCTCTAGTGGCCCCATGGCGCCTTCCACTCACGCTAGTAACACTCACGAGATGCCTATCAATCTGGATCAAGAACCGATAGAGGGTTGAAGACCCAAGACACAACCAACGGAGAGGGTTTCTATTATCTTTACTTGTTTATGTTCTCTATGCTATGTCTACTCTTGTCTCTAGGTTTACTGCTAGGTTGACCGCTTGGTTTTATATGGGCTCCCATAATGTAAATTTTAATACAATTCTCCATTGCTTTGATCATTGTAAAAAGAACCTCTCAGAGGAAGAAAATGCTTGTTTTGATAACTTTGTGCTGGAGCATCTGGCTCACACCTTACAATCTTCATTGTAAATATGGTTTTTGTCTTATAATATAATCTATCTTATTTACAAAAAAAATAAAATATGAGCCCTTTGGCTCAAAGCAGGAGACGACAATACAAAATATTTCAATCTATTGGCTAACCGCAAAAAATACATCAACACTATTTGGGGGATCAAAGGAGTTGATGGAACTTTATTCACTTCCTTCTCAGGCATTGCTACAAAGGGCTAGTCATATTTCAAATCTATTTTCCACTAAGAAGATAAAGACACCATTGAGCAGATCTTTACAGTGGTGAGGATATTCCTTAGGTTTGTTGACGAAGAGGAAAATTAAGCCCTTATGGTAAAAGTTACCAGACCAGAGCAAGAAAGAGTCTTTTGGAGTTTCCAAAAAGATAAAAGTCCAAGCCTAGATGGAATCCCAATTAAATTTTATTCTTATTGTCTATAATTTATTGGAGACGACCTTTTATCAATTATTGTGTACTCCAAGACCTCGTATCAGGTCCTTTCTCCTTTTAACTCCACTTTCATTGCTTTGATTAAAAAATATAACAACATAGACTCTTTTGAAATGTTCAAACCCATCTCTCTTTGCAATTCCATATACAGGATCATCACAAACATTACTACCTTGAGATTAAAGGACATTCTCCCCTCAAACATCTCCCTTGAACAATTTGTTTTTTATCCAACATACAAATTAATGAAGCCATTGAACTCGTCCGAGAAGGTTTACATTCCATCCATACTTTTAAGCACCCAAAAACTTTGGTCCTTAAAGTAGATCTCTCCAAAGATTTCAATAAAGTTACCTAGTTATATCTTAAACTTCTCTTGACACATTTGGGTTTTTTCCACTCATTGTCACTTGGGTAATGAATTGCATCAACATGTCCTCCTTTGTAATTTTAATTAATGGGGTTAATTCCTCTTTCTTTCATAAAGAGAGGGGATTGAGACAAGGTTTCCCTCTCTCCCCTCTTCTTTTCCTTCTTATGGTTGAGGGATTGAGCATGCTTATTTTAGACATTGTTCAAACAGGAAGGTTCAAAGGAATCAACATCTCCCAAATTTTCATTCTGATAGATCTATTATTCATGGACGATGTTATCATTTTCTCAAATGGGCGTGTTACCCATCTTCGCTCCTTATAGTCCTTATTGGATCCTTTCAACCAAGCTACTGGTATGGTTATAAATAATCAAAAGTATTTTATATTTGGATGGGGAATTCCAAGGAACAAAAAGAGTTCACTCTTAAGCCTTGCAGCTATAAAAAAACATGACTGATCCTGGCTCTTAGAAAAAATCGAAAAAGGAATCAAAATGTGGAATAACATATGGCTCTCTAGAGCAAAGAGATTAGTCTTATGCAATTTAGTGGTGGAATCCATCCCAATTTACTGGGCTTGTTAAGTCCCTATATTAATAGTGTAGTCCCTTATTATGTTAGTGTAGCGCCCCTTATTGTTATTGTTGTACCCCTATAACCCCCCATATTGTTATTATTGTGCCCTTGCATTATTGTTGTTAGGTCGGCCAGGATTACATTGTGGCCCCACTAGGATTACATTATGGCCCCATGGACTCCTATACATAGAAAGGAGGTTTTGTCATTTGTATCATCCAAGAATTGTTCATTCATGTAATGTATTGGAGGTTGCCCCCTCGAAGTGGCTTATTTATAAGGCATTGATATCTCTTTTCTTCTATTTTTGGAGTTGGCTTCACAACATTTGGTATCAGAGCCTTGAGATTCTAGGGTTTCGCTGCTCCAAACAGGTCATCGTGGCATTTTCGCTATAACTTTTTTTCTACGAAGGTTCAGAAGTTGAAATTTTTAGAGTGTGAAGCTGCAATCCTAAGGAACATCGTCGCGAAATTTCAGATATTGGTTCGCAATATTTTCGAAGATAGGATCTGTGGAAGTTAGGGCTTTTTGAGGCTTCTGAATTTCATCTCAAAGAGGTGATCGTGGGAAAAGATTCATAACTCTCTCTCCGAGCATTAGATTGGAGTGCCGTAAAAATTGGTCGCAAGTACACAGACTGTAGTTTCTTTGCTATCAATTTCAGAGCCGAAGGACGAAACACTGACACATGCAAGTCGTACAAGTTCATTCTATTGAACCAGTCCATAATTAGGTCATTGTGAGAGATTGGACATAACGTTGCCTTGAAGAATCCAAATCAAGTCAGACCTGTGGCATTTGAAATATAATTCAGAAGGCTACCTCAGTGCCAAATTTCAGATATTGAAGAGCCGCAATCACAAAGATAATCCAATTTCAATATCGAGCTCCTCAAAAGCAAGAAAAAGGTGTGTATTCTTTTTCCGAATTGCATAAGTCTTGTTTGAAGAATCAATTTGAATTGATTCCAAGGGCATATAGTAGAATAGATATCAGTATTGGGTTCTAAAAAATGCCCGTAAAAATAATTCAACACCCATTAAGCCTTCAGAAGGCTCTACTATGACTCATGAAGATGAAGAATTGCAACATGATCTATCAAAATTATGGTACCAAGTGCAACAAATTTCGATCTTACGAAGAGCAACCGAAGAGGACATAAATGGTTTAAAAGAAGAAATGGAGGCTAAGTTGGATGGTTTGAAGGATCAAATAATAGCTAAGATGGATGATAAATTAGTGGAAGATCACATCGAGCATCAACAACAAGTTCTCCAACTCTCAAAGGATAACCTAACTTTGGTGCAGAATCTAATGAAACAACAGGAAGATCAACATCACATCAAAAGAAGTTCTGAAGCAATCACAGAAACAAGAACTCGACAAGTACGATCAATTTTACAGTATCTCAGCAAGTGGAAGAACTTTCCTATAGAATATTCCACACGGGAGGATGAGAATTTAATACAGAAGCATCAAGAAATAATCAAGCGTTGATGACAACACTTGTTTGAAGGAGAGGGGCATGTTAAGTCCCTATATTAATAGTGTAGTCCCTTATTATGTTAGTGTAGCCCCCCTTATTGTTATTGTTGTAGCCTTTTTTGTAACCCCCATGTATGTTATTGTGTGTGCCCTTACTCTCTGTTGTTACAGGTCGGCCGGGATTACATTGTGGCCCCATGAAATTTTATTATGGCCCCATGGACTCCTATATATAGAAAGGAGGTTTTGTCATTTGTATCATCCAAGAATTGTTCATTCATGTAATGTATTGGAGGTTTCCCCCTTGAAGTGGCTTATTTATAAGGCGTTGATATCTCTTTTCTTCTATTTTTGGAGTTGGCTTCACAACAAGGCTTCTCTCGCCTATATTCCTTTGGGAATTATTCATCAGATAAAACAATTATCTCTACATTTCGTCTTGTCTAGAAAAAATGAAAAAAGAACCTTTGCATTAACAACATGGACTTCCATTTCCCTCCCAAAATTATATGGTGGCTAGGGAATAAAATTCCTACCCATATTTGCAAAAGCACTAGAAACAAAGGGTGCATGGAATATCAAACAAGGCAAAGGCCTCTGGTCTCAAGTAATGTATCAAAAATACATCATGCCCCAATCTGTTCTTGAATGGATAAGATCCCACAAAAAATCTCAAAATAGTGCATCCATTGTATGGAAAGGAATTACAAAGGCATTCTATATCATTGGTAATCACTTGTGTGGAAAACGGGTAATGGCACAAATATTCAGCTAGGGAAAGATCCATGGATTGGAAGTCAACATTGTTTCCATCTACAATATCCTTTCATCCAACATTTATATGAAGCAACTTTTTTTAATCTAGATCAAGTCTCTCAAAACCATCCTCCCTTAGGCCCACATACTTGGTTGTCTTCTAATCACTTGCACTCAGAAGGCGAAGAAGTGGAAGTTTGGGCCCAATATATTAGAGATCTAAAATTCACTAATGTGTCTCTATTAGACTTAAAGGATCAACTAATCTTAATGGAACGATCAACTAATTACTTTTTATCACATCTATAGGCATAAGAATGAGGAGGTAGATAGGCTCTCGAAAAATGGATTAGATTTGAAATTAAAGAAGACCAACAAACATAATTTCTTCTTGATCCTTGGTTGTGAATAACTATCAACAATTGCAACTCTTTATGCCATTTTCTAATTTTTATTTCTTATGGATTAACAAACTCTATACGCTAGATATAATACTATGATATTTAATCGTGCTTGACGGATATGTATAGGCAATATGACTTCCTGTTTTTTTTGTAGAGGACTTGGTTTATTTTTGTTGTCAGAAATCATCTTCAAATCATGTCGATGATATAGATTTTTGTAAGAATCCTAACATAGAAATTGTGCACTGTAGTAAGGCATAAGACAAAGTTCTTTTGGCATATACTTATGTAACCTTTGTTTATCACTCATAAATAGAAGTTGCATATCCTTTTCCTTGGAAAAGAAATAAAGAATACATAGATTTATAAAATGAAAGGTTGTATTAGAGCTATTCATTTTAAAAATGAAAAAAAATGACATTGATTAAAGTATGTCAACCACATTTACTAATATAGTTGTGTTAATTTCGTAGGAGGCATTATCCAACTTAGTATGATGGAGATGTTGTAACTTAATGTTTAACAATATGACTTGGTCAAATTACATAAAAAAATAAAATAAAAATAATAAAATAATAAAATTAATAATTATAATCATAATTAATAATCAAACCAACCTATATTCATTACCAAGTGGGACCTATCAAGTGTAAGATCAAATCTCTTGAAATGCAAACCTTTTTTAAAGTGAAAAGAAATTTAATTACTCTTGGCACTCGGTAGATCTTGAATTAAAATAAATCTAATCTTGAATTAAAATGGATCTAAACTAATATCTATTAATGTAGATTAGAACTTTTGGAATCATGTATAATATGATTGAACACTTGACGCATCTTCAAGAGGAAGAAGCTTAGAGTAAGATAAGAAGAGTGCAGACGTTGAAAGAATAAATAAGAGAGATTAAAAATTCAAGAAAGTTGATAGAATTCAAAATTCAATAATTTAAATTAGACGTTAAAGAAAGAGATAGATATATTATATTAAAGTTTATTTTAAATATTAAATTAATATCAATTAATTTAATAATATTAATAAGAACATTATTTAGGAGATAAATTTAAATTTTTTGATTAAATTTAATTATAGAGAATAAGAATGGTAAGATTAAAAATAAATGTAGGGAGTTGAGGTAGACAGGATTATAATTTTTAATTGAATTGGATAATTTAATTAGTCAAATTAGGGATTTGAAAATGGAATATTAAATTATAATTTTATTTTATTTTAATTTAAATATTTAAATTTAAATTTAAATTAATTGGATCATATTAACAAAATTCAAAAATTGAATTAATTTTATTTAAAAAATATAGGAATGATAAAATTAAAAATAAATGTAAGAGAGATAGAGCCCCACGCATAATATAATATACAACTTTGAACCATTATGCCGACACCCAAAATTCCATGAATCTAGTCTGTGGAACTTTGCCAAATGAGAACCGTCTTGTCATGGATTAAAACACTTAAAACAAATTTGTAAGAGCATTAAAACGTAAACCCCAATACCGGTTGATATAGGATGCACCCCAATACCCTTCTCGTGGATATATACGAGGGCTTTTAAATCGAAGGAAGAGATTGTGGTCATACACTATCCTCTGGAGCCGAGATTTTCGGTTGAATTCGTAGATTCGGCAACCATAGAGATTTCAGTTGAATTCGTAGCTTCGGTGACAGGAGAATTTTCCAGTTCCGCTGAAAATTTTTGGTAATACTACGCTCTTTCGGTCAGAGTAATTTTTTGGCCATATTTTATCAATTTACCTGCGAATTCATGAACCCAGTTCAGAGAAAATGATCGATTCTTTTTCCATGAATTGTGCTGAACATATTGTCATTTGCCCTAAATTTGGGGGACTTTAGACCTAGGTTTTCTGGAGTTTTAATATAAATTTTTATGGATTAATTTGTGAAGGAAAAGGTTGATTGCCAGTTAGCCGGCGTTCATGACAACTGCTGCTCGCCCCACATGGGCGCCAGCCAAGGGAGGCAATGAACAGGGCGGGACAAGGATTTTCGGTCCTTCTCAGAAGTTTTCATCCAGGGATCTCGCAGCCCACACTACCCTGAAATCCAGGTACAGGTTTTCAAAAATGTATTTTCTTAATAACTAAGCTGCATAGTTATTTAATATTTCTGAGAGCCTTTATTTTGTTTGTGTATGGTTATTTAATATTTCTGAGAGCCTTTATTTTGTTTGTGTATGGTTATTTAATATTTCTGAGAGCCTTTATTTTGTTTGTGTATGAGGAATTATTGGAAGAGATGTTATGTAAATTGACTTAGAATATGGACATTTTTAGAAATGGTTTTGTATATGTACTGTAATTTTGGAAAACAAAATTAGGGTTTTTTTAATTGATCTGGGTTTTTAGATCGAATTGGTCAGAGGTCCGACCCTGGCCATTAATGAAAATAGTCTACTTTTTGTTAGGCATGTTTACTCTCAGCGCCCTCAATGTAGTTTTAAACCAATCTCTAGCAATTAATCTTAACGGTAGTCTTAAACAAATAAACACAGTAGACATTGTTAAAGCACATAATCTCGTTTTGAATAAATAGTACTTGCGGAAGGAAATCTCATTCAGAACAATCTTGTTGTTTATCTTATTTTAGAAAGGAGGGTCAGGATACTGAAGAGGAATTACAGAAAAGGAACCTAAGGGAGGAGCTTGATGACCGTGAACGCAGACATTTTTCTTCTAAAGATAGAGGATATGCAGGTCAGTATATTAGCTCTTCTTTTCATTCTTGTTCATGTCGAATTTAATAAATTGCATGAAATATCACTGCTTGTTTCTTGTATTTTGTATATGCATTCTTGTCTATTTCTTACTTTATATATATTTTTTCTTTATGCAGATGATAGAGACCGTAGAAAAGTAGCTAGTGCGGGCAGTCTTTATCTTGAAGGTGCAAACGATTTATTCTATAATCAACTTTTCTTATTTTTATTGGTTACTTTTTAGTTATTTTTTAAGGAGACGGTCTTTTTCCCTTAAATTTATTGTTTTTACACATGTAGGGTCTAGAAGAGAGGCTGAAGACAAGATTGCTCCTCGAAATATTGACGCTGATGATTCTGATGTTGATACAAAAAATGATTCAGATGAAAGGTATCTTTATTTGATAGATTTTTTAAATTATACTAATATAACATCATATCATTTGGTAATTGTGATAACTGTGTCAAACATTAATTAGACAGGTGACAAAGTATGCACAAGTTCCTTGTGTCACAGAATCATGTACTCCATTATTTGTGTTTTCTGCCACGCTGACAAGTATTTATTCATTGTAGTGATGATGATGATGATGGGGAGGATGAAACAGCAGCTTTATTGGCAGAACTAGAGCGGATAAGAAATGAAAGAGCTGAAGAGAAGAAGCGCCTGGTAAGCTTAACTTTACTTTTTGTTCAGACTTATAAAATATCTAGCACTGTATTTTGATCTTCTTGTGTCAAAGCTTGAAATTATACGTTTAGATGTTTAGATTTTGTGTATTTGTGTGGCTTTATAACCTTATTTTGTCATTCCTTTAGGAGCGTCAAAAACAAGAAGAGGATTTAAAACAAAAAGAAGCGGAGTTGATACGTGGCAACCCATTGCTCAATGCTACATCTTTTAATGTGAAAAGGAGGTTGGTTCTGTTCTTTTTCACTGGAGTTTTATCTTTAATATGTTACAATAAGTCTGGTGACAGTGAAATGTTTTGTACAGGTGGGATGATGATGTTGTTTTCAGGAACCAAACCCGTGGTGAATCCAAGGTTCCTAAGCGCTTCATCAACGACACAATTAGAAATGATTTTCACCGTAAATTCTTGCAAAAGTATATGAAGTAATGGTTCGAAAACAAGCTCCTCTTATTTGCTGTACAAATCCATTTGGTGTAATTTGATCAGAATACATGGAGAACAGAATATGAAGGTTTTGATTGAAGTTATATTTTCTACTAGTTTTTGATTTATTGCTTAAGATTTTTACAACCTTGCAAAGATGAAAATTCTAAAATTACATCGTGGAGCAATTATTGGTTAACTTTCCAACTTGATGGAACAAGTTTTTGATAGACACCACATTGAAACCCAATATTTACTTTACATACTTGGAATTATCTTGTAACATATAAGCAGGTCTAAGTAAATGCTTCCTACACACTAAGGATCTACACTGTACACCCTTATAAATACTTATCAATTTAACTGTTAACCAGAATCTTGTTTCAATATGTTTGGTATTATTCTAGTAGTATTAGCTTTATTTTAATAAAGAGGAAATATTTCTATAAATAATTTTGTAAACACTTATTTTCCTTTAGTGGTCAATTTAGACCAGGTCTCTAGGAGATATACATGTGCACTATTTATTGTTTTTATTAAATAAGAAAGGAGTTATATGTTTACATTGTAAGGCATTTTTCTATTCTGAATTCTGTGTCTGATTGCTTCCTGGAAAGCGTTCATAGGCATCTATATCAATTGGTCAGCCCATCCATTCAAAACACGGGTGGCTTATTTTAATTTACCCTTTTCCATCCTTCCTTGTATATGCTATTCCACCCGTATACCATTTTGATTGCCAATACCAGGTATTGTCCTTTACCTTTCCTCGTCTAAACAGGAGATGTGGTGGTATGCTTGCTATTCCTTGTTGTTTCTGCCTATCTGCAGTTATTTCTTTATAGTTTCTGCTTTGGCAAATTATTCCAGTTGCTGAGATACTGGATTTATTTAATTACGTAGTTCTGCTTGTTGTTTTCTTCCTGTCACTGATTCATGTAGCTGTGCAGCTCTGTAAATTGCAGTAATGTCTATTCCATTGCTTTGATCAATTTGTGTTTTGACTCTCAGCAGTGCTGTTTTCAATCCAGAGCTAATTTCTCACAAGATGCTAAGCACAGGCTATTTACACTTCTCACTCTTTGAAATATCTTTGGCAAAAGAAGGTAATTTGCTTGCTGATCTTGAGATTAAGGTTTTTGTCTTTTTTATTTTCTCTTCAGAATTGACTTAGCTTAATATACTGAATGATGCAAATGTAGAATAAGTTTTATATGTTTCCTTGAGAAAAATATTTATTCTGCATAGACTCTCACGTTTTGCAACAAGCCCTTGTATATTTCTGGAAAAACTCTGGATAGCTATAATCATGACACATGCCTAAGGCTTATATGCACAGGTCTCTGAGTTTGAGGACACCAGCATTAGTTATTAAAATCTGTAAATACCATCAATTATTCAATGACAAGATTTTGAGACCACTGTTGGTTGTGTTTAACTCGTTGCATTTCCATTCCAATAGGACCCGTTTTTGGTTATAAATGTCATGCCCAGCAAAGCGTATTGTTCAAGCTTCTTTTGTTGATCTCTGAAGCAGTGTTGATAACATTTGTGCCTATGCCTCTGCGTTATTTCTGGATCACTCTGTTGAAAATGTTTTATGATAGCTCAAAACTGTCATAGGCCTTAGGTCTATTTTAACTACCAAAGGAAGCCTTCATTTTATTCCTCCTGAGCTTCTTCCATTGCCTCATGTATTTTTCTTTGCTCTAAAAAGATGAACTGTTCTTTAGAGGTCATTCCTATTAGCATCTTTTTCACTCTCATAGCAATAATCTCATTGATAATCTTGTAAATACCATTACAAAGAGAGATTGGTGTTGACTCTCAAGTCATAATATATTGCATTATCATATTTGAAATTAGTCTAATGAAGGTAGCATTAAAAGATACTAGCACTTTACCTGATGTCCTAGATTCTTTCATAACCCGTGATAAATCTGCTGTCATTATCTCTTGGAATCCAATGGAAAATTCTATAGGCAATCCATTAGGGTTGTAGAGTCTCTTCATGTTTGTCTATGACCAATAAGGTGGGAAGATACTAAGGGTAGGCACCTACCACAGTAAAGGCCAGGTTAGCTCAGGAGATCATTTCTTGAATCATTAGTGGCTTTCACATTCCGTCAGAAGTGGAGTTCTTGTGCTTAGATTAGACCAAGCCCCCTGAATTAGAAGAGACTACTTTAAAGGACTCATCCAGATGTGTTCATGGGTGTGTTGTTGCCCTCTACAGAAACAAAGTTTTGAAAAAAAATTTGGGATATGGGTTTGTTGTTGCCCTCTACAAAAATGAGTTGTTGCCCTCCATGTCTCTGCTATGTCCGCTTGCTTTAATATCATTGGGCCATCATGCCCATTCAAATCCTAAATTGTCTTTGAGTTGCTTCTCTGGTTAGTATACTTATGGAAAAAACTAGTATCGTCATCCTCAACAGAGAGCCAAAGTGCTCCACTCTTCAGTTGCTAAGTAGCTTCCTTTTTGTTCAACTTCCTGCATTTTTGCTTGAGATCCCTGACTTTGAGTCTTGAAACTCAATCTATGAGTGTTTAACATCAGAGGGTCTGGAAATCTCTACATGGACAAAGTAAGAGCCAGTGAGTGATTTATTGTTAAACACAACCAACAGTGGGCTACTTCCAACAAGGCCCTCATGATGTGGATGCCAACGATGAAGATAACAGGTTCAATTTTTGTTTCTATTCCCTTGCTTTATGTACCTGCTCTAACTCCCCGTCGTATTGACATTTTTGCTTATTTGAAGCAGTTAATAATGCTTCTTTCCCTCCTCTTTGATTCTTGAATGATCCAAAGGCAAGTGGTAGGAAACATCTAAACTGAACTGCTAGTAGTTCTGAAAAAAGAAACTTCAAATACCACATAAACTGAACTGCTAGTAGTTCTGAAAAAAGGAACTTCAAATACCACATAAACCTGCTTATATATCTTTTATCCAACTTATGCTAGAAAATATTCTTGCCATTAAACAACTATTGTCCAAGGTTATTAACGTCGGGATAAGTCTTAAATTATTAATCATGTGGCAGCCACAATTTCCAAATAAAAGGGCATTCCTCTCGATAAGTTGTAATAGATGAAAATCATAAAAGCCATCATGTGGATGAAGATGGTGTGTACAATTTTTGTTTGTTTTCTATTCTTTCCAAGAAAATTCAGTTTAGTAGTCATTGTTTGTTGTCGATTCCCTCAAGTTATCCCATGCATTTAGACATCGTTGACATTACGTGGATGATGGCATGGTTATCAATACTTGTTGTTATGTCACTATATATTCCATTTTTTATTCGAAACTCTCAAAAACTTCTCATGCTGCAATGTAGAGTCACCCTTTGATTCCAAACTCTCAGAAACTTCTCATGCTGTAATGTAGAGTCACCCTTAGAGTTACAGTGTTTTGCACATCCATCAGAGTTCTTCTAGCGCGTGGTTTGCTGAGAATTTCAGAAATGTTTTAGCTGTAGCAAGGGGCAGTGTTGGCAAGTAGATGGTTTGATCCCAGGCCAAGAGTACAACGAGGGTAGAGAAGGAGCATTCCAGAGCAGCAGGAGACCAAGTAAGGTTGACGCAGACCCAGTGAGGGCAACACAGAGGCAGTAAGAGCCACACAGGGGTTGGCACAGTCCTAGCTAGGGTGACGCAGAGACAACTTAGTGCCTTCCTGAGGGACGCAGGAGCAGCTTGCGCTGCGCAGTCGCTGCTCAGAGGTTGCGCTGAGCCAATTTGTTCACGTAGAGGCTAGCCAGGGGGACGCAGTCCAGTAATTGATTGCTGCGCTAAGTGTCGTGAACCGGAAGCTGAGCTGCAAATCTTCAGCAGTTTCTGGTGGGGTGAAGATTCTGCCGGTGTAGAATCAAGCCTAAGCTAAGTTGACAAAGAGCAGGAGGATAACAATTGCTCAGCGAATTTCTCGCTAAAAGAAATCTTAGGATCGATCGTAGGGTGATCAAAGAGAGCTGATTTGTTGTGTTTGGCATATTTCCAAGGAGGAAATCAATTGTCAGAGGGAGTAGAGTGTGCCTTTTTCGCCAAGGACCTTAGATTCGAGCTTCAGTTGAGAAGCGGGGAGAGGAAGATATGTTTCGACAAAGTAGATTTGAGTAGATGGCGTCCCATGGATTGCGTGATGAGGATAGGTTGGATGACATGTCGAACTTTGCTATTTGGAAGACCAGAATCCTAGTAATCCTGGAGGCATACGACTTGAGAGAGCATGTAGAGAGAGTCTTGGCTACACCAACCGATGCGACTCTCTTGGCAGAGCATAATGAAGCAATGACGCATGCCAACTGCTTCATCATGGACGGAGTTAAAGATCATGTGGTACCACACATAGTCAAGAAGAAAACAACTAATGAGATGTGGAAAGCTTTAACCATATTGTACCAGGGGAAGTTCGTTTAGAGAAAGATGCTTTTGGAGAACTAGCTGAGGTTATTTATGATGACTAAGGGAGAGGATTGGCATGGGAGTCAAGGTGGAGGATGATGTCATGGTGAGGACTACTCTAAATGCAGTGACAGAGGATTGAGAAACATTTGTCCAAAGCATTTTGGGCAGAATGGACCTGCCTAATTGGGACGATATGTGGGCTATCCTCTGACAAGAGGAGATCCGTCGAATGACCAAGAGGCAGACCAACACCGGTTCGAGCAAGGGAAAGGAGGAAGAGGAAGATGCAACCCTAAGATCAAAGAAGCAGTAAGGGAAAAAGAAGCGTGATCTATCAAAGATCAAATGTTTCCAATGCGACGAACTTGGACACTTTGCCAGTAATTGTCCTCAAAGGAAGAAGGACAAGGAAGCTTCTAGTTCCAACGCTGTTGTAGCAGACAATGGCTTTGACTTTGACGTAGCCATGAGTGCTCATGAACCACGGAGGTGGGGCGATATTGATATGTAGAGCAACTACAGAGTGGTGTTGGGATCCTTGAGTAGCCTAACTCTTGGATCACATTCGTGCTACGGGAGCCTTAAGACAGTGGTAAGGAATGACTGGAGCAGTGGGTGCAAAGATCATGGATGAAGCGAAGACAGAGGTTGAGACGCTGAAGAGGGATCAAGGCAGTGCAAATGCAACAACAACGTAGAGGTAACACAAAGGAGGCATGCTTACGCAGTGCAGCGCTGCAACAACGCAGTGGCTTCAAGAGGACAACACAGAGCAGCAGCCTATGGAGCTTCAATGATGAGATGCAACCCAATTGACTTGTCTGTCATTGGGCAAAGGTCCTTCAGTTGGTTACTCCCAGCAACTGAGTTGCAGTACAACAGTTGGCAGCATGATGCAACAATTTGAGAGGGAGCTGCAGTACAGATATAGTAATGACGGTGGAAGAGTCATCGGCAACAGTATAGACAGCAGCAGTGGCGCAGTGATGAAGGGCAGCAAGCCAAGCATCAACACAAAGACCAATACCAGAGATCAGAGCAGAACTTTGGGGTGAAGTGTATTGCTAGAGCACATTCCTCGCTAAGAGGGAGTGTTGAGATTTTGGGGTGTTGGGGTAGCATCATATGTGCTCTAGCTCCCAAAATTTGTGGATGAGCTAGAGTACATGAGATCTCCAAGACCTAGAAAGTGTTTAGAAGAATTTCATCAGGAAGTTTTATTCAAATAATTAATCTTTTTAATTAAGGACCTAAGTCCAACTGAGGAAAATTAAAAGATTAAAGTGAATTAAATTAAACATCTGATGAGAACGACTTAAGTGACGCGGATCAAACAACTTCTAATCTTAGCTAGTGATTAAAGATTAGATCACGATCGTTGATGTTTCAACGAGAAAAGTATAAGAGAAGGGCTTGGGGTCAGTTGGAGAACACACACACTAGCAGAGCATTGAAGCTAAGCTGAGATTCTAGGGCGTGGTTCGCTAACAATTCCAGAAGCGTTTCAGTTGCAGCGAGGGGCAGTATTGGCAAGTGGGATGGTTTGATCTTAGGCTAAGGGTACAACGAGGGCAGAGAAGGAGCATTCTAGAGCAGTGCAGAGGCAATAGCTACGCAGTCCAGCCAAAAGCCCAGCCAGCCAAGCAAGGCTAACATAGGCCAAGTGAGGGCAGCCCAAGGGCAATGTAACCCCTTCTAGGGTGACGCAAGCCCTTCCTAATGCAGGTCCTTCTTGAGCAACGCAAAGGTTGATACAAAGGGCTTCAGAGCAGCGCTGGGATTTCCAGAGGCCGGAAAGGGGTTGAGTTTTGTAATTCTCGTTTGAGGGTGTGAATCAATCATATTTTTTGTCTCCGGGATAGAGGTATTGCTGCCATTTATATTTCTTTGTCGGGTTAACCAGTTTTGGTGCCCATGATTGTTGTACTTAGAATTTGCATAATAATAAAAACCTTCCAGAACCCAGCAGCACCAGTATTGTCGCATTGGGTTTTTCCGGGGACAGTTGTCTAGAATATTCTTGTGTCTCACTTTGTCTATGAGCATGTTATTCAGTTTTTGATCTGTATGTGTAGGCGGTTAACTGTATTTACTTTGATGTTAATTTTGAATATTCAGATTAATAACTTATGTAAGTAGGACAAGTAAATCAAGATTTAACAATAGGGTTTCTTAAGTTTAGAAATTTTCACAGCACTATGAATCAAAGACATCCAAGAAATGATATTAATCGTTACAACCTTAGGAAATCTAATTCATCAACAAGTTACGCCATGTAACCATATGAAGATAAATGCTGGAAAAACTATGATATTAACCCTGCATCATTTCATGTGTAACATGGTAAAATTAGAACTGTTGTGAAATGAGCATTATAACAAGGTGTTGAGTGTAAAAAAGGTGCTCTAAATACTAAAAGAAATTAATTCGACCGCAAACTTGTAAGTTGTATACCAATGTTAAATTATGTTTGGTTGATGGTTATTATTGGTGCTATGACAAGTGTATTTATGAAAAACTGATTGATGTTTTGATTTTATAATCAATCATATTAATAGTCCCGTGGTATATTTATGCCAGAAATATTCAATGATATATTTTATACGTCTTAGACACTATTAAGTCATATAGACCATTGAGAAATGTCAAAGTATAAATGAAAATAGGGAGTACTGTGAGCAGCTCTCATGATATGCATGTATAAACGTATCCATCAAATTCCATTATTGCAGCAAATTTCGTCTTTTGATCCTTTTAAACCAATGTATGTTAGATTCTTTACCAAACGATAGATTGTAGTATCAAACCATGCAAATTGAAAAAACTGAGGGATAATTAAGTTCTATACTATCAATGAGAGATAATTAAGTTATATACTATTAATGTTATCAGAGGAGATAATTAAGTTATATACTATTAATGTTATCAGAGGAATTATTGTATCACAGGAATGCAAGGAAAAGAGTTAAACTAGTTCGAATAAAGAAAGTGGAACCTTTTCCCCCATTTTTACTCTCTCAAGAAGTTAAATTTGTTTCCAAATTGCTTCCCTTTCCCCCTTTTTTTCTTTGTAATACATCCTAGCATGAGGGAAATTGTAATTCCTTAACCTGTAAGGCTATTAAAATAAAATGAAATATTTTCTAAATTAAAAAAAATATCAACTACCATAAAAAAACAAAAATGAATATACTTGTTGAGTTAGTTTTAATCAAAATCTTTATAAAACAACAATAATCCTCTCAACATGTTCAGTTTTTTGTTGTTCTGATTAGTTTTAATTAGATCTTTATAAAATTTCAATAATTCCACTTTCAATAATCTCATTGTTGTTGATATTACAAAACAATATAAAAATGTGTTAGTTTTTTTGTTGGTGATAAAATTGAATATATATGTTATGATTACTTTTAATTAAAGTCTTTATAAAATTTCAATAATTCCACTTTCAATATGCTCATTATTGCTGTTGATATTACAACCCAATATAAAAAATATGTTCAAAAGTTATGCCATAAATAAAATATTTCAATCACTGGAAAATTACATAATCTTAAAACAACTTTAAAGAGATAAAGTAATTAAAAGTAAACCAACATAAATCCATCTTAACCTTGGATTTATCAAGCGCCGAAACACATCAAATATTTCGAGGTGCAATCTTTTCCACACAGAAGATAAAATCTCGGGAATCAGAAATTACAGAGATACACCAGTTTCAATATCGAGCTCCTTAAAAGCAAAAAAAATGTGTATTTTTTTTCCAAGTTGCAGAAGCCTTGTTTGAAAAATCAATTTGAAGTGATTTTGAGGGCATATTGAAGCATAGATATCAGTATTGGGTTCTAAAATGCCCCCTAAAAAGAATTCAACACCTATTAAGCCCTCAGAAGACTCTATTATGACTCATGAAAAGAAAGAAGTGCAACATGAAATGGAAGAGTAACAAAAAATGAAATGAAAGTTTTGAAAAAAGACATGGAAGCTTAAGATGGATGGTTTGAAGAAAGATGAGGAAACTAAGATGGATGGTTTAAAGAATGACATGGAAGCTAAGATGAATGGTATAAAAAACATGGATGGTTTGAAGAAAGATGTGGAAGTTAAGATGGTATGCAACATGGATGGTTTGAAGAAAGACGTGGAAGCTAAGATGGATGGTTTGAAGAATGGCGTGGAAGCTGAGATGGATGGTATAAAAGGCAATATGAAATATTTGAAGAAATACATAGAAGGTTTGAAGGAAGGTTTGACAAATTTGCTACAAGAAAAGCTTCCTAATGGCGAAAAGATAGTAGAGGAAACTCATGATGAGAACAAAAGAAATGTTAATCACGATTTCATAAACTCTAATGTTGGATTTAAGACCCACCATTTTCCAAAGATAGATATGAGGCAGTTTGATGGCAAAGATCCGATAACTTGGATACTGTAAATGGAGCAATACTTTGAGCTCCATAATACGCAAAACACAAGAAAGGTATCCATTGCAACTTTATATTTAGAACTAAATTTGTTTGTATGGTATTGATAGATTTTTTCTCGTAAACCACTGGTCACTTGGTCAATTTTAATGGAGGAAATGATAACACATTATGAGGATACAAAGAGCAACACCTTCTTTAACCAATTGATAAATCTCAAACAAAAAAGTTCAATGATGGATCACATTGAGGACTTCCAAAAATTGAATATAAGGGTAAATAATATTCCAAAGGAACATATAATTGATGTTTTCATAGGGATTTTAAAGGATAACATGCAATATGAGGTTCACCTTACGGACCTGATACACTGAAGAAGGAATTTAAGTTGGCAAAAAAAATTGAAAGCAAAATGTAGGAATTTACAGGGTAAGTTCCATATATCAAAAACCAAAGGTCACCGCTTACAAACAGATCACAAATCAGTTCATCAATATTATCATGTGGTTAGAACCCTCAAAGAGGGAAACAATCCACGACCTGAGCCAACGCGGGGACTACAAATTGTGACCGTCGGATCAGTATAAATCGTGACCGCCGGATTATAAGTTACAAATGTACATAGTAAAGAAACACACTTTACTTAAATCTACACTAGACTAAGTTATTCTTAACTATTTCCTATGTGTCAGAATATCCTAACATCCCCCCTTAAGAACAACTTGGGATAGGATTGAAAGATTTACAAAGGTGACACAATAGGAGAAGGAAGGAGGCATTAGAGCCTATCCCCCCTTAATGATAACTTTATTGAACTCCAAGCATGAATCGAAGTTTGGTAAACTTTGCTTCTGTGAGAGCCTTTGTAAAGATATCGACTACTTGATCATTAGTTGGACATAACTGCACTTCAAGAACACGATCATGAATGAGATTTCTGATGAAGTGTATGTGGAGTTCAATGTGTTTCATATGCTGATGTTGAACTGGATCTTTACATAGCTGAATGGCACTCTGATTATCACACTAAAGTGTAGTTGGATGACGCTGATGAAGACCAAATTTAGACAGGATTTGACGAAGCCACATGGCTTCCTTGCTAGCTTCAACTACACCACGATACTTTGCTTCTGCTGAAGAAAGAGAGATGACACTTTGTTTCTTACAAGACCAAGTAATAGGTCCTGAACCAAGAGTGAATACATATCTTGCAGTAGACTTAGGATCATCTGGGTCACCAGCCCAATCAGAATCGGTGAAACCAATCAATAATGGAGATGCTCTTGCACTGTAATGAATCCCGAACTGAACTGTACATCGAATATATCGAAGTATTATTTTCGCTGCTTTCCAGTGACTTTCATGAGGTGACTAACGACAAAGGAAAGGTTAAGAGAAGTATGGGTTAGATACAAAAGTTTACCAACAAGTTGACAGTATAAGGTAGCATGAACTTCAGGGGTAGTACAAGTGATTGAAAGCTTTACTCCAGACTGAAAGGGAGAAGGGGCTGACTTACAGTCTTCCATGTGAAAGTGGTGTAGAAGATGACAGACATACTTGGACTGAGAGAGGGTAATACCTTATTTGGATTGCAAGACTTGAAGACCAAGGAAATAATGCAAGTGTCCTAAGTATGTCATTTCAAACTTCTTTTTGAAGCTAGACTTCACATGGTTTATATGGTTTGGATCACTACCAGTAAAGATAAGATCATCAACATAAAGAACAAGGATGGTGAAGGATTTACCCACTTTCTTGGTGTAGACAGTGTTGTTAGAATGACACCTAGAAAATCCATTATCTAATAGAAATCTATCCATTTTGGCATACCAAGCCCAAGGAGCTTGTTTGAGACCATAGCGAAATTTCCTAAGGCGACAAACAAGGCTAGAGTTGTTTTTGATAAAGGCAAGGGGTTGTTCCATGTAGATTTCTTAATGCAAATCTCCATGTAAGAAGACAGATTTAACATCCATCTGATGGACTTCCCATTTAAAGGAGGCAACAAGGGAAAGAACAAGGAGGATATAATTCATTTTGGCAACAGGGGAGAAGGTTTCAATATAGTCAATGCCTTCAACTTGTGAAAATCCTTTAGCAACAAGACGAGCCTTATGTCTATCCACTTTTCCATCTGGTCCAAACTTTTTTTTGTACACCCATCTACATCTGACAAGTTTTCTTCCTTTTGGAAGAGGAACAAGATCCTAAGTATCATTCGCCAATAAGGAACGATATTTTTCATTCATAGCTTCATCCCAATTTGGATGACCAGAAGCTTCTTCAAAGGTTTTTTGGATCAAGATTTTCTGGAACTTAAGCCAATAAGGAAGTGTCTCTTTCGAACTGAGAACGTGTATGTCATCGATCTGCAGTGTCACTTGCAAGAGAACCTGCTGCATCCCGAGTAGAGCGGACCCATCTTGGAAGATGTGGAGTAAAAGGAATAATTTCAAGAGGTGGAGGAGGATTGTCATCCTTGTTGTCATCATCTGAACTATAAGGAATTCTATTAAAAATAGAAGAGAGAGAGAGAGAGAGGTGGCACAAATGCCGAATCATAGGCTCGCAGACCGATATATTTTCATCAAATTTTACATCTCTTCTAATGATTATATTTTTGGATCTTGGTTGAAGAAGTCTATATCCTTTGACATCTTCAGAATATCCAACAAAAATGCATTTTTCACTCTTAGGTTCTAAGAGTTTATGTTTCGCATCTGGAATATGGGCCCAAGCATCACTTCCAAAAACATGAAAGTAACTTACATCTGGGTTGATTGAGCTCCAAGCTTTTTCTGGAGTTATCTTCTTTAAAACCTTAGTAGGAGTGCGATTTACTATGTAATTTGCACAGTTAATTGCTTCTGCCCAAAAATTGAGACCAAGTCCTTTAGATTGAAGCATACAATTAGCCATTTCTTTTAAGGTGTGATTCTTCCTTTCAGCTAGACCATTTTGTTGTGGCGTATATGGAACAATATGTTGCAATTGAATGCCATGCTCAGTGCAAAAGTTGATAAATTTGTTGTTAACATATTCTCCTCCATTGTTTGATCTTAACTTATGAATTGGATGTCCAGATTGTTTTTCAACAAAGGCCTTAAAGGCCAAGAACATGTTAAAAACTTCACTCTTGAGTTTTCAGAAGTATACCCAAGTGCGTCTGGAAAAATCTTCAATGAAAGTTAAGTACTTGCAACCATAGAAAGAAACAACATGAAGTGGACCACATAAATCACTGTGCACAAGTTACAAAGGGGCTGAAGCATGCCAAGAGGCACGTTTGTCAAAACTATCATGATGATGTTTTCCGAGTACACATCCAGAGCAAACACCATCTCGGCGAGATACCATAGGAAGACTCGTCACCATATTTTCCTTACATAGAGTTTGAAGAGAGCGATAGTTTAAGTGACCAAATCGCTCATGCCAAAGTTTGCTCACTTCATCATTATGAGCAACAAAAACAGAGGGAAGACATGATGACCCAAAGTTTTCAAACTTATACAACCTTGTGAAATCATGAGCAATTCCAGTAGCTAAAATATGTCTAGGATCTTTGAGGTCCTTGATTACAACATCATGAGGTGAGAATTCTACTATTTTACCTTCACCTGAATGAGTTATCTGATAAAAAAATAGAAGGTTGCATGACAAGGTAGGAACACATAGTACATCATTAAACTAACCATTATCTAGATGAATGGTTCCAGATCCTACAACACTAAGAGATATATCATCACCAACATAAATATGTTTGGTGTTACAATCATTTAAAGAAAAAAAAATGGCTTTATTTTTGGCCATGTGGTAAGAAGCTCCGGAATCAATGAGCCACTCATGAGAATGAGAAGAATAAGATACATTTAATGCATAACGAGATCTTGATGCTTAACAATCACAAGCAGAAAGTTCCATTTTTGAAGATGAAGGTGAAGAGTGCTCTAAATTGATGTTGTGCTTCTTCATTGTTGCTTCTAAGGCTTCCATCTTTTTAAAACATTTGGACTCTATATGGCCATCATGATTACAAAATTTGAAATGTCTATATGTCTTCTTCCCTTTGTTTTTATTTGCCTAATCATTTTGGTGAGTTGTTTTTTCAGTTTGCGGCTGAAATTGCTTGGAACACTTGTTTGGTTTCGGACCATACTTTTTAGGATACTGCTTCTTGAGATTCTTTTGATATGGTTGCTGTTGGGCTGCTAAGGATTTCTTAGAAGCATTTCGAGAAGTGATAAGACCAAGGTGTAAGAGTTTTTCTTGTTCTCTTATCAAATAATCACAAAAGGCATCAAAAGAGGGGTTCTTGTAGGCAGTTCCTGAAGAAATGATGGCTTCTCTAGTGGAATGGATGGTGGAAACAAATATAGAGTATGCAGGGCCAAGCTTAGCAAGAATGGAATAGATGAGGCTACCATCGTCCTTTTTGACCTTACAACCTTCTAAAAAAAGTCTAAGAGTCTTGAATTTGGACAAAAAATCTTCAATAGAGGAGAAATTATTGGAGTCCAAAGTAAGAAACTCATTTCAAGTTGGTGGGCCTTGATTTGTTTTTGAATGCCAAAAACATTATTTAGTTTTTTCAGGGCTTCATCAGGGGTGTCAATTTCAAGGATGCGAAATCGAAGATCTTGAGCAATGGACATTCCTATCAACCCTCGTGCTTGATCTTGTTTATTTTCCCATTTATCTACTTTATCATGATCGGAAGGTTTAGTTTATTTTCCTGTGGTTATTCTATAAAGCCCTTTACTTCTTAGTATATTTACCATGTGATGTAGCCATTGGAAATAATTGGTGCTGTTAAGAATGATCGGTCATGCACTTTTCATTTTTGAAAAAATTGAAGTTGAAAAAAGCTGAAACTAATTGCTCCAATGGAAAGATCTCGAAAAATTAGGCTGATTAAAAAAAAAACGGCATAAAAAATGGCTTCCGGATGAAGAAGTTATGCCTTTTTGAAAAAAATGAGTTGTAGATGCCGAATAGTTACAAAAACGGTTTGAAATTTGATGATGAAGTTCAATTTTTTTTTTAAAATCTCGCCTCTTTTACAATTTTTTTTTTACAAAAGAACCTTGATAAAGAGACTTGAACCCAAGAACTCTATTCTCATAAACTAACTTCTCATCAAGTGAGATAGTAAAAGGATTTTGTAATTGTTTGAAAGTAGGAAGGTTTTTTTTTTTTAGTCTTCGGTGTGCGTGCTTTTTCCTGCACAAAAAACACAAAAATCCGAGCCAAAAAAATTAAATGCAAGCACTGCAGCAGAACGTTAGATTTTCGGTTTGCCCTATCGGCAACTATCTATTTTTTTCACTATTTTGGATTCCCGAGGTCGCACAAAGCTGCGGGGAAAAAACATACATAGCAAAAATAAAATCTCTTCATGTTTTTGATTTGCCGAGATCGCACACAGTGCAGAGAAAAGAGAATACACAGAGAAGAGGATATAGATCTAGCAAATAAATAAAACCTAAAAACCGAAATAAACAGAGGGAACCGAAATAAGCAAAACTATTAAATATAACTGCAAAATAGATACTTTATACTTCTAGATCTAAACTGACATAACTTGGGAAACCGGAAACCTTTTCGCATGAAACGAAAAACATTCCTCACTGTAAAAGACGTTCTGGACACAACAGAGCAGTTCTCTAGACCCAAAAATTTTCAGAAATAGTAGATGTAGAAAACGACAGTCGCATGCAGTCAAACCGGTTTCGGATTTGGATCAACAATGGATGCGGCCCTAAAAATAGCTTTGATACCATGTAGGAATTTACAGGGTAAGTTCCGTAAATCAAAAACCAAATGTCACTGCTCACAAACAGATCACAAATCAGTACACCAGTATTATCACGTGGTTAAAACCCTCGAAGAGGTAAACAATCCACGGTCTGAGCCAACGCGGCCACTTCAAGCAATTTATTAATATAAAAACAAAAGTTACATATGTTTCTCTCATAAACGGTTAATGGAAAAATGACTCTTCATGCTCTTTAAATAGAGATCATGGACCAATTGGGTGCTAAGCCACAGATCAAATGTCGTTAATACCGAGGAGAAAGTGAACCATTGGATCACTACAAATCATGAGCGTTGGATTATAAGTTACAAATGTACATAGTAAAGAAACACACTTTACCTAACTCTACACTAGACTAAGTTATTCTTAACTATTTCCTATGTGTTGGAATATCCTAACACAAAATTATGGTGACAAGGAAGCCTATCGCTTGCAACTATAAAGATGGAAGTGTTACTACTCTTAGACTTTCAAAACCGACAAGGTTGACACCACAACAATTAGAAGAAAAAAAAGAAAAAGGGCTTTGCTATAGTTGTGATAGAAAATATACTAAAGGTCATAAGTGTGTTGAGAAGAAATTATTTTACATAGATTGTGAAGAGGATGAAGAAAATGAACAAGAAACTTAAAAAGAAGAGGATATACACTAGGAACCAACCCTAGAGGAAGAAGAAATGAATCCGACCATATCTTGTAATGCATTAACATGAATTACCACTCCTCAAACTCTCAAGATAGGACATATCAAGAAGAAAAAATGTAATAGTTCTTATTGATTCAGGTAGTACCCATTATTTTATTCATTGTAAGGTAGCCAAGGAATTGCTTCTTATACCCAGCGCCAGAGTGTCAAGTGATGGTGGCAAATGGAGGAACTATAAATTGCTCTGGAAAGTGCCATAATATCAAGCTAACCATGGGGGAATATGTATTGAATAGTAATAGTCGAATGCTTTCCATTACGATGGGTGGTGCTAATGTTGTGTTAGGAGTACGGTTACAATCTTTGGGGACGGTAGCTTCTAATTTTCAAGAACTTTTCTCAAATTATCTTTTGGAAGGAAAGGAAGTTGAATTACGAGGTATCACAGGAAAGCCGGGAAAGATAATAAGCTCTAATGTCATGAAAAAGCTTCTGAAGAAAGAACAACGGGGCGTCATTGCATAATTATTATCACTAGAAGTTCCAACATCAAAATCATTTATTTCTCCAAATCTCCAAAAAGTCTTGGACAATCATTCCAAGGTGTTTGAAACTCTCAAAGGACTCCCACCTATTCATGATCATGATCATGTTATTCATTTGATTCCAAGAAGTGTCCCTTCAAACATCAGGCCTTACAGATATCCTTATGTCTAAAAGAGCGAAATTGAACATATGATTGCATAAATTGTAGAGGATGGTATAATTCAACCTAGTCAAAGTTCTTTCTCTGTTCCAGTAGTATTGGTGCACAAGAAGGATGGATCATGACACCAGGAAAAATTTTAAGGATGGAAATTCATTTTAAAGTTTAGAAACCTTAGCGAATCTCAATAATACATAATATGCAATTTGTAAAATGTTTGGAAAATATTTTGTAAATTTTTTCATATTTCTAGTAATTTTATATAGTCGCTATATACATTTTTGGCGATTTTTAAGGTTAAATAATTTTATACTATAAAATTTTGGTGAATAACTTTTATAAAAAAATGGAAATTAATGAATCTTTTTTTTGGAAAAAGCATGGAAATTAGCCCACTTGCGAATATTAGCCTCTAAAATTTTTCCTGCATGGCACATATGTCTATATTATAGGGAGCTCAATAAGATCACTATATAAGATAAATTTCTCGTTCCTATGATTGATGAATATTAGATGGAGCGATTTATTTCACCAAGTTGGATCTCCGTTTAGGATATCATCAAATTAGAATGAAGAGTGAAGACATTCCGAAAACAACATTTCGAACTCATGAGTGTCATTATGAATTTTTGGTCATGCCTTTTGGCCTTACCAATGCACCTTCTACATTTCAAGGGTTAATGAATTCCATTTTCAAACCCTTTCTTAGAAAAATTGTGTTAGTATTTTTTGATGATATACTAATCTACAACAAGTCTTGGAAGGAGCATTTTCAACATGTTGAAAGAGTGCTCAAACTATTGGAGGATAAATAATTATATGCAAAAACCTCCAAATGTTTCTTCGGAGTACAAGAGGTGGAATATCTGGGTCATCTTGTATCTTAGGAGGGTGTTAAGGTAGACACTAACAAAATTAAAGCCATTAAGGAATGGAAAGTCCCCACAACCATAAAGCAATTACGATGATTTCTCGGGTTAACATGTTATTATCGCAAGCTTGTTAAGAATTATGGGAAAATATCAACACCTATAACAACATTATTGAAGAAAGATGCATTTTCATGGACTCCTGAAGCAACTAAGGCCTTTGAACATCTTAAAGAGGCAATGTGCCAAGCACAGATCTTAGCTATGCCAGACTTCACAAAAACCTTTATTGTGGAATGTGATGCCTCAAGAAATAGAATTGATGTTGTTTTAATGCAAGAAGGAAGACCCGTTGATTTTGAAAGTCGTCCAATCAAAAGAAAGTATTTACATAAAACAATTTATGAGAAGGAAATGTTGGCGATAGTACATGCACTAAAGAAATGGTGACCTTACCTAATGGGAAGGCACTTCAAGGTAAAAACTGATCATGATAGTCTTAAATATTTTTTGGAACAAATGTTGCTGCAGATGCACTTTCAAGAAAGGATGAGGATGTGGAAGCATTTCTTCGTGCCATTTATATTATCCAACCAGATTGGATATTGAAGCAAGGGAGGAATGGAAGAATGACGAAGAAGTACGGACACTCATTCAAAAGGTGCAGCAAGATCCATTACATCTGATACATTTAGTTGCAAAAATGATTCTTTATGGTACAAAGATCGCTTATATCTTTGTAAGAATTCCCAACTAAAACAAAAGATTATTGTGGAATTTCACCTCTCTCCATTAGGAGGACACTCGAGATTTTTAAAAACTTACAACATGGTGAAGAAATAATTTTTTTGGGGTGGCCTTAAATCTTATATTCAAAATTTTGTGGCATAATTTTTGGTTTGCGAGCAAAATGAAGTTGAGACAATTAAGACTCTGGGTCTACTACAACTTTTATCCATTCCAAATCAACGTTGGGAGGTGGTTTCAATGGATTTTATCACAGGTTTACCTAAGTCCGAAGGAACGAATGTCATCATGGTGGTAGTTGATAGGCTTACCAAGTATACACACTTTTGTGCATTATCTCATCCATTTAAAGCGAGTATAGTTGCTATTGCATTTATGGAAACAATTTAAAACCTACATGGATACCCAAAGATTATTGTAAGCGATAGAGATCCCATTTTCACTGGAAATTTTTGGATGGAATTATTTTCTTGTTTGGGTACTCAACTAACCATAGCTCATCATATCATCCTTAATCGATATCTTCGTTGCTTTTTATCTCATAGACAAACACAATGGGTTAATTGGTTACCTCTGGATGAATGGTGGTATAACACTTCCTTCCACACCGAAGCAAAAATGATCCCATTTATGTCACTTTATGGATATCATCTTCCATCCATCACATCATCTTTAAGAGAAAATTCTAAGGTTTAAGTAGTGGAAGATCACATCGAGCATCAATAAGTTCTCCAACTCTTAAAGGATAACCTAAATTTGGCACATAATCGAATGAAACAACATGCAGATCAACATCGTAGCGAGATAAGTTTTGATGTAGGTGACTGAGTATTTTTATGGCTAATACCCTACAAACAAATGTCCCTCAAGCAAGGTAAGAAGGATAATAAATTATTTCCAAAGTACTATGGTACTTACAAGGTGTTGCAAAAGATTGGTACTATGAAATACAAATTGGAGCTTCCTGCATCTTCCCGAGTGCACCCAGTTTTCCATGTTTCATACTTACAGAAGGTTATAGGTGACAAAATTTCGGTTCAAACAATATTGTTTGAACTTGAGAAGGAAGGAAAATTCATATTGGAACCTGAAGCAGTCACGGAAACAAGAACTCGACAGCTACGAAATCGATCAATTTCAGAGTATCTCCATAAGTGGAAGAACTTACCCACTGAAGATTCCATGTGTGATCCAGGTGTATATTGGTGGCCACCCGCCTATTCCACTTGGGGCCCAACCATTGTCTCTTTCAGTTTTCAGTTTTGGCACAAATTACTATTTTTAACATTTTTTTCGGGGCCCAAACTTCCAGAGCCATTTTGAGGCCCTAAATGATGTTTTTTGTAGTCCTCGGATAGATCTTTCTAGCGAGGTATGGTACGTGTGAAACGGAGATCGCATGCCAAAGTTACGCACCAGGGAAGTTGAAATACCAATTTAACCAAATGAGGCCCATAGTTTTGGCGCTTCATTTCCTAGGGTTAGGGTTTTGGATGTTTAGGGTTTTTCATTGTTTCTAAATAATAAATAGGCCCTCGAGCCTCATTGTAACACAATTCACATTAGAGGAATTTTGAGGTCTAAAATGGGCCTCCTAAGAAAAATGTACAACCAAAATAAACTTTATAAGAACCAATAGGATTCAGGATGACAATGTGAACACCATTTTTTAAGTAAAAGGGTAAAAATATTAAAAAATAATAAAATAATAAAACTATTTTTCAACTTATCTCCCAAAGTTTTTTCTCAAATTTCGAGCAAAAGTACTCGTTGGATGCAAAATTTAATTCCCCATCCAAGGAGTACCCACGTTGCATACTTTCGATGGACCCTGCTACACGAAAAATGATAAATACATGAAAAATGTGATTGCAATCACATTTTTCATGTATTTATCATTTTTCGTGTAGCAGGGTCCATCGAAAGTATGCAACGTGGGCAATCAAATTTTTCATGTATTTATCATTTTTCGTATAGCAGGGTCCATCGAAAGTATGCAACGTGGGTACTCCTTGGATGGGGAATTAAATTTTGCATCCAACGAGTACTTTTGCTTGAAATTTGAGTAAAAATTGTGGGAGATAAGTTGAAAATACGAGTTGAAAAAATAAGTTTTTCCTTTTTTTCCTCTAAAATTTGATGATGTCATCAAATCTTATTTAACTATTTCCACTATTATTTTATAATTTTCTTAGGAGGCCCATTTTAGACCTCAAAATTCCCCTAATGGAGGCCTGTAGCTGCCACATCTCTTCTCAGAGATAAGCTACCAGTGCCCTAGCTAGTTTATTTCTATTATGCCTGTAAGCAAATTTCAGTTCTTGATATTAATGAAATGAAGTGTTATTTCCGCTGCATATATTTATTTATGGTTATATGTGTATTCTGTTGCGTAATCCGGGTCAGTGGTATCAGAGCAGTTTGTTTTTTTTCTCGATCCTTCTTTGCATGTCTCCAATGAGGTCAGGGTGTAAGGAGTTAGGGCTTGATCTGGTTGAACCTTTGCAAGATCAGTCTCGCAAACCTCGACTGCCGCCCATAGGGGACGAAAAGAAAGATAAGGGAGCAGGAGGTCCTATCAAAATATTGCTCGAGGAGGCCCTCGAAAAACAAAGGAACGCGATGATGGATAACTTTGCCCAGATCTTTCAACGATTGCCCATCGATGACGCATCTGCATCCAACAACCACCTTGGAGGCATGACTCCCTTTAAGGTACAAATAAACTTTGACATTCCCATATTTGAGGGTCAAATATATGTAGATGATGTAGATAGATGGTTGAATCTATTAGAAGGATATTTCTCGATTCATGACTTTTCCGACCGGTAGAAGATTAATTTTTCACTCTTCAAAGCTACCCCCCATGTCAAGGACTGGTGGGAAACCTACTGTGAGAAAAATGATGAGACAGAACCCTCTCTGTTCTCAGCCGTAGCCACTTGAAATTCTTTCCGAGACGCCATAAAGGAACAATACTATCCCGTGGGGAGCTATGAGGACAAGTACATACAATGGACCACACTGCAACAACAAAGGGATCAAGATGTGCATGAGTTGACGAATCTGTTCCATACCCTGTGCACAAAGTTGGGTATCAAAGATTCATAGAAACATTTGGTGCTAAAGTATCACAGTTGTCTGCACAGATACATTCGGAGGAAATGGAGTTCTTCGGCATCTCCTTGCTTGGTACGACATACTGGTATGCTGCCAAGATTGAATAGAAATTCAAACAGAAGAAGCGAAACTTTGGATCTGCGAATCAAAAGCAAGGGAAAGGTGCCCCCAAACCACAGAACAAAGGACAAAGCCAAGGCACGACAACCAAAGACAACCTGCCAAAGCCACAATAAAAGAACAACACCACAAAGCCAAAGAAGGACATGGGAAAGTGGTGTGAGTTCCACAGGAAATGACTCTGAATCGGAACCTGACAAGGGGAATGACAAAGGGAGACATATTATTGATGTAGAGCCCAACGCCACTGTTGCCACTGCGAAGATCCAGAAGGAAGAATCGGAAGACCTAGAGGAGGAGGAGCATCTCTTCCACTCCCAAATGTGGGTAAAGGGTTCCCCGCTACAGTTCATTGTCGACAATGGGAGCCAAAAGAACCTCATTTCAACAGACGTCGTGAAGCGGTTGGGCTTGTCGACCACATCACACCCACAACCATACACCATCGGGTGGCTTCACCAAGGATGGGATCTCCGCGTCAACCAGTAGTGCCGCCTTCCCTACAGCGTCAAGCCCTTCACGGATGAGGTATTATGTGACATTTATCCTCTTGATGTTTCTGATGTATTATTAGGCCAACCATACTTGTGGAAGCGACATGCTGTATACGAGTCTCGGCCTCGCACTGTTATTTTTAGTTTGCGAAATAAGCTGTACAAGATACCAGAGGTACCATCGCCTGTCGCTATCTCTTTGGTTACTGCAAAACAATGCAGTAAGCTCATTTCCCAAACCAGGAAATTTGTTTTCCTGATGATCCATCCCCAGGGCAAGAAGAAGACTGTGGCCACGACCTCCAGAATGGGCTCTTCTGCAGGACAACAACAAATGTACAAGGTTGTGGAGGAGTACGAGGACATCTTCACCTCACCCACAGGGGTGCCTCTGCACTGTCAGGTCAAGCATCCCATTGATCTGACCCCAGGTGCGCCGCTACCCAATGGACCGATCTATCGATGCTCTGTTCTAGAGAACGATGAAATCAAGAGGCAGAATCAAGAGCTGCTGCAGAAAGGTCACATCCGACCAAGTTCATCGCCCTGTGGGAGCCCAATCGTGTTGGTACAGAAGAAGGATGGGACTTGGAGACTCTGTATTGACTATCAAGCGCTGAACAAGATCACTGTTTGGAATAGGTACTCGATCCCAGGGATTGATGACCTTCTGGACCAACTCAAAGGGGAAAAATATTTCAGCAAGATCGACTTGAATTCTGGGTATCACCAGGTACCAATCAAACCCTCCGATGTGTGGAAGAATGCCTTCAAATCCAAGGAGGGCCTTTTCGAATGGTTGGTAATGCCTTTCGGGTTGACAAATTCTCCCGCAACCTTCATGAGGTTGATGGATGACATCTTGCAGCCATTCACCAACTCATTTGTAGTGGTGTACTTGGATGATATTCTGATCTTCAGCCAGACTTGAGAAGAGCACCTCTGCCACATCCGACAAGTCCTCCAAGCCTTGCGGCAACACAAGTTGTGTGCCAATTTGGAGAAGTGCACTTTTGGCATGACCTAGGTTCAATATCTGAGATACATTATTGATGAAAGGGAGGTGCATGTTGATCCAACCAAGATCCAAGTCATTCAGGATTGGCCAGCCCTAACCACTCTAATAGAGCTTCGTAGCTTTCTGGGTCTTGCTAATTTTTATCGCAGGTTCGTGTTGGGATTCTCTCATATCATTTGGCCCTTGAGTCAAGTCACTAAGGGAGGAGTGAAAGAAAAATTATTTTGGTCAGAATCTCAACAAAAGGCGTTCATAGAATTGAAACACCGCCTCTTTCTTGCCCCAGTGCACACATTACCAGAGTTGCAACAACCATTTGATATCAAGACAGATGCCTCTGACAATGCTATTGGGGTAGTTCTTACTCAACAGGGGCATCTAGTGGCATATCACAGTGAGACATTTTCCGACACAGTTCGCAAGTATCCCACTTATGAAAAAGAAATGTATTCCATTGTGCAGGCTTGTCGACAATGGAAGTATTACATTTTTGGGAAGGAAACAATCATCCACACAGACCACTGACCCTTGTAGTTCATACAGACACAGGGGAAGTTGCAGAACGATCTCCATCAGAAGTGGTCCACATATCTGCAACAGTTTCATTTGAACATCAAGTACAAGAAGGGTAGCACGAATAATGTTTCAGACTTCATTAGCCGACCACCGATCGTGGTGCTAACCATCATTCTAGACTCATGTGGGCACGAGACTTATGATTGGACGCTTCTCTACAAGAGCGATCCATAATTTGGCCACACATACAAGGCACCCTTGGGGGGTACGCAAGTTCCAAATTTTCACCTCCAAGATGCATTGTTATGTCACCAGGGACACCTTTGTGTTCCTTCAAGCGAGCGAGCCAAGATGATATGGGAAGCACAATAAAGTCAAGTTGCTGGGCATTTTGGGGTTGAGAAAACAGTGGCAGTACTGTAGAAGTATTTCTATTGGCCAAACCTTCGACAAGATGTTGGGAAGTACATCAAATCCTCCACTGCTTGCGCCATTGCCAAACCGACCATCAAGAAGCAAGGCTTATATACTCCGCTACCTACCCTTAGTTGAACTTTGGAATCCATATCCATGGATTACATTTCAGACCTTCCTTCTACTAAGCATGGAAACGACTGTGTTTTCGTGGTCATCGACAGATTATCGAAGATGGCCATTATGGTGGCCTACAAGAAGAATATCACAGCAGAAGCCAATCCTAAACTCTTCTTTGAACGAGTATGGGTGCACTTTGGGATCCCACAGTCTATCATATCAGATCAGGACAGTAGGTTCCTCAGCACATTTTGGTCCAGCCTCTGGTCAAAGCTGGACACCAAGCTCACCAAGTCCACAACTTTCCATCCACAAAATGATGGCCAGACAGAGGTCGTCAAAAGGATGATTGTACACATTCTGCGCATGTTCAATTCAAAGCATCCACGCACATGGGATGAGAACCTCCCCTATGTACAACACAGTTATAACCAGGCTCTCTACAACTCAACCGACCACAGCCCCTTTCAGGTGGACTTGGGATTCCAGCCACTATGTCCCATTGACGTAGCCATACCATTTGCGGCTACTCAGGCCGATTCGGCTCATATCCAGTCTGAAGCTGACAAAGCGAACAACTTCATTGAGCGTATTCAGAACATCTGCCAATAGGTTCATAACATATTGGAAAGAGCTAATGCTAAGTACAAGCAACGACATGATCAACATTAGGTGCCACACAACTTCCAGGTGGGTGAGAAAGTGTGGCTACATTTGGAAAATGAGCGCCTCATTGAACCCCATCGCAAGCTTCACCCTATCCGATATGGGACGTACACCATCACCAAGGCTGTAGGGAACAATGTCTTCGAGCTCAGTATTCCACCATTCCTTGGTTTGCACCCAATATTCAATTGGACCGCCTTTGTCCCTACTTCCCACCTCTACTGAACACCTCTGACATTGCAAAACAACTCACACCAACAGAGTTAAACCTAGACTGCATGGAACATGCCACCACAGATTGTATCATGTACATGCAAATAAAAAACACTCGCCAACAGAAGATCCAACTGTATCGGGTTGTCAAAGCTGGCCAACTCCTGCACTAAGGCAAGTGGTTCCTAGGAACCAAGTTCAACAGAAGTTTCCTCATCTCATGGAGGAACTCAATGCAATGGGGAACATTTATTGCTAAGGGGGGATGTATGATCAAAGTGTATATGGGTGGCCACCCGCCTATTCCACTTGGGGCCCCACCATTGTCTCTTTCAGTTTTTCAGTTTTGGCACAATTTACTATTTTTAGCAGTTTTTTCAGGTCCCAAACTTCGGGAGTCGTTTTGAGGCCCTAAACGATGTTTTTTGAGAAAATCGGGAGCAACATGGGTCCATGGACTGGTGTTCCTCACATCAAAAGTTGTAGTCCTCAGATAGATCTTTCTAACAAGATATGGTACGCGTCAAACAAAGATCGCATGCCAAAGTTATGCCCTTTGGAAGTTGAAACACCAATTTACCCAAATGGGGCCCATAGTTTTAGCGTTTCATCTCCTAGGGTTAGGGTTTTGGATGTTTATGGTTTTCTATTGTTTCTAAATAATAAATAGGCCCTCGAGCCTCATTGTAACACAGTTCATAGGCCTATAGCCGCCACACCTCTTCTCAGAGATAAGCTACCAACACCCTAGCTAGTTTATTTCCATTCTGCCTGTAAGCAAATTTCAATTCTTTGATATTAATGAAATGAAATGTTATTTCCGTTGCATATTTGTATTTTATGGTTATATGTGTATTCTGTTGCGTTCTTGCATAAATCCGGATCAATGTGGGAGGATGAGAATTTTATACAGAAGCATCTAGAACTACTCAAGCATTTAGGACAACACTTTTTTGAAGGAGAGGGGGATGTTATGGCCCTATATTACTAGTGTTGTCCCTTATTGTTGTTAGTCTAGCCCCCTTATTTTTATTGTTGTACACCTATAGTCCCCATCTTGTTATTACCGTGCCTTTAAATTATTATTGTTAGACCGGCTAGGATTATAAAGTGACCCCATGGACTTCTATATATAGAAAGGAGGTTTTGTCATTTGGATCATCCAAGAATTGTTCATTTATTTAATGTAAAGGAGGTTGCCCCCTTGAAGTGGTTGAATTATAATTTGTTGATCTAGTGTTTCTTTTATTTTGTGAGTTGGTTTCACAACACTCTCTTCACTCTCCCTTCCTGCTCTACACTCTCCCTCACTCTCTCTCCATCTCTCCCTTGTCACCCTCTCTCTCGCTCCACCTTTCTCTCTCTATGTATTTCTTCTTCTCTCCCCCTCCAACTCCATCTCTCTCCCTTCCTCTCTTTTTCAAGTCTCTCTCAAGTCCTATTTTCCTTCCTCTCTCATTTCTCTCCCACCTCCCCTTGTCTCTCAATCACTCTTTCTTTCTCTCTCCCTCTTTACACTCCAACTATGTCACTATTTCGCTACCTATCTACTCTCTCTCCTCTTCTCTCTCACTTCCATCTTCATTTCTCCCTCTCTCTCCTCTTCTCTCTCTCTTCCCTCGTCCCCTCTCACTTACTCTCTCTCCACCTCTATCTCTCTATGTTTTTGTTCTCCCTCCCTCCCCCTCTCTTATTTCTCAAGTCCCCTCTCTCTTCCATTCTATCTCCCTCTTTCTCTTCCACCTCTCTCTGTCTCTTCCCATCCCCTCTCTCCAACTCTATCACTATCTCCCTCCCTCTCTCCCCCCGATCCATTTATTTGTCTCCCTCTCTCTCTTCCTTTTCTCTGCTTGTCTCTTGCCTCTCCTTATCTCTATCTTTCATCTTCTCCTCTCTCCCTCACTCTCTCTCCATCTCTCCCTTGTCACTCCATTTGTCTCTACCTCTATCTCTCTATGTATTTTTTTTCCCTCCCCCTCTTTCTCCTCCCCTTCACACACACACACACACACTCTCTCTCTTGCTCCTCCCCCTCGAATCCCTTTCCCTCCCGCTCCCCCTCCATCCATATGATCGAGAATTTTCACTCTGTAATTAATGATATATGTAATGTCTAATATATTTTACATTTTAATTTTTTTATTATTGTGAGATGAATTATTGTTTTTTGGCATGTGGTATTGATAAGCCATGGTATTGCAACAAAACATATTTACAAGTTGAAAAAACTTGTTATATTTTACGTATTGAGTTTTTATGTGCTTGTTAGCTAAATTTAAATATGGTTATGTAATCATTATTATTCCTCTAACAATCGATTTGTCTATTGATCACTATTAGTTTGACTAATGCAAATTATAATGTTTAACTCTGAAAAATAAATATTTATTTTTCAATATTATTAAAAAAATTAATTTTCAAACATTTGATTGAAACATAACTTGAAGGTCTTATTACAGTCTTTACTAGGTTGTAGAGAAAAAAAACCTTATATTTTCACTTTTAGAATGTGAGGAAGATGTATATTTTTAATATTTTTTAAAAATATTTCAATACGATACTTTAATAAACTACTTGAATATCTATGCTATTTAATTTATTTTAATATCAACTTTATGTGTGTTTGTGTGTGTGTTTTAATATCAACTTTATGTGTGCTAACCATAACTAAATATTTCAATATCTAAAAAGAAAAGAAGTATTTGAAAGTGAAAAAAATCAATTTCTTTTTAATAAGAGTAAACAAAGGGAGATATGTAATCCATTCAATTTTTTTTTTTGGAATCGATACTGGTTTGTAATAGATAAAAAACTTGTGTTTGGGGCAGTACCCTTACAAAAATCTTACTGTGACAACTTTTCCCCCTATTCTAAATAGGTATAGAATGGACAAAACACTCCAAACAACACTATATATCTACAAAACATCAAAATAAAATAAAACCAAGAGAGGAACATATCAACATGATGTGATATAAATTCAAGTTTATTTTGATGTTCCAGTCATGTGTTCACCTCTAGAAATCAACCTTGATGGAATTTTCCTCCAGACCCATTACCTAGCATTTAACACTAACACTTCAATTCGAACCTTTGTCTGGATTTTTTGTTGCTTGCTTCAAAATAACTTGTTTTTGGTATCCATGAGACGCTGGATGGAATTTCACACATTTTCATCTGCATATTTCTTGTGCTGGAGAGTGACCAACAATTCTTCAAAAAAATCAATCAAGTGTGCCAAAAAATAATTGAATTGAGATTGCTCGACATCTTAAGGCCGACCAAATGGAGCCTCCACAACAAAGTGATGATGCTTAAAACTGGAAATTGCAATGAAATCAAACAAGTTATGGTCAGAGAAGTATATCCTTAGTTGCATCGTATGTGCAGCTATGCTCCTTAAATAATGTCGGCTACTTTAGAACTACCACCCTGTGCCAATGATATATCGAGTTCCCATATTTGCGTCTACGAATCGACAAACTCCAACAATTATCACGCGAGGGATATGAAGGGATACGAGAATTAACACCATCCTAAAAATAATTGAATGCTCTTCCATCACTGAGGCTTTCAACACTGATATAGCCCTGCCTCGCCCTTTGAGATTTAACACATGATGCCACTTGTAAACTCCGTCCATTACTTCTAATCACCACCAATTAAGGTGATTTCGATGGGGCTAAATTCTCTTTAAACTGCATCGTTGTGTTATTTTTTTCGATGACTTGCCCTTGTTTGACCTTCGAGTTGAGGACACAATATTTGATATGATGGGGTCCACTTTTGAAGCCAATTTTTCTTATTAAAAATGTTTTGTGAACCTTATAAGAATTTTTATTTTCTAACTCCATGTTCAAGGGATAAGAGAATTAAAATTTAATCCCTAGTCCAATACTAGATTCTTCTTCTCTAAAGTAGCTCCTAGATTAGCCATGGAATTTATTACTCTGTTTAACTGTCTCAGGACATGGAAGAACTCATTTTTCTCAATTTGCATTGTTTGTAAAATAATTTGTCAAAGGATTAAAGGAAAAATCGTGCTTTGCGACCCTTTAGCTTTCCACAGTTGGCAGATGACAATCATCGAATCTCCAGAGACTATTAGTTTGGTAATCTTCCTTGTTAATGTGATTTCCAAGCCCTGTCAAAGTGCTAAGTATTCAGTTTGGTTATTGGATGCAATACTTTAACCCTAAACATATTTTGTCTCTATTTTTTCATCGAGGCAAAGAATAACCCCTCCCGGTCCTGCCACCCTCATATTTCCTTTTGAAGCTCCGTTAAAAAATAATGAGAATTGATTTCTATTGAATCATCAGTGTTGAAAATCCATGGGGTTCTATCTTATGCAAAATTTAAATCTCCGTGATGGACGAATTTTGCTTATGATTATCTGATGTGGTCGGCTAGCATTTATTTTCATAATAGTATGCTTAAGGGGATAATATATATCATATTTTATAAGGCTTTGAAAGACATAATCAAAAAATTTCAATTTTGGTTGGCTTTTAACTCATTGAGGTGGCCAACCAACTTGGTTTCCTTCAAGCAAGTTGAGGTCACCAAGAATTCTATATGATGTGACCTATCATTTTCTTTAAAGTGAATGAATAGAGAGGCTCTACCAAAATTTTTAAAAAAATCACCATCTCAATATTTCAATTATTATTTTAATTGTGTATTACCAACTTAACACAAACATACTAAACAACCTAAAACTAATACAATAATTATTAGTTCAAATCAAAGAACAAATTTTGAAATTCGGTAATTCCAAGTTAACAATCCTATCGGCCTCTCTTTGAACCTTTTGGGGCAATTGTTAGTTTTAATCATCTGAGTTGTCTAATGTGGAATTTGATCCTAGTTGCAAAAATTAACAGAACTAAGACCTAGTCGAAGTTTGATACTATAGGATGACAATGTTTGTGAATTCTAGATTTTTATAGCTAAACCTTATTAGAAGTTAAAATTTATAATATATGATGACAGTATGATAATCTGATATTTATGAAAGATTGTTGAAATCTGAAATTGAGCTGTGATTGTTGAAGCTTAATGGCTCATGCATGAAATCTATGATCTTGCACTAAATCCTAGTAGGAATTCTAACATATGAATTCTGAAAGTTGTTAGATGATTTGTTATACTTGTTTGAATTGTTTCTAGGGTTTTTTATGTGAAATAATTTGTCATATCGTTGAATGGGATACTGAAACCATAGATATGATGAGATTGATATATTGATCAAGTTGTTGATGTGATTTAATATTTGTAACTAAAACCTGGGCAATAAGTTGAAGTATTGATGTCTCTTGCTAATTATGTTTATAAATTCTAATTCTTCCATTATTATATGATCTTGATATGGTTAAATTCATGCTTCTATAATATTTGGTTGTACTCATTATCTAAGTTGTGCAGGTACATAATCTTCAGTTGGTGAAGATGTTTGTAAGTAAATTTGATATCATAAGCATGATATATGAATGTTGATGATCAACATGAATTTGATAAGAAGGATGTAAGCCATGAAAGATTCTCCAATGTAATAAGAGGAATTTAATCTCCCTAAGTTAAGAGGGAGACAGGATAAACGAAAAGGGTATATCTCCCAAGTTGAGAGGGAGGGCATGTTATAGTCACGATGGATACCTTGAAAGAAGAAATTGGAGAAACCATTTTGAGGGGCTGCTGAAATAAGATAAGCATGAGATTGTTGTATAATATGTTGATGCATGTGAAGTAGGAAATAAATACATATGGTTGATGAATCTTGCTTCAATATTCGTTTGAAAGTATCTAAGTCCTACTGTGATAAAATGAGAAGCAACATCAAGATGCTTGAAATACCCTAGATGTTTGTGTTTACTTATGTACATTTGAAATATTGTTACTAATTGGGTTGTATTGTACAGGTAAATCTCTCGGAGGTTTGATAGTATGTTTTACATTCTTGTTTTTATCGATTATTTTGACCGAGATATATTTGTTGTTACTGATATGTTTGGATTTTCTACCAATTGGAATAATTGGGAGTGTTGAGGGTTTTTGTAAGACATGTTTCCTGGGAGGGCATTTGGCCGGCACTTTGTGTTGATGTTTGGATCTCGAAGTATGGAGGGTGGTGTTGATCATAGATCTTTGACCTCGAATACACACTTGGATCCTTGGGTTGATGGTTAGTAAGTAAGTTTGATGGTACCTAGAGAGGCGAAAAGATTTAGTCCATCTTAGTCCCACTTGGATAGATTTCCCTGGCCAGAAATCTAGTCTGTGGCATTGTGAGTGTCGAAATTGTGGAAGGACCTTGGATAGATTTCCCTGGTCAAGAATATACTCCATGGCATTATGGTACCTAAACACTTCATAGTTCAAATAGTTGGAGATATTATGTGTACTTGTATATGATGAATACCACCCTAGTTAAGAGGGAGTGTTGAAAAATGTAATTAGGTTCGGTCTTCATAATTGTATTTCAGTCATAATGAAATGTACTTATGAAAAGAATGAAAATGAAAAAAATTATTATTATTATTGTGACTTATTAAAGCATGGGTTTCATGCTTGGGTCATCATATTTTAGGTCAAATTCCCCATTGAGGACTTTTAGGATTTATTCTGATTCAATAGAGTCATTGTACATTTAAAGAGATCCTTCTTGGGCTTTTGAATGATGTAAAAAGGATTATTTTTTAGTTTAAAATGAATTATGTTACCTCCACACCAAGTCGGCCTTAAGGAGATCAAGTCAGCCTTAATCTAGGCAATTTGACCTCACCAGAAGCCTATATATTGGAACAGTTCGATTTCATTTTGAACACACCCTTTCACTCTCACATAAGTTCGATATCTAAGAGGAAAAGCTGGAAAAGTGTGAAATAGGAATATAAGGCTAAAAGAAGTGTGAGATTGGAGAAGAAGGAAGAATAGCTCAAGTCAAAGTTTTTGGGCCATATATCTCTCACACATGTGGGTTTTCTACGAAGATCGAAGTCTCTACTGCTACATTGAAATTTCTGATGCCAGTTGCTGCCAAATCAAAGCTGCTACTGTTAGGTCGAAGTTGTTGCTGCCAGTTATTGTTGCTTCAAGTGAAAGTGCTACTTCAATATCAAAGTTTTTGCATTGAGATCGAAGTTGCTAGGTCGAAGATATTGATGCATCAAAGTGTTCTTACTGTTACAGTTGCTAGGTCGAAGATATTGTTGCATTGAAGTGTTGTTGCTACTGTTGCTAGGTCGAAGATAATATTATCTATAGAAGAAGGAGAGAGATGACTTGGTGTGGAGGAATTCTGTGTTTAGAGTCCTGGATTATCTCAGAAAAAATATTGAAGGAAGAGTTTTTTATTGTGTTTTCCCCTAGAGTGGGGTTTTTCCTTGGCTGTCTTCCTACATTTGGTGTCCTTGATCTTTGTGCTATTTTTTTGGTAATTTCTTGATGAAGATAAGAGAATTACATAAAAGTTAAACAAGATCACAAAAATTTCACAAGTAATTATCAAGTATAAGAAAATATTTCTGCCTTTCTAATTTTCTAACACTTTCTCCCCTCAAAGTACCTGGGAATCCCCCTCACTGATCAATCATACAAGAAATATAACTGGGAAGACCTCCTTAACAATATGTGTAAAGAAATCACCAATTGGACCTTTTGGTCCCTCAATATAGTGAGTAGACTAGTCCTTATAAAATTTGTCATGCAAGCCATGCCCCTATATCTTTTCTCTGCCCTAGATGCCCCTAAGTCAGTAACTAATGCCATCAGGAGAATTCAACGTAATTTCTTATGGAGAGGTTCAAACACCAAGAAAAAATGGGCCCTTGTAGCCTGGGAACAGGTTTTCAAGCCTAATAATGCAAGCATTCTAGGTCTAAGAGACACAAAAATTTTAGGGAAAGCCCTGCAGGCAAAAACCTGGAGGAGATGGATGGAAAATCCAGTCACATCTTGGGGTATTATTTGGAAGGAGAAATTTTCACCTAAAAACTCCAATGGACATCTTATCAGGCTCGCTGGAAACATCAATGGCTTTTCCATATGGAACCAAGCCTGTAAGAACAAAACCATCATTCAAAAGCATAATTTTTTGGAAATTTGCAATGGGGAAAATGCCCTCTTCTAGGAGGATTCTTGGAAACAATTACTAGTCCTAGATAGGGATCAATATGCCTCTCTCTAAACATCCATGCAATCCAAAGGGAAATTTCAAGTGGCACACTATTGGAATCCTAGCACGTTGGATGATAGGTGGAGAGAATGGTTGGAAGACCAAGATCAGGGGAGATACAAGCTAAGATGGGGTAAGAACTTAGTCGGGCTCTTCAATCTCAAAGAGGCCTATGGCTACATATCCAATCACGATCAAATTTAGAAACATAAAAAATGGAAGATCTTGTGGGAGAAACAATCATGGCCCAAAATCACCATGTTTCTTTGGTTGGTCATGTAGGGGGAAGTTCTCACCTGGGAAAATTTGTGGAGAAGGGGATTTACATGACCATAGAGATTCCCTCTTTATGAGTCGCAAGAGGATGCCATCAACCATATGCTAAACACCTACGAATACACCAACATTATATGGGATTTGGTGGCTGAAGTTTTCAAAAATATAGACAGAGACAAAGCTTCCATACACATTACTCTCGAAAATTGGCAAGCTAATATTCCCCCCCATCCCATGATAAACAAAACTTGGAACATTCTACCCAAAACCATTTGTTGGACAATATGGAAAGAGTGAAATACCAAAACCTTTAAAAATGAAAAAAATTGGAGGAAATCCTCCTTGCCTCTATCAAGCAGGTGGTATGAGAAATTTTCGCCAATTCCAAAATTCCCAACTTTAATGGCCCACCCAAGCCCACTAATTGGAAAATATTTCTCCTTCTGGACTTGCATTTTCCATCTCCTGCCAATGTTTTCTTGTCGAATGTTAACCCTAAAGCTCCCTTTCACTAGTCCCCTCCTAAGAAATACGTGGTAAAGATGAATTATGATGGTGTTTCCAAAGGCAACCCCGGGGCGGCAGGTTTCGGTGGTGTATTAAGAAATGCGATTGGGGAAACCATTTGGGTATACGCAGGAAACCTAGGTACTACCACAAAAAATGCTACAAAGCTTCAGGCATTGGAGCATGGTCTCGCCAGAGCCAAAGATCAAGGCTTTTGGACCTTGATCACTGAAGGCGACTCAACATTGGCCACCTTGATTGGCCATAAACTCCAGCAAGGTACCACTGTGACCAAGGTCACAGACAACTAAATGTTGATCAAGACGCTCCAATGTATCATGCAACACATCAGCGATATTAGTGGGCTCCATTTCTGTGTCATCAGATGGAAGGAAAATATTTTAGATGACATGATAGACAATGAGGGTATAGTTGGAAACAATAAGTTTTACTCCCTTGAATGGAAGGACCTAGAGGAAGGTCCCCTCTAGCAAGAGTGTGAGGTTATAAATATCAAGGCTAACGAAATAGAACACAATCATAGCTCTGCAGGAGCTCATCAAATTGCTCAGACCAGGACGGCTCGGTTCCCTTAACTCGTTATAATGAAATCCATCACATACTTCAACTCCAACAATTCGCATAAAGGAATGAAATTCCCAATCGTAATGTTGATTATACCCGACCATCGCCCCTCCAACCCATTGCCCAATAAAATCCTTCCTCTTCCTTGATTGATTTGTACCTGGTTCTGGCCATATTCAATGGTGAAATTATAGCCACTTTCCTCCCTAACCACTATGTTGCCCATCTTGCTTATGAATACCTCGGTCCCTTTGCTCCTCATCATCATTCTTTCCACTTTCGAGCCTCTGATGCCCCCTTTCCCCCATTCTTTGCTCCAAAGCCTTCCTAGAATTTCCACGACTCCCCATCCCTCATCATGGCACCTTGACGTTGCTCGATTCCCACCCCTCATCGTGGTATAGGAAGAAACAATGAGATTTGGAACAATCCCAACATGTAGCTGAGGATCTACACCTAAGCATTGGCTAGGAGAGTCGTGCTTAATTATAACATTTCGGTCTCTCCAGAAACCCAAGAGCATATTCAATTATGGAGCTCTAGGATAGGAACATCAAATGTTGTCTTAGCAATGAAAAGGTTCATACACAATTTGAATGGATCCTGGACCTCGGCTGATCCGGATCTTGGGGGGAGGCCCCCAAGATCTAAAAAATTGAAATGGATCTGACAATATATGCAAAATTACAATACCAAAAAAAAGAGAGAGAACACACAACAAATAAAACCACAAAGAAACGTGTTTTATTAAAACAGAGAATAACTGTAGAAGCTACATTGTGGTGGACAATATGTCCTTTTACAAAGTGAGTCTTGTTATTTATAGCCTTTTTTTGAGTTACAATACCATGGGTAGATACCACTTACAATACCATGGGTAAATTCCATGTGTAGATGTATACCATGTGTGGATACATACCATGGGTGAATGAATATCATGGATAGATGTCCATTGTCATGTACAATACCATGGGTGTGTACATACCATGGTTGGGTACATACCATGGGTGAATTAATATCATGGATAGATGTCAATTACAATACCATGGGTGTAGGCCACTTTTCATTCGGATCATTCCTCCCTCCTTAAGAAGGAATGGTCTCAATTGCGTGAAGTTCCATCCTAAGAATCCCTTTTTGGATATGAAGATCCCCTGAAGATAAGGGTTTTGTGTAGTTAACCCATAACCATGATGAACCAAGATTCGAGGATAGAGATACCTTGTAATGCTTGTTACCAACTGTGATACTCACAATGTGCGGCCTAGCAAATGGACTTCGATGAAGTGTGGGTTTTTGGATGACCCAGAACCATGAAAAACGAAGATCCGAGGATAGAGATACCCTGTAATGCTTATGACCAATTGTGATACTAACAGTGTGTGGCCTAGCAAATGGACTTCGATGAGAATGATTTTATGTGGTTGACCCATAACCATGATGCTGATTGTTTATGAAGTATCATGTGCCTACATATCTTGGGGTTGGAGGGAATGTCGCCAAATAACCCAAGCTGAACACTGCTATGATGAAGCTGATGCATATGAAGCAGGTGCCTACTAAAGCGGGGTGGGAGGGCACATCTCCAAAGGGAACCCGCTCTGAATGCTGCTCCATATTTAAAATGGGAATAACTCGCGAAATATAGCTCAGAATATTTATTATAACCTATTTCTGGAAATAGAATGATCATTTTGCATCTTCTCATGTATTTGAAATCACTATTTGGAGAACCTAGACTCTCAGATTCACGCTGTAACTGTCTCTCCGTCACAAAATTTCTGAAAAAATAATTGATTTTAAATCAGCAATAACTCCCTTGTCTGAACTCTGATTCGACCAATTTTTATTTTGAGATCGGGTGATTTTTCAAGGTGAGCTCAAATATATAACTGTTTCTCTGAAATTTTACACTAAAAACTGCAAAAAATGACAGGAGATCCACTGTCCACGAATTGTCGTCAGAAAAATGTCTGCAACATTGTTGATTTGAATCAGCGATATCTCCATCATCCGAACTCCAATTCAGCTGCTTTTTTTTTAATTTGAGTATTTTTTCGCAAGGAATCCAGATCTAGTCTTTTTTTTGTAAATTTTTTATCAAAATTTTCAGATCTGATCTGAAAACTCGCCGCCCAAAAAAAATCATGGAGTTTGCTGAAGATTGTTGCAAAACATTGAAACTGAAATATGCTTCAAACCCTCATTCCCATGGAGGCGTAACTGGCTCTCATACCACTAATCTAGATCTTGGGGGGAGGCCCCAAAGATCTAAAAATTTGAAATGAATCTGACAATATCTGCAAAATTACAATGCCATAAAAAATAAAAAAAATAAAAAATAAAATAAAAATAAAAAACACAGCAAATAAAACCACAAAGAAACATGTTTTATTAGAATAACTGTAGAAGCTACATTGTGGTGGACAATCTGTCCTTTTACAAAGTGAGACTTGTTATTTATAGCCTTTTTTTGAGTTACAATACCATGGGTAGATACCATAGGTGGATACCATGGGTCAATACCATGGGTAGATACCATAGGTGGATACCATGGGTCAATACCATGGGTAGATACCACTTACAATTCAATGGGTAAATTCCATGTGTGGATGAATACCATATGTGGATACATACCATGGGTGAATGAATATCATGGATAGATGTCATGTACAATACCATGGGTGGGTACATACCATGGGTGAATGAATATCATGGATAGATGTCAATTACAATACCATGGGTGGATAAAATATGGGTGGATGAATACCATGGGTGTAGGCCACTTTTCATTCGGATCACCGGCTTCATGAGGGACAGGGAGAACTTTACAGCCAAACTATTGATCTTTTCTAGCAATTCAAAGCCATACTCGATTTATCTCTACAGGAGCAAAGCGAGAACACAGATTTTGGAGGCCAAGCTTGATATTTTGAATGAAAAATTCACTATCTACATAGACATTGTTCATCATTGACGCTTTGTAACCAAGGATTCGCCTCACTACACGTTGAAGCACCAAATAGCCACCATGCAGGCAAACAAAGGAGGAATGTTGAGCATTAAGCGTGAGACTAGCAAATCTTCCACCCTGAAACCCTATTTTATAGAATCCTTGAGTTCTTCTAGGTTTTATGTGTTTAAGTAATCCATTTGAGATAATTTAGGTTAAACCCTAGCCTTGAGATTGGTCCATAGGCCCCTTGAACCCAGCCCTTGAATTTACTCATTCAACCACTACAAATGTTATAGATTGTCATACACTAATCCAATGGATATTTTTATTATAGGATCCTTAGGGGGCACTTAGATTAAGCTCCTTAAGTTATTTTATCCCCAATCCCTTCTAGGGAATCCTCCCTTGTGTTGGACTATGTCCTTCATTAATATGTTAGGTAAACTTGACTCGGGATAGAGACAAAGTTGACCAGGCTAAACAGTAGTGGTTTTGGGGAACATGGTATTACTGCCCATGGTATTGCATTTAATGGAGCCTATAAAAGGCTAGGAAGACTTCATTGTAATGTAGGCCAGGGAGGTTAGTAGTGAAGGCTCACATGGTGGGGTTGGCCAAGGTTTTGGCCAAGGCTAATGAAATTTCATTAGGGTGGGTTTTCCTCGGAATTGGGGTTTTTCCCAGTTAAAATATTGTGTGTATTGTTTATGTGTTTTTTTTTTTGTTATTGTTCCTTTTGGTAAATATCGGTATGTTGACGGGAAAATTTGTCCGGCCAACAGTAGGGGATCTCCCCGGTAGAAAGTCCCAATTAGACCTTAAACCGTTTGGAGTAGGGATCCCGTCCGGGGTGTGGGTCCGGCTACCACTTAAGATGACTTCCCTTCGGTCTCAAAAGAACCTGTTTGAACGGTATTAATTGATCTCTCTGCAGTAAATTCTTAACACTTGGTATCAGAGCCATTTTGGCTTTAGAGGAACGTTTTCTATTGCCAAGGGTTTGTATTGGTCTAGTAGAAAGAAAGAGAGATAATTGAGTTTGCTTGCAGATCTGGAGATCTGGATCAAAAGCCATATATTGTAAATCAAGATGAAGCCAAACCCTAGCACGGTTGTGTTATTATTTTTGTTTGGCGTGGATCAGATCGGATTAGTCAAGCGAAGTTGCATGGTGTTATTATGCCTCGGTTAAAAATGGTATGGTGCATAGAAGCCACTTGTGAGAGGTTGTACAATGGCTGGAGCCAATGGCATCAGAGGAATTGTTGTTGGAGGGTGCAATGGAGAGACATAGAACACGGAATTGGGAATTGATTTTTGAGGAGCTATGAGCCTGGATTGTGTCCCCATACGTTTTTCACCATAGGCATGGAAGGACAAGTACGATGCGTTGCATAAGTGGTTTAATGATCATGTTATCGATAATTCTGAGCATTCGAATGTCGAACAAAACAACGTGATGCTAGAAGTTTTGAGGGCGCACAGGATTTCATGGTTGAAGACACAAGAGATTACACTCAAGAATGATTCAATTGGGTCATTTGAATCTGAGCTACAGAGTCATAAGGCTGGAGAAGATTCGAAGGCAGGTTCGAAGAGATCCAAGGATCGATCCTCGGTGGGTAGTTTTACTGATGCGGCTCCAGATGGTGCCGAGACGACTTCATTAGGGTGGGTTTTCCCGGAGTTGGGGTTTTTCTCGGTTAAAATATTGTGTGTATTGTTTATGTGTTTTGTGTTGGTTATTGTTCCTCTCAGTAAATATCAATAATAATTTATCTCTCTACAATAAATTCTTCACATAAGAGAGGGGATTGGTTGCTAAATTGAATGTAGTAACACTCATATGTGTTGAACATGGTTTAGGTCACTTGGAGAGACTTTGCACTAAGCGTTGGATTTTATTGTAAGAGTGCCTAATGCAACCTTAGTGACTTGATCTATACAGAGGGCATGTTGAAGAGTTTTATGTTAGTTGTGGTGATGATCAATAACTTTTTTATTCCAAATATTGATTATGTTTTTATTGATGGACTTTTATACTCCATTTCTTTAAGGGTAATAGTTAGTTGAAGGTCGTAAAATAATACCCTTCTCAAAATAAAATTTGGTCAACCTTAATGAAGATAAATATGAAGCGTTATCAAATACTAACACCAAAACTTAATTACGATTATTGCATTAAAGTTTATCAATTATTGCATTCAAGTTTATCAATGCAACATTTTTTTTCCACTTGGTAAAGTAATATAGGAATTCGATATATACTTATGCTACTTTGAAGAGTTGGGATTATTTTCTCTTTTTCTTAATAATATATAGGTAAGTTATATTGATAAAATGTTGCAACAAATTCTACAACAAATATTATAACATGATTTTGTTCCAATAGTTTCAAAACAACAATCACATAGTCTATACAAGATCTTAACAATATATAGGTAAATTATATTAATAAAATATTGCAACAAATGCTACAACAAAGTTTACAACATGATTTTGTTCCAATAGTTTCAAAACAATAGTCACATAGTCTATACAAGATCTTGTTAAAAGCCCAAATAAAAAATGGGCCTTATGCTTATGAAAAATTACCAAATGCTTCTTTAAATTATATAATATATGCCTAGTATTCCTAATGTCCTAAAATATTCAAATAAGTGATAATCATTAGTGGCTAGTAGCATCCTACAAACTTGTACTTATTGTTGAATTTTGTACCGATAGTGGGTATTCATAATGAATATTTCAATCATTAATGTATTTGTAAGCATGCTCATCATGCTTGAGTCAAAAATAAAATATTTAAAAGGCATGCTTTTAATGTCAGTTATAAAAGAGAAATTTTGAATTTTTAAAGTTAATTTTTTTTTGCTCAAAACGGAATAAATCGACCTCCTCCTAGTCAAGTTGTCCCCTTAAAAGGTTTAGGTCAGCTCCAATAAAGTCACACCCATTCGACCCCAAGAAAACCTATATAAAGGCATCTTTTAGTCCCTCTGCAAGCGAGAAACTTGGTCATCTCTGAGGTTAGAGAAAAATAGGTTTGAGCCCGAGAAAAGGGCCTATTCTGAGGTAGTAAAGTGTCATCTTCTGAGGCAAACTAAGGACTAGATTACTGAAGGTCTGAGGATAAAAGGTCGAATTTCTAAAGCAATGAATATCTCTGGAAGGATGAATTATGTCTCAATGAAAAAGGTCAAATCTCTGTCGAACATAACATTTGTAAAGGAACCTAATCTCTGTGGAAAGACCCTTTCTATAGAAGGATGAAGGAAAAATTTGATGCAAACCTTATCAGACACTTTAGTGGGAAGATTGAATTTTCTAGGACAATGGACCAGGTTTGACCTAGTACTAAGTATCTCTGTTGAATTAAAGAGTTCACTATTGAAAAGGTTGTTGGGCTTTTCCCCATGTGGGTTTTCATAGCGTAAATCCTTGTGTTCTTTGTGTGGTTGTCTCTTTATGATCCTACTGTCATAAATTTTATTTTGTTCATGTATTTTGTGTAATTTTCTTAATCATGAAATCATGGATAAGAATATGTAAAATAATTAAATCATCAAAAGATATTATCAGTATAGAAGACTCTTTGAAATCAACATGGTGTCGGAGATTTGGGTGAAAGAGAAACCCTATTAAGCTTGCCTTCTTTGAGGAAAAAGAACTTTAATCCGAGCCTATAGAAGACCTAATAAAATTCTATGTTTAAGGTCAAAGTTCCATTGCTAAAATAGAAAAAAAATTAATTCAACATATTTATCTTAGAATGAGCCTCTAGATTCAAAAGAATAAGGCCAGAAACCCTAACTCAAGGTCGAAGTCATTTATAGATCGAATTCCATCAGTGTCTCAAGACTAAAATCCTCAAACCTCATAAGTATAAATCATCTAAGAGGCGTCATACTTTGTTCAAGATGACTGAGAACCATTAAGGTTTAAGTCGCATATCCAAATAATAAGAATCCAAAAATCCTGAGATGATGAACAAGATTTTTTTGTTTTGAAGGAAGCTTATCTTACAAGTCCCTTTCACTAACACCAAATCACACTTGAAGATCTAACTCCATTTCAGGACCTAAAGCCTCAAACTACTCTTTAGATCTGAATCTTAGGAGGCCAAGAGGTTAATTAAGGAACCGTAATCGAAGGTAGAAAGTGATGACAAGTAGAATAGTAAGGTTGACGTATTAGTCTATACACTTTGAAATGAGTCTAAAAATAAATATGAGGATTGGAAATTCAAGAGATTAGCAAAAGACTATCAAAATATGAAGTTTGTATCTCAAAGTACGAGGTATGTATGATCATTTTATTCTTATAGCAAGTATAGGTCTAATTTGTAAATTTGTTCCAAAGTTCTTTTGGAACTAATGGCTTCTAGTTTAAATGAAGCTAATATGATCTCAATATATCATAAAAGTATGTGTTTTTTGAATTAGAAGACTGAAGCAATTATTTGAAATCGTTCCCTTGCAAACACATGGTATAAATTCCGGAATGCTATATCTACTATGATATGTCTTATGAAAGAATCACATATCGTAATTATCACTCAAAGAAATAAAATACCAGTACTAAAACAAAATAAAGTGTGAGCTAACAATCTTATGCTTTGGGGTGATAGGAGGGGGAGGGATTCTCATAAATCCCGAAGGAAAAATCGAATATAGGTATGCTTGGAGTCTACGCAAGAGAACAAACAATCAAGAGAGACATATGGGTTACTCCTAGGGATGACTCTGGCCGCCAATAAAGGTATTAAGAAGATCCAAATCCTCGGAGATTCCATGCTAATAATAAAACATATGAGGAATAACACCCCAACTCAGAACACTATCCTAAATCAAGTCATCAAGAGAGACCAAGGAATGACCCCTCTCTTTGACAAAGTTATATTCTACCATATACTCAAAGAAAACAAGAAGGAGGCAGACAAACAAGCCAACGTGGATTGCAAGATAAAAGAAGAAGCAACCATGTTGAATGGAACTGAAGGCATCCTATGTATTCCTTATGCATGATTAGAAAACCTAAAGTTGAGTTATTCCCTAACCAAGCCGATTGGAATAAGACAATTTACATAGAAATACTTGGGATGGAGGGACTCCTACTTCTCCCTTACCCCCCTTGCTTTCCTTCCACTTACTTCTTCCCCCCTCCCTCGTTAGTTGGGTCCATCCCCCACTCTCCTCACACCTGGACTCATTTTTGTCCCCCCCTCATCCCCCTCACCCATCCCTCACTTCCTTTCCTACCACCCCCCATTCTTCCTCCTTCCCCTTATCCCTCCCAATTATTCTTGTCGTCACATCCTCCCGACGTCCATTATCATTCGACCATCCGATTTATTTATCATCCTTTGTCTAATTGAAATTTACTTCCCTATTCTCGCCCTTTCCACCCATGGCACACCATATATTGCGATCACGCTGCAAAATGGTGGCAAGCACTGTGGCCGCCCTACACTTGGTACTCGTAACTTCTCTAGAATGTGTACACAGAGACCTTTCCTCAGCTTCATTTGTAAACGTTGGCAAATTTGTACTCAAGTCATGGGAGTGGTGACTTCGTCGGGTATGAATTTACTCCCCAAGCTCTGGAATTTGTAGGTTGAGCGTGGGAAGAAACTGGAGAGGTATTTACGAGACGTAGTGAAAGGAAAGGGAATTATGAAGCAACATTGGGATGAAAGCATGTATGGTATTGTGACAGCCCTATGCATAAGCTGGTGTACTGCGAGTGGATATGAAATAAAAAATGTTCTGTACAGAAGCATGATGCTTTTGGCTAGCGAGGCTAAAGAGTCCTTGACTTTGCTTTTGTGGTCGTGGTCGGTGTTTAAACGCAGTGGTGAAACTCTGTTTGTCTAGGATGTTGGGGGGTTTTCTGTTTGGCTCTATGCTCTAGGGATTCATTGTTCTGCTTGGTGGGCTCTTGGGGTAGTCGGTTGGGACAAATAATTGAGGAATTGGCCTTGAAAGCCCAATAAATCGTCCGTTTTCTAGGTTTTATATTGCCAAGGAAGATTTGACTATGGGTCTGTGTGTTTTTTTAGTGTGTTGTTGGTCTTTAAGGTCTATTTGGCATCCTGGGCTTATTCATCACCTTGTGTTCATTTGGCTTCCCAGGAAAGAATGTAGGCCTATCAACATGAGTGGGCAAGGAAGCTCGATTGAGAATATAATTGGCTCTGGTTCCTAGGGTCTTCAAAGACCCAGGTCGGGGAGTGAAAGTAAAAATTGGGCTCGAGGAAGTGGTAACAATGAGAAAAAACTATGAATTATGCATGAATAATGTGCTCAGGAACACAGAGAATTCAGAAATGGGATCAAAATTCTGCATATGTGTGTACATCAACACCATAAGGATACAATTGATATAGAAGAGTGACAACTGGAGAAAATAGGGTGCATCCAAAGGTCAGAGGATGAGGTAGAATCTTTGAGGAAGAAAATAGAAGGGTTAAATCTCAAGTTGGCTGAAAGGAGAAAGAAGGAGGAAGAGGAGCGAAAGACCTTGGAACTCAACAATTTGGCCCCAATGGAGTAATAGGCACCACCTCAGCTTATACCAAATTTTGTTTTATGTTGAAACATACTTGTATATACATGTTATTTCAATTTTGTAATGTATTTAGCAGTAGGTAAACAATTATAAATTTTGACTGTGGAATGGCTGGCAAAACCACTCGAAAACAAGTTGACCTAAATGTATCATCTGAAGCTAGGGAAAGACCCAGAATTTTGTTGTAAAATCTCACATTTTTCACGCGATCGGGCATGCTTTAATATATAAAAATTATACTCTTTATGGTTTATATATATATATATATATATATATATATATATATATATATATATATATATATATATATTATTCTTCCTTGCATATATTGGATTATAAGTAGGGCATTGAAGCCACAAGATTGAAAGGTATTAATATCATCTTATATCATGGACCTTGTATTGCGAAATTCCCTTGAAATTTGCATTGTATTTTCTTGTGATAATGTATATATTATGAATGACTAAGTCCTAGATAAGAATAAGGATCATTGTAAAAGAGGTTGAGTTCCTCTTCAGTCTCTCTCTTAACATGGTCAAATTACTTGCAGCAGGACAAAGACATAAATGATATAATAGAAGTTCTTGAATAAATTGATATGTGTTGCTTGCAAGGGTACTTGGATCCATTCCTTGCACAGTGAAATGACGACTAAGTTTTTGTGCTACAATGAGAAAGAAAAGTTATTTGGACCAAGGATAACCAATGAAAAAAACATCCTTGATCAATTGATAATGATGATTTTCATCATGATGATTCTAGGTTTTTTGGCATTTAAATATATAATTGAAAATGTAGGATTTATAAACCTTAGTATGCAAAATGGTTTGAACAAGAAATCCTTAGGTTTTATTGACAACACCTTAGGATTAGACATTTTTGCAGAAAGTTAAAACTCTAGCTTTTACAAAGAAGAAATGGCATCACGATGATGGTGTGGATAAGGTCCAAGATGGATGCAAGGAGTCTAAATATCAAGAGGGAGTTGATATTTTATTACTACTATTATTGTTTCTTTACTAATAGTTAGTCTCTTTTCCATAAAAATATTTGCTTGGTAGTGATTGTTCTTCCTTGGCATCCTAGTGAGGATTGTAGGTACATATGAAAGCTTCCAAAGTTTTGGTAGCAGGTGGAAGAACAAATCAAAGTTGTGACAAGAGTACTTTCTCGGAAATAAGGATTTGTGTTGAGAGATATTTTCCTAGTTTTGTTCCGAGTTTAGAGGGAGCAAACAAATCAACCACGATCAACCAAATTGAAGTATGCCTTGATCTATGTCAAAAGGAAGTCAGTAGTGAATCCAAGATGAATTATTTTGTATATGTCTTAAAGATGGATCTTGAATAACATTTTGATGAAATTTTTAATAAACTAATTATTTTTAATATTTATTAATATATTTATTCCTGTAATAAATATTTGGAATGTGTTGTTGTATGCAATTGTCTATTAGTAGTTTTCAATATATGTAATTGTTTTGAATGTTTATAAATATATATTTTCCTCTTATAAGTATTTTGAATATATTGTTATTTGGAATTGTCTGTTAGTAATTTGGAATATATTTTGAATATATGTAATTGTCTATTAATGATTAGTTAAAAGGGAAATGATCTTATCAATAATTATTTTGCATTTTTCAGGAGGATTGATTCTGCACATCTATTTCATTTAATTCTAGTTTTCAGGAAGATTCATTTTGCACTTCCAGGTATGTAACCAATTAATTTTTAATAGTATCCCTCCACAAATTACTAAATATATCTTCAAGAATTTTTTTATAATTTACTGCTACAAGGTTACTCCTAAAATAATTCGTTTATTTGCAAATGCTTGAAATAATTTATTTCCTTCAAGAATATTTTGATGAATTTTTTTAACCCATAGTCTGTTTTGCAAAGTCAATGAATAATGTATTTTATTTTTTTAAATGAATGATCGGGTTTATAAATTCTCTAAATTATTTGCTTCTCCAAAAAATTATAATAGATTCAAAGGATTAGGAACTCTTACAAACAAGTTTTGAGAAAACCACACATGTATATTGATGGAATAGTTTTTTTTTTGTAAGTTTGGTGGGACTACATCTTCATTGTGCTCTCCAAACAATTATAATAGATATGAAGGATTAGGAACTTTTACAAACAAGTTTTGAGAAAACCAGACATCTCTAAATTATTTGCTTCTCCAAACAATTATAATAGATTCAAAGGATTAGGAACTCTTACAAACAAGTTTTGAGAAAACCACACATGTATATTGATGGAATAGTTTTTTTTTTGTAAGTTTGGTGGGACTACATCTTCATCATGTTCTCTAAACAATTATAATAGATATGAAGGAATAGGAACTTTTACAAACAAGTTTTGAGAAAACCAAACATCTCTAAATTATTTGCTTCTCCAAACAATTATAATAGATTCGAAGGATTAGGAACTCTTACAAACAAGTTTTGAGAAAACCACACATGTATATTGATGGAATAGTTTTTTTTGCAAGTTTGGTGGGACTACATCTTCATCGTGTTCTCCAAACAATTATAATAGATATGAAGGATTAGGAACTTTTACAAACAGGTTTTGAGAAAACCATACATGTTTATTGATGGAATAGTTTTTCTTTGTAAGCTTGGTGGGACTACATCTTCATCATGTGCGGGGAATTAAACCGGTGACTTCACATCAAGGAGCTCCTTAACAAAGCACCCGGTCACCGTATATCCAAGGACCCATGGACTTTATTGATTGCATTGTTATAGATAATTAGTTTAGGGATTTATTATGTAAATTATTTTCATGTTAGGATTTCTTATGGAGTTATTTTGTAAAAAAATTCATCTATATTTTATTTCATCACATATTTATTTTCTATATATATTAAAAATAGACCTTGAATAGCATTTTGATGAAATTTTTTGAGAGGCAATTTGTTTCGAATATATATAAATATAACTTTTTCCTCTAATAAATATTTTGAAAATATTGTTGTATGCAATGTGTTTCAATGTTTTGTATTGATTAAGTTTTTGGTCAAGGTTAAGAGAAAGTGATAAAAGATAAATCATGTTAAAATTTTGATTAAAGTGAAACTAAGTGACGTAGTTCATGGACAAGGTTAAGAGAAAGTGATAAATGAAAAATCATGTTAAAAATTCCATTAAAATGAAACTAAGTGATGTAGTTCAAGGACATTTTAATTTTAATTTATAAATCTAATAAAAATAATTTTCTAATCAAAATTTGTCCATTCTTATAGGATTTCATGTTGTGAGTTTTACTACATTTTATTTGCAAAAGAATAATTTATTTCCTAGATTGTTAGGTTGGTCATGTATAAAACTGTAAAAATTTCAAGTTTATGTTAGCATGATATTTACTAAAATTGTACAATATTCAAAATTGAAATTATGAGTGCATAATTACCTAAATTATTTAACTATTTAACTACCTCTTTCAATCAATCTTTGTAGAATATATTTACGTTCAGATAGAAATTGAAATGTTCACTGTTTTTTTTTCAATGTTCAACCAAGTCCCCTGGAGGTGGGAGCGAGGGGGCGAGGGAGCGCGGGAGCAGCCTATGCAAAAGATCCCTACCAATTTTCAGGAAACATGGGGGGACGTCGAGGTCATAAAAATTATAAAATATAAAAATATATATATATTATTATAATATTATATATGATATATCATTGAAAATTTAATAATAAATATTTATAATGCAACTGTATTTTTCATTTTTCAAGGATTGTATATACAGTCATCATACACTTACATCATGAAAGATAAATCATAAATGATAAAATTTAAAAATTGTAAATCGATGAATGATGAATCATCTAACTGAAACAAATTTAAAACTTAAAACTTAAAACATACATCATGGATTCATATGTAACTTTGTAACTATATAATCATTAATGTAACTACTAACAATGTACAATGAAAATAAAGTTTAAGATATCATATGAGTCGTGACATATATGATATTATATCAAGATTCAAAATAAACTTTAAACTGAAGTTTACAACTCAATTCTGAAACATAAATATTAAAACTTAAAAGAAAATAATTTTAAAGTTATGTCTGAAATAGTGAAACATAAAACATAAAACATAACTTCTTCCGATTGCAGGCTGCTGCGGGCTTCTTCCAGCAGCTGTGGCAAGTACTATGGGCGGAAAGTGCTAAGGGTTGGGCGACAAGTGATAAGTGCGGATGGTACAATGATACAATGAAAAAAAATGAAACCTAAAAATTAATTTAATTAAACAATTGATTATTAAAATATTTTTTAATTTAAATTTTTTTTTTTTATTGTGGGCCCCACACGCCCCCTCCAGTGCCCTCACGCTCCCTTCACACCCCCTTCACGCTCCCTCACACCCCCTAAAGCACCCTCGACCCCTCAATCTGAGGAAACATCCCCTTTGACGTCCCCCTTAATTTCCTGATTTTTGGGGGCATTGGGAAACGTCCCCTAGAAGTCCCCAAGACCCCGGAGCGCGAGGGGGCAAGGATTCTAGACCCCTTGGTGGGGGGGCGAGTCCCCGTGTAACACTGGTTTTTTTGTAGTTGTCTTTATTTAAATTAAAATGCATAATTGGAATTAATTAGGCCATGTATAAAACTGTAAACTTTTCAAATTTATGTCAAAGATCGACATGATATTTACTACAATTATACAATACTTAAAATTGAAATTATGAGTGTGTAATTACCTTAATTATTTAAGTACCTATTTCATTCAATATTTGTAGAGTATATTCACTATATTTATCGTTGGGATAGAAATTGAAACATTCACTATATTTTTGTTGTAATTTTCTTTATTTAAATTAAAATGCACAAGTGGAATCAATGCCTTGAAAATCCCACTGGGCACCTAGATTGTGTATAGCTTAATCTCTTCTGAATTGCTAAACTTACAAAATAGTAAGTCAAATTGGAATTCCATGGACATCGACTTAGTATTTTACTAAAGAATTACCTAATTTATTTCTAGCCCCCTTTTATCTCACACTACTACCATTGAGTTTCAATTTCTTTATGAAAAGAGCCCTTAAGGTAAGACCCCATTCCATCTCAATATATATATATATATATATTCCGAACCAAATTATTTTTAATTTTTGGCACGTTAATATGACTTTATGAACTAAAAAAAAGGTTGTATAACTATTCTAATTTTTAGAGATGTGTTAAAAATTACTTACACAATTTTTTATTGTATCGTGATTTTTTTTTATTTAAAATGTAATTTTTAAATGTTTAAATGAATTTAAAATCTTTATAAAACTTTTTAGGTAGTTTCATGGTGTCGAGATCACAATTCAAATTTTAAATCACAGTTTAAATCTATGCTAGAGAACAAGTTGTTAAATCTCCAGAGCTCGAGCCTCATCAACACTTTTTAGGATCTACAACTCCATCATATCGATCACCTGCACACAACAACAAACATGCCTATTTGGCTTACTAGCCCCCTTCTACCTGGAGAGAATTTTAGCAATTCAAAATATTTTTCTATGATTAATTATATTTTGTATTCTAATTAGAGTCCAGGTTTGTTATTAACAAAATATTTATTTTTTTATTTTAATTTTAAAAAGACATGTGTCAACTCTATGCTGGGTTTGTTTACTGAGTAAACTAACACAAGTATTTTATTATCAATCCGAGTTTGTAGAACTTAGAAGCATCTCCAAAATATATGGATTTCAACTATAGTCAAGTTTAGAAGATGAATTATTGAAATTAAAGGAAATGCATATTACAAATACAAAACTTAACTAAATAATTTCTAATTCAATTATGTAATAAGCAGAAGAAGAAGCTCCTAACTTAGGAGAACTTGTTTGTCCTTCTCTAAAATACTACTTCATGAATAGAAATCAAAACCACTAATGAACAATAGCTCAAGATGCATAAAATAATAATAGAAGAGGCTCCTAACTAGGGAAGTTCTTGTTGTCCTTCATTACAAATTCATTCATCATTAATGCCATTGTTAGAAAACTGGAAATTCAGAAAATCACTTAAAAGCAAGAAAGATGAATTCTAGTTTCTAGTCCCTGGTCAAATAGAAGGAGTTTAACTTAAACATTGGTTTGACCCTTCATATGCAGATTAGAAATTAGATTAGGATTCATCAGTTATCATAACATATCACATGCATATAAATAACTGATTAAGCATGAAACAAAACTAGTTCAAGAAATTGCAACTAAATTAACCAGAAAGTGCACTTAGCTCAGTGTGGGGGCCTCCACCCTTGCCTTGTACACTGAGAGTACTTTCAGCTACTGAAACTCAATCAATCATTCACCATATAGAACAGAAAAGAAGATAGAACTGGCTCTTCAATTAGCTCTCCAAAGTTCAGAAATATCAAAGTGAAATTATACAAATTCTACATGTTTCAATGGTTCACAAACTTGGTAAAAATAGAGAAATAATAAACAAAAGATGATACAATGTCTCTAACATCCTTATCTTATCCTAATCCAATCCATCTAGGTCAAACTCATCCAATTAGTTACACCAAATTTGGAAAAATCCCAAAATCTACTATTTTTTCCCTATTTTCTAAGCATTCCTCAAAAAAGGTCATGTTTGACCAGCTTTGACCGGGCCTATTTTAGCTCGGTTTGACCGAACCAATAGGTACACGTCCATCCTTAGTTCCCAATATTTCTAAATATGTGCTCAAATCGTGCCCAGGTGTCCTACAAGTATGACTTTCATGAAGCTATTATAGGAATTTTTAGTGCAGTCCAAAAACACTCTTAAAACCCAATTTTTACAAAAATCTCTAAAAATTGAAAAAGTTAATTTAATTACCTGAATATGCATAATAAGGCTAAAATGAGGCATATATGGATGATATAATATGGAATATGGTGGTAAATAGGTAGGTTTATGATAGGCGAAAATCACCAAAATTGAGGGCCAACACTCTACATTGAGCATAAACATACTTACACATCTCCCTCATATTGGGCTGTAAAATGCACCTATCAAGGCAATAAGATTTTGAATTACAAAAATTTCTTTAAACATTTAATTTATTTATATACATGTATAATATTTAATAACATGATCATTCTCAGCCCACGTGGTGTAGAGCAATCGGTGATGGGGTGCACTGTTAAGGCACTCCCTCTGCAAGGTCATCGGTTCGAAACTTGTGGGTGATTAGGATTAGTACAACTACCAAAAAAAAAAAATAACATGATCATTCTCAATAAATTAAATATGTTTTTAATAACAATATATTACTATACATTTTACAAATTTAAATGCATCCCATGATTTTGATACCACATTTAAAATAAACAAGCCTAGATCCATTTTAACTCATGTTCTACCAAGCACGAAGAGGGATCAAATCTCTTTTTACTCTAAAAGAGGTTTGCATATCAAGAGATTTGATACCTATCGGCACTTCCAGAATTAAGATGGATCTGGGTCATTTTTATTTATATTATTATTTAATTTTTGTTCAGAATGTCTTTTGGATTAATCACATCCTTAATTTTAGGTCGACGTTTCGAACCATCTAATGTGGTTCATCCTCAGGATAAATATGAAAAAACATGGGTTCTCAATACCATGGACCATTTTTTTTTATATTATTATTTTATTTGGATTAATCACATCATTAGTTTTAGGTCGACATTTCGAACCATCTAATGTGGTTCATCCTCAGGATAGAGATGAAAAAACATATCTAACATTGAGATGAAAAAACATGGGTTCTCAATACCATGGGTCATTTTTATTTATATTATTATTTTATTTTTATTCAGAATATCTTTGGAATTAATGACATCATTAGTTTTAGGTCAATGTTTCAAACCATCTAATGTGGTTCATCCTCATGACAAAGATGAAAAAACGGATCTAACATTGGGTATAAATAGGAGAGATGCATCAAGTCTCAAATATACGAGTTGGAAGACAAGGATAATAAAATAAATATTTTAAGTTTTAGGATAAAGATAATAAAATGAACATCCGGATATAATTGGGTCAAAATTCTATCTAATAATAATATTAAAAACAATTATTCCGTTATGAAATGAAAATAAAATTATAAATAAATAAAAATTTAAAATGAACATTGGGATCTAAAATTTTGAATTAATATTAGAAATCAAAGAGAAGGGAAAAAAATATAAAACCGTTATAAAAATATAAAAGAATAAAGGTTGAACCAAATAAATAAATAAATAATAAAAGTGAGTAAATAATTTTTATATTTGAGAATGTAAATTTGTGTGATCCATATCTATTTTATCACAAATTTTCCTTAAAATCACATTATCATTTAAAGAGTCGATGTGTTTCGAACTACTCAGTGTAGTTCATCATCATGAGAGAAACATAACGAGAAATTAATGAAAATGAACGTTAAGAAAATAAATATTATTAAACCTAGTTAATATAATTAGAAGCAAATATTTAAAATAATTAAATTGAATGAAAATTTAATAATAATAATAATAATAATAATAATAATAATAAAATAATAATAATAGTAAAATTAATATAAATAATGTTAAACAAATAAGAATCAAAACCAATACACAACCAAAAAACCACAAAATTAATTTACCACATATAAATTAAAGTATTATTAATCCAAAATAACATAACCAAATTAAAATTATAACAAGGGTTAAAATAAAAATCAAAACAACAAATGAAAAAAAAAAAAAAAAAACAAGAGAGACAAAAAACCAAAGACCCAAGAAAATGAACCATATTAGGTATATAGAGACGGAATCCAACAACTATTAATTTTCCATCTATCATCCATATTCAGAAAATTATATATTTTCTCTATTTCAACAACTTTCCTAACTTTGCGGTGATGGAAATGCTCAACCGTAGCGATGACCTTGGACTCCTCCAAACAAATGTGGTGCTTAGTATTCCCAGAATGCTCAGCAAGAGCAGATGACCAAGTTCTACAATGCCTAATATCAACAACGTGATCTTGTATCCTCTTATTTATAGAGCAGTTGGTTTCTCCAATTAGGGTATCCCACACGAACATGTGATCAAATAGACACATTTCATGCTTTTTAGATCCAATAGGTCCTTAACCGATCTGGGGGAAGTACGAATGGTGTTCATAGGTCCACAGGTGGAAGAGATCAAATGTTTCCTTAAAATACGAGCAATTTTGTCAGTAGTACCATGTATAAATGGCAGTTGAACACTACCAACTAATTCACAAACATATTTTTTTGGTTTAAGACCTCTATTAACATTTAAGAAAGCCTTAAGACCTTGCGATTCCCTACATTGGAGAAACCATCCACTCTATAAATAAGAGGATACAAGAGCACATTGTTGATATTAGGCATTGTAGGACTCGGTCCTCTGCTCTTGTTGAACGTGCTGGGCAGACTAAGCACCACGTTTGTTTGGAGGAGTCCAAGGTCATCGCTAGGGTTAAGCATTTCCATCACCGCAAATTTAGGGAAGTTGTTGAAATGGAGAAAAGGTCTAATATTTTGAATAGGGATGACGAGTGGAAAATTAGCAATTGTTAGATTCTGTCTTTATACACTAAGTATGGTTCATTTTCCTTGGTCCTTGGTTTTTTTGTCTCTCTTCTTTTTTTTAAATTTTCTGGCAATTTTATGGTTTTTATATATAGTTCTATTAATATTTATTATTTTTATTTTGTGAGTGAGTTTTTTGGTTTTTATTTTCTTTTATGTTATTATTATTATCTTCATTATTTTATTTTATTTTAGTTTCATTAGGGTTTTCGTTGATTTTCATTTGTTGTTTGATTTTTAATTTAACCCTTGTAATTTGGTTTTGTTATTTTGGATTAATAATACTTTATCAAATATGGTAAATTAATTTTGTGGTTTTTTTGGTTACGTGTATTGGTTTTGATTTCCATTGGTTGAACATTATTTGTATTATTTTTATTATTATTTTACTATTTTTACTATTATTATTATTATTTGATTGATTTTTCATTCGATTTAATTATTTTAAATATCTGTTTCTAATTATATTAACTAGGTTTAATAATATTTTATTTTCTTAATGTTCATTTTCATTAATTTATTGTTATGTTTTTGTCAATGATTGTTGCATATTTGCATTATTTATATTGAAGGATCTTTCTCGTTATGTTTTTGTCAATGATCGTTGCATATCTGCATTATTTATATTGAAGGATCTGGATGAGCACAATCATAATGTGATTTTATCGAAGATTTTTTATTAAAAAAAAAATTATATTCTTATTATACATATCTTAATATTTTAAACATGTAGTCAAATAACAACAATAAAAATTTTAAAAATAAATTATTAGAATAGAACATTATAACGATGAGTTAAGACACAAAATATCCACAACAATTAAAGAAAGAACAAAGAAACCACACAAAAAAGTCAAATAGATAAAAATGAATAGAAAAATTGATAGAAAATAAGAAAAGAACCGAATTAGTTTTTAAAAATAAAAATAAATAAATAAAAACGAGACATCATGAAGATAGGGCAGGAATCCAACTCTTACTTAATTTCCAACCATCATCCATGTTAAGATTCATGCTTTTCAATTTCAATGTCCTAAGATGAAAGTGATCAATCCTAGTGATGACATGAGAATCCTCAATGCAGACATGGTTTTCTTTGCATACTCAGCTATAGTTGAGGAGCGGGAACTCCTGAGTCTAATGTCTGTACATGCTCTTGAATCCCACAAGAGCAAGTGATTGAATAATAGAGTTATTTTTGTTTTCTATTTTTTTTTTTTTTTTTAACATAGTTAAAATGTTTAGTTTACATTACATTAATATTTTTATTTAATTTTACTTATTTTATATCTTTTATTTAATTTCTCTTATTTTATTTTTATGTAATTTTATTTAGTCAAAAAGTTAAACATTACATTAGAACATCGCTATCATTTTGTGTCTCTCGATGCAATAAATAATAACAATATCAAATACATCCAAAACCATCACATATTTAAGAAGTCACATAAAAAATATTATACCTTCTTTTTCATATAAAAAAATTATAAATAACTCATATACTCCTTGACAATTTTGCATATTATTTAATATTAATATTATAATTCTAAAACATTTCTTTATGTTTATAGTTGTTATTTTTATTTTTATTATATTTATTTTATTTTTATGTAATTTTTCAGTTAAAATGTTTACATAACATAATATAACATTACAACAACTCTTCTATATTAAATTAAAAAGTACCTTATCATATTTTAATAACCCTAGAAAATACACAATTTAACCACCCAAATATTATGTTACTTAAATAAAAATAAATAACCTTCATTAATGGATTTGAATGTAGAAATTATACAAACAATATGTATACCAATAGATTCAATCTGATCATACGATATGCTAAAGCAATATATTGAATCTTTCTACCATTTAATTATGAAAAAATTAACACGATCGCACAATCACACCAAGTAAAAGAAAGAAGCAAATCAATCCACAACACAGATAATTTTCCTAGGGAAAGCTTGCTGCTCAAAACCCCTCTAAAGGAATCATGAAACAATTGCAATGCACTCTTCTAACTGTCTCACACTGATCCGGACAAAATCGACCAACACTTAGCCAATTTCCAGCCTTTGTTCAGCCTGCCTTTCTTGCGCAATTCCTGTAGAATTAAATCCCTATTCTTTAGGAATTTCAACCTTCCAAAACTGTGCAATTCTCATGGTCAATCCTATGGGTGTATTACTACATGCGGGCAGTTTGCTAATAAAACAACTGATAGTTAACATCCCTTTAACCTCTGTCTCAACTGGATCTTCATTAGAATTGACATGCATGCAGCTATTAATAGTAAATCATCAATTACTTAATAGATCACTGCATGTGAATTAAATCTTATTTAATTCACTTGACCTCTCACTAGTGCAACAATTAGTTACCACTAGTTAAACTGTTTTTAACTCAATTAATTGAGTTAGCTGATTTCTCATGCATTAAAACAATACACTAACTGCAACTTGGACTCTAAAACAAATAGAATCACTCTGCATGCCTCACCAACCACCCTCAACTCGAATTCCATGAGCTAACTAAGTTTATCACACTCAGTTACTATTACAAGTGATTATGAGATAAGATTACAATTTATTGTCCAATTTAATTAAGGGAAAATTAAATTAGACACACATTTATTGTTGACATTTCAACACTCTCTCTCAACAATAAAGGGATTATCAGCTACCCTGATCCTGCCTCTGTGGTATTTGAATTTGTTATTGGCGAGTGACTTCGTCAGAATATCTGCAAATGGATCCTCTATGGGAATGTACTGAAGTAACATAATGTGTCTCTGAACACAATCTCTGAGATGGTGGTACCAGATGTCAATATGCTTGGACCTGTCATGGAACACTGGATTAACTGAGAGTTTTATGCAACTCTGGTTATCACAATGTATCACAGTCTGATCCATCTGATGACCAAACAAACCAACAAGTATCTTCCTCATCCAAATGGCCTCACGTGCCGCCTGATTGGCTACCATGTACTCTGCCTTGGCTAAACTGAGTGAAACTGATATCTGCTTCCTGCTGTACCAAGAAACTATTGTCAATCCTATGTTGAAGATCCCTCCTGATGTGTTCTTCTTGTTTGATGGACTGCCTGCCCACTCTGCATCAGTGAAGCCTTGAAGGTTCACTCCCTCTGCCCGTATGTACCATATTCCATACTTTGTAGTGCCCCTGAGGTATCTCAAGACATGCTTCCCCACCTTCCAAAAGATTTTGGTCAACTTAACCATAGCTTGACTAAGCCGGTTAACTACGTAGCATATGTTTGGTCGTGTGTTCACCAAGTACATGAGTGAACCCACAAGCTGTCTGTAAACAATAGCATCCACTACCTCACATGAAGTAGCATCCTCCTTCCTCCAGTTTCCTGCAAGAGGAGTCTCCATGGGTTTACAGCTCTCCATGTGGAACTTCCTCAGAATCTCTTTGGCATAATTTCTTTGAGAAACAAATAGCTCTCCATCACGCTGCCATATCTCCAAACCAAGGAAATAGTGAAGGAGTCCCATGTCCTTCATCTCAAACTCTCTTGCAAGATCCTCTTTGCAATAAGTTATGAGCTACTCATCACCTATCAAAATAAGATCATCAACATAAAGTACGACAATCAAAATCTTACCATCAACCACAATCTGGTACAGGTTCACATCCGCTTCACTCTTTATGAAGCCCAACCCGGTGAAATAGTTGTCAATCCTGGTGTACCAAGCACAAGGTGCTTGCTTCATCCCATATAGTGCTCTCTTCATTCTGCACACATGTGACTCACTGTCAAAGGTCTCAAAACCTTATGGTTGCTCAATGTACACTTATTCCTCAATAACTCCATTGAGAAATGTAGTCTTCACATCCATTTGATGTATCTGCCACCCCATCTGTGTTGAGAGTGCAAGGATAGATCTAATCGATGACTACCTTGCAATTGGTGAAAAATTATCCTCATAGTCAATCCCCTCAACTTGTGAGAATCCTTGGGCTACAAATCTAGCCTTGTACTTCTACACACTCCCATCTGCTTCCTACTTCACCTTATAGATCCATCTAGATCCAACCATTAATTTCCCGACTGGTCTTGGGACAACTTCCCATGCATTGTTCTTAACGATGGAGTCATACTCCTAAACCATGGCATCAACCTAAGTTGGTTGTTGCATTTCTTCCTCTAAAGAGGATGGTTCTGTCACAATACACTTTCTCATAAGAGCCATGTATCCAGTAAACCTGTCTGGTGACTATCTCTATTTTCCCAGTGATGTAGGTGCTCCTACATGTTCTGCTGCATTAAGTATCTATCTGTTAGCTTTTGTGGTGCACCTCCTACCATGTCTGGTGGATGGCTCTGCATGAGTTGTTTCTGCCACTTCATGATCCTCCGCATGTGGTTGCTCCACATCTTGAGGTTCATCCTTTGGAACCAAGAGTTCCTCATCTGCATCAAAATCAAGCTCCCTCTCAAGGGACAATCGCATGGCTTTCTCCTTATAAAATTTTACATCCCGTCTGAAAATAGTCATCGTGTTGTTTGGAAAATACACTCGATAGTTGTGGGGAGTATCAGTGTACCCCACAAATATCCCAATCTCAGTTGTTGGTTCTAGATTCTTTCTGGAATCTTTGGTCACATGGCAATAGACACATAAGCCAAAAATTTTAAAATATGAAACATCAGGTTTCTTACCAAAAAAAACCCTCCTTTGGTGTACTCATGCCAAGTATCCAATGAGGACTACGGTTCTGCACAAATACCGTTGTGTTTCATGCCTCTACCCACAGATGCAACGGTAGGCCCTTATCATGTAACATCGTTTGTGCTACACCCACAATTGTTCTGTTCTTTCTTTATGCAACCCCATTATGTTGTGGGTTATGAGGTGCAATCAACTCTCTCCGAATTCCTTCTTTGGCACAGAAGTTCTTGAATTCATTGAAGATGTACTCACCACCATTGTTGCTCCTTAGAGCCTTCACATGCTTCCCTGTATCTTTCTCAACCAGTGCTTTGAACCCACAAAATTTTGAGAACGTCTAATCTTTCTTCTACATGAAGTAGATCCAACACTTTCTAAAAAAATAATCAACAAAAATCACATAATACATGAGCTTTGTTGTAGAAGCAGTAGAGAATGGTCCACAAACATTTGAGTGAACTCTCTCAAGGATTTCCGCTACTCAGTTCTCCTGCTCGTGAAAAGTGGTCTTTGTACACTTCCCCATGGTACATCCCTTGCATGTGTCTATCTGCGCAAAAGCACCATTTGGAAGCCCCATAGAACTTTGTTGCATGACCTTCAAAGCACCATGGCATATATGGCCTAATATCCTATGCCATAACTCACCCTCATCCTGGCTCACCACTTTGTCTATTTTACCCATCAATGTTGAGCAGCCATCTACATCAAGTTTGTAGAGGCTCTTCACACGAACCCCAATCTTCTTAACTTGTCATGTGGCTTTGTGACGAAGGAATGCTTTCCCTTCACTAAAAACCACATCATATCCTCTATCCTCCAACATAGTAACTGAAACTAAATTCTTTTTCAAGCCTGGTACATGCATGACATATTTTAATAATAAAGGTTTACCTTACTATCTCTGGAAATTAACTGTACCAATATCGGTAGCGTTAGACCTCCCGTCATCACCCATCTCAATGTGCATCTGAAGATCCTTCTCCTCTAAGATACTAAAGAGTTATTTGTTTCCCGTCATGTGGAAAGATGCACCACTATCCAAGTACCACACTGATCCCATCGCACTAGACACCATGCATGCGATGAGTGAGAAGTCAAACTTGAACTGTGAAACCAAAGCTTCACCCACTGCAAATCCTAAAGCCTTATTGTTTTTTTCTTCTTCTGTGTACAACTAGTGGCATAATGTCCATGCTCGTGACAATGAAAACATTTCATTCTCAACATGTCACACTTCTTGCCTTCTTTGTCGGTATCAAATTTTGAATAAGATTTATTTCCCTTTCCCTTCTTTGCTTTACCAGCCAAGGCACAATTTTCCTCATCATCTGCCTTGGATGAGGATCCATCCCTGGTATTCTGCCTAAATTATTTTTGTACCAAATCTGACCAAATTCGCTCCCAATCTGGTAGCTTCTACATCCCATTAACATAGTCCTGATAAGTATGCCAAATATTGGGAAGGCTTAGAAGTGCTAGGCTCACCAAGTCATCATCTGCTACAGTAATCTCGACACTTCCAAGCTCATCTCAACATTGGATGAACTTGGTCAAATATTTCAAAATAGTTTCGCCTCTCTCCATTTTGATTTTCCTGAGTTTCTCCTTAAGTGACAATTTTTTTGTGGTCACTGTTATTCTGAAACAAATCTATCAAAGCCTTCCACTTTGCATATGGATTCACTTTTCCATAAAGACTCGAGACAATGTGGTCTCGAACTCCCTCTAATAAGATCCTCCTCATCTTTGCAACCTTCTTTTTCCAAGCATCAAGAAGAGTGGTGTATGCTACTGCGGGCTTGGGAATATCATTATCAATGAATTCTTTCAACCCGTTGTCCTCCAGAACTGCCTCTATTCTGTCTTTCAATGAAATATAATTAGAACTGCCCTCGAGTGCATATTTCAATCTTAAGCCATTGAAAGCCATCTTGATCTGCCTGTCGCACTAAAGAATATTTTTTCAAATTCAAATGTTAATCAGCACAAAATCTATTTCTTCTCCACTATAGTGATTTCTAGCACTCTGATACCACGTAGAAATTATACAAACAATATGTATACCAATGGATTCAATCTGATAATGCGATATGCTAAAGCAAGACACTGAATCCTTCTACCAATTAATTGCAGAAAATAAACACGATCGCACAATCACACCAAGTAAAAGAAAGAAGCGAATCAATCCACAATACAAATAATTTTCCTGGGGAAATCTTGCTGCTCAAAACCCCTCTATCTCTATTGTATATTCAACCAAAGAATCATGAAACCATTACAATGCACTCTTCTCACAAGAGTCTGTTGCACTCTGCTAACTGTCTCACACTGATCCATACAAAATCGACCAACACATAGCCAATTTTCGGCCTCTGCTCAGCCTGCCTTTCTTGCATAATTCCTGTAGAATTAAATCCCTATTCTTTAGGAATTTCAGCCTTCCAAAACTGCGCAATGCTCATGGGAAATCGTATGGGTGTATTACTACATGCAGGAAATTTACTAATAATACAACTGATATTTAACATCCCTTTAACCTCTGTCTCAATTGGGTCTTCATCAGGACTGATATGCATGCAACTATTAATAGTAAATCATCAGTTACTTGACAAATCACTGCATGTGAATTAAATTTGATTTAATTCAGTTGACCTCTCACTAGTGCAACAATCAGTTACAACTAGTTAAATTGATTTTAACTCAATTAATTGAGTTAACTGACTTCTCATGCATTAAACTAACACACTAACTGCAACTTGGACTCTAAAATAAATAGAATCACTCTGCATGCATCACCAACCAACCTCAACTCGAATTCCATGAGCTAACTGAGTTTATTACACTCAGTTAACTATTACAATTGATTATGAGATAAGATTACAATTTATTGTCCAATTTAATTAAGGAAAAATTAAATTAGGCACACATTTCTTGTTGACTTTTCAACATTGAATATTGTTTTGATCTTTGCAAACTAGTAGAATGGTCCTTTAGTTGAAGAGAATATTTCCCTTATAAATAATTATTTAATAGATGTTGTTTTATAAATATAAAATTTTATTTCAAGTTAATTAATTTTATGATAAATAATTTTTGTTTATTAAAAATCAATTTGAAGTTATTTAAGTTTATGATAAATATATTTTGTTTATTAAAATTTAATAATATAGAATATTAATATTTATTGATTCAAAATTTTAATTTTGTTTTTGCTTGATGTAAAATTGGAAATAAAATTTAAGCGACATCATTATGATGAACTATAATAAATTTAATTTATCAATATTTTATTAACTTTATGATTGAAAAAAATAGTTTATAATAAAATTAATTTTCTTATTTAGATTTCAATAAGATATTTTATACGATTAGTTAAGTAAGATTTTTTTATAATGTTTTTTGGTTTATTTTTCAATCTAATTTGTTTAGAATTTAGAAGGGATTTATTGAACTTACAAGTTTGCTAAGTGAACTCTTCAAAATCGAATTGTCTAAAGGGGTTTTTAGGGTGTTGAATCCATATATGTAGTAAAAAAACTAATTTAATCAACACAAATCAAGATTTGATTTTTTGTCATATTCCAACAAAAAATCCATCAAAAATTCCAAAAAAGCACACTCAAAAACTACTCCTATTCTATATTGTTAATTTTACTTTCTTTACTTTCCTACATCCTCTGGTTTTCCATGTGAACTATCTTTCATTCCATAGTCAAAACACAAGATTAAAGGAAATATATAAAACATACTAATAAATAATTTAGTTATTTATTTTTTCTCATTATATTCGAAGTGATTTAATTTTATAATAAATATTTTTTTTATATTAAAATTCAATAATATGGAAAAAGTTTCATCAATTTAAAATTTTAATTATATTATACATGAAAAATGGATTGTGATTAACTATAATTATGTTTAATTTTTTTATCAATATTTTTTTTCTTTTTTTTGTAATCTCTAGTATTTTATTTAATTATCTGCAAATATACAATATATAGCATTTCGGTTAGACTGACGCGGTTTGTCATACTGGAAACTAGACCAACAACAAAATTTGATTCTAGAAGTTGAGTCTATCAAAATTATCAAAATTTTCATTGATCGTTTAACAAAACCAAATCAAGTTTTGGGTTGCTTTGTCCCATGAACTAACTTAATAGGAAATTGAAAGGTGAAGCTTACAAATTGGAGTAAACCAGATTGCCTAAGTGTTATCATTATGAACTAAGAAATTAAACAAACCTAAGTCATTAGATGCCCTATGTTGGAGGAGCATGATCAATTGTGAGAGGTGCATGAGTTGGATGGAGTAGTTGTCGATGCACTACAATCATTGATCCAAGATCTCATAAAGTAAGTGTTGCTCATCCATCCTGAGGAGAAGTTCATCCCAATTGTTGTTCCTTTCAATCAACGCTTTCCCCATCAATTCCTTAAGTATTCAATATAGTTCCACAATGAGGATAAATTGGTTGCACCTCCTCCTCTATGTTCTTAAGTGTGGTACCCAATCAACCATGACTTCTCTCACTTCAATATCGAAGTAGTATTCTCTTTCCTTGGCCACCTCTTAGGAAAATGGAGGGTTGATGAGGGATAAGCAGCACATAGAGGGCGTGGGGAGCGGAGTGGAGGCAAAGCTCATGTGCCAGGAGAATTTTGTGCGGACTAGAGAAAGAAGAGATCAGAAGCAGAAACAAGGAATGTTCGAGACCCTCTTTCCATAGAAAGAACAAAACCAAAAGGAAAAAATGGAATCAAAACAGAAGGCACCAGGTCGAGAGGGTCAGGGCCTTCTACGTGTCGAAGGACAAAGGTAAGGAGGGGAAGCACTCGATAAATGTGGTGGATTTTTCTTTTGAACATGGTGAAAGCTCTGCAGCAAATCATAATAATGACAAAATTTCCTTGCAAGTTTTGAAGTCCCACTGGGAACGTGTTGGAAAGCACAACTAAATGAATAGGGATCTCCATACAAGCTATCGACATTAATGTGGAATCAAAATGAGGAGGCCCATTGAAAAGCAAGACCTCCAAATTTTCGGTCACTTGCATCATCTAACAATGGTGAACCCTTCCAACTATTAAGGCTAGGTGATGTCTAGCATGGGGGTCTCGTGGTGGTTATCTATTGCCTCTCCCCATCACCTCCTCCATCATCTTAACATCATTTATTGCCAAGGTTGGCACCCCCATCAAGGATTATCAATATCTTGTTAAATTTGTGATTGAAAAGGGGATTATTTTACAATAAAAATAACTTCATCTATTAAATTTCAATACAATATTCTATAGTGTTAGCTTCACTTCCCTTTAAGTCCCCACATTTTTTGGTTTTTCATGTGAGAGATCCTTTATTCCATCACCAAATCACAAAATTAAAGAAAATATGTAGAGCGTAACAATAAATATTTCATACTTTTTTGGTTATAAATACATTTAGCTATTAGCACAATGAAGAGTCCTCTCTCTCTCTCTCTCTCTCTCTCTCTCACTCATGCATTTCTTGAAGAAATCCACCAAGCACTTCCCTTCATTTTCGGGATCACGTCTAGGGTAAACCAAATACTCTAGGCTCAAGGCTAGGTCAACATTCAATAATTGGATCATGAAGAGAGCAAGCATGTTACAGAAAGTGGGATTTGAACTTGGATGGGAGAGGACAACAACTTTCCTCGTAGTTGCTTAGGTTACACTAAATTGACTATAAAGAGTTCATTTCATTCTTAATCCACAAAATATAATAAAAAATCTTGTAAATAACTATCAGGTAAAGAGGGATCACAGGATATACTATCAAAATAGATAATTTCATTATCAAAGTAAGGAGAGGAAATGACACATAGGTATATTCATTGTTTCCTGCTGATATTCGACACACATGTACACATCACACATAGGAAGGAGGGGAAGTTTGATAAATCAAACATATAATCCACACAACCAATCAATCATCATGTTACGAGGATGACCACAATCTCTATGGAAACTTGCATTGGCTAAGATCTTTATGATGTCATGTACCAAGGTTCATAATCAATTTAGGATAATGAAAAAGAATGTTATGACATTAGCTTGATTATTTGCATTGTAAAGAATCTTTGAAATTGATAAAGTTTTAGGTGGAGACAATCTCTTATAAATTATCTATGCCTTACATTTGTTATCCATGTGAAACTATTCATATCATAGAGATATAAAGTAAATTAAAATATAATACGAATAATAAAAAGGCAAGATAATAAAAATGGACTAGTCTTTATGCCATGAGGATTATGCTCTAAGAGGTCTTTCAGTATTTATGCCATAAGGGTTATGCTCTAAGAGGGCTTCCTTTGACTTAGGTCTTAAGGCAACACTATTGTATTCAAACAAATTGATTAAAATTTGAATTTGATTTCAAAATTTTAAAATCGGTTCTTTATTATAATAAAATGGCTAATGCTTAATCCCATCCATTATCACAAAAAGTAGAACACCAATGAATAAAGTAACACTCCATCAACATCACTAATGAGCTTATTCCAATCATGTTTAATGGTATTCATCTTCGTGAAAGGGTTTAGACAATCAAGTTTAAATTAAAACATATGTCAATATTGTTCTCCTTTCCTTTGTTATCAGGCTTTTCTATGTGCATTTTATGGATTGCATATTCTTTAAAAACAATATTGTCATTGTTGATGTTGTGATGTCATATATTTTAAAACGACTTTGATATTGTGGATGTTTCAATGCCATGTTTTGTGGATTATTTTTGGTTTATGGTTATTGGGTGACATATTTTATGTTAGGAAATGTATCATATTAGTATTCCTCTTCTTTTTGGATGATGATAAAAAATACTCAATGCAATATCAAAGTTGTGCACAATCTCCTTTCTAGCCATACATTGTATGTTGACAAATGACACCATCTCTCAAGCATTGGATGTCATAACTTGAACATGTAGATTTTGATTGTACAAGTTACCAAAATTATTGCATATACTTGCCACATGTTGTGTGATGTCTATTGACATTATCTATAATATGGTGCTTAAATCCCACACAACTTTCAAACATGTTTGACAACTTTAAAATGGCATATATCTATTTTGAGTTTTCATTCCACATTAATACACCTTTTCTTCCTACGTTCTTCTTACCATTAAACTATATGTGCTTTTGTAAGTTCCTTTTTTTCACAACAATAGTTATGATTGCATCGAAGAACATCATAGTTAAATTGTGTACTAAACATTTACAAGTACTAAATAAGACTAACCAATGTGGTAGAGATCCCCAACTTTAAAAAATTTGGGTATTCTACCAACTACTACAATTTATTTTTACCCAAAATTTCCTTCATAGCTTAGAATGTGTCACTAAATGTAGACAAACTAAGAATACAAAAGAGTGTAGAAAGAATACATGTTTAGAATAGATTTCGATGACGATTTTTTGATCATCGTTAGTTGAATATTTGAATTACTCTTTTCTTCTTATTTACTTTCACCTATTCCTCCTCGAGATTCTAGGTAAATCGTTGTTGGATTTTGGACCTTGTTACTCCCCTTTTTCTCAATGTGATTTTCCAAATGAGGGTTATAATACACATATTTCTCCTCACCATGTTCGACATCTATCTCCTCTACCTAATATGCCCACTTCACATAGGATTGGGTGATACATTGAGGAGTGTTTGTTATATCTAAAGAGGGTCCATCCATCATCATTGATGAATGGGAATGGGGACGAATATCTTGGGGAGAATAAGCTTCATTATCAAATTCCACTAAAGGTGTTAGTGATATTTGATTGGACCATGGATCCAATTGCTTAAAGGAGATTCGACGTTGATATAGTTATTTATATGTATGATGCATGAAATATATATAAATAGTTGATCTCATATATCCAAAAATAAATCACCTAATTAGTATAAAGTAAAAGATTATAATAATATTGTCTTTGTTACATTGATATGTGTCCACCCTATTGAACATTGGCATGTTAATCTTTATTTTAATCCAAATATTTAGCTTATGGTCATAAATTAAAGATATTGGCATATTGTCATCATTTCCTCTACATCAATGGATGGAGTTTCAAATATTAACTAGCTTGCATCTCTAAATCAATGTTTACCTTTTCACGTTTACTTAATACATTTATGAAATTACTATGAAAATTATCAAATAATGAATGACATCATGTGAATACATGTTTACCTCTTCACATTTACCTAATACAATTATGAAATTACCATGGAAATTATCAAATAATAGATTACATCATGCAAATACATGCTTACCTTTTCACATTTACCTAATACAATTATGAAATTACCATGCAAATTATCAAATAACAAATGGAATCATGTGAATATGTGGATTTAGGATCTGAATCTCGACATATCTAGCTCTTTGGGAGTGATGAAGGGTTTGTGCAAACCTATGGTTTCGCCAATGCCAGAAGCAACAATGTTGAAGGGCCAAGGCCATGAGCTTTCCTCTGCATAATCTTCTCATCCCTTACCACTTCATCTACCAACCTAGATGTACACCTAGGAGGGAGTAAACGTATGGTAAAATCCTATTTCCTCCTTCAAATAACATGCTTCTCTCGTTGTTGAGCCATATCAGGGCCCTTTGGCGATGGTATTGCTCGAGTCACTACCATACTTGGCAATGGAGACCTTTCCACAGACATATTTTTAGGTAAAGTTCTCTATCCTTGATATGAAAATGAATTTAAACCCAAATATTTCCATTTCTGCACCCCCTCGGGTGCTCTTATGCATCTCCTACATGTTTTTTATTACCTTCCACAAGTCACTCTCTATCTTTGTGATCTTCGTTGGATTTTTAAAGCTTGGGAACATTGTTGGAGTTGGTGGGTATTCTACCTTTGGATTATTCAATAATTTTTTCCTCCTTCCTGCCTTCTAGTTTTCTCAACAATCTTCTCACCCCATAAATGTTAAGCAGTGGCAGTTTCCCTTAGAGACATTTAACCCCACAAGCCCCCCTATCAACCACCCTTATAAGCAAAATCATAAATGCATAAAAATGAAGCCATAGGAGCTGTGGAAGGTACTTGGAAAGGGCATCTAGCTCAATGAAAATCACATGATGGAGAAATTGGCGATGGTGGGTTTTTGTTCGACAAATGCATATCCATGGTTGTCCTCCAGAGATGGACAGAAAAAAAGTTTCAAACATCTCCTTGGTTATGCACCTTGGTGCATGATTATCATGAAAGGTTGTATGGGGTGGTTCACTTCAATAGAGGAATATGTAGAAAAACTACTATTTGGGAAATGGTCCTGGGGCTCTCAAGCCCTTTTCATGAAAACATTGTTTTTAATCTTTGATGCCCATGCAGAGAAGTTTAATATCATTCCTATCTCGGTTCGTCTCCCTAGTCCGCCACTTATTTTGTGGTCTGAAAGTGTATTTAAATAGGTTGGTAACACCTTGGGTTTATATTTTGATGTTGACTTCTCCTACCATCAATCTGTGAAATTTTAATTCCATTGCAGTTATTGATTATTATTCTCCTATCTATTTAGATTATCTATCTTCTGCAAGATACTTGCGGAAAGAGTTTTGATGGGGGATGGAGAAAACCAACCAAATAGGGTTCGAGCTCTGGGCGATGGCGGTCAAGGTTTTCAGGCCTCGGCCCTAGTCATCATGACACTGGCATTTCATTGAATACGGCGACAGTAAGTATGTCAGTCCCTGTACTCGATAACCTGAAATGCCAATCGTTTCCCTGGACCCGAGGTAGCGGTGGCAAGGTTGGAACCCGGTACTTGAGTTTTTCAACCATAGGATGGGGTTAATCCTTGTAAATCGTCATTGTTTACTGCGAAGCGCTTTGACACCAAGGGTTTTGAGACGGTGGCGGTTTTCAAGCTGTTTTGGTTTAAGTTTGTTAAGGCGCGGCAAGAATGGGGTTTGATAGCGAATCTCTGGAGCTTGAACCCGCGCCAGAGGACCTTCTGACGTGTTGGGGTCACGAGGTCTCATCGAAGAACCTAGATTTGTTCTTCCCGAAGAATGTAGCTCTACAGGGTCCCAGCAAAGAGTGTTTTGCCGGAAGCACTCAACATGGTAGTCGTGACAAGAACATCCTGAGCCCCTGGCAAGGATTTTGGCGGGAGGGCGCTCTACCTGTGGAGAGTCAGGAACAGCCGAGAGCAGTTGAAGACCGGGCGGAATTTCTGAAACTTTTCTCCCGCATAAGCTCTTCGAACAAGGATCAAGGTAATATCTCTCGTCCTCAGCTTTCTGGTGGCTTGGAAGATATAGTAGGAACCTTCGGTTTACAAGGTGCTTCCAGCTCTAAATCTATAGGAAAAGAGGCTCTGGCCGGTGATTTTCTGTAAGGTCAAGCGCACCCTTGGCAAGGTGTTCCATGGTATTCTGCACCTCAGGTTCAAGAAGGTTCTCAAAGGGGCGGAGGACTGCCATTAAGCCTCCCTCAGGCCGTCGCAGCTCCAAATCGACAGGTCTGGGCCACATCCGGTGAAGGGGTTGAAAGAAACCTTAGGGCCGCGACCTTTACATCGACCCCCCAAGTTGTAACTTGTGGACAAGAGGCTAGGACTGTCGAAGGAAATCTACAGAGGACTTTTGAGGAAGTAGAAGTCCCTGCCGCGTTCGAAGAAGAGGGTCAAGGGCCGATTCCTTCGGATGCACTGGATGCTCCTACTCCAAATGCTGAGGGAACGAACGGCGACTTCAAGGAAGTCGTGGGGGAAAAGCGACAGAAACCGAAGTCCATCAAGAAGAAAGAGATTCGGCCGTGCTGTCTTTTGGGGGCAGACATTAGCATAGAACAAGCAATGGACGCTACCGAGACTATTCTGGTTGGCCGTGTAAGAGGCAGAAAGTACTCGGCCGAATATATTAAGGATTGGGTTAATTCTGAGTGGAAAGAAGCTCCGGGGAAGCCCTCAGAGATTCTTGTTCTGGAAAGGGGCTGGTTCAGCATTCACTTTGACAGCAAACCACATGCAGACTGGGTACTCGAACGGAATTCGAGTTTTGGGAAGCGTCCCATTCTTTTCCGCAGAATGGACGCCACTTTTTGATGCGCAGAAGGAGAAATTGGCGGAGTCCCCTGTCTGGGTAAAGCTCCCGGGACTCCCCTTACAGTTCTGGACGGAATCAGTGTTCGTTTCAATTGGTAATACCCTGGGTAAATATCTGGATTATGACAACTCTTACCTCATAACCAAGGATAGAAGTTTGGCTCGTGTGCTGGTAAGCCTAAATCCAAAGGAGGGTTTGGCGGATGCAATGACATTAAAATACAGGGATCTTGAATTCCTTCAAATCCTGGATTATGAAAACCTTCCGTTCCGTTGCTTACGGTGTCATAAGTGCGGCCATCTTGTGAAGGAATGTCCATTGGGACACCGGCGTCGTCGTCGACAATCGAAACCCTTCCGATCTCAGGGAGCTACTGCACAGGGTTTTAGGGGGGCTCAGCAGAAGGTTTCAGAGCCTACAGTAGAACAGACGCGGGCCCAAGAAGATTTAATGAAGCAGGACCATCTCCCGGACGGCAACGCTGCTCTCACCACTCAGGTTACTCCGCCGGCCACCCTGGCTCCCCATCCTGACGAGCTTGCCGGGGCGTCTATGGCGGGTATGTCTACTTTACCCCCCTATTGTGATGTTTCTTCTGTTTCATCCTTACAGTCTCTCTCAGAAAGGCCTGGTCCTTCCAGGCAGATAGTAAATGATTTTTCTGCGCTGAAACTTTCAAAAGCTTCCACTGATAGCCTTCTTATCTCGGTCTCTCTCCCTTCTTTTGATGTTCATCCTTCTTCAGAGATTGCCTTTTCTCATGCTGACTCCTGTGAGGTTGCTATCTCGGCTGCTGTTCCCTGCGCCCAATCTTTGGACAACCCCCCTTATAATCTTCGCCCCTTGGCCATTAGAAAGGGTAAGGGTCAGGCTGTAGGAGGTATTGCCTCGGACCCAGTTGTAATTGGGCCAAGGAAATTAAGGGGAAGAAAATCGTTACTCTCAAAAGCCCAGTTTAAAGCTGTCATTGATATAGCCGACGGGAAGCAGAAAACTTTTCCTGGGGTGCTTAGAGCGGAGCCACCACCCCCCCTGTTCCCTGATGATCCTTCTTTTAACTGCAGAGGCTTAGCTAGCCAGCCGAAAAAGCTAGCCTTCAAAAACCTTGTGCACTCTTACAATCCTGATGTTATTTTCCTCCAAGAAACTATGGGGAAAAGCGAAGATGTAATCTGCTCTCTTCAGAAGCTCTTGCCTGGTTGGGTCTTCTCAGCTCTCGACGCCTCAGGCGGGTCGGGGGGTGTAGCAACAGGTTATAATTCGAGGAAGCTCAAGGAAGTCTCCTCTTGGGGTTCTGCAAACTGCCTGGCAATGGAACTCTATTCTGGAGAGTTGTGCATTCCTTTCCTTTTCCTGAATGTCTATGGGCCCTGTATGGAGAGGGAACTTTTTTGGAACTCTTTCTTCAGTTTCTCTTGTCTCTCTCATCCTAACCTCATTATAGGGGGTGACCTGAACTTCTCCCTTGGGGATTCGGAGTCCTGGGGTGTTAATGCTCACTCGGACCCCCTCTCTGTTTTCTTTAGAAATAAACTGGCTTCCTCACATCTGGTGGATGCCCCTCTGATCAAATTGCGCCCCACCTGGAGGAATAGACGCATTGGTGCTGATTGGGTAGGCAAAAGACTTGACCGCTTTCTTCTTTGTGAACCCCTGGTGGATTGGCTTACAGTCTTTAGACACTGGGTAGGGGAAGGGGGTCACTCTGACCACTTCCCGGTTCTTCTGGAATTGAAAGGAACTTCAAAAAAACCTGGAACCCCGTTTAAATTTAACTCTTCCTGGTTGAAGGATGCCTCCTTTGAAGCCCTCTTCCATGAAACATGGAGAAATAACAATCAACATGAAGAGGGAAGTAGAAGCATCCATTTCTCAAATAATCTGAAGAGACTGAAGCAAGCAACAAAAGAATGGGCGCAGCAGAAGCACTCGAAGGAAGAAGAAGAACTCAAAAGTATAAATTTTGAGCTAGATCTCCTGGAAAATTCGGATGGAACTGGCTATGAGTCCTTGGATTCCAGGAACAGAATAAAAGATTTGGAAGCATCTCGGAGAAAAATCCTCCAGATTAGGGAAGAAAGCTGGAGATTGAAAAGTAGAGCCATTTGGCTGCAAGCAGGAGATGAAAACTCCAAGTTCTTCTAGAATTATGCAAAGGGCCGGAAGATTGCTAACACAATCTGGGAGCTGAAAAAAGAGGATGGGGAAATGGCAAAATCTTTTGAAGATTTGGCTGCCCTAGGGGTAAATCACTTTAAGAATCTTTTCAAAGCTCCGGAGGAAGTTTCCATAGCGGAGGTCATCAGAGTTGCCCAATTCTTTCCAAGATATGTTGAGGAAGAAGACAATGACTCTATCATGGAAGTTGTCTCTAAACAGGAAGTGGAGGACATCCTCAAGGATATGCAGAAGGACAAAAGTCCTGGACCAGATGGGTGGACAGTGGAATTTTTTCTCCATTTCTTTGAATTCCTGGGGGATGATCTGGTTGCGGTGGTGGAGGAATCTAGATCCTCTGGATCTATCTACCAACCTTTCAATTCAACATTTCTGGCTCTAATCCCCAAATCTGATCAGCCAGCCTCTTTCGATGACTTTCGGCCTATTTCCCTCTGCACCTGTGTATATAAAATCATTGCTTCCAGGTTGAAGCCCTTCTTATCAAGACATATCTCTCCAGAGCAGTTCGGCTTTCTGGATGGAAGACAGATTCATGAAGCAGTGGGAATTGCCCAAGAAACCCTGCATAGCTTAAAGAGAAGTGGAAAGAAAGGGGCAATTGTTAAAATAGATTTATCAAAGGCCTATGACAGAATAAGCTGGATGTACTTGCGCCTACTGTTGACCCACCTTGGTTTCATATTTGATATTGTTAGATGGATCATGAGCTGCATTACTACATCCTCCATATCCTTGTTAATTAACGGAGCAGCTTCATCTTTTTTCAATCCGGAGAGAGGTCTAAGACAAGGATGCCCTTTGTCCCCTCTACTTTTCTTGTTGGCTGCTGAAGGGATAAGTCTGATGATTAGCAGGGCAAAAAGACAAGGAGAGGTCAGAGGAATTGAAGTGGCTGTTAACTTGTGGGTAACCCATCTTCTCTTCGTGGATGACATCATTTTATTTAGCAATGGCAGTGTCGAGGACTGTAGAGCTCTCAAGAACATTCTGGACCTTTTTCTTAAAGCCACAGGTCTTAAAATCAATGAGCAAAAATCGACCCTCACAGTCTCTGGAATGTCTCTGGAAGAGAGAGGAAGTGTAGGGGCTCTTCTTCCTTTCGAAGTCAAATCTCTGCAGGAAAGCTTTAAATACTTGGGATTTCTGTTGAAACCTGACACTTACAGGATTCAGGACTGGAAATGGCTCCTGATCAAAATAGAAAAGAAACTCAATCTGTGGAGTCATAAATGGCTGTCTCGAGCAGGGAGGCTAGTCCTAATAAAATCTGTTCTGATGGCAATTCCGGTTTATTGGGCTAGTCTTATGTGGGTTCCCAAAGGTATTTTAGCCTCCATAGACAAACTGTGTAGCAGATTTTTATGGACTGGATCCAAAGCTGAACATGTGACACCTTGGGTCGCATGGGACAAGATTTCGAGACCAAAAGAATGGGGTGGTTGGGGAATTAAGCACTTGTTCTCTTTTTCAAAATCCTTAGCAGCAAAACTGACATGGAGATTTATCTCGTCTGATTCTCTATGGTCTACTGTCACAAAAAGAAGTACATAGCCCCGGCCACTGCTATTGAATGGATCCGAAATCCTGCAAAGTCCTCCAAAAATGCCTCTGTGGTCTGGAAGGCAGTAGTTGCTTCGGCCCACATAATAGAACAAGGACTTGCTTGGAAAGTGGGAGATGGTACACGGGTGAGAATTGGCTATGATCCCTGGGTGGGTTGCACGGAAAGATATGCCCTATCACATGACCTAAAATTGTTTTTGACTGAAAGGGGCTATCATTTCCTGAACCAGGTGGCCAACCCTTGGACCACTACTATCTGGAGACAAGGGTGGTTGACAGATGCTGATCTTCTTTTGGAGGAGAGATGGAGGGAGGAATGGAGCCTCTTTGTGTCGGATCTCCAAAATTCTTCTGTTCGGATCTCAGAAACAAGGGATGAGCTAGCTTGGGTCCATGCTCAGACAGGAAGCTACTCTCCTAAGATGGGTTACAAATGGATGATGTCCCAACAAGGCTGGGAAGACCCTGACTGGTGGTCCAAGCTCCTTTGGAAGTTAAAATGTCCTGCAAAAACCAGACTCTTCTTCTGGTGCATCCTACAGAAAAAAGTGCCAACATGGGATTTCTTGCAGAAAAGGGGGAAAATTGGTCCAGGCTGGTGCTCTCTTTGCAAAGAAAATGAGGAATCAACTTTGCATTTATTTCTTACATGCCCTTTCAATGTCAGCCTGTGGGCTGAAACCTTGAGACTCATAAATTCCCCTCTCAGGTGGGAAGGAGACAGTATACAGCAAGCTTGGCTCCGGTGGTGGCAGGAAGCCTCTGATGACAAAATCCGATCCTTACCTCTCTTGATAGCTTGGGGCACGTGGCTAGCAAGGAATCAAGTAATTTTCAAAGATCTTCCTTTCCCTATTGGGAATCTGGCAGTGGCAGGGGCAGCTATATATGACAGCATTCCTTCCCCATCTGGTCAATCCATCCTCCGATCTATTCAGCCTGAACTTATTAGAGAATCTGTTCCGTGGGCATATTTTGATGGAGCTGCAGACTTAAATGGACAATGCGGAGCAGGTTTGGTTATTCATGAAACCTCTGAAAAATATTTTCGAGCCTCAATAGGCCTTGGGCAGGGGACTAATAATTTTGCTGAGCTCAAGGCATTACACCACTTACTATGCTGGCTTTCCTTGAAACAGATGAGACAGGTTCAGATCTTCGGTGACTCAAAGAATGTAGTGAATTGGTTCAACAGGACTCAACATTGCAGAAATTACATTTTGCTTCCTTTGCTTAATGAGATTTTGAATATCAAAAGTTTCTTTAATGATATTATTGTTTGCCACATTTACAGGGAAAGAAACCAGGAGGCAGATACCTTATCTAAAACAGGTGTACAGCAAGCTTTGGGGACCTGGTCAGTAACAGAGATGGATAAGGGGGTGATCACTCCTATTGATCAGCCAGTTTTTGGATGATGCTGTTCTTTTCTGCACTATATTTTTCTCTGCAAGCTGCTGGTTTTTAAAACTTTATGTTGAACTACTCTTCCTGTCATGTTTATTTATAAAAACTATGGATCTGAATGTTCTAAAAAACTCCTCTACAGGCTGTTTTCCTCGTCCGAGGAGGCCTGCGTTTACAGTCAAAATCACAAAACTTTCTTTTTGTTTCTTTTGAGAAGATTTGGGATCGGAATAGTGCCTACTACCGGTCCCTGCTGTTTATCATTTTGTTATATCTGGTTTTATTTCAGATCTCTGAAGACTTGCCTCTGTATTTCTTTCATTATCTCTGTTTCGGTGACACGCCGGGAGATATGAAAGACTGGAAGCGTTTTTTTGTTGACAGAATTTTTCTTCTGCTCTGGCAGCCTTAGAAGTACCCATGGGTGCTCAAGGTAGTCATGACTGCCTTTATCCTTCATCTGAAGGAGTTTGGGTTTGGTTTTTGTAATGCTTTTGCATATGCTATGTGATTCTCTAATATATAGAAAATCCGATTTTTTTCCGTGGAAAAAAAAAGATACTTGCGGCAAATACTGAATAAAATAGTACTGCAACTTCACAAAAAATAATTAACCATGGGAATTAAGTAAATAATGCACACACACATAGAAAATAAACACCAGTATTTTTAGACAAATGTCCCTGGAAAAACCCAAAAGGGAAAACTGATTCTGCGGATGAGGGCCTTAATTATTAAATTCTTCATAAAAAATATCACAACACATTTTCATAAAATTGAAAACCTTCATAAAATTATTCTGATCACTTTTGCAAGTCTCTCATACCTTATGTAAACAATTTTTCCCATCAAAATAAATTCGGCCTCCCTCTAAAGCTTGTTTTGGCTCACACATGTGACCTAGCAGATAAACTCGACCCTCCTAGCAACTAGCATTAGCTAGGAAAATTAACTCGACCTCCATTGGAAAATCTTGACTTCTACTAGAAAATTGATCCTCCTATGAAAATTGATTTCTCTTGCAAATTTTCTTGCTCCAAAATTTCTCCCTCTCTAATCAATCCACACCACCTACTAAGGTAATTCACACACCTTACTCGAGGAACTCATGCCACTAGAAAATCGACCTCTCTTAGTAGATAAATTGATCTCCAAGCCTTCCTGGAAATCGTTGTGAAGAATCTCTCTAGTAATCTCTGGTAAAACCCATGTTTTTGATGTCCCTGTGCTACAGTTGTGCCCTTGCTACTACTACAACTCTATGTCTCAATGTGTTGATGTGTTCTCCAAATGACCCATCGATCTCCTCTTATAATCTCTCGTTGAAGAATCAACGACCATGATATCATCATAATCTATGGATAAGGTCCTTTTGACCCCATCAAGTGACTTTTTCTTAAGTCTTTAGAGGAAAATTGATTTACCCTAATTAATATTGATTAATTAAGCTTATTTCCCTAAGTCATACTTAGGAAAATTAATTATTTGTTTAATTAATTCTCATCAAGGCCTTGTCTCATGAAACATTTTCTAGGTATTGGCGAAATTTTATTCCCTAGCCTCATAGACACAATTTGAGACTAGAACACCCGTCCGAGCTACACTAACTAATACTCCCTCTTAGTGAGGAAGGTGTTTTGCATAACACCCAACTTATCTATGAAGAAGATAAATCTTGTCTTCCCTAAAGCCTTTGCTATAATATCTGCTACCTACTGATTTGTAGGCATATACTGTAGTTGGAAAATCTTGCACTGCACACAATCCTTGATGAAGTGGTATCTGATGTCTATATGCTTGGACCTATCATGAAAGACCAGATTATCTGCCAACTTGATGCAACTCTAAATGTCACAATGTATCACCGCCATCTCTATCCTATGACCAAACAAAGCTACTAGTAGCTTCTGAAGCCATATGGCCTTGGATGTATCCTTGCTCGTTTCTATGTACTTTGCCTCTACAGAACTTAGTGCCATGGAATTTTTCTTCTTGTTGTATCGGGAAACAACTCTTAATCCCATGATGATGCAACACCCTAAAATTATTTTCTAATCCATTGTGTTACCTGCCTAGTATGCATCAATATAGCCAACCAACATGACACCATCACCTTGAGCATATCTGTTCCCATACTCGATTGTGCCATGCAAATACCTCAGCACATGTTTTGTTGCCATCCAATGCACTCTCCTTAGCTCCACCATGGATTGAATGAGAGAGTTTACTACATAGGATATGCCTGGCCCAGTATTGACTAGATAGATGAGAGAGTTTATAATTTTCCTGTATAAAGTGGGTTCAACCTCATTTTCTTTGGATACATCTATCTTCCTCCAATTTGTGTTCATGGGAGTAGACATGGCCCTGCAATAATCCATCCCAAATCTCCTTAGTATCTCTATGTAGTATTTCCCTTAACCATGGAAAATCTCACCATTTTTCTGCCATACCTCCATGCCTTAAAATAGTGCATGAGCCCCAAATTCTTCATCTCAAACTTAGTTACAAGATCTCTCTTGCACTCCTCAATGAGCCCCAATGAACTTGTTAAGAACAAGTCGTCCACATAGAGTATAATAATGAGAACATCACCCCCAACCACCAAGTAGTATAGGTTTGAATCCATCTCACTCTTCACAAATCCCATGCCCTACAAGTATCTATTGATGTGCTTATACCATGCCTTGGGAGCCTTCTTGAGCCCGTACAAAACTATCTTCAACCTACACACGTGGGTGTCTCTGTTGTGTACCACAAAGCCCTCTGGTAGTTCAATGTACACAGCCTCCAGTTCACCATTCACGAATGTCGCCTTGAAATCCATCTGATGGATCTGCCATCCCATCTGTGCTTCTAATGAGATCATGACCCATACATAATTGCACCTAGCCACGGAAGAAAAAGTATCCTCATAATATATTCCCTCCTTATCATATAACCCCTTGGCCACAAAGCTAGCTTTGTATTTCTCGATGTTTTCATATGCACCATGCTTGATCTTATAGATCCAACATGATCCAACCACCATTATATTTGTCAGTCTCATTACAACCTCACATACAGTGTTCAGCATGATCAAGTAATATTCCTCAACCATTGAATCTCACCACACCTCCTATTGTGAGGCCTCTTGATAGTTGGAAGGTTCGCTATATACCAACTGATTTACCAACACCATGTAGCCAGTTTACCACTCTTGGTTGTCTCTGCTATCTCCTTCCCATCCTAGGAGTCCCCAAAAAATCATGAGCCTCCCTAAGTGTAACCTAAACCTTTTGGATTCTCCTGCCAATAATGGAGTTAGGAATATCCAACTCCATGTCCATGTCATCTTAATGCATCTCCCAGATGTGCTGCATTTTTTTCTCCATACTCTTAGAGGTCTCAGGATCACTCACACTTGGACTTGTGTTCATACTAGTCATTGTAGTCGTGCTCTACTACTCTTCGTGATTTTTTTGCTCTACTCTGAAGGCTACTGTTGGTTACTCAATCTGATCTTCAGCAGTTAGCAACTTTTTGGACCTTTTGTATGCCTTTTCATCAATGAAATTGATATCTCGCCTGACAATAATCCTCTTAGCCCTTGGGATGAAGATATTGTATGCCTCAAAGGTTTCATTGTAGCCAACGAAGTAACCTCACTTTGTAGTGTTATCTAACTTCGAATGTGTCTCCCCTAGAATGTGACAGTATTTCAGGCAGCCAAATATCAAGAAGTGATTGACATTTGGCTTCTTTGTGATGAATGCCTCCTCGGGTGTCATCTTACCAAGTGTTCTATGTGGTACCTTGTTGTGAATACAAACCATTATACTACATGCCTCTACCCGTATATAACATGGGATATCCTGGTCATACAACAATCCTCTCGCTACCACCGAAATAGACTGGTTCTTCCTCTCAACAACCCCAATTTTTTATGGGTTGTAAGGATCAATCCACTCTCTCCTAATTCCTTTCCTAATATAGAACTCCTGAAACTCCTTGTTGTGTACTCGCCTCTGTTTTATAACCAAAGAGTTTGGATCTTTTTTCCTATCACATTCTCAACTAGAGCCTTAAACTCCTGAAAGCGACTAAATACCTCATCTTTAATCTTTAATAAATAGATCTAGGTCTTCCTGTGATCGGAATCTGGATTGGGGGAAAATTTTTGATAAAATTCAAATTTCTCATAATCACTCCAAACCAAAACAACCGGATAGGACTCGTCGACAGGAATTCGACGCACTTCGTTTCATCGAAAACTGACTCAGTATATGAAAGTTAGATCCTGCTATATGCTTGACCAAACAGGGGAATTTTCAAAAAAAAATTCAAACAGGGTCAAAGGGGTCAAAATTTGGTCAAAATGGGCATTTCTTCGGCCCAATGGGAAGCTGACATGTGTCGAGTTGTGTTTGGTCCAATCTCCAGGCACGTTGGCAGTTTTTGGTTGGTTTTTGAAGAACCAATGGGATGTTGACATGTGCCTAGCCCGAAGGCCACCACGTGCCCCTCCCAAAGGCTGAATTTTGGTTAAGTCTGGGTCGAAATTCATATTGTATATGGAGAAAAATTTTATGTACTGGTGGAAGGGCGGAGGTCAGGGTCGACCCCGCGACCTCCCCCACACAAACCACATAGCTTACCATTACACCACACCTTAAATCTTAATAACCATGGGGCGTGAATTGTATTTGAACTTTCAAATGGTTTTTGACGGAGTTTAAAAGGGCCAGGCCACAGTTGCATAAGACCATCTGCTCACGACCGTGGCAGAGTTCAAATAATAATGGCGGGATTAAGTTTTTAACCAGGTTTAAATGCCATAACAATGTTTTAAAGTGCTAATCTGATTTTTAATTCAATTTTTTGTTAATTGCGCAATTAGCGCTAAGCCTCATTAACTATGCACTTATCTTAAAATAATCATACCTTTAATTGCGGATTAGGTTTGGTGGAGTCTGCTATTTTCGGCGCCACCTCCATTTTTTTGGACTTAACTGGAGTTTCTCCATATTTGGAGGAGTTTTCCTAGGGAAAACTGAAGAAGCCATAACTTTGGCATATTTTAACCAAATTAGGCTCAGAAAGAGTAATTCCTAGATGATTTGGATGCTCTGAGCATGATGGTGAAGGTTGAAAAGCCAGAGGAACACTTCTATAAGTGTTTTTTTTTTTCACTTTTAAGATTAAATAAGCCTAGGGCCACCAGGAGAGGAGGTCATGCCTTTTCCACTTGAAGACCATTTTCAGAGCCATAAGAGTCTGTTTTGAGGTTTTTGGGTCTTCTAAATCCAATGGAGCAGGTTTCAAAGCCATTGGAGCACTGTAGGTGCATGTAAACATAGAATTTACCATTAATCCAAAGAGGGCCAAACCATTGAAGCAGGTCCATGGAGATGTAGCTGAGGAGGGGTGAACTCCATTATCAGCTACTCTGTAATGTGTTTGTTGTTTATTATTTCTCTGCAATTTTATTTTTGTACATGTGTTTTTAACAGATAATTAATTTAATGAATTTATCATAAAAGACACTTAAACTTGTCACATAATTGGCTAATTTGAGACGATCCTAAACAAATTTATTTAATACTAATGAGGGAGCTAGCACAGCAAAAATAGTTTTCCCATATTCAGATCAAGTTGGTATCGGAGCTCAGTTTAGCTCATTTTAGCCCTGAGATGGTTTTCCAAGGTTAGCTAGAGAATTAACTGTTGGTTTTGTGTTCGTGCAAAGAGAATTTAACTATGTGCAAGTTTATGTGTGTGAAGAGAAGCTCAAGATTGAGGACTCAACCCTCAAATCACATAAAAGAAGCTTTTTATGCATTACAAGTGTGATGGCAGCTTCATCAAGCATTGTTTCTAATCCATCTTCCTTAGCAATACTCTTTGATAAAGAGATGTTGTAGAAGCTATACATCATGAGAGATATGGTGCAAGAGTTGGTTGAAGATAGGAAGGAGAACACTATGCTTCAAGAGAATTTGATTTCCATGAAGAAAGTGTTAGCACTGGTATTTGCATCCCACCCATCCCGCCTTATTTTACTCTGCTTTCACCTCAACTCCATCATTATCATTGACCTCGCTTTGTTTTTTACTATTTTCATGTTTTTCCCCAATATCCAAACAATTCATTTCATTAGTTAACTTATCCAAGTTGTTACCCCAAACCAAAAATTCATTTACTATATAGCCTAAACTATATTTAAAAACAAAAAAACAAACAAACAAAAAACCCTAGTTTAGCACACAAACCCATTAAAATTCCTTTTAACCCTCAAAAACCATTTAATATAAAGTTTTGTGACTTTATATTAAGCTCTGCTCACCCTCGAACAAGCCATATCATATGTTATATATTAAACATTAAACCACGTTATAATCTTTCGGTGTTCAAACCCTATTATAAAACCTTTTTGCACTAAATTCATTTTATAATACTTACCGCAGCCTTTGCTTTCAAAAATTTCGACATTTAAACATTTCATATATATAACTTACCATATCGCCGCTTAAAACTTTGTGGACCCCTTGTGCCTTTTTGCATATTCATGTGCTACTGCTTCTGAAACGTCGATGCGATTTTACGTGGGACCCTAACCTCCCTACCGCCACGTCACTCCCATCGCTCATCACATATCTCACTGTTGTATTTCCAAAAATTCATCATTGCTCAGCTCCAAATGCGATTTGTGATCGCCGATAACCCTAATCCCCCATTTTTTATCACCAATAAGCCCCCTCCATAGATCTGCGATAAAGTTTGACTTTGAATTGTGACAAGAACTCCCAACTCCGATATGTGATATTCCAATAAGCTCGATCCCCGATATTGTGATAAGAACTCCTAACTACGATCTGTGATTTTCGATAAATAAGCTTTGACCCCAATTTGTGATAGCCTTTGACTTTTTGTTTTGTAATGTCGCAAATCGCAAATCGCAATTCTTACCCCATGTTTCTCATATTAAAAAATATGCCTGGTTGCGATTTGAGATTGACCCCACCTTTGCCTGCCATGTCGCTTACTTTTACCTCCAGTCCCTCTGCTATCCTCCGCCATTTCTGATGCATGTTGCTTCCATGTCTATCCACAAGTTTTGGCTATTAATTCACTTCGCTATTACTCCCACTAATACTCCAAATACCCGTGCCAAAATCTATCCAAATGTTTTAGTATTCAAGTGACTTGCAAATATAATGAATCTGCGCCATAAAAAAAAAAAGAGAAAAGGGGTTTTCTGTTAAAATAATTCTGCCTATTTTCATATTGAAAATTAATGAAAAGGTACTTCGCAACATAAATTCGGAAAGGAAGTGAGTATAAAGGCAACCATCACGACAACAACAATGATATAGTCAGCAAATAAGCAGCGCAGCGCAGGAAAAAGGGTCGATTCAGTTCCAACAATCAGCATATTCAATGAATTTATTAATATTTTTCTAGATTTCAAGGTATAGGTACGCAGGGAGATATCTCCAATTTCTTTCAGATTGAAAATTTGAAGACTTGGGCAAGAAGTTCAGTTTATTTTAAGCAAATAAATAGTTTTATGTTCCTAGAGGTTAGGAATTATCTTTGCTATTAGAAATAATTCTGGATTTGAGATTTGCCTCATATTTTGGAAATTTGTCTATAAATTGCAGAAATCCAATGTAATACAAGTTGGAATTAGTTTGATTTTGCTAGTTGATCAAGGAAACTTTGTACTCAGTTTGGCTAGCTAATAAAGAGGAGTTGCAGCTACTTTTATGGGATACTTGTGGTATTGAATGTCTATCATTGTTTCTTCTTAAGTATCATATGCTTGAAAGTATTGTGTTCATGTTCACTGTCATTTCTATGTTATGATATTTTACAAGTTAGAAATTCAAAATACATGTTTGCACATGCTCTGCTTTGGGTAACTGATCATATTTTGTTCATCTTCTTATGTCTAAGAAAAATACATCTCTTATGGTTTTCTTAGCCTTCTTACAGTTTCAAAACCATTCCATAACAATTCTCTTCAAGTGATTTGCATTGTACACCTTGCCCCATTGATCCCTGAAACCCTAACTCATTTTCCTTGACCTAGCTTTCCTTTACCAAATTCTTTCATCCAGTTATTTCCCCAACCAAATCAATTCAAAACAACCCCCTGCACTCTATATCTAGCCTAAAAACCCTAATTACTCTAGCACTCTTGGATGTGACCCTTTTGTAGAGAGCCCTCTTCGGCTTGATAGGGCTAGCTATCAAGTCAAAATATTGGTTTGTGGCTACCTCTATTGGGATTCCTTCCTCAACCTTGGGAATCTGGCAGAGTGATAATAGAAAGAAAAGCAAGAGCTTCTTGAGAATATGCATGATATGGGTACTCAACTCCATATTTCCAAGGAAATTTTAGCCAAGTATGTGCATGAAAAAGAGGTATGAAATTCAATTTTATCTTCAATTTCCTCTCAAGATGAATGTTTTGGTGTTTTTGAAAGACACACTAGAGGAATACGGTCCAAATTATTGATGAAAATGGGATATGAAGGTAAAGGATTAGGAAAACATGCACAAGGCATAGTTGAGCCAATTTTTGTTGTGGAAAGGCCTAGGTATTTGGGTGTTGGTTATGGAAAACATGATGGAGAATGATCCAAAGCCAAGGGGGCACATGAAGGTGTTCCAAGAAGGACTTTAATTACATGTTCATTACCTCAAGCTTATGAAGATTTTGTTCATGAGGAATGCAAAAGTTTTAAACCCACTTTGAAAGAAGATGCTCATAAGCATGCAACTAATGAGAATGGTAAAAAAGAGGATGTTGAAATATCTAAAGTCATTGAATCCATTGTTGGTATTCCGAAGAGAGCCACTACCTCATAAAATTCACCTCCTCAAGAAGGCGACAAAGGTGAATGTGTAAGGTACAAATCGACCTTTAATCAAGTTGCTTTTGATTATGATAAACATGGAAAATTGTCATATAAGATTTGGAGAAAAGTTGCATGTTACTTTTGTGGTTTGAATAACCATATTGTTTCAAAATGTTGGAAGAAGATAGACATGCATAGGAAAATTTCAAAACAAAGGAGACAGAAAGCCAAAGGTCCAATGGACAATACAAACCATGTTCAAAAGAAAATGAAATTATTTTGCACTCATTTCCCTAAGCAGGGTCATCTTGTAGACAAGTGATCCAACAAGTCATCCATGACATTTGAATAAGGTGGAGAGAGATCTTGACAAGGATGGAAAAGAGGATTCCATAAATGATGTGGGTCAGGATGATTCACATGATGAAGTGCAGCTGAAAGAAGCGCCATCGAAATGGTTTGGAAAGAGATGGTTAGATTTATTAACAAATTAAGGCCTTGAATTTATTTTGATGATTGGTGCAAATCTTGACTTATGAATGAATTTCTTTTCTCTTGAAAGCATGTTGCATGTTGCACGAAGCAATATGTTGGAAAAGTGGAGTATGTTGACTCATTATTATTGTAGCAAAATTAGTTATTTCAGCTCTTTAAGTACTTGTACATGGCAATGGGATTCTTGTACTTTTGATTGTACTTGTGAAAGAGTTGAGAATTGTATACATGCATGAGATTTGTGTGTGTGAACAATGGAATTTTGATATTATCATTGTGCTTGAACATGCATGAGCGATTGACTTGTGATGGTATATTTATTTGTTTATTATGTATGTTTGTCAACTTGAGAATGTTGATCATTTGCATATGCATGAGTGTCAACTTGTGTTGGCCGATTGTGTGTTACATGCATGTCATATCGACTTGGAAGAGTTGAATTTTTCTCCACATATTAAAGGGATTTGTTGACGAATTGTTTCATGAGATGTGAAATTATTTTTGTTTTGGGAGAAGAATTTTCAAGTTATTGAAAAAAACATGTACGATAACTTTTGTTTGACTTGAGAGTCAGTTGTTTGAAGAGGCATGTCTTTTCGACTTGTGTTTGGTCGATGAGTTTGTACATCAAGATGTAAGAATGTATGGCGATGTTACAGGATCTAAAATTTGTTGCTTTGAAGGAGAAAAAGAAAGTGGTCGTCAAGTTTTGTTTCTTGCATGATGTTTTTTCAAGATTAATGGTTGTGCTTGTGACAATATGTCGCAGGATTTTGGAAGGTCCACTCTTGAGCGAGAGGCTCATGGTTACCCTTCATTCTTAAATCATGGCATGTGCAACATGTCGAACTAGAGGATGATGGAATCAAAAAGTAGAAACTGGACAAGATTCCAAAAATATTGCAACCAAAACTACATCCATTATAGACCATTTGATGTGTTGACGCCAAGAAACGAAAGAGATGGCGAATGCATTCTTCCAGATGTGGAATTTGGAACCATGGAGGTAAAAAAATGGTCAATTCTTTCCTTGTGATTACTGATATTGGAACTCATTGTTGTAGTTCACTCAGATAAGCTTAACTTGGAAAAGTGGCTTCCAAGGAGAATATTGCATCAAATTCATGTGTGTGCAAAGGAGGAATAAAATTCTCAATGGGAAGGCCATCAGTAAACTTTCCAAGCACCAAGGGATCGCTTTGGTACAAAAATGTGTTTAAGCAGTCAACAAGCAACCAGCAAGTGTTGGATTGGGTCAACAACAAAAGGAGGACATTGGTTGAAGTGCCAAGCCATTTGTAAGGCAAGGCATGTCAGTGAACCAAAGTGATTTTCATGAGGATTTTTCCAAGTAGAATCAAGTTTATAGAACTTGGGAAAGAGAAGAGTATTCATCTCTCATCATATAACCAACTTTTGTGGGTCCAAAAGCCTGTTAGTGGGAAGGAGTGATCAGAATCTGGATTGGGGGAAAAAATTTGCTAAAAATTCAAAGTGCTCAGAATTGCTCCAAACTAGAATGACCGGATAGGTCTCGTCTCCAGGAATCTGGTACACTTATTTTCATCGAAAACCAATACCGTATGTGAAACTTAGAGCCTACTGTCCACTTGACCATATAGGTGAATTTTCAAAAAAAAAAAAGTCAAACAGGGTCAAAGGGGTCAAAATGGCCATTTCTTTAGCCCAATGGGAAGCTAAAATGTGTCGAGTTGTGTTTGGTCGAATCTCCAAGCTCGTTGGCATTTTTTGGTTGGTTTTTGAAGAACCAATGGGATGCTGACATGTGGCTAGCCTAGAGGCCACCACATGCCCCTCCCAAAGGCCTAATGTTGGTTAATTCTAGGTCAAAATTCATATTGTATATGGAGAAATTTTTTATGTATTGGTGGAAGGGAAGAGGTTGAGGTCGACCCTGCAACCTCCTCCACACAAACCGCATAGCTTACCATTACACCGCACCCTAAGTCTTAATAACCATGGGGTGTGAATTGTATTTGAACTTTTAAATGGTTTTCGACGGAGTTTAAAACGGCTAGCCCACATTGGCACAGGACCATGCGCTCACGACCGTCGCGGAGTCCGAATAATAATGGCGGGATTAAGTTTTTAAACAAGTTTAAATTCCATAACAATGTTTTAAAGCGCTAATCCGATTTTTAATTCATATTTTTGTTAATTGAGAAATTAGCGCTAAGCCTCATTAACTGTGCACTTATCTTAAACTAATATAGCCTTTAATTGCGGATTAGGTTTGGCGGAGTCTGCTATTTTTGGAGCCACCTTCATTTTTAAAACTTAACTAGAGTTTCTCCATATTTGGAGGAGATTTCCTAGGGAAAACTGAAGAAGCCATCATTTTGGCATATTTCGACCAAATTAGGCTCGGAAAGAGTCATTCCTAGATGATTTGGATGCTCTGTGCATGATGGTGTAGGTTGAAGAGGCAGAGGAGGACTTTTGTAAGTTTTTTTTTCACTTTGAAGATTCAAGAAGCCTAGGGCCACCAAGAGAGGAGGTCATGCGCAGTCCACTTGAAGACCATTTTCAGAGCCAAGAGAGTCTATTTTGAGGTTTTTAGGTCTTCTGAATCCAATGGAGTAGGCTGAAAATCCATTGGAGAATTGTAGTTGCATGAAATTATATAATTGAGCATTAATCCAAAGAGGGCCAAGACATTGAAGCAATTTCATGGAGATGTAGCCCAGGAGGGGTGAACTATGTTTTCGGCTACTATGTAATGTGTTTGTTGTGTATTATTTCTCTGTAATTTACTTGTTGTGAATGTTTTTAATAGCTAATTAACTTAATTAATTTCTCATAAAAGACACTTAAACTTTTCACATAACTGGCTAATTTGAGATGATCCTAAACACATTTATTTAATACTGATGAGGGAACTAGCACAACAAAACTAGGTTTCCCATATTCAGATCATCCTGGAGAAATCATTGATAAAAGTAGAAAATTACTCACACCCCCTAAATATTTCGTCGACATAAACCCACATATATCTAAATGCATAAGGTCGAGTATCCCCTACGATCTATTGTCACTCCTTAGAAAATTTTCTTTAGCAAACTTCCCCAACTCACATCCTTTGCAAACCTCATCGTTCTCTACGCTCACCTTTGGAAAACTTGTTACCATCTCATGAATTAATCTAAGTGATTCATGATGAATATGGCCCATCCTCCAGTTCCATATCCCCCTTGGTCCCTTAAATTATTATTGCTAAGTAGTTCCTTCGGAGTGTCGATCTGTAGTTTGTACAACCTACCACTCCTCACCTTGACTATTATAGGTGGCCTCCAATCCTTGTGTTTTAACAAAATCTATGCCCCTCTAAACATATCATTGTATCCTTTGTATTGAAATAATGATACATGAATCAATTTCATCCCCAAGCCTGGCACATGTAACATTTCATGGATAGGTATCTGCTTTCCATTCTCCCTCTGAAATGGAACAATACTTCTGGCAACTGGTTTGCATTTGGACTTATTCCCCATATGAATCTGGAACTTGATGTCCTCCTCCTTATAACTAGAGAAATAATCTTAAACTTTGTCATGTGAAACGACACTCCATTGTCTATATACCACACACCTTGTGAATTAAAACTAGACAGGAAATATATTAACGCAAACTCCTACTCCATCCTACTGGAGAGCTCATATACATTTTCTAAAGCTACTACTTGCTTCTTTCCCTTCTTATTCCTCTGTGGGAAATTGTTGACATAATGTTCAAATTCATGACATCCATAACACTTGACCTTTGATAGGTCCTTCTTCTTCTTCTCTCCTTTTGAGCTTGGTCCCTTGATGGACCCCTTCTTCGCTTTTTTATTCCCTATTAATGCAAATTTTTCCTACTCCCTCTCAATCTTTGGTACCTTGTCACTACTACTGGTGCCATCGGCTAAGGTGAGTCTAAACTTCTACTAATTGAAATCACTCCATAGGCGATCCCAATCTGGAAGTTTTCTTACCCATAAATTACTTTGACGAACATATGTTGTTCCTTAGAAAACCCATTGAGTTCTATATGCACTAGCACATTGTCACTAGGCTTGTCTCCAACCAAAGTTAACTCATCTCTGACAAGTTGAACTCTAGTGAGGTAGGAAGTCATGTCTTCTCCCTTATTCTTCTTCATGGTCCTCAACTTCTCCTTGAGAATCATCTTCCTATTTTCTAAAGGACCTTGGTATAGTTTTACAATGACATCCCACATCTCCTTTGATGTGCCTTTCTCTATGTTATGTGGAGCAATATGGCCCTTGACTCCATCAAGGATCATCCTTTTCATTTTTCCTTCAAGGATCATCCTTTTCACTTTTGAATTCTCCTTATGTAGGTAGCCAAATGTTTTGGATCTATTGGTACGGTAATTACATTCTCCACATACACGTTCATACCATACTCATCCAAAAGGAATGACATCATGTCCTTCGAGATGCCAATGTTTGAAGATCCATCCAATCTTTCCTAATATCATAATCTTGTTGCGACTATTTCCGGGAAATCTGGAATGTAGCGAACTCAAATAAATAGGAGAAATAATTGAAGAAATCGAATTGGGTTAAATCCCTAGACTTTTCTCTTCGTGTGTCTGCGCATATCTTTTTTTTTTCCCTCAAATCTACTCTGGTACCATGTGGAATTTTAATTTTGTTGTAATTACTTGTTATTATTCTCCTATATATTTAGATTATTTGTCTTTTTAAAAATACTTGCGGTAAATATTGAATAAAACACTACTGTAACTCCACAAAAAATGAGAAAATAATGCACACACACATATACAAAAAATGAAAACTAGTACTTTTGGACAAATGTCATTGGAAAACCGAGAATGGAAAACTAGTTTTGTAGATGAGCGTTTTAATTATTAAATTATCCAACAAAAATATTCCAAGTGGTTGCCATAAAATGGAAAACCTCTAGAAAATTATTCTGATCAATTTTGCAATTCTCCTTGACCTTCTAGAAGAAAATCTCCCACTAGAGAAAATTTTTCCTCCCTTTAAATCTTGTTATGGCTTACACATGTGGTCTGGAAGATAAACTTGACGCTCCTGGAAACTCACATTGGCTGGGAAACTTAAGTTGGCCTCCATTGTAAAATCTCAATTTTTATTAGCAAATCAATCCTCCTGTGCAAATCGATCTCTCCTGCAAATTTTACTTTCTCTAGAATTTATCCCTCTCTAAGCGATTCACACTACCTGCTAGGGTAATTCGCTCCCCCTACTGGAGCAAATCACACCACTAGAAAATCGACCTCTCTCTACAAATAAATAGATCTCCAACTCTCCCTAGAAATCACTATGAAGAATCTCTCTAGTAATCTCTATTAAAACCCTTGTTGTTGATGTCATTGCCCTGCCTCTGTGCCCCTATTATCACTACAACTCTATGTCTCAATGTATTGATGTGTTCCCCAAATGACCCATCAATATCATCTTATAATAAATTATTGATGAATCAACAACCATTAGCTAATCACAATTGATGGATAATATCATCTTGACCCCGTCAAGTGACTTTTCTGAAAGCCTTTAGTGGAAAATTTATTTAGCCCAAATAATATTGATTAATTAAGCTTATTTCCCATGGGGTGGTAGGAGAGATAGGGATTCTCATTAATCCCGATGGAAAAATAGAAGAAATATATGCTTGGTGGCTGGGAATAAAGACTAATAATCAAGCATAAGTTTTTTGCCTATTGTTTAGCCTATCTCGAGTGTAGGAAAAAGGAATAAGGGAGGTGTTCATCCTAGGATACTCCCTAATGATAATCAAGCATATGGAAAATAAGACCTCAACACAAAACAACAAACTTAACCAAACTATAAAAAGAATAAAATTAATATAGATTTCTCTAGGAGAAGCCAGGTTTTATCATATTCTAAGAGGGCAAAACAAGGAAGCAGATAGGTAGGAAAATTAGGCCTTCCGACTACTAGAAGAGAAAAGTATGGTAAATGGGCAGGAGGGAAGTTACCAAATCCCCTAAAAAAGTTTCAAATGAAACAAATCAAAGGCAAAATAAGGGCTACTAGAGACAGATAACTAAGAAAAAATATAGAAGAAATCCCAATGAGTTGGAGATTATGGATATTAAAGTGTTGGTTGCAATGGTATTGGGGTGGTGATTTTTTTTATCCACATATCACTTTAGGGGTCTCCCCCCCCCCTCCTTCCCCTATCTGACCCCATGTCTCTACTCTCCCTATCGTATTCCCTCCCCGTGGTCTTTAAATTTTGTCACATAAGCTCTACCATCTCCATTTACCCCCATATTTTTCTCCCTGACTCTAAGAAATCCTATCCCTCGTCTCCTTTAAAGCCTTCCCCATTAATTTGGTTACCCCTTCTCCATATGGGACCTCTCAAACCTTTTCCCCTCAGGCCTCCATCCCTATGCCCATTATATGGTGTTTGTGGCAGAATCTCCATGGATATGGGATGTGGGTCTCAGACACGTGTTGTTCGACGTCACACATGCAAGTCACCTGGAATTACCTCACGTAGGAGTCGAAGAGTCGAGTGATACAGGGCCTGGTGTGAGGGAGGTTGCCGACGCATTCAATTTTGGTGCATGCGAAATCTATAAAACCGACGGTGGAAATTAATCCCACTAAGTAGGAAACGTTAGTTGGTGTGGGATAATCTCGTAACAACTGGTTTGAGGTAGATTCAAAGTACAGAGGAATTATGAAGGTGCATAGGGAAGATTGCGACACGAAGCGGTTGTAGTGTGACGTCAATCGATCTAGTCTCAAGGTCTATTTATGCAGTAGTTTCTGACCTTATGAAAGGCCAATTCTATTATTAAGGTTGGGTGGAGCTAGTTGATGAGGTAGGCTCTGTCCATAAACATGGGCTTTGAAAATGTGTTGTTAATACTTGGTTCTTTCATATGGGTGGTTAGTGAGGAGAAGAATTTGGGAATTAGATTTAGATATTTTGATAATGACAAGGAGTTGTGGGTGATGAATTTTCAGAGTGAATTGGTAGGTGTTGTATGTTACTGGGCTTGTGAACAGTCTATTATTTGGCTTTGGGTCGGGAACAAAGGGAGGAATTGGTAATGGGCGCCTGAGTTCTCTCAGGAGAAGGCTTACGGGAAAGTCTTTATACTTCGGGCCTGCATTAATCTAGTTTACTCAGAGTCAGAGAGGCGTTGTGGGAGTATTGAAAACAACCAGGAGTATGGTGTCTAGGGGTAGGAATTGGGATGTATAAGGAGGGAAATTGGGCACGAAGGTGGCACGAGGTTGAAGCAGGGAGTTTTTGGGGAAGTCTCAAAATCTAAGGGAGTTTTGTGGCTCGCTTCAATGGTGAGAATTGGTAAAGGTCAATGAGCTTCATCAATACAGGATGTAGCGCGGATTTTGGAAGCAGTAGGTGGACAAGTTTGATGTAGGATCCCCATGAAAATTTTTGGGAGAGTTGGTGTTGTTCCCTGGATGGAAGCTCATAGCAACTTAGAGGTGGGGAGTTTAGCCGCTAGGCCATGGAGACGTCACAGACCAAGGTCAAGTCGCCTGCATGGTAGAGGCTGTAAAGGACGCGGGACTGAGTAGGCTACATGTGAGGTATGTGTTTCTGAGCACGAGGAAATCAAGATGGGGATGCAGATAATTCAACATAACATCCACCAGCAACTGCATGATACACTTATCATGCAAAAAAAGCAAATGGAAAAGGAAGAAAAATTATACAAATGGTGGATGAAATCAACGAACTTCGATGTCAACTTGAGGAGCTCAAATTTCTGCAGTAGTGTGAGACCAGGGAAGAGGACATGACAAGACTAAGATTTAATCTCAACATCCTTGCAGAGATGGAGGAATAATCACTTGTGCATAAGCTCTTCTATTTTTTTGTTTATGTAGATATTTTATAGATAAATATCTTTCGGATTAATCACATCATTAGGATTTGGTCAATGTTTCGAATCAAATAATGTGGTTCATCCTCATGATAAGGTGAAAAATTCTATGGAGCTCATTGAATAAATTGTGTGGATGCATCATCGCCCAGAATTAGTCGTTGAAACTAGCCGTTTAAAAACTAGTTGTTAATGAAAAAGTTTATTAGTTATTTTAATATATATTTTATGTTATGTTGTAAATGTATGCTTCTTATGAAGCAATTTTGTCGTTTATATAGCTGTAGGATAGTAGTTTGGAAATATTCTCTAAATTTTGTAAAATGGAAAGGTCTAGTAGTGCAAGAAAAACATATGGAACCTTCAATAACAATTTATGATCAATGTACATCACCTAGTTACTTGCCGATGATGGGCTCAAATTAATACATAAATATACTCTCTATGATTAAAAAAAAACAAAACAAAACAAAACAAGCAAAACAAAACAAACAAACAAACAAACAAAACAAAACAAAAACAAACCAAACAAAACAAAGAAACAAAAACAAAAAAAAACAAATAAACAAACATATTTCCCTAAGTTAGACTTAGGAAAATTAATTAACTACTTGACTAACTCTAAACAAGGCCTTTTCATCCGAAACCTTTTCTGGGTATTAGAGAAAATGTATTCCCTGGCCTTATAGACATAATCTGAGACTAAAAAACATGTCCGAGCTACACAAACTAACATAATCTAGGTACATGGAAATTGCATGCATCCTAGTTGATTTAAACCTCCCTTTAGGGCTTCTTGAGTTTATTTTGATAGGCATGGGGGAAATCACTGACCATCAAATCATTTATTATGAAGGAATCCCATTCAAATGTGCATGTTTTCATGCCCATGGACATCTTAGTGGGGACTGCGAAATTGGAAAGAGCTAGGAGAAAAAATAGATGAGGAAAATTGTGTTGTGTTCAATCTTGCCTCTTAGGTATCCTTTGAGTCACTCCTAGGAAGCTTTTGGACACCAATATCTTGTTCTACCTCAAGGTTTGTAGTCAGTGGAAGTAATTAGGGATGAGGAACCCCAGAAAATCCCTCTCCCATCCAGCCAACAAGTCATTGTTGCTTTAGTGTCTCCTCTAGGATGGGATGTAGGATGTTCAAGCGCAAGGAGGTTCTCTTTTTTGTTTAGGAGGACAAACCCTCAATAGGTATGAATACTTCTTAATTTTTGGCCCCTCAAGTTTCTATATGTTTATTAAATGTTTCCTCTCATAAAATTATGTTTCTTACTCCTCGATGGATCACTTCCCTTTCGGAAACCTCAAGCCCCTTACTGGTATCTCCTTCCCTTTCATCCACCCTCTTTTCTCCCTCACCCCTCCTCTCTGTTTTTCCCCTCCTCCTCTCAAATTTCCTCCCTCTCCCTTTGGTCCCTAGCTTCTCCTAATCTCAAGCCTCTTCCCCTACCTCCTCTCTCACAATAATATCTCCATTCCTCCAGATAATGTTCCCTATCCCCTTCCTTTGCCTCTTATGATTTCCTAGTTACTAATATAGTTAGGGGATTGGGCTCCATTGTGGAACGCCTTCGTTCATCCAACCCTCATGGTCTAAAAACCCTCCTATCGAAGGCAAAAAATCAAGCTTCTATCAAAATAATATATGGGAATAAATCCTCTATATTAAGGGTGCTTAAATAATCTACACTCCCATAGTCTCAAAATGAAAATCCTCTCCCTAAACTATCAGGGTCTTTCCAACCTTAAGAGGAAATTGGCAATCAAAATACTCATAAAACAAACCTCTCAATTTCTATTTCTCTAAGATACTATGTTAGAAGGGGATAAGGACATAAGCATACTTTGGCCTTTACTTCCAAATTGGGAATTCTTAGCCATGAGTGTTACAGGTATATTGGGGGGACTCATCTCTGGTTGGAATTCTTGTTTCATTTGCCTCTCCATTGCTTGGTCCGAAATATCTGGGTTGGTTTTGGATCTTATCTCTTCATATCTTGAAACATCCTTCATTTGTGTCAATATGTATGGACCTTATGTGGATAGGAAAGTATTTTAGGGAAATTTTGTTCTGCTCCCTATTTTTAGTTCTAGAAGAGTCCTTATTGGTGGAGATCTAAACTTCAATTTGGGGAATTCAAAATATTGGGGTCCTTCTGCTAAATTGGATCCTTTGTTAGACTATATTATCACTCTATTGGATGATATGGGACTCAGCAACATCCTCCCCCCAGATTTCTCTACTACCTAGACCAACATAGATCGGGGTTAGCTAGAATCACAAAAGAATTGGATTGTTTCCTTATATCAGATGCCCTACTTAACATTGACCATAAAATCAAGCAATGGACTTCAGTGGGAGGTGACTCAATCCACTCTACCATTCTCTTGGAATTGGAGCCCTTTTTTTCTAGTCCACCATGTCCCTTTAAACTAAATCCATCTTGATTGTAGGTTTCAACTTTTATCGATATTCTAAAATAGAGTTGGAATCACTACTCTCTTGAGCTTCAAGAATCCCCTTCAATCCAATTTTAGAGAAATCTAAAAAAATCAAAGGGTATTATCCTTGAATGGGTGGAAAAAAAGAGGAGTTCAACCCCAATTCCCTCTCAGATATTGAATCCCGGCTACAATATTTTTTGGCACTGGATGCATCAGCAAATGCTCCATATGATCTAAAGGATATAATCATAGACCTAGAAAAGTCCAAAAGGAAGATCCTAATTTAACGTGAAAAATAATGGAGATTAAAAACATGAGCCCTTTGTCTCAAAGCAGGAGGCGAGAATACAAAATATTTCAATCGATTGGCTAACCATAGAAAATCCATCCACACTATTTTGGTGATCAAAGGAGTTGATGGAACTCTAGTCACTTCCTTCCTAGGCATTGCTGCAAAGGGTTGGTCATATTTTAAATCTATTTTCCACCAAGAAGATAAAGGAACCATTGAACAGATATTTAAAGTGGCAAGGATATTCCCTTGGTTTGTTGCAGAAGAGGAAAATGAATCCCTTATGGCAGAAGTTAACAGGTGAGAGTGTTGGAAAAAAAGGATGACTTCTGTTCAAGACACAGGTTCAAGCTCAAGGGAAACAAGATTTCACTATAGTCTAGGACAACACCAACATTTTCACCTTGCTCAAGAGTGCAAAGAGTCTCACCCGAGGCGTGTCGTGACCTTACTAAGATAGAGAGCTAGAACCATAATACCGAAGGGAGACTGCTAACAACTAACTAGAAATTACAATACACAGAGCACATTCATCGCATATGAATCAAGATACAAGTTACCATTTAGCAATTACCAACATGAACATCAAAATTTTGAAATAGCTAAACACACAAATACAAAGCTAATTGTCATACACTTCTTATAATCCACAACTCGGCATTGCTTTGCTATATTAGATCATCAACACATTACATGTTATACTCTGCAAATTTCAACATAATACACCATAATACATTTCAGGCTCTGCATAGCTCCCAGGACACAAAACTCTATTTTTTTCCCAGAATAGTTATCCTTGTGTTGATCACCGAGCGAGCTCTATTTTTCCTTGTTTATCTACTTCTACCAATTTACACTGTCAGTCTTCTCCCCTTCTTTACTCGGATGTTCCCTTGCGCTCCGCTACTTCCCGTCTCCTTCCACGGTTGGCTTTGCTTCTGGGAGTCCTTCTGTTTGTTCATTGTCCCCTGTTTCTGCCATCTCTGCCCTTGCTTGCCTATGCTCCGCCACCTATCTGTAAACTCTCTGCAACCGCAACAGTTCCTTTCCTTTCATAATGGTGCTCTGCCACCTGTTCTTTCTGCCACCTATCCTTCTACAACTCAAAATTGTGTTACTCAAAACAAAGGCCCCAATAGGCCTCGACCACAAGATGTTGACTCGTCCTGAGTCAATTTTTTTCCATTGTTGTGGTCCCCAGTGGACCATTGGTTGTTGTCTTTGGTTGGCCCTCTTCGGCTATCTCCTTCTCCAACTCCATATGTTCTGACTCCCCCTCCTCTGAAAAATGCCCCAACTCTGGAACCTTGTTCATGGCTTCTGTCCCGAGCTGCATGAACTCATTGATCGCTTATTTCCATGTTTTTATCATGGGGTTTGTCTCGCTTACCACCTTGTCATCATGCGTGGAATCCATTGGCTGGGGTAGATCATTAAACTTTGCCTTGAACTTGGGGTCTGCTTCGCAGACCAGCTGTTGTATGGTATTTGCCTTTTTTTTCTGGTTGTCTTCGATCTCAGAGGATGTGCTTTTTTCTTGCTGGGCTTTCTTCAATTGTTTGTATTGGTAGTTGCAGCGCGTTGGCCTGATCATATAGCTGGTTGTGGATGGCTGGATCAGCTATTCCTTTAATCTCAACAAAAAGTTTCTGTAGTTTTTATAATACGGGTTGTGCCTTCATAGTGAGTGAGTTCGAGCATTCATGAATTTTCTCAAGCAGGTTGTATGCTTTTGTGACAGTGATTCCTAGAGTCTCCTTTAGCTTATGCATTTTCTCCTGTCTTTACGATACCTTTTCTACATAAATTGTAGAGGGGTATGATAGTGCAGGTATGGTTGAAAGGGCCTACCTTAGTTCCTAGTTTGCATTGCCCAAATTGGCACATGATGTCTTTATGTGGAAGGAGAATTCGACCACGAGGCAAGCCCAAATTTCTGTTGGTGTGGCCTCGACTACAATAGTGATCATCGGCCACAACCCCTGAAAGTTCTCTGGGATTTGGTCGAGTTGTGGTTGGAGGCTATCCCTCTCTTGCTGAAGTTGATTGTGCTCATCAATGAGTGCCATGACCTATTGTTTCTGTTGTTCATACTTCTGAAGAAGGTCATTATGAAGGTTCTCTACTTGTCGCGCTATTACTTGTATAAAACTGAAAAGTTGGTCGGGTCCCCAACTCTGAAGGTCTCCACTGCTTGTCATCTCAAGACTAGGATTCCTTTCCTGAGCGGTTCGCCACTGGCAATGGAGCGCTCTGATTGGCTTTTTGGAGAGGTGGGTTGACTCGGTGGGATAGTCTACAGTTCAGGAATGTGATAACTGGTGGATGGTATGTTAGTGGGTGGAAATGGTTGTAGTACTAACATGGAATGATGAAATGGATTGAGTGAAGTCTCGGTGGGCGTATTATCAGAAATGGGTGAATCGGTATGGATGAGTAAATATAAAAAGGTACCTGGCTCTATTGTAGTTGAGTTAACCTCGGTTACCTTTGTTGTACCTGAGTTAACCTCTGCTTTAGTGTCAACAACCATTATGGTGTCTGTGGGTATTGCATGCGAAATAGTGGCAGAAGTGGATGGAGTGTGGGTCGAATGGTCTTTGGAAGTGTGTTATGTACGCAATGATGAATTTTGTGTAGTCAGTGATGAGGAAGCTGGTACATTGTGTGTGGATGACGGGTTGGATTGCGGTATAATGGAGGAGGTCTGAGTGCCTACTTTTGGTTCTTCGATGATTTGGATTCCAGTGGTCAATTGCTACCCATGGTCTTCACCTGTGAGTTCCTCTATCTAATCATATTTCATAATGATGGGTGGTTTGGTTGCTTTTCTCTTGCAGAATGGGGCGATGGTTGGCTGCGGGTGTGAATGGAAAGTGGTGGAAGGGAATACAGTGAGGACAGGGGTTGTCAACGATGGAGATTCGAAATTAAGTGTCTGAAATTCATAAAATGAAGGAAATGAAATAGATTTTGTTCCTATATTTCCCATTGCCTTATTGAAATCTTGTACCTAAGTGTCCAGCTTCTGTGTTAAGGGTTGTAGCTGCAATTGCGATATCCTTTGGGTTGTTTATGCTGGCGTCTCTCCCGGCAGGGGGTTCGGAAGCATAGCTACGAAAGAGTTCTTTGGCTCTCCATCTCTGATTTCTACGACCGCTCTCAGCCATGATGAGACCTTTGTGTGGAAAGCTTCCTCCGTCAATTGAAATTTCAATGGTTTCTTATGGAAGGTGACGGTTGCAACACAGTCGGGCCTAATCCATGTGTGGTTATGCTAGACGTCGAACCGTACATGATGTGAATACTTATATAACAGAGTCTTGGGGACTCTCTTCTATGTTTTGACAACGTCTATCATTTTTCGGTACCATTCTGAAAATGCTTCCTCGTTTATCTCCTTGCTACTAGGGTCATCAGACACTCTCCATGGGGTGTACCTGAGAGCCATTGGTTGATCTTGAGTTATCTCCATAAGGGACCACCTCCCTGGTGGAATCCACTTCCACGTACCCAAAGTCATTATCAAGTACCGATATATGAATCAAGTGGCCCTCTTGAAATTATCCTTGCAAGCTTCGAAGAGTTCTTGCAACAAGAAGGCACACCAATTTAATTGTGCTCCCTGCATACAATGCTCTGCAATTGATATAGTGTCGAGGGTACACTCTCCCTTGGTGTAGTACCTCATTGTCTTCCCTGCAATTAAATAACATGAAAATCTAACACTGGGGACATTGATAAGATATAATTTTTTCCCCTCTTCTTGTCTCATATTTCCTGTAATAGTCACAATCTCCTACTTTCATTGCTCTTTTGGATGTATTTTGAAACACAGTTGATACATCATTCCCCATTGTTGATAATCCGGTAAGCCTGTGGATGTCCTCCACATGGATTGGAATATCCCTTCTGAGCCAAAGTGACTCGCTCTCAATCATGCTGATGAGAGGCTTCGTGCATTGCATCACCGCTCTTGTTGTGCCGAACACTGGTAAGCTCCTTAGGTGCAGGATTGTGGACCTCTAGATGCCTTTGAAGTCTGGGTAGACTCTTGCGACTTTGCTTACCCCCTCCTTTACATGGTTCTCAATGTATACCTGCCTCTTTAAAGTTAGGAATTGGAAAGAGTCAGTAAAATCTGTGTCTATCAGGGACGTGTTATCATACCTGCCAACCAATGGCTCTAATTTCTGAATTTTCCCATCGAGCTCTGGTTCAATCACTGAAACTACTATCTTCATCATCTTTCTTATTCTGCAATATACCAGTAATGCTGTTGGTCTGCTATTTTGAGCTCCTGCTGCTATATTCGGGCTAACTGTTATAGTAGTCTCCTTTTCTTGCAATTCATAATTCTCTGGCATTTTGATTTTTTTCTCCTCCATGAAATTTAAGTAGGAATTATGGCACGAATGACGTTGATGTGACTACATAACTAATTAATTTTCCCTAGCTCCCTCTGCGGATACAATCGTGTGGCTATTTACTTGGGTGAGGTGGACTCTGACGCTGCTGACGGTGGCTTCGAAAGTTGGGCGGACGTGACAGCTAATAATTGTTGCCTGATGTGGAAACTTTATTACGAAATGATGTTACTAATTACGGAAAATATTTTTCGAATTTTGGTTGCCCCTACATACTGACACCTATATGATGGTTCATTATGATTTACTGATGGCTAACACACTTGGTCATATAGCCATTATAAACCCCCCCCCCTCAACCACAATTGGTTGCGATATGGTCCCTATGCCGCAACCGAGTGACTCTTTACTTTGCGCAACATGCATCTTATTTTATTGAGACTCCTAACTTATCAGTAGAAACTTTCCTATTTTATTAAATGGATGAAATCCTAACCTATAGCTCATCTCGGTTGCAAGAGAGTTATTGACATCTAATCTACTGACTCCTCTCAGGTGCGAGAGTTATTAAAATCAAAATTGTGTTGTCTATTCATGGTAGGGCTTTAGGCATGCCCCATTCACCCACCCTGGTAGTATCTCTCCATCGAGTTGCGAAGCTCTATGACGTAGAATGGTCCCATCCAATGCATCTGGAGTTTTCCTGGGAATTTTTGGAACTTACTGTCATAGAGCAATACTTTGTCGCCAATCTTAAATGTCTTTCGTTTGATGTGGATGTCATGCCAAGATTTTTGTTTCTGTTTCTACACCGATTGATGAAAATCTACACGAAATCTTGCTTCTTTTGATTCTTGCAGTTCATGAAGACATGTTGATATGGATCCTTCCTCGGTCATTTATGTTGTTGTAGTAATTAACAAACCAGGGACAATAAAGTCTACTGGTACTACTACTTCTTTCCCATACACAAGCTGAAATGGCGTCTGGTTGTGTAATCGTTTACAGTGGTCTTGTATGCCCATAACATGGTTGGTATTCATTTGTCCCAGTCATTGCGATTAGCATTGTAGATCTTGGTTAAGCCCTTCTCCAAGATTTTTTTGAAAGCTTTAATCGTTTCGTTCGCCTATGGGTGATACAGACTGCGCTTGTGGTGCTGTATCATGAAGTTTTCTAGTAGTGATTTGACCATGGCATTTATAAAGTGTGTGCCTTGATCACTTGTCAAGTTCCTTAGACAACCAAATCTACTAATGATGTTTTCGAAGATAAACCTGGATGTTGTATCTGATGTACAATCCTTTACTGGTGCCGCCTCTTCCCACCTATGTTAGGTATTCAGTTGCGGTGATTATGTATATTGCATGTGAGTGGCGCGCAACTGGTGTGATGGGCCCTACAAAGTTGACAACCCATTTTTCAAATGCTTTCATTGCTCTTACGGGCTGTAGGGGTAGTTCGTCACAGTGGGAAGGTTTCCTTGTTCTTTGACAGACATCGCATTTCTTCATGTACTCTTTGTTGTCCGTGTGCATTGTAGGCCACCATAGTCCTGCCTACAATATATTTCTTGCAATAGGCTTTGCTCCCACATGGCCTCCCGCCACTCCACTGTGAAATTCCCACAAGATTTATGCTCTTTCGTGATCCAATACGCATCTTCGCAGTATTTGATCCAATCCCATTTTGTATAATTGACCTGCTATGAGTTGGTAATCAGTTGCTTTGACAACCAAATGCCTTCTTTAAGTTGTTGTATATTATTTTGGGCATTTTCCTATAGCCAGGTACATGGCTATTTTCTCCAGATAATCGAGGATGGCTTCTATTCTGAAAAGGTATGCATTTGGTGGCTGGTCATCAAGTGGTCCTCCATTTTCCCGATTCTCCAATATTGATAGATGATCCGGTCCAACATTTAGTCTCCCTGGATTTATTATGACTTCAAAAGTAAACTCTTGGAATAGCAGAAGCCACCTACAGATTATTCCCTCCAGAACAGGTTTATTTAATAAATATTTTAATGCGAAGTGATAAAAAAAAAAACTTAAAAGTACCTCCAAGCAAATAGTGAAGGAATTTTTGCAGGGAATAGACTATCGTCAGAGCTTCCCTTTCAGTTGTCATGTAATTCTTCTCCGTCGTTGACAACTTTATGCTTGCAAAGTATACTGGATGGTCTATGTTGCTTTCTCTTGTTTGCGCTAGCACAACTCCCAAAGCAATACTTGAAGCATCAATGTGCACATGGAACTACTTACCTAGTTCAGATGAGTCAGAATAGGTGCACTTGCTAATTTCTCCTTTAGCGTGTCCAACTCCTTGCTGCATTCCTCATTCCATGTAAACAATTTTGTCTTTCGTAACAGCTTCTCTAATGGTGATGTTATCTGTGCATAGTTGCGGATAAACCTTTTGTAGTATCCTATGTGTCCAAGCAACAATCTAAATTGTTTAACATTATCTGGGGCTCCCATATTTACAATTACCACCACCTTGGCAAGGTCCACACATACTCCTTGTTTACAGACAACATGTCCCAGTAATGTTTCGAACGGTACTGCAAATATGCACTTCTTCAGGTTAAGTGAGATCTGAAGCTGTCTGCACCAATCGAACATTATCCGAAGGAGGCTTGCGTAATTCTTCAACAAACTATACACTGTCCAGTCATCCATGTATACTTCTAGAAACTTGTGGATATACTCTCTAAAATTTGTTATTATTGTTATGGAAAATACAACTGGTGCATTCTTTAATCCAAATGGCATCACGTGATAAGCATAGGATCCCCACTCAGTAGTGAACGTGGTTTTTCTTTTATCCTCCTCTGTTATTCAAACTTTATGATAGCCAGAGAATCCATCTGTGAATGAGTATGCTTCATTTCTCGCCACGTTATCTAGGAATTCATCTCTAAATGGTGTTGGGAAAGGATCGTGGATACACGCATTATTCAGACTCCTATAGTCTACACACACCCTGATTTTTTATTTCTCCTTTTTATTTTGTATCACTATTGGACTAACCCACTCTGCCTCCTCAACTGGAAAAACCAATCCGGCGTTCAACATCTTGTCTATTTCTACTTTGAATTTTTCTTTCACCCTTGGATTGAGGCAGTAAGGTCTATGCTTTATTAGTCTAGCATCATGTTTTAGTATTATCCACATCTCCCCCAAATCTCCCTTGATGCCTTTTAATTCTGCTACAGAAGACGGGAATAGATCTTTGTAATCCTTCAGTAAGTCAAAGATTTATTTGGTGGACTCTTCATCCCAATAGTCCTTTATAGATGTTATCTTGGGTTTCTCTTGGCTGCCAATATTCTGTTTCTTTTTCCTTAGGTGTAAATGGTGCAGTCCTTCAGTGGTAGTTTCCTCCTATAATTCATGCTCTCCCTCCTTTTCTTCGATTGACAAATGTCGAAGATTTTCCAAATCATCGTCATCTATCTCCTGGTCTATTTTTATGTGTGTTACTACTTCCTAATAGTTAGACTTGGCCATTTGATCTAGTACAAGTGTTTCTTCAGTTTCTGCAAATTCTGAACAAAACAGAATTCTTTTGATTTCCTGCAGGGTCTCTATAATATGTTCACTATATCCCTTGAAAGAGAAACTCTGCGTAAACCTTTCCGCTACTGTCTCCCAATTTTCGTTTTGCCTCTTCTTTTCTTCTGTTAGCTACCAAGCTTGCGGGATGGTATCTAATGAATGTATAAAGTTATGCACCCACAGGGATTTCGGGTATTTATCTCTTTCCCACTTGTATTCACAACTTTTTATATGTACTTGGGGATCTGAAACTCCTATGTATATCTCTTCTAGTTGCGGTCCTGAAGACACTTGAAATATTGCTTTTAGTGCCTTTTCTAACTCTTCCCATCTATGGAGAGAGTTGCGATGATTGGCCCACCATCTTGTTGAAGTGGATTGCAACGCCACATCCATGAGAGGAACTTTATGCTCCTCTAGCACATTATCTTCAACTTTTATAATAAAGGTATTCACAGTTGGATGTTGGTATGGGTGGGGTAACCCCTTACCTCTCTTTCGATCCAGTTAACTCTGCGAATAGCACCACATCTTCTTGTATTGATCTCGTACCCACCTTGCTACCAATCGTCCCATGCAACTTCCGATCCAACGTCGAAACTTTGAACACTTCGCCAACTCTCTGTTCCTCCTGTTGTAGGGTTAATATAATCTTCTCTCTTGCCTATTTTCATTTGGTAAAGTTGATCGAGAAGTTCTGCATCTTCTCTGTTTTCGAAGGTTTCTGTATACCGGGGTCCTTGATAGGGATCTAATGGTTGGACCACTCTGACTTCATCGTCTTCAAATATCATATGCTCTTTATTCAAATCAATAACTGCATTATTTTTGAATTCCCAGTCTATCCCCAACAGGGCTGGGTATGGGTCCTTATCTCCCATAATATCGATCACTTCAAAATCTGTGTAAGTTTTTACTCTCGCAACATCTACTTCAACCTCTTCCAGCCTTCCTACTGGTACAATGCAATACTTGTTCGCCATTCTTAGCTGTATAGGGGAATATGACAACTTTGGCTTTCCTAATTCTTCCCATGTCTTTCTACAAAAAATATTCACATCTCCTCCTAGATCAAACATTTCGTCTCTTTTTTGAAATCCCGCAACTTGAGAATTTATGTGAAATTCCTTCCTCTTTCTTCTTTTGTTTCCTTTCACTCTTCTTATATACTTTTCTGGAAGGTTAGTGTTAATTGAGTCCTCATGCTCTGTCCCTCCTTCTACTATTTCTTTCAAATTTTTCTTTAACTACTCCAGCATATGTCCATCATTTACAATCTTCAAGAACAGTCAGAACCATTCTTATATTGGTGTTCTTGTGGTAGTCATTTTTTCTCCTTCTCTGGCTGCTTGCATTAGTTCCATATCCTTGTGGCTCACCAGCTTCGAGAATGTTTCCAGTGCTTCTTTAAAGTACTCTCTCTGTCACTTTGGATTAAAAATCTTCTTTGGGGATGCTATTTTGACTAGATTTTTCGATTCCATCTCTCGTGCATCCTCCCCAATTTTCTTCCCTGCTCGGGTTATTATTGCCACACTCGGTAGAGGTTATGTCTCGACTACTCTTGGCTCTGCATTGAAAAAACTGGCTCCCCGTTGTCTAGTTCTCTATTCCCATATTTTGATTAACTCTAGACAGTCTTTAGTGGTATGTGCACTCACTCGACATTGGGAACACCATGGTCATATTTGTAGCGAACACTCCCTCGCTACACGACCTTCTTGATCACAATTGTAACCCCTCAAAGGTCCTCTTCCTCCAATCCTACCCCCTCGCATTCATGATCCTCGTCATCCTCTCGGAGTCTCATTTACTCTGTAGCATGATCTATCCAGTCAGTTTGTTAATGCATTAAGGGCCTTGGACTGTTCTGTATGATGAGTTGTTGAAGCACAGAATTCATTGTAGAAGTTATTTAGGAAATTTGAATATTTTTGTAGGATTGGACATAAACATGGAGGATGACCAATACCTTTACATATTTCACAGTATTATGTTGTTGTTTGAGTTTGTTGATTAGGAAACCCTGGGAAATGGGGTTGCATCTGGTACAGTCCTTGAGTATTTACTTGTGCAACTCCTCCCACTGGTGGGGCTCCTTACGCTCCTGCCGTCGAAGTCCCAACTTTGGCTCCCCGGAACCTCGAGCACTCTGTAACTACATTTCCCTCCAACATAAAATGTGTGCACCACACATTGGGTCACGCCAATTGGATATCTTTGAGATTTTCTGTCAAAATTGCTATTTGATGTTGCAATCTCAATATGGACAGATCTTGAGCAGCTACTCCCCCCATAAACTCCTGTAGGTAGCCATCCATTGCTTCTATTTTCATTGCTTGCTCTAGTGCATCTTCAAGGGTATCAATCTTTTGTTGGGTCAATGGTGTTCTTGTCAAGCGTAAGAGTGCTTTAATGAACCAATACCGTTGGTGATTTGGATCAATTGGGTAACTCATTTTCCTGATTGCATCTTTGAACCTTCTCATTAGATCCCAAGTTGTTTCTCCTTACCTCTGCTTAATCTCCCATAGTTCAGACAATCCTTGTTGATTAGTCCGAGGGAGCTTGAATTATTGTACCAACTCTCTTTTAACATCATCTATAGCTGGGTCCTGGTGTACTTCTAAAGATTTGATAAACCAGCGTAATGCTATTTCTATTAGGGTGGTTTGAAATTCAATTAATTTAACTGCATCTGGTGTCTGACGAGCTCTCCAAATTGCTTCGCACAAATACCAATGTTGCTCTTCATCATCATTACCCTTTCCAGAAAATTCTGGATATCGAGCAAATGATCCTTCCATTTGTACTTGTGTGGGTGGGACTAATATGAATCCTCTAAGCTCTCCAAATTTCTTCGCACAGATACCAATGTTGCTCTTCATCATCATTACCCTTTCCAGAAAATTTTGGATATCGAGCAAATGATCCCGCCATTTGTACTTGTGTGGGTGGGACTAATATGAATCCTCTACTTCATGGCTGAGAAATTTTTTGGCTAGTACTACTGCTAGCGGCTATCTGCACTGTAGACTGAACACTATACAACTTGTTAGACTTTTGCAACTTTATCAAAAACATATCAGGCGGGTGGTAAAGTACCAGGGGAAGGTTAGGAATATTGCTACTTGAAACTAGGGGAATAGGATTACCTTGTGCTATGGTTACCGGCCTCTCTCGGAATAGTTTCTCCATCAAAACATGCAACTCTACATCAGACTCATCCTCTAGGCGTGCATCCTCCTCTTCATTGGACTTCTTTCCTTTCTCTCTTCGGGAAGGGCTTATGTGAACCTGTATTACTTCCTTGGTGGACCTGTCCATTCCTTTGGGCCCTAGTTCATCTTCTCTCCTCCCTGTCATCTGTGGTGCCTCTTCTCCCTGTTGTATACTCCTCTTCTGCTTCTCAAACTCCCATATTTCCCTCTCCCACCACTTCTCAGCGATTAGCACCCTCCGATGTGCTCTCAACTCCCTCAACCTACTGGAAGTCCCGGCGTCCATATCCCTATTACCCTTCTTCCCTTCTTCGTAACATATTTCCTTCAGTTCCTTCCCACAGTAGTGGAGGCTTAAGTTTCCATCACGAGACTTTGGAAGAGCATTAGTCCCTCTTCCACCATTAACGCTTTAATCCACAACGGCATTTCTCTCAACAGCTTTCCCCGCAACCCAGACTTAAATATATCTTATGCTTTTGTAAAAGATTGATAACACTCAGCTGCAAACTCTATGATGTATCCCTCCAAGGTAGTTTGCACCCAAAATTCTACTACTCAGGTTAGCTTTGTATCTAGTCTGTGTAATGTCGTCAGATTTGTATGCATCCAACTGCGATGGGATCGACGCAACCCTACAGAAATTGGTTTAATTTTGAGTTTTCGCAACTAGTTATGCAGCTCTTAAGGAATTTCCCCCATAAAATTTCGTACAAATAACTCGTTGAATCAGAAAACAGAACTTGATCCTTGACAGTCCTTTCCTTTTGTTGTCGGAGCTCTGCATGTTGCGATATGAACTAATCTACGTGATTATCCCACCAGCTATGCAATTCCCTTTCATAGATCTTCGATACCATGATCTAGATCTCGAGTAAATTTTCAAGTCTCAGTAATGGAACCATTTGTTGGCAAAAAATGATGACTTCTGGGTAAGATCCAAGTTTATGCTCAGGGCCAACAAGATTTCGCTGTAGTCTAGGACAACACCGACATTTTCACCTTGCTCAAGAGAGAAAATAGTCTCACCCGAGGCATGTCGTGACCTTACTAAGAAAGAGAGCTAGAACCATAATAGTGAAGGCATACTGCTAACAGTTAACTAGACATTACAATACAAAGAGCACATTCATCGCATTTGAATTAGGAAACAAGATACCATTTAGCAATTACCAAGATGAACATACAAAATTTGAAATAGCTAAACACACAACTACAGAGCTAATTTTCATACAGATCATATAATCCACAACTCAGCATTGCTCTGTTATATTAGATCATTAGCACATTACATATTGTTGAGCCCCAAAGATGTCCTTCTTTTCCACCACATTTCACTTCATTTCCTTTGTCCCTCATCAATTACAGGCTTGAATGATCAATAGGATTTATTAGGATTACTTTAAGAATGTATATAATGACTAACTTGCTATGTTTTCATGATTTTGTTGTTGTAGTAATTTTTGACTAGACTCGGCTACAGAACGCAGTCATTCTGTAGCCAGTCACCTATTCTGCAGCTATCTTCATGTTCACGCAGGTTCCAGGTGTCACCTCAAGGAAAAACGCATATGGTCGTATTCCACATCACTCCCCCATCATTTCTTGCTCTCCACGAAGTCTGAGCTCGATTCTACAGGTGGTTATGCACGTGGGAAACCAAAACTAGGAGATAGACTTCTAATAGGACAAGGACTGTACAGATGTCCTTAATCATAGTACGAGGCCACCACCAGAGTCCTAGTTTGATTTTAGTTGGAAAAGACATTTATTCCTGTTTTATCTCAAAGACAGTTATGTAATTTTGTTATAAGTATGGCTCAGGAGACCGAGAAACAGCTAGCTAGATTTTGTTTTATTGCTAGATCTTGGAAGACCATAATACTCTGTTTTGAATAATTTCTCCTTTAATGAAAGAAGAATCACTTTATTGCAAGAGCTGAGTCAATATTGAGTATATTTGCGTGCTAATCCGGTGGTAGAGGGCCCCTGCTACCTGAGAAGCTTTGCTCATATGGTTTAGATAAGTAACTTAGCCTTGGTTCATTCCTAGTTTAATCAATTTTCTGAACTTTGTGTTTTTATACTTACTTGCAGTGGATGCCACAGTCAGTCTTATCCTTACAAAATATTCCAAAATACCACTAACATTGGATGGGATATAACTGTAGTATTTTAGGAGTTAATTGCGTTTTTTTCCGAAACTTTATGTTTTATGCTCATTTGCATTGAATGATACAGCCAGACTTGTTTTTACAAACTATTCCAAAATATCACTCATATTGAACGAGATAGGGCTATATTATTTCATAGAATTAGTTGCATTTTAGTTCAGTTGAAATAATTCGGAGGTAGATGTCACTCTAGTTTAATTCTATCACTATATTTCAAGTTTGATAATGGCACTCTAGTTCAACTCTATTCACTGTATTTTAAGTTAGATTAGTGGCATTCTAGTTCAGTTCCAATTCACTGTATTTCAAGTTAGGTTAATGGCATTCTATTTTAGTTGTGATCATTATGTTTCAAGTTTGATCAATTGCATTCTAGTTCAGTGTTATCCATTGTTCTTTAAGTTGTATTAACTGTCAAAATTAGACTTCACGGCCTTCATTGTTTACAAACTACTCTTGTTCTTACTTTCTATTAATGCATCATCATATGGACATGAATTAGTGATATCAGTTTAAGGCCTTGATTGTTCTACAATCTTTTGTAATTTTAAAAATAAGCCTTTTCCCAAAAACTATTCTAGAAAATCTCTAACTTTCGAATGAGGCTTAGTAGTGACAAGTTGAGCTGCAAAATGGATTAATCTTAGCATTACAAGTTAATTCAGAGTAGAAATCTTATTGTGCTACAAATAATCTTTTCCAATTGTGTTCCAATAAAATTTTAGCCATGGATGAGATTCTTTGTAATATCGTAAGATGATTATTTACTTAGGAGAACCTCATTTGCACTAAACTTGTCCTTTTCTCAAGCTATTCCAATATATTTTTAATGAATGAATTGGATGAGTTCATGTTATGAGTTATTGAGTTCATGTTGTGATTTATTTCCTTGCTATGAGTCATTATCAAACTTTGCATTTTATGTTCTTTAGTATAGGTTTTGCTCTGTTTTTAGTGTGACCAACAACTGTTCTTTTTCAACATTTAGTTCTTTTCCTTCTTAACATAAAACCACAAAACCAAAAACATCATAAAAACACTAAACACAATGTAGTGAGAAATAGATACCTAGGCACATATAGTGCACCTCACTTCAGCAGTTTACTAGCCCTGGTTGACAATTTATGACCTCAATTTAGGAACACTAAGTTGAGCACACATTTTGGCGCCGTTGCCGGGGAAGTGAAAACTAGGTAGTTTTGTTTCTTACCTCCCAAAAAAATGACATGCGTAGAGAAAGAGACTCAAGGGGTAGATTCATAAGAAGCAGAAGCTTGATTCCTAGAACACCACTTGTTTCACCAAGACCAAGAGCCATCACATCTTCAACTCAAACCCACATTCCATCCTTTACTGATCCTAGACTCTCAGAGGACTTAAGATCAGATATTCCATCAGAAAGACCTTCCACTTCATCCATTGAACCTGTCTTAGAAGAAGATTCAAGGATCCCTGCTAGAGGCACAAACTCTTCCACTTCCACAAAAGAATCAACTATGGTAGAATAAGGGGGAGGAGGAGTCTTTAATGGAGAACACACACTATTTGGAGGGGGTAGAGGTAGAGGTAGAAGAGAAGGAGGTAGAGGTGCAGAAGGAGAAGGAGACAGAGGAAGAGGTAGAAGGGAAATGGGAAGCTCTTTTTGGTTTCCTATAGTAGATGAAGAAACCAATGCAACTATGAAAAAAATTTCACCCTCTGTCCTTCCAAACTTTTAAGGACTTAAAACTGAAGATCCTGAAACCTTCCTATTTGAATTTGAAGTCCTATTTAGAACCTATGACTACTTACAAGATGCCCAAAAACTTAAATTGTTCCCTTCAACATTGAAAGGAGCAGCATTAAAATGGTTTATGAGTTTGATCAACAGTTCTATTAGGACATGGGAAGACATGAAACAAGCATTTCTAGAGAGGTATTTGGATTATTGTATGCCAGTAGACCATAAGGAGGAAGTGTTTAAAATGTTACAAAAAGAGGATGAAAATCTGGAAGATTTGTTGGAGAGATTTAACTACAACATCAAAAGAGCAAAAATGGAAAACTTAGACCAAGACACCTTGAAAGCTCTCTTGTTGAAGACAATTAGGGATGAATGGTTAGATATCCTTAACATGATGGGAAAAGGGGATATATCTCAGCTTACATTACCTGAAATAGTTGAATTATGTATCAACCTTTCAAGAGGAAAATCTAAAACTGTAAAAGGACCAAGAGACCCTGCTCTTGCAAGGGCAAGTAAGTCTGCTTCTGGGACAGTAAGTAGGGCAGAAATAGGACATATGCTTGATGAATTCAAATCTGATATCTTAGGGAGTCTTAGTGAAAAAATAGACACCTTTAAGTTACAAAACAAGGAAAAATCTGAATCTGTTGCCTTAGCAATCTTTTTTCCCAAATGTAGAAAGAAACATGCCTTGAGAGAGTGCCCTTTGGATGCAAAAGTTGTAGAGACTTGTGTAATTTGTTCAGAAAAACATGAGACCAAGAGTTGTCCTTCACTTCTTGGTCTTAAAGCTGTCTTTCAAGAAGAAACTCCTACAAGTTCCATAGAATCTCTCAGTTTTGTCTCTAGGAGGCCTTGGCAAGGACCTCAAACACAAGGATTTCATGATCAGATGTATAATCAACCCCCACCAAATTGAAATTCTTGGCAGAAACCTTGGTATCAATTTCAAAATCAATCACAAACTTGGGTGAAAAATCCCTATGGAAGATACTCTCAGTATTACCAATATCCACCATATCCACATTTCCCTCCTCAAAAAAATTTTCAACAAAATCCTCAAAATCCACAACATCAAAATCAACCACTTCCATTACCATTTCCTCAGAAAACAAATCAGTTGCCTGCCCAACCCATACCAAACCCCAACAATAAAAATCCTCAGAACACATACATGATAGAAGGCCAACAGTTTCCAACTTATTTGATCACTCCTTTTTACCTTAGTGATGTTCAACTTAGGTCTGGAAGAATACTTAAAAAGAGGAAACCTTCTGTAATCATACAAGAGCAAGACAATTCTGAGGAAGATTCTCTACGGGTAAATAAAAGTCTTGAAGAAAACACAACTTTATAAGACTCAAACATTGAAAAATCAAAACAAAAAGAACCAATAATTTCAACTCCTATATTAGAGCAGCCATCAACATCCACTTCTACACCTCCCTTTCTAGAAAGATTACAAATTGATAGGGGTGTAGAAAAAAAAATTATGGTGCCTAATTATGATTTCCTAGATGAGCTGAGAAATGTTTGTATTAAGATCCCATTATTACAAGCCATCAAGGAAATTCCAATCTTAGCAAAAACAATAAAGGAGTTGAGCATGAAGAAAACAAGAAAAAGAATAAGAGAGATAAAGAAAATTCATCTGGCAGGAAAAATAGCAAATATCATGATGGGTAAGATTTTTATTCCAAAGTATCTAGACCCAGGAAATCCAGTTGTTAAAATTCACATCAATGGAACTGAGATTCAAAACACACTTATTGATTTAGGAGCAGCAATAAATATTATGAGTAGACAAATCATGGATAAACTGAAACTTCCTAATCTTCTTTTTACACCCACATTATTATAATTAGCAGACAGATCTGTGATCAAACCTGATGGGGTAATAGAATACATTCCAGTGTCCCTAGATTCTTGGGAATATCCTATGGATTTTATGATCCTAACTCCTAAGAATAATCTAGGAGGGCATCCTATATATTAAGAAGACCTTGGTTAGCTACAGCTGATGCTTTCATTAGTTGTAGATCCGGTGATATGTACATCTCTGATGGTAGTTCAACCAAGAAATTTACCTTGTATCCTCCAGCAAGAACAATTACAGAATTAGATGATACTCAATGGATAGAGGATGAAGAAGACTTACAACCTCTCTTCACAATTTCAGAAATTAGTGAATATAGCCAGATTTTGAATACCTTAGAAAACTTTGAATCCTCTTCGGAATACAAACATGAACAATTTCAAGAAGAATCCAACATTGAGTTTTTATCATCAAGGCAGATGTCTCTTTATTCCATGGATAAATTTGGCAGCTCTACAATTGAGATATTTCCAGGAAAAACCTTAAACATAAACAAGAACTTAGAGAAATCTCAACAAGAAGAGCTAGTCAAGATTTTACAGAGACATTCTTCTGCATATGCATGGGAGTACACTGATATGAAAGGGATAAGCCCCAAGACTTGCACTCATCACATCTACATAGAGGAAAATTGTAAACCAATCAGACAACCTCAGAGACGGATGAATCCAAATCTTACGGAGATTGTTAAGGAAGAATTGCAGAAATTGTTGAATGTTAACTTCATCTATCCCATTTCAGATAGTCGGTGGGTTTCTCCGTTGGTAATTGTGCCAAAGAAAAATGGTAAATGGAGGGTATGTATTGACTACCGGGAATTAAACAAAGCTACTCTTAAAGATCATTTTCCCTTACCTTTCATAGATCAGGTGTTAGATACATTAGCTGGCAAAAAGTACCTTTCATTTCTAGATGGGTTTAGTGGTTATAACCAAATTCAAGTAGCACTTGAAGATCACGACAAAACCACATTTACCTGTCCTTGGGGTACCTATGCTTACCGAGTATTTCCATTTGGACTATGCAATGCACCCACAACATTTCAAAGGGCAGTACTAGGAATCTTTTCAGATCTAATACGTGATTGTGTAGAAGTATATATGGATGATTTCACAGTTTATGGAAACACATTTGAAGAAGCCTTAACAAACTTGGAAAAAGTTTTAAAGAGATGTAAAGAAGCAAATCTTTCACTTAGTCATGAGAAGTGTTTTATGATGTTTACTGAAGGAATTGTTTTAGGACATCACATTTCAGGGGATGGAATTAGAGTTGATGAGTCAAAAGTTGAAGTCATCTCTAACTTATCTATTCCAAGTTGTCAAAAATATGTTAGGAGTTTTCTAGGATTTACAGGATATTATCGAAGGTTTATAGAAAACTTCACCAAGATAACATCTCCACTTTTCAAATTACTTACCAAAGACTGTGAATTCAAGTGGAATCCTGATTGCCAGTTAGCCTTTGAGACCCTGAAAACAAAAATCTCTGAAGCACCTATTTTAAGGGGACCTAACTGGAAGTTACCTTTTCATATTTCAACAAATGCCTCAGATACAGCTTTAGGAGCAGTATTGGGACAAAAAGACCTGATTCCTTATGCCATCTACTATACAAGTAAAAATTTGACTCCTTCAGAGTTAAATTATACTGTAACTGAAAAAGAGTTTTTAGTTGTTTTTCATGCCATAAACAAATTCAGACACTATATAACAGGCTATGAAACTTTTGTTCACACAAATCACTCTGCAATTAGATATCTAATGAAAAAATCAATTACTAATGGCAGAGTCATAAGATGGTTATTGCTTTTACAAGAATTCAACATTACCATTCTAGATAGGCCTGGAAAACAAAACACAGTAGCTGATTTCCTATCTAGACTCCAAAACATCAAAGACAATACTCCAGTTGAAGATCAATTCCCTGATAAATATCTTTTTGCAATTTCTACACAGACTCCTTGGTTTACTGACATTGCTAATTATTTATTTTTAGGAAAATTTCCTTCAATAATGAATGCAAGAGACAAAAGGAAGATCATTTATGACAGTGCAAAATATTCATGGGTTGCTAATGAGTTATACAAAACAGGTCTAGATTTTATCATTAGGAGATGTGTTCGGGAAGATAAAATGCCTGAGATCCTCAAGGCATGTCATGATGAACCTTGTGGCGGACACTTTTCTGATAAAATAACATCTTATAAGATCCTTCATTTAGGATATTATTGGCCATCCCTTTTTAAAGATGCTAAAGAGTATATCAAAAGGTGTGACAGTTGCCAAAGGGTAGGGAAACCTTCTCCTTCAGGTGAGATGCCATTGCAGCCTCAGGTACGTATTGAACCTTTTGAAAAATGGGCTTTAGATTTTGTAGGACCTATTAGTCCTCCATCAAGACAAAAGAAATATATATTAGTTTGCACTGATTATGTTACTAAATAGGTAGAGGCCAAACCATTAATTTCTGCTACTGAAGCATCTGTAGTTAATTCTCTTTTTGAGGATATTTTTACTCGTTTTGGTGTCCCAAGGGAAATTGTTACAGATCAAGGAGCTCAATTTACATCAAAGCTAGTGGAACAAATGATGGAGAGGTACAAAATCAGACACAGAAAATCTACTCCTTATCATCCACAAGCAAATGGTCAAGTGGAATCTACCAATAAAGTCATTGAAGGGATCCTAACAAAGATTGTCCATTTACATAGAAGAGATTGGGTAGACAGGCTTCCTGAAGCTTTGTGGGCCTATAGAACTACATGGAGAAGCACAACAGGTCATACTCCCTATGAACTTGTTTATGGAAAACAAGTTTTGTTTCCCATAGAGTTTCAGATTCAAACTTTTAAAATGGCATTTCAGCTAGGACTTGATCTAACAGAGGCACAAAAACACAGATTGGAGCAGATTAATGAATTGGATGAGATCAGACAAGATGCAGTTCAGAAAACAAGTATATTCCAGCAGCAAAGGACTAGATGGCATGATAAGTATATCAAGGAAAAGAAGTTCAAAGAAGGTGACTGGGCTCTCTTGTTTGATTCAAAGTTCAAAGATTTTCAAGGTAAATTTCAAACACATTGGCTTGGACCATATGAAATTGTGAAAATTTTTGACAATGGAGCAATAAAAATCAGGACAATAGATGAAGAAGAGGTCACTTTTCTTGTAAATGGTCATAGATTGAAGTTGTATCATAAGCCACTTTCAAGAGAAGAATTTGTCAAGAGATTTCAGGAAAATAGTGATGTGAAGTTAATGAAGAAGAATTTTTCTTCTTCATCAACTTAGTTGAATTTTCTAAATTCAAAAGCATAAATAAATAAATAAATAAAATTAAAAAATAATAATAATAATAATAAAGTATAAACATGAAAACTAATCACTGATTAGCATGTTTATACAGAAAAGATAGAGTGAAAATCAGAATCTTTCTGACACTTTATCTTTTCAAATTTTTTTATTTTTTTATTTTTTTATTTTTTTTATTTTTTTCTTTTTCTACAAGCAGCTATTACAAAATCATAAGTGCAAACCCATATTTCACTTATGATTCATTTCATTCCATTCATCCATACTCCATTTCATTCCATTCATCCATATTCCACTTCATTCCATACTTCATTCATTTCATTCCATGGTCCACCTCATTTCCATCTCAAAGTTTTAAGATTGATTTCTTTCTGCAATTGAATAGTACAAATCATAAGTTGCAGGTCACCTTCCATACTTCACTTTACTTCATAATTGTGATTCATTTCATTCCATTATTCACTTCACTCATACTCCATTACACCATATTTTATTATCCATTTTTAACTCATTTCATACAACATTCCATTCATGCTTCAAACCATTCCATTCCATGTTTCAAGACTTCTACAGGTACATTCTGCAATCAGTCAGACATTCTGTAGCCAGTCAGACATTCTGCAGCCAGAGATCCTGAAGGCACTATCCAATAATCACTTGATTTAGCAGCAAATTGATCCTGCATATCCGAGACAACAAGCAAAATCAAAGGAGTTATGAGGACTGAAGATCAATGATTTTCAAAGAAGGACAAGGCATATCAAAACCACAAAAAAATCAAAGGAAAGGCAAAGGTAAAATTTATGAAATTATTATAGTTACAGATCATGAAAGTTTTAGCATAGTTAAGTCATGTATGATTCAAAAAGTCATTTTAATTAGTCATATTGACCATGCTTATCAAACCTATCATAAAAACTTTGGATAAAATCCCATTCACTCCACCATTCCAAATCATCATTTAAAACTTAATGGTTAAGTACTGAAGTGACCTGAGCAGTCACGTCACTAGCCCGAAGCATTTAGTGATGATTTTGAAATTACATGAGAATTTTTCCGCGGTCTTTTCTTCCGTGATAGCTCTAAACTCATTAATCCATGTGAATCATCCTCACTGCATTATACTCATTTCATAAATACTCCATATCATTTCTTTCCATAGCCAATTCTTAGCCATTTCAGTCTGTAAAATAGAGGAAACATCTTTGGAGTAAAAACATCTCTTTAATAGCCATTTTCACCGTGAGCAGAGGAGCAGTAATTTGAAGGTTGAAAAGATAAGTTCATAGTAAGAACTGAACCAGTTGGAACCAAGTACTTGGAAGGCTATCCACAAATCAGAGAAATGGTACAGCAGGCTTGGTGGTTACAATTCTTGGAAAAATTTAATGGTTTTCATAAAGAAGTAACCAAAACATTTGCACGGTCCTTCAATGGAGCAGAGGTCGAAATAAGAGATATTAAATTCACTATTACAGAGGCTTTCATTGCAGAAGCAATGGAATTACCCATACAAGGAGAACGCTGGTTCAAAAATAGGGAATTTCATAATGAGGCATGGAGGCAAATACTCAAAACACCAGGTATGGATATTTCCATTTTTAAGAAAGGTATTCCTAGCTCCGCACTGAAGAATAAATGGAGGAATATGTTACTCATTTTGCAAAAATTTATCACTTGTGAAGGAAGATTTCGTACCCTCTATGTTTATCATATTCGGTTAATGATGCATTTCTTAGATGAAGAAATCAATTTTCCCTTTTTCCTACTTCATAGTGTGAAAAGAATGGCCTCTAATGTTCAAAAGAGGGTTCAATTTCTAGAAACCACTTTGTATCACCATGGTTTAGTCAAAATCCTCATTGAACATCATTTGAGAAAAATGGGAGATAATTGGGATGAGTTTCTAGTGAGGAATCACTTTGAGGAACCCAAGGAATCTCCACCTGAAGGCAAACCCATAAGAAGAAGTAGGAGAAGGGAAATTTCCAAAGCTATTGAAACTAAAACTGGTAAATCAATACAAGAGGACAGTGAAGAGATGATTTCTGAGAAATTGGCTGAAATTAAGAAGCAGCTTAAGAAGGAGAGGATAATGAGAAAATATGCCAAAGAGAGAGGTGAAGGACCATCTCAACCAAGATGGAGCCACAGACTCAGAGGTATATTGAAGAAAACAGGGGTTAGACAAACAGGAATCATAAACATTGAGGATGAAGAAAAACCTACTGCTAGATCACCTGAGTACCAGTACGAGGAGGATCTTGATGAAGGAGCTCTAGAGATAGACCCAGCACAGCAACAAATTTATAATTATGTCGAGACATTAGAGAAGAGAGCCTCGGAAAGTAGAGACAGAACTCCTAGCCCACCAAAATCTGCAATTGATGTACTAAGAAGAGACAAATATGAGTTAGAAGTGCTCAAAAGGCATATCAAGAATGAGAATGAAATTTTAAGGGAGAAGGTTAAGCTGAAAGGTGATATGAATACAACTTTGTCTCTACAAATGAAAAAGTTGCACAAGGCCAGTGAAAATTTGAAGAAGAAAAACAAAAAGTTAAGCAGGGCACTTACAAATTTGAGATTCAAGTTGATCATAAGGAAGCCCAGGAGGCCATTGACTATCAGGCAAAGCAGAAGAAGGGGCCTAGATGTCCTAGCAGAGGTCTCAGAGTACATGGATTAGTTGCATGAGGACATGCAAAAGCCTTGCAGTGGGGGTATGTTGAGCCCCAAAGATGTCCTTCTTTTCCACCACATTTCACTTCATTTCCTTTGTCCCTCATCAATTACAGGCTTGAATGATCAATAGGATTGATTAGGATTACTTTAAGAATGTATATAATGACTAACTTGCTATTTTTCATGATTTTGTTGTTGTAGTAATTTTTTACTAGACTCGGCTACAGAACGCAGTCATTCTGTAGCCAGTCGCCTATTCCGCAGCTATCTTCATGTTCACGCAGGTTCCAGGTTTCACCTCAAGGAAAAACGCATATGGTCGTATTCCACATCACTCCCCCATCATTTCTTGCTCTCCACGAAGTCTGAGCTCGAGTCTACAGGTGGTTATGCACGTGGGAAACCAAAACTAGGAGATAGACTTCTAATAGGACAAGCACTGTATAGATGTCCTTAATCATAGTACAAGACCACCACCAGAGTTCTAGTTCGATTTTAGTTGGGAAAGACATTTATTCCTATTTTATCTCAAAGACAGTTATGTAATTTTTTTATAAGTATGGCTCGGGAGACCGAGAAAAAGCTAGCTAGATTTTGTTTTATTGCTAGATCTCAGAAGACCGTAATACTCTGTTTTTTTGAAGAATTTCTCCTTTAATGAAAGAATCATCACTTTATTGCAAGAGATGAGTCAATATTGAGTAGATTTGTGTGCTAATCCGGTGGTAGAGGGCCCCTGATACCTGAGAAGATTTGTTCATATGGTTTAGATAAGTAACTTAGCCTTGTTTCATTCCTAGTTTAATAAATTTTCTGAACTTTGTGTTTTTATACTTACTTGCAGTGGATGCCACAGTCAGTCTTATCCTTACAAACTATTCCAAAATACCACTAACATTGGATGAGATATAACTGTAGTATTTTAGGAGTTAATTGCATTTTTTTTTGAAACTTTATGTTTTATGCTCATTTGCATTGAATGATACAGCCAGACTTGTTTTTACAAACTATTCCAAAATATCACTCATATTAAATGAGATAGGGCCGTGTATTTCATAGAATTAGTTGCATTTTAGTTCAGTTGAAATACTCCGGAGGTAGATGTCACTCTATTTTAATTCTGTCACTATATTTCAAGTTTGATAATGGCACTCTAGTTCAACTCTGTTCACTGTGTTTCAAGTTAGATTAGTGGCATTCTAGTTCAGTTCCAGTTCACTATATTTCAAGTTAGGTTAATGGAATTCTCGTTTAGTTGTGGTCACTGTGTTTCAAGTTTTATCAATTGCATTCTAGTTCAGTGTTATCCATTGTTCTTTAAGTTGTATTAACTGTCAAAATTAGACTTCACGGCCTTCATTGTTTACAAACTACTCTTGTTCTGACTTTCTATTAATGCATCATCATATGGACAAGAATTAGTGATATCAGTTTAAGGCCTTGATTGTTCTGCAATCTTTTGCAATTTCACAAATAAGCCTTTTCCCAAAAACTATTCTAGAAAATCTCTAACTTTCGAATGAGGCTTAGTGGTGACAAGTTGAGCTGCAGAATGGATTAATCTTAGCATTACAAGTTAATTCAGAGTAGAAATCTTATTGTGCTACAAATAATCTTTTCCAATTGTTTTCCAATAAACTTTTAGCCATGGATGAGATTCTTTGTAATAGTGTAAGATGATTGTTTACTTAGGAGAACCTCATTTGCACTAAACTTGTCCTTTTCTCAAGCTATTCCAACATATTTCTAAAGAATGAATTGGATGATTTCATGTTATGATTTATTGAGTTCATGTTGTGATTTATTTCCTTGTTATGAGTCATTATCAAACTTTGCATTTTCTGTTCTTTAGTATAGGTTTTGCTCTGTTTTTAGTGTGACCAACAACTGTTCTTTTTCAAAATTTAGTTCTTTTCCTTCTTAACATAAAACCACAAAACCAAAAACATCATAAAAACACTAAACACAACGTAGTGAGAAACAGATACCTAGGCACATATAGTGCACCTCACTTCAGCAGTTTACTAACCTTGGTTGACAATTTATGACCTCAATTTAGGAACACTAAGTTGAGCACACACATATTATACTCTGAAAAGTTCAACATAATACACCATAATACATTTCAAGCTCCGCAGATCTCCCAAGACACAAAACTCTATCTTTTTCCCATAATATTTCTCCCTCTGTTAATCACTGAGCGAGCTCTCTTTTTCATGTCTTGTCTACTTCTGCTGACTGGCACTGTCAGTATTATCCCTTTCTTCGCTCGGTTGTTCCCTTGCACTCTGTTTCTTCATGTATCCTTCCGCGATTGGCTCTGCCTCTGGGAGTCCTTCTGTTTGTTCATTGTCCCCTGTTTCTGCCATCTGTGTTGTTGCCTGCCTATGCTCTGCCACATGTCTGTAGACTCTCTGCAACCGCAACGGTTCCTTTCCTTTCATAATGGTGCTCCGCCACCTATTATTTCCGCCACCAAGCCTTCTTCAACTCAAAATTGTGTTACTCAAAACAAAGGCCCCAACAGAGAGTGGGAATGATCATGAGTTCATAAATTTTGCTCAAAATTCAAAGTTATAGGATTGGGTTGAAACCAAGATGGTTGCATAGATCTCTTCCTCCTCATTCCAACGCCATGAATGGTTCGAAAAACCAATGTCGTTTGAGGGAGATATCGTGTTCTGATCGAAATGCCAAACAAGTAAAATTGCGACAGTTTGACCAGGTTTGACTGGGATGCACAGTCAGCAAATGGGAAGATGTACAATCAATAAAAGGGAATATTTGTTTCCTCATAACCAATCAGGGTTTGACAAGTGTCTCAGTTTTATTCGTTGTTTTTAGGGCCAATCAGGAGATGCCACGTGGCCCTGGAAACATACAGTAAAATTTTGTTGGAGGCCACAGGAATCGACCCCCGGACCTCCTACCCAGCACACACATGCCTTACCACCCACGCTACATGTTATGACTTAACATGTATAGCAGTCAACTTTGTATTAACGTGTAATGAAATCATGTTTGGGGGGTTGGGAACCGTCGGCGGTCCTAACCCGCCAATGGTCCCCGATGGTGGTGTCACATGGCAGCAGTTGAAACAGTGCGGTCCCCGACGGTGGTGTCACATGGCAGCAGTTGAAACAGTAGGTGTTAACCACACAATAAGTGTTAACCCGCAATATCCGCCAACGTTTCTACGTCTATGTGTTGTCACATGGCATATGTTAAATGCCAACTAACTGCGTGGATAAACATTAACCCACGACGCTTACCACGGAGATCAAATGTGTCAACCACGGTTTATGCCTCGGGTTCCACTAACCGTTATGTTAGCCGCAGGGTTTGGGGTTGACATGTGGCCACCCCAACCATTAACTTTTAATGCAACAGTTAATTTCGGCTGGATATTTGGAAGCACGCCATTTTGGGAGGAATTGCCTCATTTATCTCCAGTTAAGTGGATTTATCCACTTTTAGTACAACTTTTCTAGGTGAAACTGGGCAAAAATGTAGGAGGCCCAATTTTCGACCATTATGAGTGAATGAAGAGTCATTATTGACTAATTGGAGCATTCTGGAGCCATTGGTGTAGAGAAAACAACCATTAGAGAACTGTAACTACATGTATTTGAAAAATTTTGAGCATAATGAAATATGGACATGCCATTGGGAGATGGACCAGCAGATGTAGCCCAAGAGGGGTGAACTGCTTCATCATGCCTGTTGTGTAAATTTCATGTGGTGACTTATTTATCTGTTTTACACTGATGTTCAGTGTTATTTATGCTTGTTTCATGCTTCTAACTCACTAAAAATCATCTTCAATTCATGTACAAACCCCTCAATCCCTATGCAAACTAATGAACTGAATATGCACATGTTTATAAACTGAAAAGACACTTAGCACATCAAAACTAATACAGTCATTTCAGATCAGGTTGGTATCATAGCTAGAGTTTTATCCTCTAGTGTTGTTTAGTGCAAAGAATTGTTTAATTGTTTGCAAGTTTTAGATGCTTACATGGCTCAAGCTCAAAGAGAGGAGAAGGCAAATTTTTGGAAGTGGAAGGGTCTCAAGAAGAGCCAAAGAAAAGGAGATCAAGATTGCCACAATCTCCACCACTTAGTTCACCTCCTAAAGAATCAAAAGTTCCATTAAGCATACCTCAAGAAGAAGGAGAAATCCATGAATAATTTGATCCCAAGGAGGAAGAAAGAGTGTTCAGGAAAGCATTTCTTGGCATGACTGAGATGGTTAGAATCCTTTATGAAGAAAGGAATGAGAGACTGGAAGGAGAAGGATTTAAAATTCATAAGGAAGGACAAGGATCTTCAGGAGGTCATCATGATGAAGATAAGTCAAAGAAGGGAAATGGAGGAAATGGAGGCAATGGAGAGCCACCATCTTCACCCTCATTATCATCATCCTCTACTTCTTCTTCAGTACATCAACCACACAAGTCAAAGAACACTGGTAAAAGTCCTTTTTTAAAACTTGATGTTAAGTTTGCATTTCCAATGTTTAATGGTGAAGTAAATTCAGAAAATCTTGATAATTAGATTAGACAATTGGAGGTCTATTTGAGAATCCAGAACCTTCAAGATGATGATACAAAAATCCAATTAGCTTCATTGAGAATGGAAGGTGCGACACTTGTTTGGTGGGAAGCCAAGACAAAAAAGGAGATCAAGAAACATGGCAAAATAATTCTATCACGGTCAGATTTCATTACTGCTATTAAACAACAGTTTTATCCATTAGCTCATATGCAGAAAGCCATCATGAACTGGCAGAACATTAGGCAATTAAAGTGACAAAAGGTGTAAGAATACACCCATGAATTTAGGAGAAGATCTCTCTTATTAGAGGTATATTTACAGAGCCAATATACTTTGATCAAGTACATAGGAGGCTTACATAGCTACCTTAAACATACTATTCTCATGTTTAACCCCACCAGTCTAGTTGAAGTATGTGTTCAGGCCACACATCTAGAAGCTAGAGGGAAGAACATTTTTGAAGAGGGTAGGAAGAAACCTTTTATGGGTAAAGCTAAGGAGAAGACCTCAAAAGGTAAAAAAAAAAAGAATGCATCTGTTAAAAAAGAGGGAGAACAAATAGTTTGTAAACATTGTTCAAAAGAAGGCCATGATGAAACTCATTGTTGGAAATTACATCCTGAAATGAGGCCAAAGAAACCCAATAAGAAAGGGAAATAGAAAATTGTTGTTACAACTCAACATGATTTAGGATCTGATTCAGGTGATGAATCTAATATTACAGCCATGGGATTGAAGAAAATGAAGGGAAAAGAAATTAAAACTAAACCCAGTGCCGGTACATCAAACTGTCACATAAACACTCCAAATGAAGAAGAAAGAATAGAACTGTTTCATGTGAGGGTCATATCAAAGCATACCAAGATTAACACATTGTTTGACAGTGGGTCACAAGAAAATTTAATATCTGAATATTTGGCCAGGAAACTTAACCTTGATACCATACCACATCCAAAACCACATCCATTGGGTTTCAAATAAATGTATATTGCGGTTTGCAATCATTGCAAATTTTGTTGACACAGTTGAATTAGATGTGGTTCCGCTTGACATCATTGGTATTGTATTAGGGAGTCCTTACTTGTATGACAGGAAAGCAATCTTCGCCATGATAACATGTATCATTTATTCAAAGATGGCAAGGATTTCATTGTTAGAGCACATCGCAAGAAGACAAACATTGCTATGGTAAATGCTGGACAGGTAAAGAGGCTGGTAAATTCAAGTAAGAATTTTGTTATTCTTATGATTAAGCCTAAAGCTAATATTAATCATGAATCATTTGAGGGATGTGATCCTAAGTTGAAATCAGATTTATATGGTGTATTTAAATCACATCATGAGATGTTTCAAGAGCCAACAGGATTGTCTCAAAAAAGGGAGACTCAACATGAGATTCAGTTGTAGCAAGATTGTCCTCTTCCAAACATCGGTATGTATCACATGTTGATAATGGAGAATGCTTAAATAAAGAGGCAAATCAAAGAGATGTTGGATAAAGGAATCATAAGGCCAAGCACATCGCCATGTGGTTCACCCATAGTCTTGATACCAAAGAAAGATGGGACTTGGCGCATGTATGTAGATTTTTGAATTTTGAACAAGATTACGATAAAAAAATTGTTACCCGCTCCCAAGAATAGATTATTTGCTTGATCAGCTGAAAGAAGCAAATTTTTTCACTAAGTTAGATTTACGAAGTGGATATCCTCAAGTAAGAATTGCAGGAAGTGATATATCGAAAACTACATTCAAAACCAAACAAGGACTCTTTGAGTGGCTTGTTATGCCTTTTGGTTTGTGCAATGCACCGACAACTTTCATGCATGTTATGCATAGTTTTTTGCATCCATTCCTTGATGAATTTGTTATTGTCTACTTAGATGACATTTTAATTTTCAGCAAAACAAAAGAAGATCATGTCTTGCATGTGAATAGAGTGCTTGATATTTTGAAGAAAGAGAAATTGTTTCTTAAGATGTCAAAGTGTGAGTTTGGAAAGACTTATTTGGTCTATTTGGGTCATATTGTAGGAGGAGGAGAATTGAGGATTGATCCTTCTAAAGTGGAAGCCATTGTGAATTTTCCCACACCTAAAGCAATTACCAAGGTAAGAATTTTCTTAGGTGCAACTCAATATTGGAGAAAGTATATTGCTAACTTTTCTTCCATCATAGCTCTTATGCATGCAGTGACAAGTGTGAAGAAAGGCTTCCAATGGGGAGGCAAACAACAAAAAGCATTCGAAGCTTTAAAAGACAATATCAGTTCAACTCCAGTCCTTGCATTACCAAATTTGAGATATCCATTCGAGATTCAAACTGATGCTAGTGATTATGCCATGGGCGCAGTAGTTTTGCAGCATGGTAAGCCTATCGCTTTTCATTTTGAAACTTTTAATGGTGTTGTGACTAATTATCCTACATATGAAAAATAACTATATGTGTTGGTACAAAGTGTCAAGAAGTGGAAACACTACTTGATGGTTAAATATACTATTGTACATATTGATCACCAACCATTATAGTACTTGCAGTCGCAAACAAAATTGCAGCAATCAAGACATTTTAGGTGGATGGGATTTCTTCAATAGTTTCACTTGGTTATAAGTTACAAGAAAGGTATTTTCAATAAATTTGTTGATATTCTTTCAAGACCAATCATTAGTGCTTCTACTTTACTCAAGAATGATTATGTTGTAGATGAGAGTTACATAGAACAATATGCACATGACATTGATTTTCAAGATGTGTATGTTAGTTTGAGTGAAGGGAATCAAGTTGAAGAAAAATATTATCACATGCATAACAATTTGTTGTTTCATTTGGGCAAGTTTTGTATTCCACAAGGAGAGAGGCTAAGTGTTATGAGAGAAGCTCATTCATCTCTTATTGTTGAACACTTTGGGGTAAGAAAAACAGTGGCGCATCTACAGAGGTATTGATATTGGCCTCGCATGGTAGATAGTGTGTCATGTTTTATAAGAGGTTGTTCTATGTGTGCAACAAGTAAGCCTAGTAATAGGAAGCCACTACCGGTACCGTCAAGGCCATGGGAGAGTGTCTCCATGGAATTTGTTGGAGGTCTACCTATGTCAAGAAAACAAAATGATTATCTTTACGTACTTGTGGATAGATTCAGTAAAATGTGTATACTTATGCCATGTAAGAAGACCATCACTGCTGAAATTTATTTTCAAATTGTTTGGGTTCATTTTGGATGGCCAACTTCTATTGTTACTGACAGGGATTCCAGGTTCATTGGGAATTTTTGGTCAAATCTATGGAGAATGATGGACACAAAGTTGAAAAAGAGTACCACTTTTCATCCACAAACAGATGGAAAAACCGAGGTGGTGAACAGAACAATTGTGCATCTATTGAGAGGATATTGCAGCAAACATCCTAAGTTGGGGGATGAACAACTACATTACATTTAGCACACTTACAACCGAGCAAAGCACTCTTCTACACAAACCTCACCTTTTGAAGTATGCTTTGGGTATTTGCCAAAATAGCCATTAGACTTCATATTTGGGAAGGATGTTGCAATTGATGGCCATAGTGACATTGATAAAGCTCGAAATTTCATTGAGAAAATTCATATTATACATCAACAAGTTCAAGAACATCTTGAGAAAATTCAAAGCAAATACAAAGAGAGGCATGACAAACACCTGGTTGATCACAAGTTTCAAGAGGGAGATAAGGTATGGTTACACATTAGCAAAGAAAGGATGCAAGGGAAAGTAAAAAGCTCAAACCCATTCGCTATGGTCCTTTCAAGATCATAAAACAAGTTGGTAATAATGCATTCCAACTTGACTTGCCTTCTTATATGAAGATGTATTCAGTTGTTAATGTTGAAAACTTACATTTGTATGAGAAACCTTTTATCAATGATCAAGGAAGTGATGTTCAACTACCTTCTATTGAATATTTCTCACTAGAATTTCTGGATGAGCTCAAAGAAGATACAATTCTTGACAGGAGGACAAGAGAATCCAAGAGGGGAAGTGTTGTCTATCTTCGAGTTGGGCTCAAAGGTACTAAAACAAGCAAGGAAAAATGGATGGAGGTTGGAAAGGTGATGGAGTTGTACTCTCATCTACTGAACATGTTATCAAGTCTTTTGGGGTCCAAAAGCTTCCCAATGAGGAGGAATGAATAGAAGCTCATAAATTTTTCTCAAAATTCAAAGTTATAGTATTGGGTTGAAACTAGTATGGTTGCATAGATCTTGTCTTCCTAATTCCGATGATGCGAACGGTCCGAAAAACCAATGTTGTATGAGGGAGATATCGCATTCTGATCAAAACGCCAAACAAGTAAAATTACGACAGTTTGACCAGGTTTGACTAGGATGCACAGTCAGAAAATGGGAGGATGTACAGTCAGCAAAAGGGAATATTTTGAGGAATATTCCTTTCCTCATAACCAATCAGGGTTTTACAAGTGTCTCAGTTTTATTCGTCGTATTTTTTTGGAGGGCCAATCAGGAGGTGCCACGTGGCCAACCCTAAGGCTGCCACGTGGCCCTAGAACCATACAATAAAATTTTGTTGGAGGCCGGAGGAATCAACCCCTGGACCTCCTACCCAGCACACGCATGCCTTACCACCCACGCTACATGCTATGACTTAACATGTGTAGGATTCGTCTTTGTATTAACATGTAATGAAATCATGTTTGGGGGGTTGGGAACCGTCGGCGGTCCCAACCCACCAACGGTCACAGACAGTGGTGTCACATGGAAGCATTTGAAACAGTAAGTGTTAAGCACACAGTAAGTGTGTTACACAGCATTTTGTCACCATCCCTACAATCCCCATCCCTAACATTGGAGGACCATTTCAGTGACTTATGTGTATTGTCATACCTTGCAAAAATTTGTCATTGCATCCCTTGCCATGAGAAAAGCATTTCCTCTGTTGACCATTCCTGGAACAAGCTCTCAAAAACATATGATTTTGGGTCGGTGCTGGTAGGTTTTTATGGCCTCACGCCCATAGAGAAATTAGCACTGGGCCTCGCACCCATTGGCACTTTGTCTCAATGGATTGCCCACGTCGAGCTGTTTTTGGAATTTTTTTTTTAAATAGAATCGAAGTTTCCATTCCCAACCACTTCGTGAGTGGAGTCATCACAGTTTGTTTGAATAAATAGCATCGAATTCCTTCCTTTGGCTTCTTGTTTCCTACATTTGAGCAACTCCCCAAAGGATAAGGCCTCCCTTCCACCTTATGAGGGATCCCAAACCACCTCCTCCTCTCCTATAAATACATCCTTCTCACATAGTTGCAGCTACCTGAAGATTCCTTACTATAGTTAGTGTGAGAATAAAGCAAAGAAGAATCCATTGTCGAGAGAGAGTCTAGACTCATTGCTACGCCAAGTCTAATCCCCGACAAATGCTTGAGACACGTTTGACTGGACTCGTCGAAGGAGGCTACAACATCAAGGCTCTTTTGGTTGTAAACTTCTTCTCTCTACTTATTAATACATGATTGGTTTTTTGGTTCCTGTTTTGTGTTTGATTTGTTTAATCGTATACAATACATTTGATTCTCCTTGACCAATCAAATATTTATGAATGCAAATATGTTTTCATATGCTGTCATCGTTCTCAGATCCTTGTGCAGGTACATGGATATTACCGTTGAAGGACCACGACGTGTGAAGACGAAGATCAACAGATCATTGCCACAAGTTATGATAAGAGCATTGGAACAAAGGTAGGTCATCTATCCAAAATCTGTTTCATTCATAAACTAGGAGTCGAAGGATTAGCATGTTCCCTTATTGCTAGACCCATTCTAGGGCTATAGGGATTGCCTCTGTCCATAGAGGGTATTTACCTACACAACAAGTTGGCAACCATATTGGGGATCAATGTGTTTATCGTCTCTCGTTGTTCATCTAGTTTTTTTATTGTCGAGTCGAATTTGGTCGTTTCATTGTTTTTCTACTTTGTTTGACCTGTCTGACTATTTTCAACCATCCTGTTCAGTCCCAGAGTGTCAGGTCTGACCTCTTCTCAGTGGTTTTTTATTTTTCCCATGGTTTTCTAGCTCGGCGCTGCTTTTTCTTGAACAGTCGCATCGATTGGCGCATGTTTCTTTTGTCACATGTGCGACAACCTCTGCTTAGCATGGATTACAACTAAACAGACGCGTCGAATCCTGTAGGTTAAAATTTAGCCTTTTTTCCCGAGTTTTGTCAGTTCTTCTTGCTTCTGGGTTGGATTTTCATCTTTCAATTGGTCCAATGGGATTGTTTTGACTCTCTTGTATCGTTCTTCTCATCTGTTTGTCCCTCATCTTATCAGTGGAGTTTGTCATCCTAGGGTTTCTAAGTGTCTTCTGCTGCTTGTCTGGCTCTATCCTCACTGAGCCTTTTGAGTTGAGATTGAGTCAGTTTGGTCTCTCTCATTTTAGTTTGTCGACTGATTGTTTTAGCTTTTCTTTTGGTTCTATGTGTCTTTGGTTTGTTTAATGATCATCTCGGATTTTGTTTAGCTCTCCATCGGTCACCATGAGCATAGATTACATTGCTCGTTGAATCGATTCAAAAGTCCTTTTTTTGCTTTGAAAGGATGCATCTCTGTTTTGAGTGTGTTTGATGGTTCGAAAGCCCTCTCTTTGCTTTAGATAATTATGTTCAAATTGCTCAAAACTAGTGTCTATTTTCCTTTCTAGTGTAACGACGAATTTTGCTTCTCATTCATCTAGAAAGACAAAATTTGCATTCTTTCTCCTGGTTTGAATATGAAAAACATTTTTTTGCATTAGTAGCTTTTAGTGAACAAGGAAATAATATTTCGTTTTCTGCTTTGGTTATCTTAGATGCATTAGTGAAAATTTTCTTGTAATTCGATCCTTCTCTTAGCTAGCATTCATCGAATGGGACTGATTTTATTTTGCATGTAGTTGTGCATTAAGGATTCAAGATCACATTCGGTAAGACCTTGAAATGCAACATTAATTCAAGATCAACTTTAAAATGAATTCAATCAACCTAAGGAATCATTGAAACCTAACGTACATATATCTAGAGGTCTAGGCTAGTGACGTGTTCCGACATTGTTAAACCTAGTATTTGTCGTTCGCCATCTAGCTTTAGACATCACTAGCATGGACTTGTGCTCCCCGTATCGTCGAGTATATAAAGGGAGACCCTCATAGGTTACAATCCTTTATCCATAGGAAGCCGAGTCTGCCGCCTTGTAACCGTGACACACCGAACACAACATTCGAGAAGACTGCCTGCACGTATGTCGTCCTTGGTCATTTCTCTTTCAATTGATCACCAAAGTGTATATTGCAGTTCACAGAAACTTGGTACACCGTCTTTCTTAGATTCCTCGAGTAGTCATTTTAGTCTTTTCATGGCTCTATAAAATTAAAAAGATCATCGAGCACTTGTCCTTTCGCGCTCGTTCAACCTGAAAGCGACGAGAGTCACCTTTTGTCTATTTCTCGACTCTTAAAACATGAAACAATAGGGTTTTGTTTCAATGTCATCAAATTAATTTCCTACGATCACATGCCCATTAAGGATATTTTCTTGGCTTGTTCTTAAGTAATTCCTTATTGTTTGCTCTTGAAGCCTCGAATTGGCTATCTCGTTTCCCTCCTATTTTTAGACAACGTCACGGTGGCGGAACCACCAGTTTTGTCGTCGTATTCATTGCCTCCTGGTGGCGATCCTTCTCCCAAAGTTTCTTCAGGAGCATCTCAACCCACTAGGTCTATTGATTTCTGGCAGTCTATCCTTTCGAGTATCTTACCTCTTGCTGCCCGATCTCCTCTTGAAAATCCATTTGATATCAATTGGCAACCTCAGGATGCTTGTTCTGGTTTTGGGAACGAGGAATATTTCCCTCCTCTTACTTTGGAACCATATTTACTATGAACTGCTTTGCTTGTTATTGCTCGTCGTCTTTTCGATGATCAAATCGCTTCATCTGACATGGATTCTTCGAGTCCTATTAGCAGTGAAGAGATTTATGTCTCTACGGGAGATAATCAGCTCCCTCCAGAGAACTTTCCTTATGTCTCAAGTCAACCTTCCTCACAACCGGTATCTCTCCCGCACGATTATCGTACTTTGGGTTAGGTCATTTCTGGTGTTGCGTCGTTGTATCAGAGTCTGATATGGTCGGATACATCGACTCCCTTAGGGGGCTCGTCTGTCTCGGTATCGACGACATTACCCTCGACTCCTATGAAGTTGATGATTGTGACCTTTGTTCCTATCCGACCCACTCTCTGTGTGGCTTCATCTGCACCGGTTGTTAGGATGACTCAATCATCCACATCGTCTTCTATTGTTCGTAGGTCCATTTTTATCAATCCCATGATACCTGTCAGGCTCACCATGAGTGGATCACAGCCTCACGTTTCATGAACCCAACCTACTAGGAGTGCGCCTATGGATTCTACTTCCATTCCTGGAGGTTTTACATTCGATGAGTATTTGTTGGCCAATCTACAACAGAATTCCACTCCTCAGGGTTCTCAGCAGCTTCTAACTTCTAGTGATCCTCCACATCATTTTGACATGTATGGTAATCCCATCTATTTGCCTCTGATTAATCCGAATCATACCATAAACCAACTGGGACAACCCTATGGTCCGCAAGGACAACCCTTACAGGGACAACCTTCGATCCAACAGGGACAACCCTCTGGTCCACAGGGACAACCTTATGGTCTGCAAGGACAACCCCCGTAGCGACAACCTTTGGTCCAACAAGGAGAACCCTATAGTCCTTCTGGTCAACCTCAGTTTCAACCGGGTACATCTTATGTTCCAGGGGGGTAATCTATTTGCAACAGGGACAAACTTTTGTGCAACAACACCAGCCTTACGTTCAACAAGGCCAAATTTTTGTACAACAAAAAAAAACCTATGGTCCTGCGCCGGGTCAACCTGGTTTTCAGGGGCAACCTGGCCCTTCCCAACCATTGGGCCAGCCTTCTCCCCAAGGGAAACCCACTGGCTCTCAGCATCTAGGCCAACTTGCTCCGCAGGGACAACCTTTCCAACAACAGTATCCGGGTCAACCTACACCCCAGAGGCAACTCGTTCAGCCCCAAGGCGCCACTTACATACCTCAAGGTCAATCTCAGTTGGTATATAGTGTGCCCCAAGGTGTTACTTACATTCCTCAAGGTCAATCCCAGATAGTATACATTGCGCCTTAGGGCACTGTGTATGTTCCTCAAGGTCAAACTCAAATGTTGTATAATGCACCTCAAGGAACTGCTTACATTCCATAGAAAAATCCATATGTTGCTTAGACAGGACCTTAGTGGTAAGCTCAGAATTAATATCGTGGTCCTCAACCCGTGTATGGGTATAATTATCACGCTTACAACCCCTATGGAAAGAATCCTCCGGGACAAAACATATGGGGGAAAAATTTCTCTCAACCGAGGTGGAATCTAAACATTGGTCTTTATCAATGACCTACAATGCCTTTCAATCCTCAATTACCTTTCCTTGCTACATTGGAACTGCCTGATGTGTCGAAGTTGACGAACGATCCTATCCTTCATAATCCATATTGGCCTCCAGTTTCGACCAAAATTCCTGGCGATTGCCCCAAATTTGATGGCAAGTCCAGAGAAGACCCCCAGGCACATGTTATGGCATATCATCTTTGGTGTTCCTCTAACTCTTGGGTTGACGATTCCATTCGACTATGTCTTTTCCAACGGACTCTCATTGGTGTCGCTGCCAAGTGGTACATTGAACTATCCTGCAACGTCTTCCAAGATTTCAACTCTTTAGCTATGGCATTTCTCACGCACTTTCAGTTACCAGTTCGGTATGAAACTGGGACACACCTCTTCACATCCTTGAAGCAAGATTGAGCTGATTGCTAAGGACATTGCTATGGGGGCATGCATTACTGAGGAACAAGCCATTTCTCGTGCCTAATACCTTGATCTTGTGTACTCTCAGTCTGACACGTTGTATGAACTCTTGCCCTGCCCCTCGACCTGGAACTTCCAAAGCACCAGCGACGCCATCCGTCGATTGTATCATAGGTTCTGTGTCGCAGACTTCTCGCAAGTCTTCTCCAAATCATGTGAAGCAAAAATCTACTTCTTCCAATGATATTGCTTCTCAGCCAACCTCGAATTCTAGTAAAACCGTGGAAGTGAATGTCATCCAGTCCAATATGGCAGATAAAACTTCCAAGGGTAAGAAAAAGGGTAAAGGTAAGGCCAAGGCCAATACCCTGAAACAGGATTCTAAGAAATCTTGTGCTAATTATGGTTCGCAACGCAAACCGAAGTACCCTTGTTTGATTTGTGACGAAGAGAATTACACCAAGGACTATCCCCGACGGGAAGAGGTGAGTCGACTGCTCAAGGGAACCCAAGGCACTTCGATTATTCTTAAAGAACCATTTCCATAACAGTAGACTCATTTGGTAGAGAAACCTCAGTCCTCTGCCCCATTCGGCTCTCAAGTTTTCATGATGAACGCTCATACATCCGTTTCTATTGCTACCCGATCGAAAGGTTATACCGAACCGCATCAGGCAACAGGGAAGGAAATTATTGATGGTCCTCCTCCCCCATCTGCTTCTGGCCCTCTTCAGATTGAAAGGCCTAGTATTGAGCCCATTGTACGACCGCCTTCCAAAGGTGTACTCTGTAAGTCTTCTCACAACCCTAACGCCCATGCTGCTCAGCATTATAGTATTGTTGAGGATTTGGCTCAGGCACCATCTGCTATGTTTGCTTTAGAAGTACTTCAGAGTTGTCCGTCTCAATGGAAGGCTTTGTTATCTGCTTTCGGGGGGTTGATCCCGTCGATTCAAGCCTTATCACTTTCGATTTGGAAAATTTTGCCCCACGTCTCCCTCACCAAATTGCACTGATCATTCGAGTTGGGATTAATGGAAAGAATATCCATCGAGCGGTCATGGATGAGGGTGCATCTACATGCATCATGTCATTGGTTCTCCAGATCTTAATTCATCTCCTAACGCTTTAGAAGCTTTTGATGGAAGGGAATCTCGCCCTCTCGATGTTCTAACTAGTTTACCTATTACGTTCAAAGGGAAAACAGTTAACATCAAGGTTGAAGTCGTTGACGCTAAGCTCAATTATAATCTTCTCCTCGGTCGTAGTTGGACTCACTCCATGATATGCGTTCTGTCCACTGTCTTTCGTGTTCTTTGATTTCAGCACGAAGGAAATATCATCACTGTCGATCAGTTGACATTTTTCACTTCTTCGTCTTTCGAGAGAAACGTCCCATATGTAGATCATATTCCTACACCTTATGAGAGCATAGGGGCGGGTCTTTTCAAAGATCATGTCCTCATGGGTCTTTTTCCTCTTCCTCCACCCAATAATTCTCAGGTTAACATGATCTCTAGGTCTTTTGATCTGTGGATCATCCTTTCACCCAACCAGATTGATTCGTTTGGTGACTCGATGTCGTCAAGCCCAGGAGAGATTGATTATTGTGAACTTATTTTGGCTTCAGCTCCTCCGCCTTCTGATCATGCTCCTTTGAGTATGTCTCTTGACACTTATTCTCAATCCCCTTGGCTCGGCGATTCGGATTCTCCTAATCCCTTGAACGAGATATTTCCCACCAATGAGGCCATCGTGGAAATTATGTCTCTTGAGGATCCTCCTTGGGACGATAGTCATCATCATTCCTCTTTCATGCCTGGCCTTGGGGCCATGCCTACTTGTCTCGAGATGTTTGCTTCTCAAATTCCTTTTCATCTACTTCAAACACCTATCTTGACACACGAATTATTTGTAGAAGGTAACTTGGGAAACATCACACAAACGATGCCTATCGATATCTCCATCAAGTCGAGGGTTGTCGAGAAGATCCACATTGGGGTGACCTATTCTCCTAATGAGATTGAGGTCTATACTAGCCTGGCATCCATCTGAGTATAGTGGTGCATGAGATTCCTACTTATCCTGGTGCAAATCCTGTTTGCCAGCGTCTTCGTCCTGTGCACCGTAGAAAGGCGACCGCTATTAAAGGAGAAGTTGAAAAACTTCTTAGAGCTGGTTTTATTTATCCGATTCCCTTGACAGAATGGGTTTCTAATATTGTTCCTGTGGATAAGAAACAAGGTATTATTCAAGTCTATGTAGATTACCGTGATATCAACCGTGTGTGCCCTAAGGATAATTATCCCACTCCTTTTATTGATAAGATCATTGATAATTGTGATGGGAGTGAGATATTTTCCCTTATGGACAATTTTTTTGGGTACAACCAGATTAATATTCTTCCGACTGATCAACACAAGACCGCCTTTATCTGTCCTTGGGGTAATTTCGCTTATAATAAACTCCCTTTTGGTCTTAAAAACATTGGGGCTACATTTCAATGAGAAATGTCATATGCTTTCCATGATATCAAGCACATTGTTCAACCTTACCTAGATGACCTTCTGGCTCATTCGGCTAAGTGTAAAGACCTCCAAGATCATCTCCATCAAATCTTTCTTCGTTGTCGACGCTATAATATTCTGCTCAATCCGCATAAGTGTGTCTTCTGTGTTGACTCTGGTAGGCTCTTAGGGTTTATTGTCTCTAAAGATGAAATTCGTCTTCGATTCCCTCAAAGTCAAATCTATTGTTAATCTACCCTCTCCTTACTCTTTACATTAGCTACAGAGTCTGCAAGGGAAAGCTAACTTCCTGCGTCGTTTTATACCGAATTATGCTGAAGTGGCCAAAGGATTTACGCGATTGCTTAAGCAAGGTGTCTCGTTCCTCTAGGATGATATTGCCCAAAAATCCTTCGATGCACTGAAGACGTTGTTGATCAATGCTCCACTGTTGCTTCCTCCCAATTATCATCACGATTACTCCCTCTATTTTGATGTTGCATTTAGCACTATTGCCATGGTTCTGGTACACGACGACGATGATGGTGGCGAACATGTCATTTACTATTTGAGTCACAATCTTCTCAATACCAAAACGCGTTATGCACACGTCGAGAAGTTGGCGTTGGCTGCTGTTCAGGATGTTCAACGTTTTTGTCACTATATTCTGTTGCACACAGTGACTGTGATTTCTGATTACAACCCCATATTGACTCATCAATTGTTGGGGGGGAATATTCGAAGTGGATTCTTATCCTCCAAGAGTTCTATTTGGAGTTTACTACCGCCAAATCGAAGAAATCATTGGTTTTCACCAATTAGATTTGTTCTCTCCCTTCTGATTCTGCTCCATCTAGTTTCGAGAAACACATTCCAGATGACACACTTTTTCTTATTAGCACCCTCAATCCTTGGTATGGTGATGTCATCGTATATTTTCAGAATTCCACTTTCTGATCATTTTTCACTTCTTCGTCTTTCGAGAGCAATGTCCCATATGTAGATCATATTCCTACGCCTTATGAGAGCATAGGGGCGGGTATTTTCAAATATCATGTCCTCATGGGTCTTTTTCCTCTTCCTCCACCCAATAATTCTTAGGTTAACATGATCTCTAGGTCTTTTGATCCGTGGATCATCCTTTCACCCGACCAGATTGATTCGTTTGTTGACTCGATGTCGTTAAGCCCAAGAGAGATTGATTATTGTGAACTTATTTTGGCTTCAGCTCCTCCGCCTTCTGATCATGCTCCTTCGAGTATGTCTCTTGACACTTATTCTCAATCCCCTTGGCTCGGCGATTCGGATTCTCCCGATCCCTTGAATGAGATATTTCCCACCAATGAGGCCATCGTGGAAACTATGTCTCTTGAGGATCCTCCTTGGGATGATAATCATCATCATTCCTCTTTCATGCCTGGCCTTGGGGCCATGTCTACTTGTCTCGAGATGTTTGCTTCTCAAATTCCTTTTCATCTGCTTCAAACGCCTATCTTGACACACGAATTATTTGTAGAAGGTAACTTGGGAAACATCACACAAACGATGCCTATCGACATCTCCGTCAAGTCGGGGGTTGTTGAGAAAATCCACATTGGGGTGACCTGTTCCCCTAATGAGATTGAGGTCTATACTAGCCTGGCATCGATCTAAGTATAGTGGTGCATGAGATTCCTACTTATCCTGGTGCAAAGCCTGTTCACCAGCGTCTTCGTCCTATGCACTGTAGAAAGGCGGTCGCTATTAAAGGAGAATTTGAAAAACTTCTTAGAGCTGGTTTTATTTATCTGATTCCCTTGACAGAATGGGTTTCTAATATTGTTCATGTGGATAAGAAACAAGGTATTATTCGGGTCTGTGTAGATTACCGTGATATCAACCATGTGTGCCCTAAGGATAATTATCCCACTCCTTTTATTGATAAGATCATTGATAATTGTGATGGGAGTGAGATATTTTCCCTTATGGACAATTTTTCTGGGTACAACCAGATTAATATTATTCCAACCGATCAACACAAGACCGCCTTTACCTGTCCTTGGGGTACTTTCGCCTATAATAAACTCCCTTTTGGTCTTAAAAACATTGGGGCTACATTTCAATGAGCAATGTCATATGCTTTCCATGATATCAATCGCATTGTTCAACCTTACCTGGATGACCTTCTGGCTCATTCGGCTAAGTGTAAAAACCACCAAGATCATCTCCATCAAATATTTCTTCGTTGTCGACGCTATAATATTCTGCTCAATCCGCATAAGTGCATCTTCTGTGTTGAATCTGGTAGGCTCTTAGGGTTTATCGTCTCTAAAGATGGAATTCGTCTCGATCCCCTCAAAGTCAAAGCTATTGTTAATCTACCCTCTCCTTACTCTTTACATCAGCTACAGAGTCTGAAAGGGAAAGTTAACTTCCTGCGTCGTTTTATACCGAATTATGCTAAAGTGGCCAAAGGATTTACGCGATTGCTTAAGCAAGGTGTCTCGTTCCTCTGGGATGAGATCGCCCAAAAATCCTTCGATGCATTGAAGATGTTGTTGATGCACTGAAGACGTTGTTGATCAATGCTCCACTGTTGCGTCCTCCCAATTATCATCATGATTACTCCCTCTATTTCGATGTTGCATTTAGCACTATTGCCATGGTTCTGGTACACGACGACGATGATGGTGACGAACATGTCATTTACTATTTGAGTCACAATCTTCTCGATATCGAAACGCGCTATGCACACGTCGAGAAGTTGGTGTTGGCCGTTGTTCAGGATGTTCAACGTTTTCGTCACTATATTCTATTGTGCACAGTGACTCTGATTTCTGATTGAAACCCCATATTGACTCATCAATTGTTGGGGGGGGATATTCGAAGTGGATTCTTATCCTCCAAGAGTTATATTTGGAGTTTACTACCGCCAAATTGAAGAAATAATTGGTTTTCGCCGATTATATTTGTTATCTCCCTTCTGATTCTACTCCATTTAGTTTCAAGGAACACATTCTGGATGACACACTTTTTCTTATTAGCACCCTCAATCCTTGGTACGGTGATGTCATCGTATATTTTCAGAATTCCACTTTCTGATCTGAGTTGACGAAGGATGCTCGTCGACGCATCCACCATCATTCGCAACCTTATCACATAGTCGAAGATACTCTCTACCGCATCAGAGTTGAAACAATTCTCCGTCGGTGTTTGACTCTCGAGGAGGCTGAAAAAGTCCTTAATGATTTCCACTCTGGCACCTGTGGCGGTCACATGTCTTAATATGCTACTGCACAGAAGATTCTTTGTGCTGGCTATTTCTGGCCCACCATCTTTAAAGACTGCATTGTTGCTGTCCGTAAGTGTCATGATTGCCAAATTTATTAGTGCAAGATGCATGCACCACCCACCCATCTTCATCCTGTCATTACCGTTGGTCCCTTTATGAAATGGGGCATCGATTTTATGACATGGAACCCTCACTCGGCCAGGGGGAATGCCTATATTATCGTAACCATTGATTACTCCACTAAATGGGCCAAAGCAATGCCTACACTTACAACTAATGGGAAGACAACTGCACAATTTCTATTCAATCATATCATTACTAGGTTTGGTGTCCCTCAAGCCATTCTTATCGATCATGGTTCTCATTTTCGTCATTACATGATAGCTGAGTTGATTTCCAAGTCGGGTCTGCGTCACGACAGATCAACGTCGTACTACCCGCAGGCCAATGGCCAGGTTGAAGCTATGAACAAGGTTCTAGTTACTATGCTTCAATGTACGATTGGGATGCACAAGTCAACTGGAATCTCATGTTGTTTTGAGCTCTCTGGGCTTACCGAACCTTAGTAAAGGATGCGACCAGATTCACTCCATTCCAGGTTGTCTATGGTCTAGAAGCTAACCTTCCGATTGAATGTGAAATCCCTTCTCTCAAGATAGTTGTTGAATTGCTGCCTAATACTTCGCCAGAAGAAGAGCGTCTTCTATATTTAGAGAGGCTTGATGAAACTCGCTGCTTTGCTACTCTTGTCATAGAAGCACATAAAAAGCTGGTCAAATCTCATTTTGACCAGTCAGTTTCCCCTCGTTCCTTTATAGAAGGAGACCTCGTCCTCCTATACGACCAAGCTCACGATAAGCTAGGGGCAGGAAAATTCTAACCCATGTGGCATGGGCCCTACATTATTAAGCGCGTTTTACAGAACAGGGCTTATGCGCTAATTGATTATGAAAGTTATCCTCTTGATCAACCCAGAAATGGGCTGTATCTCAAAAAGTACTATGCATGAGTCTTTCGTGCATGTTTCTTTTGTACATAGGTGTTTTTTCATTTTTGTACAAATTTTGGTTTGGTGTGCTTTGCGAGCAATTTTCCTGCTTATTGTATCATTACTTATTGTGAAGATGTCTGTTACTCCTTATGTCAGTTTCGTGGATGGTGCCTTCTGCAGTACCCAGAATCTGTCTTCTGTAGCCTGGGTGATTTATAGTCCTAATGGTGAGTTCATAGATCTTCAAGGTATTTGTCTAGGATGAACCACAAACAATGTCATTGAATATAGTGCTATCATTGAACTCTTAACTGAGGTCATTGCTCTCGACATTCGTGCATTGATTGTTAACCTATATTCTTAACTTTTCGTTCTTCAACTTGATGGGCATTATTCTATTATAAATCCTCAAATCTTAAGGTTGTACTTATGCGTTCGTTTACTAGAAAGACATTTTGATTACATTACATATCAACATATTCCTAGACGAATGAATGTGTTAACTAATACAATAGCCAATATTGTATTAGATAGACATTTGCATAATTTGTAAAACATCATCATCACATGATAAGATTCATACAGGAAAATAGGCGTATATACACACACACACACACACACATATATATATGTGTGTGTGTGTGTGTGTGTATATATATCGAGTGTTTGCATCTACGTGCATCATAAGTTCAAAAAATATGTATGTTTTGGTCACATCATGAGACATCATGTCTATCAAAAAATATATGCAGAAATAAAAGCCTAGGTGTCTAGTCGGCATGATGCTCATGGTAGCATGTCACTGCCCGTAAGAGCCGCCTCAATAAGCGGTGAACATGGTTCGACACCCTTGCAGTGTGTCTCTGGTACGCGCAAGGAACATCATCAAATATCGCATATTTAGGGATTCCACTAGAGAGTCCCTCCAAGTTGCGTACGATTTCCCCTTCCTCGCTTCCCTCGCCATGAGGGGCCACATCAAAATCACGAGGAATTCTTCGTGCTATTGGAAACATTCCTGCAGGTCTTTCTGGTCCGAAATTTGCAAATAAATGGATTAACATCAGAACATATATAATCAAAAAAATCATAATACTCATCAAAATAAAAATAAAAATGAGTCTTACCCAACGCTTCATCCCAATCCTCTCCTGCTAGGAGTGGTAGACCCGGATCACCTGTAAAATCCGTGCAAGAATAAGGCTAGTCCTCCACGACAATCAGTTATCATCGGATCCACTCAAAGAACTCTGGTCTCCAGGACATCTGTTGATCACTTCCTGATCTTGGCATTGAAGCTGCCCAACAGACCATCCGTGGCTCCTGGGCTGGTGGTGAAGGAACTATCACTTCCTGACGTTGGAAAATTGGTAACCGTTCCAAGATGAATGGTACCAGGATGGACCCGTAGCCGAACTGTTTCAGCTTCCCATTCTTGCATTTTGTCAACTGGCGTTTCATATTGACCGTTACTGCATCTGCCCAGTTGTAGAGAGTTGGTGCCATACAATCTACTGCAAGAAGTAACTGTGTTTTTGTGGCCTCATGCGAAGACTTAGATCCAGCAGCTCATGTGATGGTGTGCAACACTACTTTTAGTGCCAAATCAGGAACGGTTTGGATATCCACCTTTCTGCTTTTGGATCCTTTCCTTGCCCCTTGGCACACTCTATCGATAACCATGCTTGTGTTTTCCGTTGTGGTCTGGGTACCTATCAGTATTGGTAGTGCCCCCCTCCGTGACAATCCAGTTATGAAGTAAAAATCCGAGACCTCAATCTCTAGTTCTTAATCGTGGATTATGAATCTTTCCTGATCAATATCCGATACATTGATCAGGTACTGTAATAGCTCTGGTTGAGCCCGGAGACATGGTGCCATGAAGAATTTTTTAAGCCCGCAGTCCATGAGAGCGTCCATGCATCTTACATTTCCCAAGGCTTGCTCATCTTCTTCAATATGTTCTCTCTCCTTGCATTCGATCACCATTTTGTTCTTTCACATCTGCAAAAACATCAATGTGGTTGTTATTAGTCAAATTATTTTCTATTTGAGTGTTTAAAACATGCTAGTTAGTTGAATTCCAAGCTTAAATTTGTGGCCACAGTTGGCGCGACTGTTTCAAAAATAGTCGGGCCAACTGGCACGCCCCCGTTTGGATTCAAGGAAGGTTGGTGCGAGTCCATGCCCAAAACCCACATCAACTGCCATGCCCTAATTTGAACAAAAACCCCTCCACAAATATAAAAAATGGATTGCGGGCAATGAAATTTATCTCAAAGTGCAGGCAAGGACATGAGCTCTTACCTGGAAAAGACGAATTCGCGATTGACCTTCTGAATTGTCCACTGTCAGCTCCGCATAATCACAGTGAAAAAGGGTAAAAAGTGCTCACAAGAGGTAAAAGTGAAAAGTAATTTGTTTTTACTATTTTTGGCATTTTATAATTTTTTTAGAACCCTAATTAGGTTTTTCAGCACATTTTTCGATTATTTTTCTATTTTACCTCGAAAAATGGGTTTTACGTCCGTCTCTTGTGTAGCAACAAGTCCTCAACACGACGACGATGAAATGACGAGTTGTATTTTATACTTTTTCGGACTCGGTAAAAACATGAAAAAGTCACCTCATGGAGTCATATTTCAGCTCTTTTCTGACTCTTGAAAACTGAAAATATTGTCGAGACTCTTATCGTTTTGAACTCATTAAAGGTTGTGAAACGATATCTACCTAGTGTATGTTTACCCCTTTTTCGGGCTAGGATAGATTATTTACGAAAAGTGTATACCTTAGCCTATCGCGACTAAGAGGTTCTCTTAGACATAGTTTTCTACCTTTTCGAATATGTGAGACTACCTACGAAAAGGGACTTGCTGGAGTTTTCTTTTTCACTTCTTTTCAGACTCTCTAAACATGAAAAGATGTCGATTTCTTCCTTTGTCAGACTCGTTAAATCTACATGACATTGGAAACCATCACCATGATGTAACCGAGTTCCTCTTTCCTAGGGCTTGTAAAATGTACTAGGATGGATTTGTCCGAAGGACAAACTTATATGACAAGCATATGATATCCCCTTCAAGCTTGTTTCCAAAAATAATTTGGGTACTCGCCAACAATGGTGGGGGAAAATGGAACCGGTTCTTAGTCGTGTCGGCAGTATGTTGCTCTTGAACATGACACCCATCTGCATTTGTGTCGAGTTGGGAACATCTCATTTCGTCATTTTTGCCTCCATGGGTTTGGGTAATCTCTTTTGGTTTCTCATCTGCTCTTTGCCACGTCATCATGACCTCAGATCCCTTGATGTCAAATACTGCCAAATTCCTAATTCGTGTCGTCAATATGTTTAAAAGAAGTTTCCTTTTGCAATTTTCAATCTCTGATCCTCTTTTTGGTCCTAATTCCCTATCATCTTATTCCTCTTTCTCATGTCGATGATGTGGGAAAAATTATGGCCCTCCTTCGACCAGGTCAATTCTTGTCGACTTCAACTCATTATCCAGGAAGTTGATCTAGAGACCCCCTTCCGGTACCTTGGAGCTTGCATACCTCAATGGGAATTTCTTCGCATTCAATGATAGGTACTCATCATTGGCCTTCGATCGAGTGATTTTGTAGGTGTTCGAAGCCAACTCACTATTCATACTCTGTGGATTGTACTAGTTGTACCTTGAGAACCATTGTCATTATTGGTGGTTTCTCTCGTGCCTGTTAACAACTTTCATCATTGGTTGGTAATCAGGTGATTTTCTTGCATGTTTGACTTCAGCTCACTTATTCGCATGTTTGAATTTGTACTTGTTAGGGTTGAGATGGAGCACAAGACCATGGGTTTTGTCTGATGAAATCCAGGCTGCGGGATATTTTGGTTTATCATGACTATATGCATGACTCTTTTGATTGGATGGCTGCGACCATACCTGAGTCTATTTTTTGATCCTTTTTGCTAGATGGTTGCGTCCATACCTCAGATCTCACTTTTATATGTACTCTTTTATGGATGGTTGCACCCATGCCACATATTCATGTATCATAGATATCAGTTGTACTTGTACTTGCAGGTATTCCGACAATGTTGTTTGGTTTGAACACATTCTCGTAAAGCATTTCACTCCTCCCTCTCTCTCAGACCTCATGCTTTAGGGGTCATCTATTACACAACATTTTTTCACCATCCCTGCAATTCCCATCCCGAACATTGGAGGACCATTTCAGTGACTTTTGTGTATTGTCATACCTTGCAAAAAGTGTCATTGCATCCCTTGCCATGAGAAGAAAATTTCCTCTGTTGACCATTCCTAGAACAGGCTCTCAAAAACATATGATTTTGGGTCGGCGTTGGTGGGTTGTTATGGCCTCGCACCCATAGAGAAATTAGCACTGGGCCTCGCACCCATTGGCGCTCTGTCTCAGTGGATTGTCTGCGCCGAGCTGTTTTTGGAAAGTTTTTTAAAATAGAAGCGAAGTTTCCATTCCCAACCACTTCGTGAGTGAAGTAATCATGGTTTGTTCGACTAAATAACATTGAAGTCCTTCCTTTGGCTTCTTGTTTCGTACATTTGAGCAATTCTCCAAAGGACAAGGCCTCCCTTCCTGGCCTCCCTTCCACCTGATGAGGGATCTCAAACCACCTCCTCCTCTCCTATAAATACATCCTTCTCACATAGTTGCAGCTAGCTGAACAATCCTTACTATAGCTGGTGTGAGAGTAAAGTAGAGAGGAATCCATTGTTGAGAGAGAGCCTAGACTCATTGCTTCGCCAAGTCTAATCCCCAACGAATTCTTGAGACGTGTTTGACTGGACTCGTCGAAGGAGGTTGCAACGTCAAGGCTCTTTTGGTTGTAAACTTCTTCTCTCTACTTATTAATACATGACCCATTTTTTGGTTCCCGTTTTGCATTTGATTTGTTTAATCCTATGCAATACGTTTGATTCTCCTTTACCAATCAAATAGTTATGAATGCAAATATGTTTTCGTATGTTTTCATCATTCTCTGATCCTTGTGCAGGTACACATATATTACCGTTGAAGGACCGCGACGTGTGAAGATGAAGATCATGAGATTGTTGCCACAAGTTACGATAAGAGTGTTGGAACAAAGGTAGGTCATCTATCCCAACTCTATTTCATTTATAAACTAGGAGTCAAAGGATTAACATGTTCCCTTGTTGCTAGACCCACTCTAGGGCTAGAGGGATTGCCTCTATCTGCAGAGGGGATTTACCTGCACAACAAAGTGTTAACCCGCAGTCTCCACTAGCGGTTCCGCGTCTGTGTTGTCACATGGCATATGTTAAATGCCAACTAACTGCATGAATAAACATTAACCCACAGCGCTTACCACGGATTTCAAACGTGTCAATCACGGTTTATGCCTCGAGTTCTGATAACCGTTATGTTAGCTGTGGGGTTTGGGGTTGGCATGTGGCCACCCCAACCACTAAATTTTAATGCAACAGTTAATTTCGGCGGGATATTTGGAAGCACGCCATTTTGGGCGGAATTACCTAATTTATCTCCAATCAAGTGGAGTTCTCCACTTTCAGTGGAGATTTTCTAGGTGAAACTGGGCAAAAGTGTAGGAGGCCCAATTTTTCGACAATTCTGAGTGAATGAAGAGTCATTCTTGACTAATTGGAGCATTCTGGAGCCATTGGTGCAGAGAAAACAACCATTAGAGAACTGTAACTACATGTATTTGCAAAATTTTGAGCATAATGAAAGATGGACATGCCATTGGGAGCTGGACCAACAGATGTAGCCCAGGAGGGGTGAACTGCTTCATCATGCCTCCTATGTAAATTTCATGTGGTGACTTATTTATCTATTTTACACTGTTGTTCAATGTTATTTATGCTTTTTTTATGCTTCTAATTCACTAAAAATCATCTTCAATTCATGGAAAAACCCTTCAATCCCTATGCAAACTAATGAACTGAATATGCACATGTTTATAAATTGAAAATACACTTAGCACATCAAAACTAATACAGTCATTTCAAATAAGGGAAAGAGTCCTTTGGAGTTTCGAAAAAGATAAAAGTGTAGGCCCAAATGGACTCCCAATTGAGTTTTATTCTCATTGTCTATAATTTATTGGGGATGACCTTTTATCATTTATTATGTACTCCAGTACCTCCTGTCAGATCCTTGCTCCTCCACTTTCATTGCTTTGATTCCAAAATATGTCAACACAAAATCTTTTGACATGTTCAAACCCATATCTCTTTGCAATTCCATACACAAGATCATGAAAAACATTATTTTTTTGAGATTAAAGGACATTCTCTTTTCAAACATCTCCCAGCTTGAACAAATTGTTTTTTTATCCAACATACAAATTCATGAAGCCATTTGACTGGCCCATAAAGGTTTACATTCCATCCATACAAAGCACCAAAAAGCTTTGGTCCTTAAATTAGATCTCTGCAAAACTTTCAACAAAGTTAGTTGGCTATATCTTAGTCTTCTCTTGATACATTTGGGATTTTCCCACTCATTGTCACCTCGGTAATGAATTGTATCAACACGTCCTCCTTTTCCATTTTAATCAACGGGGTTACTTCCTATTTCTTTCGCATGGAGTAGGGGATTGAGGCAAGGTTTCCCTCTCTCCCCTCTTCTTTTCCTTCTTGTGGTTGAGGGATTGAGCATGCTTATTTTAGATTTTGTTCAAAAGGGAAGGTTCCAAGGAATCAACATGTCTCAAAATTTCCTTCTCACATATCTATGATTCATGGATGATGTTATCATTTTCTCAAATGGGTGTGTTACCCATCTTCGCTCCTTATAGCCCTTATTGAATCTTTTCAACCAATATAATGGCATGGTTATAAATAATCAAAATTATTTTATATTTGGATGGGGAATTCTAGGGAATGAAAAGAGTTCAATTGAAGGAATTTTATCCTCCCCAGTCGTAGGAATTGGCCAAGGCTTCAAGTATTTAGGGTTCACTCTTGAGCCTTGCAGCTATAAAAAACAAGACTAATACTGACTCTTGGGAAAAAAAAGAAAAGAAGAAGAATTAGAATGTGGACTAACAGATGGCCCTCTAGAGAGGGCAGATTAGTCTTATGCAATTGAGTGGTGGAAGCCATCCCAATTTACTAGGCTTCTCTAGCGTGGATTCCTTTGGGAATTCTTCATTAGATAAAATAATTATCTCTACATTTTTTCTAGTCTAGAAAAGATGAAAAAAAAAACCTTTGCATTAACGACATGGAACTCCATTTCCCTGCCAAATTCATATGATGGCTTGGGACTAAAATGCTTACCCATATTTACAAAAGCACTGGCAACAAAGGGTGCATGGAATATCATAAAAGGAAGAGGCCTCTAATCTCAAGTAATGTATAAAAAATACATCATGCCCCAATGTATTCTTGAATGGATAAGGTCCCACCAAAAATCTCAAAATAGTGCATCCATTGTATGAAAAGGAATTGCAAACGCATTCCATATCATTGGTAATCACTTATGTGGAAAACGGGTAAGGGCACAAATGTTCTACTAGGGAAAGATCCATGGATTTGAATTGAACATTGGTTCCATCTCCAATATCCTTTCATCCAACATTTATATGAAGTAATTATTTTTAATCTAGATCGTGTCTCTCAAAACCATCCTCCCTTGGGCCCACATACGTAGTTGTCTTCTAATGACTTGCACTCAAAAGGTGAAGAAGGTCCAATATATTAGAGCTCTAAAATTCACTAATGTGTCTCTATTAGACTTAAAGGCTCAACTAATCTTAATGGAAGGATCAAATAATCACTTTTTATCATATTTATAGGCATACGAATGAGGAGGTAGATAGGCTCTCGAAAAATGGACATGATTTGGAATGAGGCACATGCTTGTTCCTTGAAATTAAAGAAGGCCAAAAAACATAATTTCTTATTGATTCTTGGTTGTGAATAACTATCTAAAATTGCAGCTCTTTACGCCTTTTTCTATTGTTTATTTCTTGTGAATTAGCATACTCTATACCTAGATATAGCACTATGATATTTAAACATGCTTGACGAACATGCATATGCAATATGGCTTCCTATTTTTTTGTGGAGGACTGGGTTTATTTTTGTTGTTAGAAATCAACTTCAAATCATGCCAATGATATAGATTTTTGTAAGAGAAATTGTTCACTGTAGTAAGACAAAAGCATAGTGCTTTTGGCATATACTAATGTAACCTTTGTTTATCACTCATAAATAGAAGTTACATATCCTTTTCCTTGGAAAAAAAAGAAAGAAAGCATAGATTTATAAAATGAAAGGTTGTATTAGAGCCATTCATTTAAAAAATGGAAAAAATGATATTGATTAAAGTATATCAACCACATTTACTAATATAGTTGTGATATTGATTAAATTATATCAACCACATTTACTAATATAGTTGTGCTAATTGCGTCAAGAGGCATTATCCAACCTAGTATGGTAGAGATGTTGTAAAGTAATGTCTTGCTTAATGTTTTGACTTGATCAAATTACATAAAAATAAAAAATAAAATAAAATAAAATAAAAAACATAAAATTAATAATTAGAATTATAACTAATAATTAAACCAACTTATATCCATCTTAACTGTGGATCTACCGAGTGCTGAGAGAGATCAAATCTCTTGAGATACAAACCACATGTAGAGTTAAAAAAAAAAAAAAATTGATAAATCTTAAATTAAAGTGAATCTAAATTAATATCTATTAACTTAAATCTACAATATATATTCACCCAAATACTTTACTCAATAAAATTTGGTTTAAAAATAAAATAATTTTAGATTTTTCAAAACATTAAATTATTTAGAAAGCCCCTATATTTACATCGAAGGTGTTTTCTTTGCGAGCTTGGGGTGAGCAAACAATGTTCACCCCAACCAATAGCAACTCTTTCTTTTCTTCATTCTCACAAATTAAAATTGAACACGTGGCTCTTTTCGACTCTGCGACTTCTTGACTTCTTGACTTCGCAATTTGATCCAGCTAATAGCAACTCTTTCTTTTCGTCATTCTCACAAATTAAAATTGCACATGTGGCTCTTTCCGACTGCGTGACTTCTTGAATTTGCAAACTCTACAATCTGATCAGTGTGGTGGACATCATACGGACTCTGCCATCTGTCCAGCGTGGTTGCAGAATTTGGAGGCTGTGCAATCTCTATCGTCTGTCCAGTGCAATTGTAGACTCCACAATCTATCTAGTGCAGTCACTCTTCAATGCTCTTCAGCTTTGGAGATGGCCTGAATACTTTTTATGCAACCAAAAAAGTTCCCTCTCATATGCTCTTAACTCTTAACTGCCTACCGAATTAACTTCCTACCAAAAGAACCATGACGAATTTGCAAAAGAGTTTGTGAAAAAAATACTTCAATGAAAGCACTGCAATAATGTTGATCACAACAACAATAAAAAACATAAAATCTATACGAGATTTTTCACAAGGAGTGAAATCTTCAGTTGTCGTCTCCATCTTCTCTCCCCTAATGCCCTTGAGCATGCAAAAATAGATGTTAAGCTACTTTCATCTCAATGCGATCAAACAAATAAAGGATCATGGATTGCATACAAGTTGTATAACCCGAATACTCCCTCCAATTCTTTTGTGGAATGATATGGTAATGGGATAGTGTGGTTACTAAATTGAAGATTCTCAACACTTCCGCTATCTTAACGACATTCTCCAATGCAATGCCTTTTGAATATGAAGTGATTGCAATTTTCTTGATGTAAAAAGAGAACAATGCACATACCTTAAAGTATAGACCTCTTTGGAGATTCAATCAATTTCACTCTTGAATAATTGCCCTGGAAGTTTCAAGCAGAATTCACGCCTTAGAGTCGGAGGAATGCAACCAGAGAAGAGGACTAAGAATGGGCACGGGTGGAAAAATGAAAATTTGAAATGAGCGTGAACGGTTTAGGTGTCTACAACAAGAAAGGTTTGGATGTACCAATTTCCATGTCAACCTGATAGGGCGGCGGAGGCAGAGACAACAACTAGGTTGACGCTGCTTGGATGAATCGAGGGCGGCAAAGGCAAAGACAACAACTAGGTTGACACCGCTTGGATGAAACGAGGGTGGCAGAGGCAGAGACAAGAACTAGGTTAACACCGCTTGGATGTATCGAGTCACAGGAACATGGACACTTTGGAAGTTGCTAAAATATTCACTTTTAATATTTTTAATCATTCTTTAAATTTATTTACATAAATTGTACAAGTATTTTTTGCGCTATTGTCTTTCCAAATTATCTTTTCCCACCAAATTTTATAACCATATAATGTATTTTATGACCATATAATGTTTTTTAAATTGGATAACTTCTTTATCCCAATACACAATTATTTTAATGTTGGAAAATATACAATCCTCAAAACACAAAGTTAGAATACCGTTCCTTCTTTCAATACACCTCCCTCACATGATGGGCATGTCATCCAGACTTTGCAAGTGCCCCATATTAAGAAAAACCAAGGTTTGTAACCTTGGGAATCCCTCTCGATTTTGAGAACTCGACCCTATCCCTAAGTCAGTTCAACCATGTCTTTGCATTGACTTTAGAAATTTCAAATTTGGAAACCACTCCAATGAGGGAAGCTCCTTGCCACACTCTCTTAGTTCTAACTTCTTGAGTTATTCAAACTGGCAAATCTAATTTGGAAAATTCAGTGGAATGTGGTTGTACAACTCCAAATTCTTCATATCCTGCATCGCGGGAGGAAGAGTATTATTTACATAATTATTATAACTCAATTTTAAATGCGTCATTTCCACGTAGCTTCGCATTAGTACATGAGCTCAAAATTCTAAAAATATAGAGAGACATAGCTCTACGATATTTGTGAGACCCTTTAAAGCTATTACATTTGTGGGATCCTTCAAATGTTCTGTTTCAATACCAACATCCCACCAGAGTCTTTTCAATCAAGTGACTTGAGATATATCAGTTGGAAGCACCAAATTGTTACAACCGAAAAAGTCAATGTATTGGAATTGTGGTATAAGCTTTGCTATTGTATCTAGAAATGATGTCATATTTTTACACTATGACATAGTAAAAAAGTGAAGCATAGAAAGACTGCAGATATCTTGAGGCAGTTCCTTGACGTGATTGCCACTCAAATGTGATTTTCAATTCCTCGATCAAAAATTTCTCTGCAGCATCATAAGTTAACAGATTTTTACATAACTACAAACTCACAAGTTGTGGGTCTTTTGGCAGATACTCGATGTTGAGATTGCAACAAAATGATGAGCTTAGTGGAAAGGAGTAGCCTTCACTAAGTGGGCCCGCAGGCTATTTTTGGCGCAAAGTCTATTTTTAGACATATGGATCATGTTCTATGAGTTGCAGGATGTTATTTGTGGATGGTTGGTCAAGTCGGAAAAAATAGATGGACTTCTATTTTTAGACATACTGGGCAGAATCTATTTTTAGATTGCCAGTCTAAAAATAGATATGTCGAATATTATTAGCTCTTAATAATATTTAGACTCTAAACATTATCTTATTCTCTTGGAGCACTTCAGTTAAGTGCACAGATGTGGAACAAGAGCTGACAGAAGGAATTACACTATTCCTGAGGGTTAGGTGGAGCTATTGCATGGATACTTCAGTTAGAACTCATGTGAGAGAGTTTGGTGGAGTTGATTGAGGAAGTTAATGGAGTTGTGTTCGGTTTAACTAATCTAAACATAGTTGAGCTATTTGTATCTAGTTTAACTGATTGATACAATTAGTGAGAGTGGTGTGAATTAATTATTAATTAATTCACTAATTATAAACTCATTAATCAACTAAAGAATACATCGGTTAACTTCAGTGCATGGACAGTTTCAGTGGAGACCAGTGTAGAGATAGGTGAAAGAGCAGGTTAACTATCAGTTGTGACTATACTGTTGCATATTTGCAACTACCAGTGATTGGAGGAGCCCATGAGGATTGCGCAGTACAAGCCAGGTGGTTTATGTTATTTAATGAGCCATCCTACAACATTGATTATGCAATAGAGGCTGGCTATCAGGTGGCAGAGATTGGAGCATGTGTTTTGCTAGATCTAGCTTGATTAGTGTGTAGCAATTAGAGGTTGTGCTGAGAGCTTGTGAGGAGCTTTGTACAATGATTGTTACATGATCTCCATGACATATAATATACAGATAGTTGGGGTTTTCAGCTTTAAGCTTTCCCATTAAATACTATGTTCATATGTGTGATTGTTTGTGGTTTTAATGTGTGCATGCAATTGATTTTATTTCCGCATGTGATGATCAATGGTAGAAGAGATTATGTATTATGCATGAAGATAAAATAGTGTGTGATCAGGAGAATCTTGGTGAATAATATATCAGTTATTCAAATTTCTACACTCGATTTGATTAAAGAAGAGTGATATTTTTTTGCAATGTCGAGTCAAAGTTTGGGGCAAATATTTGGACCCTTGGCCTACACAACATAAATAATTTCCCTCCTCCCCAATGTGTATTGCCATGTCCAGAATAACGGCGTGCACTGATATCACCCTGATTTTCCAAACATTCATAAGTCTATTGACATTGAGCATACTCTGCTTTTCAAAATTATAATTCTACAACAAGCTACGATCGATAAAAAGTTGTACATAGTCGTACCTGATCTTCATGTCCATTGAGTAGGTTCGCTATTTGGTCTTAACAAACCCTTCAACAATCCAGAATTGCACCAATTCATTAACCTAAATTTTTCTGATTTTCGGGATAAATAACATGTTGGGTATGTGTTATATTCTTTCCACGACTAAGCACGTGAAAATTTTTGGTCCTTAATTTCCGGTGGGTAGTCCGCGTACATGGTTTTGTGCATGGTTTTGCACATGGTTTTGGGGTACGATGGTTTTCGGCCCCTGGTATTTTTGTAGATCCAGTCAAGGGAACTACGGTTATGTTCTAATCCAGGGTTTATGGATTGGGGTTTATGTATGCTTCGGCATGTATATATATGTGTTGTAACACTAAAAGGAATATAAGGAAAAATCAAGCTGGTCGTCCCGATTTGGGATCCAGGGGAAAATCTTTGTGTTTATCTATTTTATGTTTTATGCTCTCGCTATTGTTTATTTTATGTTATAAGATTCGTGTGTAGATAATTTCTGTTCAGGGTTAAAACCTACATTTGGTATCAGAGCTGTTTCGGCTTCAAGGGGACGCCTTTGCTGCTGAGGGTTTTTTGTTCGAGCCTGAGGTAGACCCTGTTCAGTGGGAGATCTGCGGGATCGACTCTTGTGGTGAAAGAAGATGGCGAGCGGCGGAAAGATAGAGATCGATAAATTTAATGGTCAGAGTTTTGAGTTGTGGAAGCTCAAGATGGAGGATCTACTGGTGGATAAAGATCAGTGGATCGCGGTAGATCCAGGTACTAAACCAACGGGAATGTCAGATGAAGACTGGAAGAAACTGGATCGGAAGGCTAAGAGCACAATACGGTTGTGTGTGTCAGATTCAGTATTGTTGAATGTATCTGGGGAAGCTACGGCGAAGAATTTGTGGGAAAAACTTGGGACTTTGTACCAATCTAAGTCTCTGGTGAATAAGTTGTTCTTGCGGAAAAAGCTGTATAACCTGAGGATGAAGGATGGAGACTCGGTGACAGAGCATCTGAACGCCTTCAATACTGTGGTAAGTCAGCTGTCGTCTGTTGATATTAAAATCTCAGATGAAGATAAGTGCATCAGTTTGTTGTGCTCTCTACCAGACTCGTGGGACAGTCTGGTTATTGCAATAAGTAGCAATACAACTACCTTGAATTTTGATGACATTGTCTCAGCCTTGCTGTCGGAGGAAATGAGACGGAGAAATATGGAGGGTCAGAATGGAGATGCCTTATCTGTACGAGGAAGGTCCCAGAACAAAAACAAGAATAAGGTTTCGAGTGGGAGATCTAAATCTAGAGGAAGATCTAAATCTCCTGGAAAGTTTGTAAAGGTGTGCTGGAAATGCGAAAAGGAAGGGCACTACAAAAAGGACTACAAATCTCAAGCTCCTGAGAAAGGAAAGGGATCTGATGAAGGTCCTTCTGCGGAGGCAAAAACCACCTCGGATGAAGGTGGGGATGTGTATTTGGCTTCTTCTTCAAATACACATGTAGATCATGAGTCATGGTTGATTGACTCAGGTGCATCCTTTCACTTCACTCCCCATAGGGATTGGTTCTGCGAGTATGAGAAATATGATGGTGATGTCTTCCTAGGGGATGATAGGAAGGCCAAAATCGTTGGACGTTGAAAGGTAAAGCTGAAGCTACAAGGTGGAAGGATTAGAACACTTCATGGTGTTCTGCATATTCCTGCATTGGCCAGAAATCTGATTTCTATAAGCAAGATGGATGATGCAGGTGTAAAAACAGTGTTCGAGAAAGATGCCTGCAAGATGGTTCGGGGAGCACTGGTATTAATGCGGGGAGTTCGGACTGGAACTTTGTACAAGCTACAAGGTAGCACAGTTATTGATGGGTGTAACAGTTCTGTGGTTCCTGTAAGTGGGATGGAAAGCCTAGCTGTGTCTGGAGAAAAGACCATGCTATGGCATCAAAGGCTTGGACATATTGGAGAGAAGGGCCTTCGGATCTTTTGCACTTAGAGATGGTATGGTAGAAGGTATGTCTAATTTTTCTGCGGATTTCAATTTCTATGAACATTGTGTATATGGGAAGCGAGAATCGGGTGAGGTTTCATTCAGTGCTAAGAGGGCAAACAAGATATTATAACTTGTGCACGGTGATGTGTTTGGACCTGTGTCGGTTCCATCACTAGGTAAGTCTATGTACTATGTTTCGTTCATAGATGACTTCTCAAGGAATACATGGATATATTTCTTGAGGAAGAAATCTAAAGTCTTTGACAGATTTAAAGAATTTAAGGCTCTGGTGGAAAACCAGACAAAGAAGAAGATAAAGGTGTTGAGGACAGATAATGGTGGGGAGTTCTGCAAGAAGGAATTTGAAGAGTTCTGTAAGAAGTGTTGTATAGCATGGCAGAAGACTACTCCATACACACCTCGGCAAAATGGAGTTGTAGAAAGAATGAACAGAACGTTGATGGAAAAGGCAAGAAGCATGCTCAGTGGTACCGGGTTAGGACAAGAGTGCAGGCGGAGAGCGGTGGAGACTACATGTTACTTAGTTAACGAGATCACCTTCATCGACGTTGGAGGATAAGACCCCATGAGGTATGGAGTTTGGTAAGAAACCCTCTCTTTCACATCTAAGGGTATTTGGATGTGATGCATATGTACATGTTCCAAAGGAGAAAAGGCCAAGTTGGATAATAAATGCGAAGAGTGCATCTTTGTGGGTATAAGGATGGTTTAAGGGTTTTACAAGCTTTGAACCCCGGAAACAAGGAAGATGTGGTGTTTAGAGAGGTGAAAGATGTTGTTACACATGAAGTCCTACCAAAGGAACCTGAGAAGATAGAGTTTGAGCTAAAGGAGGATGAATCGGACTCTACAATAGAAGAATACTCAGAAGAGGAAGAGCCACAAACTCCAGCTGTGAGAAGATCAACTCGGGAAAGAAGGCAACTAGAAAGGTATAGTCCATCTGCTTTTTTTTTTTTCTTCAGGTTTTGCCTTAACTATAAGTGATGATGATCCCAGAACTGTCAGGGAGGCAGTAGATTCAGAGGATGGAAAACTCTAGAAGGAATCCATGGTTGATGAAATGGCATCCTTGCACCAAAATGAGGCATGGGATGCGGTAAAGAGGGTCGTTGTTGCGGAGTGGAAGGAAGCCCATTGGGAGCAAATGGGTGTTTAATGTTGAGAATGCAACAAGATGATGGAGCTTAGTGAAAAGAAGTCGCCTTCACTAAGTGGGCCCGCAGGCTATTTTTGGCGCAAAGTCTATTTTTAGACATATGGATCATGGTCGCCAACGGTTGCAAGATGCTATTTGTGGATGGTTGGTCAAGTTGGTAAAAATATATGGACCTCTATTTTTAGACATACTGGGCGGAGTCTATTTTTAGACTGCCAGTCTAAAAATAGATATGTCGAATATTATTAGCTCTTAATAATATTTGGACTATAAACATTATCTTATCCTCTTGCAGCACTTCAGTTTGAGCTACAGATGTGGCACATGCAGCTGACAGAAGGAATTACGTTATTCCTAGAGTTTAGTTGAGCTATTGCATGGTTGACTTCAGTTAGAACTCATGTGGCAGAGTTTGGTGGAGTTGATGAGACAATTGATGGAGTTGTGTTCAGTTTAACTTAGTTGAACTAGTTGTATTTAGTCTAACTGATAAATACACTAGTGATGAGTAGTGTGAATTAATTATTGATTAATTCACTAATTATTAACTCATAAATCAACTAAAGAATACATCAGTTGACTGCAGTGCATGGACAGTTCAGTGGAGACCAGTGTTAGAGGTGGGTGAAAGGGTGAGTCTACTATCAGTTGTGACTATAGTTGTGCATGAGATTTGCACACACATTGATTGAGATTGCCAATGAGGATTGCGCAGTACAAGCCAGTGGGATTCGAACATGGATCTCATCATTATTCATCTTGGATTGCGTAGTTGAGGCAGGCTAACAGGTGGAGGAGATTTGAACTTGTGACTTGTTCATATCTGAGCTAGTTAGGGTGTAACAATTGGAGATAGTGCTGAGAGCTTGTGAGGAGTTTGTGCTATGTATTGTTACATGTTCTCTATCATTATAATATACAGATAGTTGGGGGTTTTCAGCTGTAAGCTTTCCCCATTACATATTGTGTTATATGTGTGCTTGATTATGTTTTAATGTGCACATGCGACTGCTTCTAATTTCCGCAAATTGATGATCAATTGTAGAAGAAGTTATGTATTATGCATGAAGCTCAAATAGTGTGTAATCAGGATAATCTCGGTGAATAATTCATCTATTATTCAAATTTCTACATGGTATCGGAGCGAAATTGATCATCGGATCTATTACAGTGATTACAATTTATTTCGGTAGACAGAGTCTGTAAGCGGGCCAGGTAGCCTCTGGATCCATCCTTTCTTTGAAAGGTGATATATCCAGTAAATGCCCCTATAGTCGATCTCTGTGCTAGAAATAATTTGTTCTCACAGATCAGAAGCAGTTGAGTTTTGAGCTGGTGGAATTCGAATTTGCAGCAGTGTTTTCTTGGTGTCGAAGTCAAAATGTCTTTCAACGGATTGCGATTGGAGTATGCCCTTGAAGGCAGCTCAAATTATATTGCATGGAAAGACAGGATGGAGGCGGTGTTAGATGACAATGGTTTGAAGGAGTTCATAGATGCTGAAGTCCCAAAGCCTATTGATGCTGCTCAAGTTGAGGCTTGGCAAAAGAAGACAACAAAGTGTCGAAGGATTCTGTTGGAGGGCATGAAGGATCACATTATATCCAGCCTGCATGGAAAAGCTTCTCCATACTTGATGTGGAAAGCGTTGACAGGTTTATTCCAAAGCAAGAGCGACCAGAGGAAGTTGGCGCTCAAGGAAAAACTCAGAAACATAAAGATGGAGAAAGGCGACAGTATGCCCAAGTACCTCACGAAGTTCATCCAATGCAGGGATGAGCTGGGAAGTGTGGGGGTGATTGTAGATGATGAGGACTTGGTGAGCTTGGCTCTCCTTGGGCTTCCGAAGAGTTGGCATTCCTATCAGGACTCTGTCAATGGTCGGGAGAAATTGCCAGGATGGGAGCGACTTTGGTCTGATCTTGTGTGAGAGGAGATAAGGCGAAGTACTAGGGACTGATCTTCATCAAAGAACTCTAATGAAAAGAATTTCGCTTTGGCTGCCAAAGCAAAGAAGGGGAAGAGCAAGAAAGCTTCTCAGTCTGGTGCGAAAGGCAAGAATCAGGACATGTCCAAGGTGAAGTGCTTTCACTGTCACCAACACGGACATTATGCCACAAATTGTCAACAGAAGAAGAAAAATAAGAAGGTTCTTTGGATGCGGCGGGAGAGGCCTGTAGCCTCACGGTTTGAGGCTGGATTTTCGGCGATCGCATACTTGGTCTCAAGTGTGATGGGATCAGTATGGTTCTTGGACAGTGGTTCGTCTTTTCACATGACTGGAGATCGAGATCTGTTTTCAGATCTGGATGAGAAAGATCTTGGAGTGCACATCGAGATGGGTGATGATGGTAGATACAGTGCGACCGGTATCAGTACCATTTCCTTTAAGAGGGAGTCTAGTAAACCCTTCGTATTGAAGGATGTGATGCATGTTCCGGGATTGAAGAAGAATCTGATCTCTATGGCGATGTTACAAGACTAGGGGTATGATGTTGTCTTCAGCGAAGGAAAGGCTTTCCTGCGCAGTAAGACAACTGGAGAAACCCGGAAGATAGGGGTTCGAGTCAAGAACCTTTATCAATTGCATGTAGATGGCGGTGCAGCAATGGCATGCAAGGCTGAAGGAGTGGTGAGCCGGGATGATGGCGAGTTGTGGCACCGGAGATTGGGCCACCTTCACCATGGAGCTTTGAAGATACTGCAGCAGATTTCTACTGGGCTTCCTAAGGGCACTCTTGTGCAGTCAGATCAGTGCAAGGGATGTACCTTGGGAAAATTTGTGAAAGCCACCTTTCACGAGAAGGATAGTTGCGCCACGACGATCCTTGAGAGAATTCACACAGACGTGTGTGGACCTTTCTCAGTAGCTTCGACAACAAAGCACATGTACTATGTGATCTTTGTTGATGATTATTCTCGGAAGTGCTGGATCTTCTTCATGCAGAAGAAGAGTGAGACATACTCAAAGTTCTGTGAGTTCAAGGCGCTGGTGGAGAAGGAATCGGGGAAGCAGGTGAAGGCTCTTAGGAGCGACAATGGTGGTGAATTCATCTCTGGAAAATTCAAGGACTTTTGCAGCGCATAAGGAATTCGAAGAGAGCTCATAACACCTCATAACCCACAGCATAACGGGGTTGTTGAGCGGAAGAACAGAACGATCGTGGGTGTTGCACGGGTGATGTTGCATGATCAGGGCCTACCCATTCACTTGTGGGCGGAGGCATGTAATACTGCAGTATATGTGCAGAACCGTTGTTCTCACAAGATACTTGGCATGAGTACACCCGAGGAGGCGTTTTCTGGTAAGAGGCCTGATATTTCCCATTTGAGGAGTTTTGGTTCACCTGTTTACATTCATGTGACGAAGGATGCCAGGAAGAAGCTGGAGCCGACCGCAGACATTGGGATATTTGTGGGGTACACTGATACGCCCCACAACTATTGTGTGTATTTGCCAGACAGTCGCAAGACTGTTGTGCGACGGGATATCAAATTTCAGGAGGAGAAAGCCATGAAGTGTTCGCTTGAGAGGGAGCCACACTTTCATGCAGAGGAGGAGCTACTAGTTCCTAAGGATGAGTCTCAGGATGTGGATCAACCACAATATGAGGTTCATGGAGTGGAAGAGACCACTCATGCAGCGCCAACCATCAGAGGGCGGAAGTGCACTACAGAAGCTGAGCGACTGGCTCAAGATGCAGAGAAGGTTGTAGGACCACCTACAACACAGCGCAGACAGAGACAGTCACCAGACCGGTACACTGGATACATGGCTCTTGTGAGCAAATGTGTTGTGACAGAGCCATCCTCTTTCGAGGAAGTTGTGGAGGACCCCGCATGGGTAGATGCCATGGTGGAAGAGTATGATTCAATTGTCAGAAACAGTGCATGGGAGATTGTCGCGAGGCCGGAGGGGAAATCAGTGGTGGGTTTGAGATGGATCTACAAAGTGAAGCAGGCAGCTGATGGGAGTGTGGAGAAGTACAAGGCAAGATTTGTTGCCCGAGGCTTTTCACAGATAGAGGGGATCAATTATGAGGAGACCTTTGCACCTGTCGCAAGGTATTCTTCCATACGGACGATCCTAACTCTCTCAGCGCAGATGGGGTGGCACATTCATCAGATGGATGTGAAGACTGTGTTCCTCAACGGAGTCATTGAGGAGGAGGTGTACATAGAGCAACCCGAAGGTTTCGAGATCTTCAGCAGTGAGTCGCATGTGTGCAGACTCAAGAGAGCACTGTATGGGTTGAAACAAGCACCTCATGCTTGGTACACACGGATAGACAGTTATTTCAACGGACTTGGATTCTCCAAGAGTGAGGCGGATCCTAACCTGTACCAGATTGTGGTGGAGGGGAAGTTGCTGATCATTGTACTGTATGTAGATGATCTGATTTTGACGGGTGATGAGCTGTTGATACTTTCATGCGAGGAGGATCTTGCTAGAGAGTTTGAGATGAAGGACTTGGGCCTCCTTCATTATTTCCTGGGATTGGAAATTTGGCAGCGCAGTGATGGACTATTTGTTTCTCAGGGGGTAAGTATGCTCGGAATCTTGGAGAGTTCAACATGTGGTGCAAACCTGGTAATGATACTCCTCTTCTACGGGAGTTGGAGGAAGGAGGATGCGCAAGGCGGAGGTAGTGGATGCCATTGTTTATCGACAGTTGGTGGGGTCGCTTATGTATCTAGTCAATACACGACCCGATATATGCTATGCTGTTAAACAACTTTCACAAGCTATGGTCAAGCCAGCCAAGCTCTTCTGGAAGGCAGGCAAGCATGTATTGCGTTATCTCAGAGGCACATCGGGATATGGATTGTGGTACAGAAAGGAGGATGAGGTGAAGGCTGAAGCTGTGTGGCTTCACGGATGCAGATTGGGCAGGGAGCCCAACGGACAGAAAGAGCACATCTGGAGGGATATTCAGTATCGGGTCAACAACAGTTTCTTGGTACAACAGGAAGCAGAGATCCATGGCACTCAGTTCAGCAGAGGCCGAGTATATGGCAGCAAGCTTGGTTGCATGCAAGGCTATATGGATGGGGAAGATCCTGGTCGGGTTGTTCGGGTCACACTTGGAGCCTACTGTGATTTATTGTGATAACCAGAGTTGCATTAAACTCTCGGCTAATCCAGTATTTCATGATAGATCCAAACACATCTACATCAGGTACCATCATATCAGAGATTGTGTGCAGCGGAGAATCATGTTACTTTCATACATTCCCACGAAGGATCAGGATGCTGATATCTTGACGAAGGCGCTCACCAGGAGAAAATTCGAATACCACAGAGGCAGGATAGGGGTTGCAGATAATCCATATCTTGTTGAGAGGGAGTGTTGAAAATGCAACAAGATGATGGAGCTTAGTGAAAAGAAGTCGCCTTCACTAAGTGGGCCGGCAGGCTATTTTTGGCGCAAAGTCTATTTTTAGACTATGTCTATTTTTAGACATATGGATCATGGTCTATGAGTTGCAGGATGCTATTTGTGGATGATTGGTCAAGTTGGTAAAAATATATGGACCTCTATTTTTAGACATTGGGCGAAGTCTATTTTTAGACTGCTAGTCTAAAAATAGATCAGTCGAATATTATTAGCTCTTAATAATATTTGGACTATAAACATTATCTTATCCTCTTGGAGCACTTCAGTTCGAGCTACGGATGTGGCACATGCAGCTGACAGAAGGAATTACGCTATTCATAGGGGTTAGTTGAGCTATTGCATGGTTGACTTCAGTTATAACTCATGTGGCAGAGTTTGGTGGAGTTGATGAGACAGTTGATGGAGTTGTGTTCAATTTAACTTAGTTGAACTAGTTGTATTTAGTCTAATTGATAAATACACTAGTGATGAGTGGTGTGAATTAATTATTAATTAATTCACTAATTATTAACTCATAAATCAACTAAAGAATACATCAGTTAACTGCAGTGCATGGACAGTTCAGTGGAGACCAGTGTTAGAGGTGGGTGAAAGGGTGAGTCTACTATCGGTTGTGACTATAGCTATGCATGAGATTTGCACACACATTGATTGAGATTGCCAATGAGGATTGCGCAGTACAAGCCAGTGGGATTCGAACTTGGATCTCATCATTATTCATCTTGGATTGCGCAGTAGAGGCAGGCTAATAGGTGGAGGAGATTTGAACTTGTGACTTGTTCATATCTGAGCTAGTTAGTGTGTAACAATTGGAGATAGTGCTGAGAGCTTGTGAGGAGTTTGTGCTATGTATTGTTACATGTTCTCTATCATTATAATATACAGATAGTTGGGGGTTTTCAGCTGTAAGCTTTCCCCATTACATACTGTGTTTATATGTGTGCTTGATTATGTTTTAATGTGCGCATGCGACTGCTTCTAATTCCGCAAATTGATGATCAATGGTAGAAGAGGTTATGTATTATGCATGAAGCTCAAATAATGTGTAATCATGATAATCTCGGTGAATAATTCATCTATTATTCAAATTTCTACATTAAGAAGAAGATGAATGTAGAAGGCAAGGTGGAGAAATACAAAGCTCGGTTGGTAGCGAAAGGTTATTCCCAGGTGCCGGGAATTGATTTTGGTGATATTTTTTCTCCTGTTTCCAAAGTTACTTCTATTGGATTACTTTTATCTGTTGCTACTGCATTTGATTTTGAGATAGAACAGATGGATGTGAAGACAACATTTCTTCACAGGGATCTAAAAGAGGAGATCTACATGAAGCAACCTGAAGGCTTTATGGTGAAGGGTAAGAAAGAACTGGTATGCAGGTTGAAGAAGTCTCTGTATGGGTTAAAACAGTCACCAAGGATGTGGTATCAGAAATTTGATACCTATATACGGGGACTTGGCTTCACCGGAAGCAAGGAGGATCACTGTGTTTATTTTAAATTAATTGGTGACCGTGTTATTTATTTGGTCTTGTATGTGGATGATATGTTGTTGATTGGAAATGACAAAGAAATTATCCAAGATTTGAAAACCCAACTGTTCTCCAAATTTGACATGAAGGATATTGGTGCTACAAACTATATTTTGGGCATGGAAATTAAGAGAGATCGGGCAAAGAGGAAGGTCTGGTTAAACCAGAGGAAGTATGTTGAGACTATATTGCAGAGGTTCAATATGAAGGATAGTAAATCAGTGAAAGTTCCTATTCCTGTAGGTGTAAAGCTATCTGCTGAACAGTGTCCCAAGACACAAGAAGAAGAGGAGGATATGTCCCGTGTTCCATATGCAAGTGCAGTGGGTAGCCTGATGTATGCAATGGTCTGTACTAGACCAGACATTGCACATGCAGTGGGAGTATTGAGCAGGTTTATGTCAAACCCGGGGAAGGAGCATTGGACAGCAGTGAAGCGGGTTTTCAGATATTTACGTGGCACTAGTGATTATGGCTTGTGCTACCAGGGAAGACCAGGATTGGAAATAATGTTGGACATTTGTGGTTTTGTTGATGCAGACTGGGCTGGAGATCTGGACCAAAGAAGATCTACAAGTGGGTATGTGTTTAGCCTATTTGGAGGTGCAGTCAGTTGGATGAGTAAAAGACAGTCTGTAGTGGCGCTTTCAACTACAGAGGCAGAATACATAGCAGCCACTCATGCAAGCAAGGAAGCAGTTTGGTTGCGGAGATTGTGTTCAAGTATGGGGTTGGTACAGCAAGCTATAAGGATAGACTATGATAGCCAAAGTGCAATTTTCTTGGCTAAGAACCTTGCTTATCATTCAAAGACAAAGCACATTGATGTTCAATATCACTTTGTTAGAGATATGGTTAAGGCTAAAAGGGTGTTGCTGGTAAAGGTGGACACTTTGAAGAATGTTGCAGATGCATTAACAAAGTCTGTGAGCACTCAGAAGTTCTCTTGGTGTAGAGAAACAATGGGTGTTGAAGAATTGGGCCAATGACTAAGCTCTCTTGTGACCCCATGTGGAAAGAAAACAACAAGTGGGAGAATGTTGGGTATGTGTTATATTATTTCCACGACTAAGCACGCGCGGGGGGGTAAGAGGGGGGGCGATAGCCCCCCTTTGAAGTGCAGGGGCGATTGCCCGGCCATTTTGGTCCTTATTTCCGGTGGGTAGATCGCGTCCATGGTTTTGTGCATGGTTTTGCACATGGTTTTGGGGTAGATGGGTTTCGGGCCCTGGTATTTTTGTGTAAAGATGCAGTCGAGGAACTACGGTTATGTTCTAATCCGGGGGTTTATGGATTGGGGTTTTATGTATGCTTCGGCATGTATATATATGTGTTGTAGCACTAAAAGGAATATAATGAAAAATCAAGCTGGTCGTCCCGATTTGGGATCTAGGGGAAAATCTCTGTGTTTATCTGTTTTATGTTTTATGCTCTCGCTATTGTTTATTTTCTGTTATAAGATTCGTGTGTAGATAATTTCTGTTCAGGGTTAAAACCTACATAACAGAGTAAATAAAACAAATTTTAATGTTTGGATTGCACAAATGATCATAACTCCATCGTAGCAGTCGTAGATTTGTCTATATATGCATAGAGACATATCACATACCTGAACTTGTTCTTCCCTCGATTTGAACACGCCATCTGCCAAAACTCTGTAGCTTTCAACCTCTATGAAAGGTAACTTGTTGTCATATACCTGTACCAAAACGCCTAAAATAAAAATGCAATAAACATCATACATGGATGTATACAACTCTAAAATGCAAGTATACCTTCAACAAGCCTTTCAGGACGGGAGAGACATCATTACTCAAAAGGCATAAAGGCTTCATGGCCTTGAGAGTTCTCTGAATTTCTTGTTCCCCATTTTTTCCAGCTCGAATATGTCCAACTTTCTCAAGCCCTATGCAGAGACAGGTAAAATTCGAAGCGAAGACATGTGCCACATCTCCTTGCATGAAAAATGCAACCTGGAATAGCATGAGGTGATGAGTGTTTATTGCATTATAGAGAAGCCTTATGAATGAATCATAATATTGATAATGATTTTACCATGTGTCTCTCACCAACATCTGTTATTATGTCCCATGCCAACTTACAACTTATCAATACAACCATCTCTACGTTGCAACTTCAATGATCTTATCGAATATGGAATTATTATGTTGGTTACAGAGTATATAAGTCTACATATATTATCATGGTTCTTTGGGTTAAAAAGGATAGGATTTCCGTGAGTTAATAAGAATATTCATGGAAGTATTTCTCATGGTTCTTATGTTTATAAGGATAGTGTTGTGTTAATAAGAATATTTAACACAAGAATATTCATGGAAGTATTATTTTTTTAATAAGAATATTCTTATGTTCGATCTAAGACTTTTGTGATCCATAATGTAAATAAAAATGTCTTCGGATTAATCACATTATTAGGATCTTTAGTATTACTTTTTTTTTTTTTTATTAGTTAAAAGTTGGCTTTTCATATATATATTTGTTTTTTTTTTGGGTTGATATATGTATTTGTTTAATTTTTTTTAGTGGGATGGGAGAAACAGATGCACGAGGTAGCTGAATCAAAACAGTGTTGGAAGGCCTTCCCACTGCTATGGCTAATCCATCCCGAGTGGCAGTATCTAGATCTGCCACAGTGATAATGGCAGAACTGTTATGTATCGCAAGCTGGCCCATGTTATATATTGCAAGCAGGCCACGGAGTAGTAAATTTCTTGTACAATAGGTACGTTCGAACCTGCATAATCCATCCCCAAATCAAAAAACTTGAAGCGACGCTCATGACATGCAGTTGGAGACCATCCAAGCATCACAAAAGCTACTTCACAGGTGCATTGAGATCTCCCACTTACCACTACATATGCTTTTCGACCAGGTGTGCTATGAAAACGAATAATCAGGGGGGCCAGGTGGACAATCTCCCCAAGTGTATGAACATAAAATAGCTTCGCGAGAGTTTTGGTATTTGATAGAGTGGATTTTCCTGATTACGTTTTCTCAACGGTTATATGAAACAGTTACGAGATACGTTGTGTTGGTCGTTGGCGTCTATTGTGAGTAGGATGGATAACTGCACCTCTCCTAATCTTGCGTGTAGATCTGAGTAGTTTCACATGACATTTTGGACCAACAGGAAGTTGTTTTCTCTCGGCATTTTTCATTTCCGAAACCAATGATGTATCCGCTGTTCTCAACATGTTATTATTATTATAACAAGACAACTCTGTTCTGCACCAATTTATACAGGTTGATGGAATGGATTTTTATATGTTACAATTTTTAAAGTTTTTGGTAGTTTTTTTTGGAAGTCCTCTAAAATATTTGTGGTAAAATTTTAATTTGCATTGTTTAAAGTTTTTGGTAGTTTTTTTAGTTGGAAGTTAAAACATTTGTGGTGAAATTTTAATTTGTATGGTTTAAATTGGTTTTTTTTTTAACTAAATGAAATGAGATGAAATTATTTTAATGTTTATTAGGCTAAAGATAGCCTATGGGATATATTGCTTCTCAATTAGTTCTTGTATTTGGACATATTCAGTGAAATGTCACAATAATGTCACAATATATGCTCTCAACCTCCCCTGCTGAATAGATCATCCCAAGAGCTACGTGCTAGAATATTTGCATAACTTTGTTTTCCTGTTTCCACTTTTCCAAGAACAAAAATGCCTAGCATTCTAAAATGACATGTTTTTATGTTTCCCTTTTCCAAGAACAAAAAATACATATTATTTCCTCCAACATTTGTTTTGGCCTTTTACAAGTTTCACAACTGAGTTGATGAGAATTAGTCCTTAATTGAGTAATAAGAATTTTGACTCTTTAAAAAATATTATTCTTTATATACGATTTTTTGTTAATGATATGAGTAGCATCAAACTCTTCAATATAGTACTTCTTCTTTCTCTTTGCTCTTTCTGTCAAGTATTTTTGTAGAATTTATCCATAACAAAAACTCAGTTTTTTGTAAAAAAATCCCCCAACAAACTTATGATTTCAATACAGTTAAACATATTTTTAATGAATTTTAAACATTCGATTTCTTACATTTCTTGATGTGAAAATGACCGTTAGTCAACCAGCAACATCACTAATATTTGCGTTTTCATAGTACAAACACATATTTTGGCACCTTGCATTTCAATTAAGCGCTTTGGAAGGCATCTCAATATTTCCAGTAATTAATGAAGCAAGCATTACTGGTTGCTAATCAATTGTACCTGTCCTCGTTCGTTTTGTAACATATCAGAGCAATGCGATTTTCAAGGGCAGATTTGTGTTAAATTTGTCATATATTTATTACAAATTAATGAATCAATGTTTAGTGCCGGTACCACAGTCGAAGACAATGCTAATTAACCAATTTAAATCTTCACATAATTTTTTATAGATCGAATCAGTGGTACGTTCGTTCAGGAGCGGAGGAGAGGGTTATAACTGAACTGATACGGTTACGTTCGTGTTCTATATATATATATGTGTATATGCGCAGGGCATCCGTGTGGACTTCTCAAGATGGAAAAGTATATTTTTACAGTAATGATCTTAATCGGTGTGGTTCTTTATATCAGTCTTCACGGAGAAATTAAGATTGCAAATCTAAAGTTTTAAACCAAATTATTTTTAGCTTTTTCTGCCCTATCAAATATTGACAATGTATTTATGTAGCCAATGTTTTCTCCATTCCTATTGCATAATATTGGCATTAAAATGTACTAAAAAATTCACTCCAGTTTTGTAATTTGGCGGTTGTAGTTTTTGTACAAATTCAACTAGTTTGTAAATGGGAATTGCAATGGAGTTTCCATTGATTGTTTACTGTGGCTTGCTCTAATTGCTTTAGTAACAAATACTCTACATGCAATCCAAGCTAAGGCCTTTGTAATAAAATGGAATTCCAATTAGTGTGTTTTTTAGTTGGGATTTATTTCATTACATTCTGATTGAACTTCAGTTAGTCTTTCTGCAAATTGGGATAATTATATTATTGGAATTTAAATTAGTCTTTCTACAAGTAGAGATTTTTTCAATTATACTAGTTGAATTTCCGTTAGTCTTTTTGCAAGTTGAGATAATTATATTAGTTGAATTTAAATTAGTCTTTCTACAAGTTGGGATTTTTTCAATTATACTAATTGAATTTTAGTTAGTCCTTTTGCAAATTGGGATAATTATATTAGTTAAATTTAAATTAGTGTTTTTTTCAATTATACTAGTTAAATTTAAATTAGTCTAATTTTATTTTTTCAAAATTTTCAATTATATTAGTTGAATTTAAATTAGTCTTTCTACAAGTTGGGATTTTTTCAATTTTATTAGTTGAATTTCAATTACTTGGGTGAAAAAATATAATTGATTTGTGAAGATATGACATAAATACATTGAAATCCAAAATCCTGATCATGATTATTTTCTTCTTCGTGGCTATCCAAACCCATTTATAATGATAGTGATATTTAATGGATATGAATTTAAAGGTTTTTTTTTTTTAAATTCACACAATGTTATATAACATTATATACATGTGAAGATTTACCATGATTTTTCATTCAATAAATGTGAAAACAAAACATTATATACTTGTAAATATTTGCCATTGGATAACTGTGAAAATTGAAGTGTCTAAATTAATTCTATTAACATGGAATCTACATAGCATCACTATATACTTGTGAAGATTTGCCATTTTGCATAAATGTGAATATTTTTTATGCTTAGACACTAAAGGGTCAACCAAACTTATGATTTATTTATTTCTACATTGGTGCAAAACATATCTATGTTTTTCGAAGTACATATAGGTTATTTATTCATTATTTTTGTGAATTTGTATTATTTTTCATTTATTTTCCAACATAGTTTTTCTGTTTAAGTATGCTTGTGGTTACAATTTGTGATTAATTCTGTCTTGGGTTAACGTAGTCATAATTTTAGATGGGTGAGGAAGAGATCAATGCTAGTCATGGTGAGGAAGAAATCAGTGCTAGTGGTACATCATACCTGAATAGGACAAAGGCCTCGAATGTTGAAAAGATTGTGCCTCGAATGTTGAAAAGATCGTGACTACATTTTTTAGTGGAATTATTCGCATTCAGGGATAATTCCTTTGTCCTAACATACATACACATATACTTGTACAAAATTGCAAGAATGTTTCATAAAAATACACTGTAGAATTACATTTATTTTATGTTTTTCATATAAATATTCTGCAAAATTGTAACATGTCCAATGCAATCCCACATTTTGTAGCTATATTGTTAGGATAAAGTTTACTTTTTATTGCCATGTATGATCCACATTTATGAAGGAAACTATACTTAAATATGAATGCAATGTCTTTGCATAATGATTTGATTCTTAGATGCATATTTTCTATTTTTTGAATTTGAACTTTTAACCTTTTACAAGAAGGCATGCATTCTTAACTATTAAAACCACTCAATATGTATTTAGAATAGGTGTAATTTGGATATTGAAGTATATTTTCTATTTTTTGAATTTGAACTTTTAACCTTTTACAAGAAGATATGCATTCTTAACTATTAAAAACACTCAATATGTATTTAAAATAGGTGTAGTATGGATAATCCTTGACGCACTGAATTTTTGTAAATTAAAATATCATCTCATTTATTAGTTAGATTACTTTAAAATATGACATAATCAATTTAGTATTTAATATTACAGCATGCAATTGTAATGACATTCGAGAATGTTTTTGTTAAACAACTCTAATATAATTACAACTTAATAAAAAATAACAAAACACTTATGGCGTCTCAATTGCTATATTAAAACCTTTTGGGACAATTTCTAATTTTTAATTAGTGCAGCTCTGATTTTCGTCACCTCCTATCGCCCGCCCGCTTTACATGTGTTACCGTTCTCCGCTTGACATCTGTTCCCGGCCTCACAACTGCTTGCGGGTATATTTCCCCTCTGCGCTCAGGATCTGTCTGAAAATACCCGCAGCCGGCGCTCTGCGTGCGAGGTAATGCTGTCGATTTTTGTGGTGCACGACCAACAGCTTCGTATTCCTGCAGACTATTATTCCTTTTTGCAGTTAGCTGTTTGTGTTTTTGAATCATCCGGTAACCATGTTCCACAAACAGAAACGTGCAGTGTGAACGACCCAGGTCAAAGTCTCATAGCCCGCCCACGAAGACCAGAGAAGGTAGGCGAGTGCGAAGCCTTCTTTGAGTTCAAATTTGTTCATAGCCCGCCCACGAAGACCAGAGAAGGTAGGCGAGTGCGAAGCCTTGTTTGAGTTCAAATTTGTTCAGTTTGCTGTTATTAAAGCAGTGTTCAGTTTTCAGTTTTGCATGGTTAATTTATGTGTAACCTGTAATCTGCTTCAAGGAAATCAATTTTCTGCCCCTCTATATGAGGGTTTGAAATAACATCCCTTGCACAATGCGAATCAGTAGTCTCTGCCACTCTGATCAGTAGCCCTTCTATCAACCTTCCTGCAAACAATTCAGTACAAGGCGTTACACACAGTTCCTTCACTGAATTTCATATTTTTTTGGTTCTATTGAATGCACTCTCTGTAGCCCATGAATACCAATGAAAATGGTAGTTTGTCTGAGGTTTTGCAAAATGGTAATTTGACACAATTTTGACTGGCTTGCAGAAACACCGTTAACCCCTTTATTGAATGGGGTAACTGCCTTGATTACCCAATTTTATCCAGGATAAATTGTGGGTAACAGGTAGCCATATGAGGTTTATCCTCATCCAACATCTTCAATAGTCTCAATAAATGGTTTTGAAAGCACTATAACATCATTAGCATCCCTCCAAAACGATAATTGAAGATCGATAGTTATATTATTTGCATCTGTTCTCTTGTTGTACTTTGAATCAATTTGGGTTTGATAAACGTTCTTTTCGGAACATAAGGTTTGCAAAGAGATTATTTTTTGGCAAATTAATTAATAACAGGTTGGGCTAGCTCCTTGTTCTCTATAAATGTTCTCATCAAATCGACCATCATGGGTGATTACAGCTAAATTTGGTTATTAATTCGGTTTTGTCCAATCTTTTTTATGCTTGTTTCCCTATCATATAGAATGAGATAGAATGAGGTTCATACAATAGGTTGCAAATGTTGTACAAAAAGATGGAGGAGTGTCTCTTCATAAAATGGAAAATACACACCGCATTGAAGAAGCTCAGGGGTCCCTTCTTCACATTGATTGGCAAAACCTGGGTTCTACATGATATTCATAGGGAAAATCAAAATTGTGCTTCAGATTTTAACATTAAACATAAAAGTCATAGATAGGGGGACTCTTAAAGTCTATTAAACTTCCAACGAAGGTGAAAGGCAAGGCAGAGGCGTTGCAAAATTCAGAACCCTGTGATTAGGCCATTTGAGTTTTAAGCTGTTTGCTTCTCATTGGATTTATATAAAGCCTGACTGTCTGAGGGCAAGCTCCCGATGGTATCTTCTATCGGCATTGTGAAGCAGTAGTGGCTTTGGCTGTTCCGTATTTGCTGGACACACAGAGTATGAAACAGCAGGAACAGACCTCGCTCTTTGTCAATACTCCTTTATTGGAACCAGGTGTTTGTTTTCATGTTTGATTCTAAATTTAGGTTGTATTGAGTTTCTGTTTTTAACAGAGGTCAAACGTTCGAAACATTCAACTATTCTCCCTTACCAATATGGTTTTGAGCTCTATTGTTGTTCACATTCATTACATGTAGCAAAATTCTCTATTGATTAGAATCTTCAAGCCAAAAATCATGTCATAAGAATAGTTTTTAGAAGCATGCCCATTTTTATGGGCCAATACTAGTAACAAATAGGATGCTTCTGCATCAAGGACCTCCAGTTCCAAGGGCCCTACGAAAATTTACTCCATATACAACAGTTTTTGATCTTCTGTTGTGTGTACATATTTTATTTTTGGAATTTCTCCAAATGGTCTGGAATAAAGGTCCCTTGCTTTTATGCCTATTTAATCCGCTTGGCATACAATTTAGTATCTGTAACAAGTTTCGAAAAGTGTGCCTTATTTGTAACTCTACTCTTAGAATTAATGTTGCTTACAATTAGTATATACTCGGTTGGGAAGCTGCTTATTTATGAGGTAAAGGGGGAACTTGCAATCTACCAATGCTTCACATGTTGGTCAATCCATTCTATCCAACCAACACGGCTACTTCTGATCTTTTGTATAACTTGCTTCTCTACTCTCATAACCTAAAACCTTGCCTCATCATATCCTTTCATCTTAAAATATTATCTTTTAATTTTCCACTGTACCTGAGCTAATTTTCCACTGTAATTGAACCTAATAATTACCCTTTCATTCAACACTTTGTAACTTCCAACTTGCTTCTGGATTCTCTTAAACACTTCCTTATTAATAACTATTTTATATTCCATTTCGAAAAACCCAAGCGTAAGCGTCATTGGCATAGTTGAGTGGGTACAATAGAAATTTGTTTTTCGACATCTTCAACTTTGTTTTCTTTGCCATATGATGGAGAGTCATCTTTTCTGTTTCTATGTGACACAACCCTTTGGTCAAGGACTTGGTATCGCTGAAGCTTATCCTAGAAATTTATAATTTAATCTTTTCTTAAAGTTAGCTTCTCTACCTTTTCCCAAGAAATCAAAACTCTGCCACTAAATGGAACAATAAAACAATAACATAGGATGCACTTCAATCACAGTCACAGAGACATATTTGTTCTAGCGCAGAGACTGTGCCTTTCCCGTAATCTCTTATTTATTAAATGCTATCTCTCACCAATTTCTCTACCCAGCTTAAAGATTACAATCTACACGAAAGTAACTGTCTATGCTTCAATTTCATTCACCGATCCACTCAAAATACCCAACATCGAAAAACAAATTTCATGTTTATTAATATCTACATGCTGCTAAAAATTAGGTCTCTAATGACTTTTGCAAGCATGCCTATTTTTATGCTACCCCCGAGAATAAAGATGCTCTTTCATGAGTTCAAAAACTTGTGGCTTCCAATTGTTGCAATAAATGCAAGTGTATTATTAAGTCCACCATTCAATATATAAATACAGAAATGTGAAGTGGACAACGTTGTACGCTTCTTTAAGCTATAATGCATGGTGTTAAGGGCTAAAGACATTGTCTTAAAGTGCCTGGGCTTACAATTTCATGTTTATTAATATCTACATGCTGCTAAAAATTAGGTCTCTAATGACTTTCGCAAGCATGCTTATTTTTATGCTACCCCCGAGAATAAAGATGCTCTTGCACGAGTTCAAAAACTTGTGGCTTCCAATTGTTGCAATAAATGCACAAGTATTATTAAGTCCACCATTCAATATATAAATACTGAAATGTGAAGTGGACAACGTTGTATGCTTCTTTAAGTTATAATGCGTGTTGTTAAGGGCTAAAGACATTTAAAGAGCCTGGGCTTACTCTTGTTTATGATGTAGTTAGTAATGTTGAGAGAGTAAGGAAAATCTTGTTATGTGTAATCTATTTTATCTCCACACTAAGAAATTTCCCAAAAAGGGGTTAAAAGTTAAAACTTAAAAGAATGTTCATACTGGGGAAGAAGCAATACGGCACAAACCTGAATTTGTACAGAGCTTCAGCTGCATATTCAAACTGTTCTTTCACTACTAACATCCAAGAAACCTCCATTATTGCGCTGTATTTTCTAATATCAGCCCTAGAGGAATTTCCCACAGGTGTTGGAAGGATTGAAAGTGCTTTCTGTCCCAACACTTCCTTTATAACCTGGAAATCCACCAGCAGACTTCTTGCAAACGAGACTCAGAAAATGACGACAGCGAAGTAGTAATATGCTATAAAGGAGATATTGAAGAATGGGTTCTTAGAGCAGGTGAGAACTTGAAAGAAATCATTACAGAATCTGCAAGAAGGGTGAAAATATCTTCCATGCATTGCACCATTTCTGAAGAAAGTTGATTTGGTTTTCCCAGAGATTTTTAATAAATTAACTTTCACTAAAATGTTCTTGTTTAATGATGTTACATTGAGAATTTATGTGTTAAGGTATTATGAAAACTCTCTTCTTTATACTACTGTCTTCTGAGTATAGAATGAGACTTTCATTTCATGAATGTTAAAAATCTCCGAGTACTCTATAGAGGAAAGTGGTACATATCAAATATCATCACATCATCACTTGTGGCTTGTATTATATTGCGAGGGTGGGGTGTGAAGGAAAGGGGTTCTGTTATGGTAGCCTGGTGATAATTAATAATTAATATATATTGTTAAAAATCATAGCTAGATGAGTAAGTAGCATAGTTAAGGTAGAAGAGATAAAATCTCATCAAGGAGGTTTGTTTCAATTTCAACGTTCCACTCAAAGTCAATGAGCTGGTCACTCAGCCTCTCATCAAGGACTATCTCAGAATGCCTTTTATCTTCATAAAAGCTAGCAATACATTCACCGTGTTTCCTTCATTAAATGACAAGTGCACAAAGCCTTCATTATTCACATGGGCCATCGTTCCATTGATGAGATAATTATTTTTACAAGCAAGGCCAGAGGGTACCATATACTGCTCACTGAATTCACTCCCCAAGACTCAAGGGTTACCCCTCCCTGCTGTCACATAGTTTGTTTCGGTGTTTAACAACACAGTACTCCACCCAATTACATTGTGTTTAACAACACAGTACTCTACTCAATTACGTTGTGACTGGGCACGCTTGACTTGATCAGATGCATCTCAGTAGTTCTATGAAAGACAGTTCCCCTAGGAAGGGACACACATAAATTTAAATGGTTATATATTGCCATCACTTAGTTGGCTTGAAAACAACATCTCAATTCTTATGCCTACAATCCAAGGCAAGTAATCAAAAAGGGAATATGCAACACTATCCAGCCAGCAATCATATTAGAGCATTGATTAGATTGCTGCAAAATCCATTTGTAAGTGCATTTTTTTTATAAGTGCATTATAGTTGGATTCTTCAGGCTGATGGCTGGAACCAATTTTGCAAAGGACAATCTCCCCCACTTCCAACCCCCCACCACAGAAACGAAAGGAAATAAAAATATGAAATCCTTACCTTCAACTCCTAATGGCATGTGAACTGTATAATGAGTCATTATAGGGAACAACAGCCTTTTCAAGAACAACAGAAGTGTTAAAATTGGACAACTAGGTCCAAACTCTGTGTTGTGCTGCTCAGATGACGATCCCAATATTTTTATTGGACTCCTCTTTCGGAGAGGTGTAAGATTGATCTAAAGATCATCTCGATCGGATGAGCAGAACATGGACTTTGAATTTATTCCACTTATGTGCTAGGTCGACCTGGAATATAATATAGACTTAAATGTCTTAAAGAGCGTGTCACACACCCCCAAAGAGAGACTTGGAGTTCATTATACACACATTGTGTGGAGGATTTTCTTCTCTCTTGATGGTGATGGAGCTGCGTATTTCTGTTTGGGTTGTACTAGGGTTATGTGTGACATGCTTGGCTGAATGACCTATTGGAGACTTTGCTGGTAGAAGCATCCTGTTGATCGTCGTAATGCCACCATTCATTATCTCTGTTTTGGCTTGTCTTCCATCGATCTATTGCTATGTTCTATTTGCTTCAGTATTTTGTGCCCTAAATCTGAAATGGCATAGAACATGTTCTAAAATTAACATGGTATCAGAGCTGAGGAGAAGACAAAGCCCAAATTCATGTTGAAAAGAAATCTCCGATCTATTCACATCACAAGAGAAGAGCTCGGTGAAGAAGGAAAGTACCCCTGAAGCTTGCCACAAAAAACTAAGGAAGGCCGAGGAAAGAGCTCGAAGGCTGAAATGTTTGCGGCTTGTTTGAAGGTCAAACAGAAGTTTCAAGACGCTGTTCTAAGGGCTGTTAGGGAGCCGTAGAGAATCTGAAGGAGGCCGCAGCCTTAGAGTGAGGGCCAAAATCTGTTTGAAAGCTGGAAATAAACCCCAGAATTTCAGTGCATAGGAGCCGTCTTTCAAAGAAAGGAACCCAAAGAAAATTATAAGGGTTTAATGTCTGTTTTGGGTGACCTAGTGCAGGAAGAGAGGCCGAAGTTCCTTTCGAAGGTAACCGCAGGAGATAGGCTACTACAACTAGGAAGAAAATGATGCATGGATCTTTTTAGGAGCTGTCTGAAGGGCTATTTGCTTCAGCAAGGAGGCTGAGCATCTTCAGGAGTCTACGCAGTTTTGTTTGGGCTGCATAGAGGTAAGGAGAAGTGACAACATGATGCTGAGATAGGCCGCAGGCCCGAGAACTTCAGCCCAATGATGTTGCTGTCCCTACCTCATTTTTTGAAGGATGCCGCAGTCAAGAAATGTTGTTTTGGTGGATGATAATTGTGCCCATACAACAACTGTTTGATGTCTGTCCCTAAGGTAAGTTTGGATCTGTTTTTGCTTGGTTTAAGTTTTGAATTGGATGCAGAAATGGAAGCACTCCAGCGTGGATATCCATGGCTAGATCTAGGGCTGTTTGAGTTAGGTTGAAGACCGCTTAGTCACAGGTGGACAACCGCTGGATCTGAAGCAATGTTTGGGCATATTTAAGGGTTTAATATCGTTTGAAGGTCTTGAAGGACAGCAGAAGGAAGTCGCCTTCTCTGAGCAGACTTGGGCATGATTTGAAGCTGTGTCAGGAAGCTACAGGATAACTGTGGTGCTAGGTTGCAGGACATAGCACACAGCTGGGTCAAATTAGAGGGTTGTCAAAGAATGGACAACAACCTAAGGAGGCAGTATTGCATTGGAGGAACCCCTCCAAGGTAAACCGCAACCCTAGAAGGGCTTGTTTGCTAGCTGTGTGATGAAACTGGGGCTGTTGTACGTGCCCTAACCAGGAGTGCAGTGAACTAACAGTGCAAACAGTATTACAACAGTGTCTTGTGGAGGTGTGTTGGGTCCATGATTTGTGGGCCAGTGTTTGGATCATGTGCTTGTCATCTTTATGATGTGCTAAGGTGACAAGGTGCCTTAGACTTGCTGTCATAAACGACCTTGTACAACAGAAGGTGGGCACACTTGGCAATTCATGATTAGATCATTAGTAAATATTCTGATGAGGGCAGCAGGACTGGAGATATCTAAATTTGGTACGTTGATAGAATGGCAGCGTATGCTGCTGTGTTAGGGAGCTGCTGGACCAAAGGACAGTCCATGTTTTTGACAAGGTATGTATGACTATGTTTGAAGTGGTCACCTTCAATTTAAAAAAAAAAATCAAATACCTACTATGGATTGCACGCCTTTCTGTTGCAAAGAAGATATTATTCCGGGCATGCAGATCAAATCTGTAGATTGCACAAATTGTATGTTTAGCAACGCTCAAACTAGAAAACAGAACTTGTCATGCAAGCTTCAACAGTTCAAGAGCTGTCTGGAAAGTATTGTCTAGTCAACAAGGCAACATATCAGAATGACGTAGAAGGCCTAATGGCCTGGGAGTTTTATGTACTCAGAATTGAATGATGCCCCAACTGAGGGTCTTCTATGTGTGAAGGAAGCTAGAAAAGCTCTATCCCTAAGTGGCCCAGATCTGTGCATAAACAAAGGAACACATGTAACATGTATTGATGACTTGAGGGGCAGTGCAGTGCCTCATCTAACAGTATTATGATACTGTCACAGTTGACTAGTGACAATGGTTGTGAACCAGCATATACCTGAACTTAATCTATTGGCAGTGACCTCAGAAAGTGTCTTGTCCAGATTTATCCTGTTGGATGATTGGGGCAAAAACATTGATGAGCTGGAGCACCCTTATGACTGTGCTGGATCTGCATGGATTGACATAAAGAAAGGGCACCTCTGTGATTGGAACAACTGCATGATTGGTTCCTAGATCTGTGCAATTTAAGAGACAAATTGCAGATTTGAGATCTGAAGATTTGTAGCCTTAGATCAGTCAACTATTAACTGTAGTTGGGCAGATCTGAAAATAAGAAGCAGTGTAGCATGAAATACCAGATGTAGTAGATGAAGCCCTCAAGTGCAGAATCATGAGAGAAGGAATCATGATTGGATCCCTAGTTCTGTGGGTTGTAGTAAAGAAAATCTTGGAGGGCTGGTTGAGGAAGCTACAACAGATCTCCACAGAACATCAGGTAATTGCTGTAAGCTTGAAATATTCAATTTTGTTAATGATGAAGAAAACAGTAATGGTTGTTCAGAAGGTATCTCTGAATCCGCCATTTTGAGGAGCTAAATCTGTGATTCTATGTCACTGTCATTATGACAGTGACATAGACAGACACCCATGTTTACGAGATTCATAATAGCAGTAACAACGTAATGATAAACTTGAAGTGTGAATTGAGAAGTTTTTGCAGCCTTCAGTCACGTTGTTGGAGTCTTGAACCATGATCAGCAAAGCCTGTTTGGATGGCCTTGACTATGGGAGAATAAGACCCCTTTTCCAAGTTGGTGTCTGGGATGCCCTCATTTAAAATAAATGTCTTCTCTCTCGAGAGAAGCTGGCATTAAGAGGGAGAATACATCTGTATATGCTCCTGAGCTAATATCATTGCTGAACAAAAGAAGATTCTCATGGCTCAAAGACATATGGCTTCAGAGGGAGAAATTCCGGAAGAATATCGAGAAGCCATATAAATACCAAGGGTATCTAGCTACCATGAGTACAATATGAGCCTGGATCCTTTGAAGAAACTGGAAAGCATCAAAGTCTACAAGGATGCGAGGGTGATGTCTAGGATATGGTTCCGAGACCACATATCAAAGCTGTTGTCACCTCGATATAAGATCAAGCATGGATCTGATGTGAAAATGTGTTGCCTGAAGGCACTGATTACTATTGCACCTATAATCTGTTATTTCCCTTGTTGCTACGTAAGAACAGAATCTTCATCAGATGGATGTAAAGACCGTTTTTTTGTGGCATGGTGCGATAAAGGAAGAGGTGTATGTAGAGCAAACTCTAGGGTTCAAAATATAAGATCGGGACACCCATGTCTGCAGGTTGAAGAAAGCCCTCTATGGGCTGAAGCAAGCACCCAGAGCTTGGTACGAGAGGATAGATAGCTACATGATGAAGCTGGGCCTCACTCGTAGTAATGCTAATCCGAACCTTTACTTCAAGGTTGATAGAGAAAAGCCTCTCATTTTGGTGATGTATGTGGACAACCTCTTCCTGACAGGTGCTAACCCTCTCATTCATCAGTGTAAGAGGGAGCTCGCTGCTGAGTTCGAGATGAAGGACCTAGGACTGATGCCTAGGCTCGGAGGTTTGGCAGAGACCTAACGAGAATTTCCTTTCTCAAGGAAAATACATTATGAAGCTTCTGGTATGGTGGACTGTAAGTCCGTGTCGACACCAATGGAACTCAACTTTAAGAAGTTGAATGGCAGTGCTGCTGGGCTCGTGTTAGCAAATACTACTGAGTATTGTTAACTCGTAGGGGCTCTGATGTTCTTAGTGAACCCCCGTCCGGACATATGTTGTGTAGTGAACACTTTGAGACAACACATGGTTGATCATAACATTCACTGGGTTGGTGTCAAGAGACTCTTGAGATATCTCTATGGCATGATAAACCATGGGCTGAGATACACTGTCGGGAGCATGACACTCCTTGGATATACTGATGCCGATTGGGCTGGCAGTGTGGTGGATCATAAGAGCACATCTAAATGCTACTTCACAAGTAGATCTGCTTCGGGCAGAAAAAAGAAGTCGGTAGCCTTGAGCACTGATGAGGTCGAATACATTGTAGCATGTATGGCCCGTTGTGAAGTCACTTGGTTGCGAAAGCTCTCTAGTGAGCTGTTCAAGCATGTGATAGATGCCACCGTTATCCTTTGTGATAACCAGAGGGGGATTCGTTTGTCATAGAATCTTGGGTTCCACGATTGATCCAAGCATGTTGATGGCTGGTACCACTTTATCCGAGATATGGTACAGCAAGGCGCCATAAGGCTCGATCATATAGGAATTGATGAGCAGGTCACGGATATTCTCACAATGCCCTTGGGGAAGGTCATGTTCCTAACCTTCCATGAGAAACTTGGAATCATGGAATGACCCTATTGTGAGAGTCCTGTTGGACGATGAGCTCTGGGAGCTCCAAGGGGGTTTTGGGGATAGCTTTGGTGCTATAAGCAACCACAGGGCTAGGCTTGCCGAACCTAGTTGGTGTGCTTTTACCCCACCGTGATGATATTGAGATGGTTTACCTCTCTTTGACCCGTGCCTCGTATGCATCCTACCCATGGAGTTTCAGACTCATGGGAAGTACCTCTCATTTGGTCAATGAGGTGGGAAATGTGAATAGAGACCATAGCAAGACTGATGGATGCATCGGAGATTGCTGTACTCTCTATGTTTAGGATGGCACGTGTCCAACCACTTGATCTGGGATCAAGTTTAGCAAGGTTTCGGACCTCCAACTGACTTTGGGTCAGTGAAACTAACTTCGTGTTAGTATATGACTCTCTTGAGTCCTAGTGAGGTTTCGGACCTCCAACTGACCTCTGGTCAGGTAAACCAACTTCGAGTTGGTACGAGATTCTTTGTGAGTCCTATAGAGGTTTCAGACCTCTGCACTGAATCTGTCAGCCGGGTATGATGTCTTTGTGATTGACCCACTTTTGTTCTGAAATAAAGAGGCCAGCAAAGCAAGTTACAATGGGATGACGCACGATGTTTGGATTGCACTAGTGGTCGGAGTTCTCCCTAGTTGAGAGGGAGTGTTAAAATTGGACATCTAGGTCCAAACTCCGAGTTGTGCTGCTTAGATGACGATCGCAATATTTTTATTGGACTCCTCTTTTGGAGAAGTGTAAGATTGATCTAAAGATCATCTCGATCGGATGAGCAGAACATGGACTTTGAATTAATTCCACTTATGTGCTAGGTCGGCCTGGAATATAATATAGACTTAAATGTCTTAAAGAGCGTATCACACACCCCCAAAGATGCCTATATAATGGAGAGACTTGGAGTTCATTATACACACATTGTGTGGAGGATTTTCTTCTCTCTTGATGGTGATGGTGATGGAGCTGCGTATTTGTGTTTGGGTTGTACTGGGGTTATGTGTGACACGCTTGGCTGAATGACCTATTGGAGACTTTGCTGGTAGAAGCATCTTGTTGATCGTCGTAACGCCACCATTTATTATCTCTGTTTTGGCTTGTCTTCCTTAGATCTATTGCTATGTTCTATTTGCTTCTGTATTTTGTGCCCTAAATCTGAAATGGCATAGAACATGTTCTAAAATTAACAAGAAGTCCTCCAGCATTTCAATCTATTCAGATCCCTAGCATGGACTTCTCTGAATCAAAATAGAATATGACTTATATCTGTAACCTATAACAAAAAGAAATCCCAAATTTGACCTATATGTTTTTGTATCCTACGTTTGGTTTCCCATGGATGATCACTGATCAGTGATTATGTACTAGAGCACAATTTTTGAAGATTCACTAATTGCAACATGCAAGACTTGATTAATTAATATCTTCACGCTTGAAACTGTTAATTTTGGGCAACTATGTCCAAACTCCATGTTGCACTGCTCATATGATGATGATTATATTTTTGTTGGATTCCTCTTTCAGAGAGGTGCAAGATTGATCTAAAGATCATCTTGTTTGGATGAGCAGAACATATATTTTGATTTTATTTTCCACACATGTGCAAGGTCGGCCAGATTTGTAATGTAGGCTAACAAGCCTAATAGATGTGTCACACACCCTATGGATATAAATTGGAGAGACTTGGAGATCATTTGCTCATCATCTCATCACACATTCTCTCATTGTGATCTGATTGGTTCGATAGCCTTTGGAGACCTCTTTCCTTCACACGTGCACACGTTCTCTCATTGTGATTTGATTGGTTCGATAGCCTTTGGAGACCTCTTTCCTTCACACGTGCGGAGCTGAAGCTGGGGAAATCTGCGGATCTATTTTAGGGTTGTTTGCTGTGCGTTGACCAGCGTTGACTGTTTGACCTCCAAACTTTGCGGAAAATCCGATTTTTGAAGGCCTTACAGCTGGACACAAAAATCGAGGAAAAAGGAGCAGGTTGACTGAAGTCCTAAATCTGCAGTGTTTACTTTCTGCATTGACTTTGGTTGACCAACGTTGACTTTTGATGAGCCCTCTTTGAGGGAAGTGTGTGTGACATTTGGAGGGTTGGCTGATCTAAGAAAGACTTTGTTGGCTGATGCATCCTGTTGACTGTCGTAACGCACACTATCCTATATCTTTGCTAGACAAGAAGAATTGTAAAATCTAATCTGTATTATTGGCTTGTCTTCTGTTGATCTATTATTATGTTCTATCAGCATTTTACTTTCATGTTTATGTGATTGCTAAATTGAATCGGGCCGAAGAAAGATTGAAGTAAATTTGCATTAAGCATAGAACACACCATGGCTATCTAAATTTAACATGGTATTAGAGCTGAGGTGAAGACAAAGCCCAAGCTAGTGTGAAAAGCAATCATTGAAGAAGAAATCCTATCAAGGACCAATGGCCTCCTCAACCTATAAGGGTTTCAAGTCTGATGATAAATTGAATGATAAGTCTAATTATCATTCATGGAAGATGTCCTTGGATTTGGCATTAGAAGATCAAGATGTCATGGACTATCTGCAGGGGAAGATTCAAGAGCCTACATCAAATGCACCTGCTGCCACAAAGGCGAAGTATAGAAAAGGGGAAATCAAAGCAAAGATGATTATCCGAGATTCTATTCATAAGCACTTGGTTGCTTACATTTATGAGCTAAGCACATCTAAAGAAATGTATGATAAGCTGGTTAGCATGTTCAGGGCTAACAATGCTAATCAAGTTCTTTTCTTCAAGAATCAATTGAAGAATATCAAGAAGGGCAAGGATGAATCCATTCAATCCTATTTTATGAGGTTCACTGAAATCAAGAACAATCTTCTAGCTATTGGAGAAGAAATAGCTAATTGAGAGATGGTTCTCATTGTGCTTAGACGTCTCCCTCGTGATTCATATGTATTTAATACCACTATTCTTAATAATAATGTGATTCTTGATTTTGATGAAATATTGACGAGATGCACTCAAGAGGAGACAAGAATGATGGAGAGAGATCATCCCTCTAATGGAAATGGAGTTGACCCTACTACCTTCACCGCTCATGCAAAGAAGAGGAACAATGGTCGTTCGAGAAATCAAAACCATGGAAGAGCGGGGCCTAAAGGAAGGAAGGGAAGATGCTACACTTGTAACAAGTTTGGTCACTATGCAAGAGAGTGCCCTAATAGAAGGGACTCTCCCAGGGATGATGACAACAACAACTCTAGGGGGAATGGCAATCAAAGGAACAACAAGTTCAAAGGAAAAAGGAAGGCTCCCTCTGATCATAGTGGAAATGGGAAACCTTTCAAGAGGTCAAGAAATTCTAGGTATGATGAGTCTAATGATGTTGATAATAAGAGAAATGAATTTATTCTTATATCTGCCCTCTCTACTACATCGTCTTTCGACATCCTTGATGTCTAGTTGATTGACAATGGTGCTTCAAGGCACCTCACTGGTTATAAAGAAGCCCTCTCTGATTTGATTGAGAAGGACACTAATCTAGAAATTATCCTTGGAGATAATGCCCCCTATCCCGTGAAAGGGACAGGGACTACGACTCTTCATTTATCTCAAGGTCAAGTCCTCCATTTACAAGATGTGTTGTACATACCTGATTTGAAGAAGAACCTTGTGTCTATTTCGGGAATGGAAGACAAAGGGTTCAAAGTGGCATTCGTTGATGGAAAAGTACATATCTAGAAGAACTTCAAGGAAGTTCTTACTATTGGTTTTAGAGTTGATACACTCTATTAGGTTGGAGGAAGTCCATTGGGGGCTATGTCATGTGGTACAATTCTTCAAACAAAGTTATGGCACCAGAGGTTTGCAAACATTCATTACAAAGCCCTTCACGAAGCAAGGAATGCGGTGACAGGGATGCCCGAATTTAAAGATGATCATGAAGGTATATGTCAGGGTTGTGCCAAAGGGAAGCATACAAGGGGACCATTGCCCTCAAGTGTCACAAAGGCAACTGATACCTTGCAGTTGATACATTCTAATTTATCTGGTATGCTGCCCGTGACATCCTTGGGAGGATGTTCCTATTACATGAATTTTATAGATGACTTCTCTAGCAAGACCTAGATATATTTCTTGAAGAAGAAGGACGAAGCATTCAAATGGTTTTGTACCTTCAAGGTCTTGGTGGAAAATCAAACCGAGAAGAGAATCAAAGTTTTGAGGACCGACAATGGGATCGAGTATGAGTCAAATGAGTTCAATGAATTTTGCAGAGAAGTTGGCATTAAGAGGGAGACCACAACTGCGTATACTCCTGAGCAAAATGGTGTTGCTGAAAGAAAGAACAGGACCATTGTGGAAGCTGCTCGCGCCATGCTATGTGACCAAGGTCTTCCGAAGTTTCTATGGGGAGAAGTTGCGAACACTGTTGTCTACGTTCAAAATAGATGCCCACATTTCGCTCTGGACCCCAAAACTCTCGAAGAAGTCTTCTCTGATAAGAAACTTGATGTTTCTCATTTTAGGGTTTTTGGTTATTCTATTTACTTTCATGTGTCGAAAGAAAAGAAAAGCAAGCTGGATGCTTTGGAAAGAAGGGAATGTTTGTGGGCTACAGTGAAACTTTGAAGGCATATAGAATCTATGTGCCTGGTCAAAGAGAAGGGGAGATATGCCACGATGTCACCTTCGATGAAGATGCTCTCCTCAAGAAAGTGAGAAATTTTCCTAGCTCCAAGGAAGACAAAGAAGATGATGAAGTAGGGAAGCAGGAAGAGTCGAAGGATGAACTAATGCTCGATGTTGAAGGACCTATGGATCCTATTGATCCACCTCCTTCAAATAAGAGAAGACCCTTATGGCTCAGGGATACTCTCCAAGATGCCGAGAGACATATTGCCCCAAGGGGGACATTCTGTGAAAGCAAGAAGCGGAATAGAGACCAAAGGTATCTAGCAGCCATGAGTACAATTGTAAAATCTCAGCCTGGATCATTTGAAGAAGTCATAAAGCATCAAGTTTGGAAGGATGCTATGCACGAAGAATATGAGTCCATTATGAAAAATGATGTCTGGGAAGTGGTCTCGAGACCAGAGGACAAATCTGTTGTCACCTCGAAATGGCTCTATAAGATCAAGCATGGATTTGATGGAAGTGCTGAAAAGTACAAGGCAAGATTTGTTGCTCGAGGCTTCTCTCAAAAGGAAAGCATAGATTATGATGATATATTTGCACCTGTGGCCCGCTATACCACCATCCAATCTATCATTGCCCTTGTTGCAATGCAAGGATGGAGTCTCCATCAGATGGATGTGAAGACCACTTTTTTGCATGGTTCTATGAAGGAAGAGGTGTATGTGTAGCAACCTCTGGAGTTCAAAGTCTGAGATAGAGACACCAATGTATGCAGGTTGAAGAAAAACCTCTATGGGTTGAAGCAAGCCCCCAGGGCTTGGTATGAGAGGATAGATAGCTACTTGGTGAAGTTGGGCTTCACTCGAAGTAATGTTGATCCAAACCTTTATTTTAAGGTTGATAGAGAAAGGCCTCTCATTCTAGTTCTCTATGTGGACGATCTCTCCATGACAAGTGTTGACTCTCTCATTCATCAGTGTAAGAGGGAGCTAGCTTCTGAGTTTGAGATGAAAGACCTACGACTGATGCATTACTTCCTAGGCTTGGAGGTCTGGGAGAGATCAGGCGAGATTTTCCTTTCTCAAGGAAAATATGTCGTGAAGCTGCTGTTGAGATTTGGTATGGTGGACTGAAAATATGTCGTGAAGCTGCTGTTGAGATTTGGTATGGTGGACTGTAAGTCTGTGTCGACATCGATGGAACTCAACTTTAAGAAGTTGCGTGGAAACGCTGTTGGGCCCGTGCTGGGAAATCCAATTCAGTATTGACAACTCGTGGGGGCCCTGATGTTCCTAGTGAACTCCCATCCGGACGTATGTTTTGTCGTGAACACTTTTAGTCAACATATGGTTGAGCCACATTCACTGGATTGGTGCCAAGAATTTATTGAGATATCTTTGGGGCACAATCAACCATGGGCTGAGTTACACTGCCGAGAGTTTGAGACTCCATGGATATATTGATGTTGATTGGGTTGGCAATGTTGTGGATCGCAAGAGCACATCTGGATGTTGCTTCGCCTTGGGTTTTGCTTCGATATCTTGGATGAGCAGGAAGCAGAAGTTGTTGGCTTTGAGCACCGCTGAGGTCGAATACATTGTGGTGAGTATGGCCTGTTGTGAAGCTGTTTGGTTGCAAAAGCTCTTGAGTGAGCTGTTTGGGCATGTGCTAGATACCACCGTTATCCTTTGTGATAACCAAAGTGGGATGCGCCTTTCTGAGAATCCTGTGTTCCACAATCGATCCATGCATATTGATGGGATATGGTACAGCGAGGTGCCGTAAGGCTCGATCATATAGGAAATGATGAGCAGGTTGTGGATATTCTCACAAAGTCCCTAGGGAAGGTCAAGTTCCTAACCTTCCATGAGAAGCTTGGAATCGTGGAAATAACCTATTTTGAGGGTACTGCTTGAGTTGGACTATGAGCTCTGGGAGCTCCAGGGGGCTTGGGGATAACTTCTTGTAGCTATAAGCACACACGGGGCTAGGCTTGCCGAACCTTGTGGTGCTTTTGCCCCACCGTTATGATATTGAGTTGGTTCACCTCTTTTTGATCTATGCCCCGCACACATCCTACCCATGGAGTCTCAGACTCATGTGAAGTACCTCTCATTTGGCCAATGAGGTGGGAAATGTGGATAGAGACCAATAGCAAGATTGATGGACGCATCAAAGATTGTTGTACTCTTTATGTCTAGGATGGCACGTGTCTAACACCTTAATCTGGGATCAAGTCTGATGAGGTTCTTACCTCTAAACTGACTTCGGGTTAGTAAACTTTTGGGTTAGTATGTGACTCTTTTCCAGTCTACTGAGGTTTTATCTTCTAAACTGACTTCGGGTCAGTGAATTAACTTCGGGTTAGTATGTGACTCTTTTGAGTCGAAGTTGATTTTGAGTCAGCAGAGCGTGATTTCTTTGTGACTCATCCTCCTTGTTCTATTTGCGACAAGAGCCAACAAAGCAAGTTACGACAGGATGACGCACGATGCTATATGATAGTACACGATGGTACTGATTTTTGGATGGCACAGGTGGATAGATGGAGTTCTCCCTAGTTGAGAGGGAGTGTTAGTTTTGGGCAACTAGGTCCAAAGTCCATGTTGCACTGCTCATATGATGATGATTATATTTTTGTTGGATTCCTCTTTCAGAGAGGTGCAAGATTGATCTAAAGATCATCTTGTTTAGATGAGCAGAACATATATTTTGATTTTATTTTCCACACATGTGCAAGGTCGGCCAAATTTGTAATGTAGGCTCACAAGACTAATAGATGTGTCACACACCCTCACTGATGGATATAAATTGGAGAGACTTGGAGATCATTTGCTCATCATCTCATCACACATTCTCTCATTGTGATTTGATTGATTCGATAGCCTTTGGAGGCCTTTTTCCTTCACACGTGTGGAGCTGAAGCTGGGGAAATTTGTGGATTTGTTTTAGGTCTGTTTGCTATGCGTTGACCAGCATTGATCGTGGTCAACCCTTGATTGTTTGACCTCCAAACTTTGCTGAAAATATGATTTTTGAAGGCCGTACAGCTGGGCACAAAAATCGAGGAAAAAGGAGCAGGTTGATTGACTGTCTTGCGTTGACTTTTTTACATTGACTTTGGTTGACCAACATTGACTTTTGATGAGATGTCGTTGAGGGCTGTGAGTGTGACACTTGGAGTGTTGGCTAATTTAAGAAAGACTTTTCTGGCTGATGCATCCTGTTGATTGCCGTAACACATACTATCCTATATCTTTGCTGGACAAGAAGAATTGTAAAATTTGATCTATATTATTGGCTTGTCTTCTGTTGATCTATTATTGTGTTCTATTAGCATTTTACTTTCATGTTTATGTGATTGCTAAATTGAATCGGGCCTAAGAAAGATTGAAGTAAATTTGCATTAAGCATAGAACACACCATGGTTATCTAAATTTAACATGGTATCAGAGCTGAGGTGAAGACAAAGCCCAAGCTAGTGTGAAAAGCAATCATCGAAGAAGAAATCCTATCAAGGACCAATGGCCTCCTCAACCTATAAGGGTTTCAAGTCTGATGATAAATTAATTGATAAGTCTGATTATCATGCATGCAAGATGTCCTTGGATTTGGCATTAGAAGATCAAGATGTCATGGACTATGTGCAGGGGAAGATTCAAGAGCCTCCATCAAATGCACCTGTTGCCACAAAGACGAAGTATAGAAAAGGGGAAATCAAAGCAAAGATGATTATCCGGGATTCTATTCATAAGCACTTGGTTGCTTACATTTATGAGCTGAGCACATCTAAAGAGATGTATGATAAGCTGGTTAGCATGTTCAGGGCTAGCAATGCTAATCAAGTTCTTTTCTTCAAGCAACAATTGAAGAATATCAAGAAGGGCAAGGATGAATCCATTCAATCCTATTTGATGTGGCTTACTGAAATCAAGAACAATCTTCTAGCTGTTGGAGAAGAAATAGCTGATCAAGAGATGGTTCTCATTGCGCTTGGATGTCTCCCTCGTGATTGGTATGTATTCAATACCACTATTCTTAATAATAATGTGAATCCTGATTTTGATGAAATATTGACGAGATGCACTCAAGAGGAGACAAGAATGATGGAGAGAGATCATCCCTCTAATGGATATGGAGGTGACCCTACTACCTTCACCGCTCATGCAAAGAAGAGGAACAATGGTCGTCCGAGAAATCAAAACCATGGAAGAGCGGGGCCCAAAGAAAGGAAGGGAAGATGTTACACTTGTAACAAGTTTGGTCACTATGCAAGAGAGTGCCCTAATAGAAGGGACTCTCCCAGGGATGATGACAACAACAACTCCAGGAGTAATGGCAATTAAAGGAACAACAAGTTCAAAGGAAAAAGGAAGGCTCCCTCTGATCGTAGTGGAAATGGGCAACCTGTCAAGAGGTCAAGAAATTCCAGGTACGATGAGTCTAATGTTGTTGATAATAAGAGATATGAATTTATTCTTGTATCTGACCTCTCTGCTGCATCTCCTCTCGACACCTTGGATGTCTGGTTGATTGATAATGGTACTTCAAGGCACCTCACTGGTTATAAAGAAGCCCTCTCTGATTTGATTGAGACAGATATTAATCTAGAAATGATCCTTGGAGATAATGCCACCTATCCCGTGAAAGGGACAGGGACTATGACCCTTCATTTATCTCAAGGTCAAGTCCTCCATTTACAAGATATGTTGTACGTACTTGATTTGAAGAAGAACCTTGTGTCTATTTCGACAATGTAAGACAAAGGGTTCAAGGTGGCATTTGTTGATGGAAAGTTACGTATCTGGAAGAACTTCAAGGAAGCTCTTACTATTGGTTTTAGAGTTGATACACTCTATCAGTTTAGAGGAAGTCCATTGGGGGCTATGTCATGTGATACAACTCTTCAAACAGAGTTATGGCACCGAAGGTTTGCACACCTTCATTACAAAGCCCTTCCCGAAGCAAGGAAGGTGGTGACAGGGATGCTCAAATTTAAAGATGCTCATGAAGGTATATGTCAGGGTTGTGCCGAAGGGAAGCATACAAGGGGACCATTCCCCTCAAGTGTCACAAAGACTATTGATATCTTGCAGTTGATACATTCTAATTTATCTGGTATGCTTACATGACTTTTATAGATGACTTCTCCCGCAAGACCTGGATATATTTCTTAAAGAAGAAGGGTGAAGCATTCAAATGGTTTCGTACCTTCAAGGCCTTGGTGGAAAATCAAACCGAGAAGAGAATCAAAGTTTTGAGGACTGACAATGGGACCGAGTATGAGTCAAATGAGTTCAATGACTTTTGCAGAGAAGTTGGCATTAAGAGGGAGACCACAAATGCGTATACTCCTGAGCAAAATGGTGTTGCCGAAAGAAAGAACAGGACCATTGTGGAAGCTGCCTGCGCCATGCTATGAGACCAAGGTCTTCCGAAGTTTCTATGGAGAGAAGCTGCGAACACTGCTGTGTACATTCAAAATAGATGCCCACATTCCGCTCTGGACTCCAAAACTCTCGAAGAAGTCTTCTCTGGTAAGAAACCTGATGTTTCTCATTTTACAGTTTTTGGTTGTCCTGTTTACTTTCATGTGCTGAAATGTAATATCCCGTGTGCGGGTAGGGCCCGCAGCCACGTGTTCGGGTCTGTGTAATGAGGGGTGCTGCGCAAGGGCCCCCGCCCTCAGATGATCTGGTGGGGTTAGGCCCACCCTTAACACCCTGGGATGCCGCCCTCACTAACAGTTCGAACTTTTGGTGTAGTGGTTGGATCTACGTGGTATCAAAGTCGAGGTCTCGAGGTCGAGACTCACGGAGCGTGGTGGGTTGTAATATCCCGTGTGCGGGTAGGGCCCGCAGTCACGTGTTCGGGTCTGTGTAATGAGGGGTCTTTGCGCCGTTGTCCCTCTCGAATGATGCGGGTAAGGGTTAGGCCCACCCTTAACACCACAGGATGCCGCCCTCACCTAACGGTTCGAACTTTTGGTGTAGTGGTTGGATCTACGGCTACGATGCAAAGTAGCCTCCGTAGCTACACCAAAAGCCGAGGCTGATGTGGTGAGGGTGAGGAGCCAGTGTTAGGGTGAGCTCCAACGACCCACGGAGCATCTCGGGACGGGGACCCGCACGCAGTCCTAATTATGCAATAACATGACGTGTCGGGGACCCAAGGCCGGAACGGGGCCGAGGGTTTGCCCTAAACGAGGATATTACGGCCGCCAATATCCCCGAGGAAATAACAGTGGCGAGAAATATGCCGGAGACGAACACAGATATAGAAAATACAATGATGGAACCAGATCATGGAACAAGTACATATAGAATGCCAGAAAACTAAGCCATTTTATTAATCTGAGAATACATAGAGAGGAGTACAAAATAATCAGAATGAGTGCACCTATCCTTGCCCTAGGCAAGTGGAGACCCTCTCAGAACAGATAATGGCTGCAAATAAGGACAACGTCCTAGCTGACTGAAGATCTGCTATGAAGAGCTGCTGCTGGAATGCAATGGAACTGTGAATTGAAGACTAGAAGATGGCTGATCTCAATCCTCCAAACCCTCACCAATAAAAACGCTGTCTCTGCTAGTGACAGCGCAGAAGACAGATGAAATGCTGGCCACAGAACCTCCAGATGGCAAGATCAACTCTTCAAGGCTGGAACCACTGAAAAACGCTGCCAAATCTCACACACCAGACTCTGCTCATCAGATCAGCGTCCTTCCTGACTGGATCTGCGTTCTCTCTCCCTCAGATCTGCTAGATCTGAATCCTCCTTTCCAGATCTGTGTCCTATCACTCCAGATCTGCGTCCTCTAAGGCCAGATCTACTGCTGTTTCTTCAGATCTAGGCTGGATCTGACAATATCTCCTCAGATCTGTATCCTCCAAGGCTAGATCTGATGCTATCTCTCCAGATCTGCACTCTCCAAGGCTAGATCTGCCAATATCTCCTCAGATCTGTATCCTCCAAGGCTGGATCTGATGCTATCCCTCCAGATCTGCACTCTCCAAGGCTGAATCTCTCAGATCTGCGTTCTCCAAGACTGGTTCTGCCAATGCCTCCCCAGATCTGCGTCCTTTCTGCCCTAGCCAACTGGATCTGCGTCCTTCCTTCTCTAGACCAGCGTCCTCCCTCCTGGATCTGCGCAGTCTCAAGAAGGGCTTCCTTCTCTCCAAATCTCCACCAAGAAACTGCTGCTACTCACCACTGAAACTGAAGGATGATGCTCAGAAAATAACCTTACCAGGGCAGGCACTCGAAGTCCCCCGAGGCTAAGGGTGATACCAAGAAAATAACCTTACCAGGGCAGGCACTCGAAGTCCCCCGAGGCTAAGGGTGAGATCTCCGAACAGAGACACTCGGTTGCACTAAACAGTGCTGCAGACCGACTAAACAACCGGCGTGCTGAAGCAGACAGAAGTCTAGCTCTCAATATCAATATCAAATCAAGCATACCAAAATGAGGTGAGAACCTCACCTTTTATAGTGCTAAACTCCCTCCAAAACTTTGACTGCGTCCTTCACTCTCCTTGGCCTGCGCAGTTACCCTTGGGTCAGCGTGAGGCCTCCCCTCATATCCATGTGGACCCCCAAGGCCCCCTCTCTAAGTTATAACGTTAATCAACTAGGAAAACACTTTATTTTATAAAGTGAGGTGACTAAAGTGAGGTGACCCCTCTTATTTCTCACTTTATTTATTATTTCTAACCAAAGCGGCAAAATTAAACAAAATGAAATATTCCAATTAGCAAGGCTAATTGGGAATATTACAGTCTCCCCCGGCAAAACGTTGCTTGTCCTCAAGCAACTGAAGTGATGGATGCTGTAAAGTCTGCTCGCTCTCCCAAGTGGCATCCTCATCCGGCAAAAATCGCTTGTTCTCAAGCAGTGCTTGAACAAGCCTACTCTCTAGCTGATGCTCCTCACCGATACTGCAAAATGTGCCTGGGTCCCACTGAAACCTCTCTATCTCCTGCATCACCCTGATATGAAGGGATATCTCAATGCCAGGATCCCAAACTGATTTCTCATGATACCAGCCAACCAACAATCCGCCCGGGTCCCATCGCCACCATGGCCAATAATAGCCCAAGTCCCATGGCTCGAACTGCTCACTGCCTCTGGCTATGACTGAAGACCATGACCGCTGCTGCTCTGCATCTATGACTGTGTAAGCTGGCCCATCAACTGTGAACCAACTCGTCACCTCTCTCCAATCAAGGCATGGAGTCGAAAATATAATGAGGAATATCTCCCTCCCGTGGATCCTCCATCTCCAAGTAATCATCCAGACAAAATGAGCCACCTCCCAACAAGGCAACTCCTGAAAATCTCGTTCCACCTCAAGCTCTGGTAATGAAGGTGGGCTGAAAATATGAACTTGGCAAGCATCATAGCTTACCCCATGCTGTCCTTCTTTCCACTCATGACAAGTGTAGAGTCTATGCTGATCCTGGGCTGCAAAATCATTGCCCTCCAATGGCAAAGTGAAAAACAATCCACCATAGAAGGTTCCTCTATCAATGAAGAACAAGCTGGCCCAAAACAAACCATCCATGAAGAATATGACATGGTCATCATGGATCACCCTAATGAGAAGTTTGCTGAAGGTTCTTCCTGAGGATACATAATGCAAACAATCTCTCACAAGGATACAACGTAGTCTCATCCACTGCAACTTCAGAAAATTACATGGCAAGCAATGTACAAGATTTATCACATCTACTAATGGATAGTAAATGGCTGAATAGGACAACAACATAAGGCCAAACACTTGCCCATAGCTGTACAATGGATGAATATCAATCTCATGGCCCACCTCAAAAGAGAATACATATGTAGTAGTGGTGGCCATGCCTCCTCCCATGCTCCTATTAGAACATGTAGTGCAGAAAATACTCAAAGGCACATTCAGCTCATGTGTCTCCCTCATAATCAAGCCTCCCATACAGATCTGATCTATATCAGCAAATGAAGACATGATCAAGAGCAAAATGAAGGAAATGCTGAAGGTCTCATGTGGTGCAAGAAGGTAATCCTCCTCATGCTTGAAAACCCAAGTCAAGAAGAACATGCCATAGATGTCTCTATCATCATTCCCTCCTCTTTGTGCAACAAATATGACGTGATCCTGGGACCTATGGGTTATAGATCCACCATATCTTTGTTGTGCACACTTCATCCATAATGTTCTGCTCCAAGGTGACAACGTTGTGAGCTCATGCAAATGAGTTCCTGTCAGTACAAGACTCTGTTCTTTGACATGCTCCTTGTCAAAGACTCCTCTAATAATGCTGCAATAAATATGGAATACCTCCCAAGATGGAAGTGCTTCCCCATCAAAGACCATGGAGATAGTGCCATCTCCTCCTCCTGCAACATCATGCAAAGTGTGGGGGCAAATTTGCCCTTGCTCTCCCCAGCAAAGCAACAAGAAATTGTGTTGCCTCCCCATACCTCCATCATGCAACTCATGTGATGAAGACACAATGAATGATATGAGTAACACATCAACACCATGCATCCATACTCTATGTTGCTCAATGATGCAAGTATCCATCCTTCTCTTCCCCAACCTCCTACTCTTAGGAAGAGTGTTTGCCAAGTGATGGCCAAACTCTTTCAGGAGTAACCAGCGCAGCCAAGCCTCCTGCTGCCTGGTAGCACAGATCTGCAAGTAGCCTCCTAGCTCCTTGCTCATCATCCCCATCCACTCAATCACTTGTGGATGCCTCCTTCTCCTCATCCTGGTACTCCTCCCATGAGGGCTACCATCCTCCCAAATCAAATTTCTGATTTTTCACTTCATGGGATTTCGAAATATAAACTTCTCAAGGACCAATGAGACCCTATCAAGAATCAAATAGGTGGTAGGCAAAAACCTCCCATCATGATGTGTATGGCTCAAGGGATGTCCAACACAAGCATGAGAGATGTTATCCATCCTAAGATGTCCACCATCTTCTATTTGCTCTTGTGAGAAGGGAAGAAAGTCATCGCACCCCATGGTGTGTCGAAGTGCATCTCCAGTGAGATCTCTCCTTGAGACCTCCTCTTCATCCATAGTCTGCTCCATCGAGTACCAACTCAAGATCTCTCGCCATCCAACCTCAACACGTGGCTGCTGTACCCTGTGCAACTCTAATCGTCTCATACCATTATCCAAGTCAATATATGAGACCTGACTAGGTGGCTCTGCCTCTCTCTCTCTAATGGGAAGAGATGACCCAACAATACTGCTAGCCCCATCCATGCATGCCTGAAGGGGGATGATCTGACGCTCCCTCGTGCTCTCTGGTTGTACCATCAGGGAATCCAGCTGTTCCCCAATGCGGACCAACTTGGCCGCCGACTTGGCACAAGTCACTCTCATACCCTCCAGCTCCTGGTCCTGCAACAAAATGGTCTCCCGTACTGACGCGGCCTTCTCCCTCAAAGCTCGAAGGTCCGTCCGAAGCCGATGATACCGTTGTCTGCGACCATCATCCGATACCTCTGTATCCCCTAGTGCCTCATCGATAATGGATATATCTCCTGATACCTCACCCATCTGTCGTGTGCTGCTACCACCCGAAGACTCGGACATGGCTCCAGTAATCACCTCAGTGGGTGGCTCTACCGGGGTAGGCTCTACCTCCTCCACTACGATATCAACCGGCACGGTCAAGGAGGTCTCTAATGATGGTGAGTCCTGTGTCTCACTAGGTGTATCCTCGAACTCCCTGCAATCCTGTGTTCCCTCATCCTCTTCTCCACCGCTCTCGGAGAAGACCTCAATGAAGTGTGCCTTCCCTGCCGCACACCTGTGTCCCGGTGCCCATGGCTCCTGGCAAGTGAAGCACAACCGCTTCCTCCTCAGCTCTCTCCTGGCATCATCATCAAACTGCCCTCGTCCAGGATTCGCCTTGGGAGGCGGAGCCCTCGTGTCCTTACCCTTAGGCTGGAAGGCCTGTCTCTGGGGATAAGGTGTCCGAGTCCTGGGTAAGACATCCTGTAAGTCCCGAGTCCTGCTGATGGCATCCTGAAGGGTAGTCGGCCTGTTCGACCGGACTAGGCCACGAAGTGGCTCTGACAGCCCCTCCACAAACATGCAACCCATCCGAGCTGCAGATAAATCAGGTACCATCACCGAAATCCTCAAGAAGTCTGAAATGTATGTCTCTGCACTCCCAGTCTGTTTGAGCTTGGTCAGCTCAACAAAATGCTGCTCCGGATCCCTCCTGTCAAAGCGCTCTACCACCCTCCGAGTAAACTCGACATATGTCGTCACTGTAGAATGCCCGAGTGTCACCATCCCATGGAACCACCAATCCCGGGCCTCACCATCCAGATGCAATGTTGCCACCTTAATGGCCTCTGACTGCGTCATTTGGTTAAGCTGGAAATAGATGTCCAGCTTCTCCACCCAGGACTTTGCCGAACTGTTTGATGAGCCATCAAACGTGGGCAAATGAAATCTGCTAGCTGCGCGGTGGTCATCACGGTGGTGCCTGTGCCCCTGGTGATGATCACGGAATCTAATGCCATACTGGACCTGAACATAATCTCTGAATGAGAGAGCCTTCATGAACGTCAGTCCGAAAGCCTGATACTCTGCAAAAATGCCAACCATCCGAGCCAGATCTATCTCTCGCTGTACTGCTGTCCCCCATCTCCTCGAATCGTCACCACCAGCCATTGGCATTTTCTGCTAGGTGCCTACAGGCTCCTCAGAAACTGCACGGCTGTTGCAAAACCATACTGCTGCTTAACTTCGACCTCCGATTTACCCATTGGAAACTACTCAGAAAATTCCAGGAATTTGGGAAGGTGATCCTTGTCCAAAACCCAGAAAAACCCAGAAAACGTTTTTCCTAATTCCAAACTTCAAAATTTGACCCTTTATATTTTGGCCCTTTTTCCAACTGCGTTTTTGGTATTGCAACTGCTATTGCTCTGTATGATCTCTTTTCCGATGTCATAGACCACAGGCTGAGCCAGAATTATGCTCTGATACCACTGTAATATCCCCAAAGGGAAATAACCAGTAATACACAGAAATATGCCAGACAGATATAGAAAATACAATGATGGAACCAGATCATGGAACAAGTACATATAGAAGGCCAGAAAACTAAGCCATTTTATTAATCTGAGAATACATAGAGAGGAGTACAAAATAATCAGAATGAGTGCACCTATCCTTGCCCTAGGCAAGTGGAGACCCTCTCAGAACAAATAATGGCTGCAGCTATGGACAGCGTCCTAGCTGGCTGAAGATCTGCTATGAAGAACTGCTGCTGGAATGCACTGGAACTGAAGACTAGAAGATGGCTGATCTCAATCCTCCAAACCCTCACAAATAAAAACGCTGTCTCTGCTAGTGACAGCACAGAAGACAGATGAAATGCTGGCCACAGAACCTCCAGATGGCAAGATCAACTCCTCAAGGCTGGAACCACTGAAAACGCTGCCAAATCTCACACACCAGACTCTGCTTCATCAGATCAGCGCCCCTCCTGACTGGATCTGCATTCTCTCTTCCTCAGATCTTCTAGATCTGAATCCTCCTTTCCAGATCTGTGTCCTATCACTCCAGATCTGCGTCCTCTAAGGCCAGATCTGCTGCTATTTCTTTAGATCTAGGCTGGATCTGACAATATCTCCTCAGATCTGTAACCTCCAACGCTGGATCTGATGCTATCTCTCCAGATCTGCACTCTCCAAGGCTAGATCTGCCAATATCTCCTCAGATCTGTATCCTCCAAGGCTGGATCTGATGCTATCCCTCCAGATCTGCACTCTCCAAGGCTGAATCTCTCAGATCTGCGTCCTCCAAGACTAGTTCTGCCAATGCCTCCCCAGATCTGCGTCCTCTCTGCCTTAGCTAACTAGATCTGCGTCCTTCCTTCTCTAGACCAGCGTCCTCCCTCCTGGATCTGCGCAGTCTCAAGAAGGCCTTCCTTCTCTCCAAATCTCCACCAAGAAACTGCTGCTGACTACCACTGAAACTGAAGGATGTTACTCAGAAAATTACCTTACTAGGGCAGGCACTCGAAGTCCCCCGAAGCTAAGGGTGATACAGAAAATAACCTTACCAGGGCAAGCACTTGAAGTCCCCCGAGGCTAAGGGTGAGATCTCCGAACGGAGACACTCGGTTGCACTAAACAGTGCTGCAGACCGACTAAACAACCGGCGTGCTGAAGCAGACAGAAGTCTAGCTCTCAATATCAATATCAAATCAAGCATACCAAAATGAGGTGAGAACCTCACCTTTTATAGTGCTAAACTCCCTCCAAAACCTTGACTGCGTCCTTCACTCTCCTTGGCCTGCGCAGTTAACCTTGGGTCAGCCTGATGCCTCCCCATCATACTCATGTGGACCCCCAAGGCCCCCTCTCTAAGTTATAACGTTAATCAACTAGGAAAACACTTTATTTTATAAAGTGAGGTGACTAAAGTGAGGTGACCCCTCTTATTTCTCACTTTATTTATTATTTCTAGCTAAAGCGGCAAAATTAAACAAAAATGAAATATTCTAATTAGCAAGGCTAATTGGGAATATTACATGAAAGAAAAGAGAAGCAAGCTGGATGCTTCTGGAAAGAAGGGAATGTTTGTGGGCTATAGTGAAACTTCAAAGGCATATAAAATCTATGTGCTTGGTCAAAGAGAAGTGGAGATATGCCACGATGTCACCTTCGATGAAGATGCTGCCCTCAAGAAAGTGAGAAATCTTCCTAGCTCCAAGGAAGACAAAGAAGATGATGAAGCAGGGAAGCAGGAAGAGCCGAAGGATGAATCGATGCCCGATGTTGAAGGACCTATGGATCCTATTGATCCACCTCTTTCAAATAAGAGAGGACCCTCATGGCTCAGGGATACTCTCCAAGATGCCGAGAGACATATTTCCCTAAGGGGTACATTTCGTGAAAGCAAGAAGCCGAATAGATACCAAGGGTATCTAGTAGCCATGAGTACAATTGTAAAATCTAAGCCTGGATTATTTGAAGAAGTTGTAAAGCATCAAGTTTGGAAGGATGTTATACACGAAGAATATGAGTCCATTACGAAAAATGATGTCTGGGAAGTGGTCCCGAGACCGGAGGACAAATTTGTTGTCACCTGGAAATGGTTCTATAGGATCAAGCATGGATCTGATGGAAGTGCTGAAAAGTAAAAGGCAAGATTTGTTGCCCGAGGTTTCTCTCAAAAGGAAGGCATAGATTATGATGATATATTTGCACTTGTGGCCTGCTATACCACCATACGATCTATCATTGCCCTTGTTGCAACGCAAGGATGGAGTCTCCATCAGATGGATGTGAAGACCGCTTTTCTGCATGGTTCTATAAAGGAAGAGGTGTATGTGGAGTAACCTCTGGGGTTCGAAGTCCGAGATAGATACACCCATGTATGCAGGTTGAAGAAAGCCCTCTATGGGTTGAAGCAAGCCCCCAGGGCTTGTTATGAGAGGATAAATAGCTACTTGATGAAGTTGGGCTTCACTCGAAGTAATGTTGATCCAAACCTTTATTTTAAGGTTGATAGAGAAAGGCTTCTCATTCTAGTTCTCTATGTGGACGATCTCTTCCTAACAGGTGTTGACCCTCTCATTCATCAGTGTAAGAGGGAGCTAGCTTCCGAGTTTGAGATGAAAGACCTAGGAAAATATGCGAGATTTTCCTTTCTCAAGGAAAATATGTCATGAAGTTGCTGGAGAGATTTGGTATGGTGGACTATAAGTCTGTGTCGACACCGATGAAACTCAACTTTAAGAAGTTGCGTGGAAACGTTGTTGGGCCCGTGCTGGGAAATCTCACCGAGTATCGACAATTCGTGGGGGCCCTGATGTTCCTAGTGAACTCCCGTCTGAACGTATGTTTTGTCGTGAACACTTTGAGTCAACATATGGTTGAACCTCATCACATTCACTGGACTAGTGCCAAGAATCTTTTGAGATATCTTCGGGGCACAATCAACCATGGGTTGAGTTACACTGCCAATTGGGTTGGCAGTGTCGTGGATCACAAGAGCACATTTGGATGTTGCTTCACCTTGGGTTCTACTTTGATATATTGGATGAGAAGGAAGCAGAAGTCGGTGGCTTTGAGCACTGCTGAGGCCGAATACATTTTGGCGAATATGGCCTGTTGTGAAGCTGTTTGGTTGCGAAAGCTCTCGAGTGAGATGTTTGGACATGTGCTAGATACCACCGTTATCCTTTGTGATAACCAGAGTGGGATTCGTCTTTCTAAGAATCCCATGTTCCACAATCGATCCATGCATATTGATATCAGGTACCACTTTATTCGTGATATGGTACAACGAGGCACCGTAAGGCTCGATCATATAGGAACTAATGAGCAGGTCGCGGATATTCTCACAAAGCCGCTCGGGAAGGTCAAGTTCCTAACCTTCCATGAGAAGCTTGGAATCGTGGAAAGACCCTATTCTGAGGGTCTTGCTTGAGTTGGACTATGAGCTCTGGGAGCTCTAGGGGGCTTGGGGATAACTTCTTGGAGCTATAAGCATACACGGGGCTAGGCTTGCCGAACCTTGTGGTGCTTTTGCCCCACCGTTATGATATTGAGTTGGTTCACCCCTCTTTGAACTATGCCCCACACGCATCCTACCCAAGGAGTTTCAGACTCATGGGAAGTACCTCTCATTTGGCCAATGAGGTGGGAAATGTGGATAGAGACCAATAGCAAGACCGATGGACGCATCAGAGATTGCCGTACTCTCTATGTTTGGGATGGCACGTGTCCAACACCTTGATCTGGGATCAAGTCTGGTTAGGTTGTTACATCTAAATTGACTTCGGGTCAGTAAACTAACTTCGAGTTAGTATGTTACTCTTTTTGAGTCTATTGTGGTTTTATCTTCTAAAATGACTTCGGGTTAGTATGTGACTTTTTTGAGTCGAAGCTGACTTTGGGTCAGCAGGGCGTGATGTCTTTGTGACTCATTGATCCAGGTGGATATCGGTGGCCACCCACCTATTCCATTTGGACCCGCACCATCAATTCTTGCAGCTTTTCACTTCCAACAACTTACTATTTTTAGCAGGTTTTTGGGGCCTGCAACTCCTGGAGCCATTTTGGAGCCTTAATGATCCAGGTGGATATTGGTGGCCACTCACCGATTCCATTTGAACCCCCACCATCAGTTCTTTTAGTTTGTAAGTTTCAACACAACTTACTATTTTTAGCAGTTTTTTGGGTCCTGAACTTCCGGAGCAGTTTTGAGGCCCTAAACGACGTTTTTTGGGGAAATCAGGAGCAACATGGGTTTTGGACCAATGTTGCTCACTCAAAAGTTGTAGTCCTCGGATAGATCTTTCTAACGAGTTATTAAGCGCGTCAAACGGAGATCGTATGCCAAAGTTACATCCCCGGGAAGTTGAAACACCAATTTACCCAATAAATAGGCTTTTGGACGCGCTTCATCTCCTAGGGTTAGGTTTTTGGACGTTTCGGGTTTTACATTGTTTCTCAACAATAAATAGGCTTTCGAGCCTCATTGTAAAACAGTTCAGGGGCTAGTAGTCAACACATCTCTTCTCAGGGATATGCTACCAGTGCCCTAGCTCATTTATTTCCATTATTTCTATAAGCACGTTTCAGTGAGTTGTTTTGTAACACAGTTCAGAGGCCTGTAGCCGCCACATCTCTTCACAAAGAAAAAAACTACTAGCGCCCTCGTTGTTTATTTACATTTTGTCTGTAAACAACTTTCAATTCTGTAACACAGTTCAGAGGCCTATAGCCGCCACATCTCTTCTCAGCTAAGTAACTGGATTCGCCTAAAAGGGGTCACGAATCCCGAATCCCCGTATCGGGTACGTATACGTACGGGATTCTGCCCCAATTCAACGGATACGGCGTATCCAAATGGGGTACGGCGTATCTCGATCGTACCCGTTCGGAGACGCTGTATCCGGTAAAACCGGATACGGTCGGGCCCGCGGGTTCAAAAAAGCGTTGTTTTTTTATTATAAAGGGGGGCTTTTGCTCATTGTTTTTCACCAATTGAGGAGGATTTTTCAGGAGAGGGCATCAAGCCTATGGCCCTAGTATTTATATGTGATTCATGGTAATGTTAAATTCTTAAAGTAAAAGTGACTTTTACTTAAATTTTTAACATTACCATGAAATGACTCAGGATGTTTGAGAGTGGTTCCGACCTCATTGGATTTCATATGGAGAAAGTAGAATTTTAGATCTCATTCAAAATCCAGCAGACTTATTAGTTTTTCAGGATTTCGGGATTGGGTTATTGCAATGTTTCCATCGAATTTTGTCATGTATTAGGGTATGGAACTCGTATTTAATCAAGAGCACCAATCCCTCTATGTACCTTGATGTTAGTGACATTGGTTGTCAAACTCCTCTATCATGACCCTACTAAAAATGTACCCATCACTCAAACAAAACCTTGACTATCTAAAATGATAGATAAATCTATGTTTAAATCAATGAATTAAGTATGAATTTGTGTAAAAAATATCTAATTTTTAATATATTAATATATATATGTATATTTAAAATATATATATATTTTTAATAAAATAATATATAACGTATCGTATCCCAAAAGTATCCTGTTTTGGGGTCACCGTACCTGTATCCGATTCTTCGAATCCCCATATCCCCGTATCCCCGTATCAAGTGACTTAGCTTCTCAGAGATATGCTACCAGCGCCCTAGCTAGTTCATTTCAAGCATTTGATTATAATAAAATGAAGCATTATTTCTGCTGCATCTCTGTATCTATGGCTATGGCTATATGTGTATTTTGTTGCATTCTTGCATAAATCCGGATCACTCATTGTCCTTGTTCTATTTGCGACAAGAGCCAACAAAGCAAGTTATGGCAGGATGACGCACGATGCTATATGATAGTACATGATGGTACTGATTTTTGGATGGCACAGGTGGACAGATGGAGTTCTCCCTAGTTTTGAGGGAGTGTTAATTTTGGGCAATTAGGTCCAAACTTCATGTTGCACTGCTCATATAGTGATGATTATATTTTTGTTGGATTCCTCTTTTGGAGAGGTGCAAGATTGATCTAAAGATCATCTTGTTTGGATGAGCAGAACATATATTTTGATTTTATTTTCCACACATGCGGCCAGATTTGTAATGTGGGCTCACAAGCCTAATAGATGTCACACACCCTCACTGATGGATATAAATTGGAGAGACTTGGAGATTATTTGCTCATCATCTCATCGCACATTTTCTCATTGTGATCTGATTGGTTCGATAGCCTTTGGAGGCCTCTTTCCTTCCCACGTGCAAAGCTGAAGCCGGGGATATCTGTGGATCTATTTTAGGGCTGTTTGTTGTGCGTTGACCAGTGTTGATCGTGGTCAACCCTTGACTGTTTGACCTCTAAACTTTGCTGAAAATTTGATTTTTGAAGGCCGTACAGCTGGGCACAAAAATCTAGGAAAAAGGAGCAGGTTCACTGAAGCCCTAAATCTGCAGCGTTGACTTTTCTGCATTGACTTTGGTTGACCAGCGTTGACTTTTGATGAGCTGTCTTTGAGGGCTGTGTGTGTGACACTTGGAGGGTTGGCTGATCTAAGAAAGACCTTGCTGGCTGAAGCATCTTGTTGACTGCCGTAACGCACACTATATCTTTGCTGGACAAGAAGAATTGAAAAATCTGATCTATACTATTGGCTTGTCTTCTGTTGATCTATTATTGTGTTCTATAAGCATTTTACTTTCATGTTTATGTGATTGCTAAATTGAATCGGGCCTAAGAAAGATTGAAGTAAATTTTCATTAAGCATAGAACACACCATGGTTATCTAAATTTAACAGAAACCCTATGCCTAAAATCTATTTCACTAAAGTTTGCTACAGCACCAGAGAATCAACCTTTGCTGGAGTTGATTCTTGGCATTGTTTTCTTTTACAAACGAATTGCATTAAATTGATTAAGAACAATTTCAGATTAAGTTAACAGATCAACTTCTGAATTGCATTGTTTTTAATATGCTATCCCAAAAAAATTAAACAATTCAATGTTCAATGAATTTTGATCTCTCTGTGGGCCTGTTATCACTTTTCGTAATTATTTGTTTTGATATTCTTTGAAGTTACACTGTTTTGGTTTATGGCACATCTTCAAAATACAACGTTGTATGTCATTTGTCATTGTAAGACCTGTTTTCGTTGGTTGGGTGAAAACTGGGTGTTTTTAAACATTTTGATTTAGCTCGTTTACATTATGGTTTAAGTATTTTAGCTATTGTTTTTTATTTTTCACCACCATCGGCATTAAGTTTAGTAAATTTGTTTGTTTTTCTCATATATTTGTTAAATTACAGTCGTTAACTTACTTAAACCATCTGCAATGTAGGTGTTTAGTTTTATTTGAATGTTATTTATCTTTGTGCCCTATTTTTTACTTTTACTTTATTAAAAGAGTGATGGTTTGTTTGGGTTAGTTAATTTTGTTTCATCAAACGATAGAGAATGCTGTTTTCTAAATACGGTCCATCATTGTTATTGCCAGAATTTACTAATTGACGTCCATTCTAGCTCTCAATCGTTTGGGACAACCAAAGTGTGCAATCAGACTGTTATTTTAAATTTTTTCTTGACTTATTCTTTGAGGCACTGAATATGAGATATGAGATGAAATGGTTTTTGGAATGCAAAACTAACAATATGAAATGCGTGTTTTTAATTTCACATTTTAAATGTGTAACTTTAATTTTCATATGGTTAAATTTCATGAAATTGTCCATCTTTGTTATTGCCAGAATTTACCAATTGACGTCCATTCTAGCTCTCAATTGTTTGGGACAACCAAAGTGTGCAATCAGACTGTTATTTTAAATTTTTTCTTCACTTATTCTTTCGAGGCACTGAATATGAGATATGAGATGAAATGGTTTTCGGAATGCAAAACTAACAAAATGAAATGCGCGTTTTTAATTTCATATTTTAAATGTGTAACTTTAATTTTCATATGGTTAAATTTTATGAAATTGCATGCGTTTTCGTTTTGAATTCAGTATATTTAAATAAGTGTGCACCTTTTCAGATTTATATATTTAATGTGTGTGGAATTGATGGTTGGTGTATATGTGAGTGGAAAGGTCACATATGATAATAACATAAACATATAGGTTGTGCAAAGTGGTGGAAATAAATTTGAAATTTGAAATTCTTGTTATTATTTTTTACTGTTTAAACAATGGCTTAAATAACTTAATTTTTATTATATTTTCATTGTTTTTTAATTTAAAATAATATTTTTAATTATTATTTTTATTAATTTATATATTAAATGAAAATTTAATTATTGTTTTATATTATATATTTTATTTTTTATGTTAAATATAAGAGATTGTCAATTAGATTTTTTTGGGTGATTGGGATGTTCACAAAGGATGAGTTATATAACACTTATATTATTGCAATTATATTATGCTTATGCCGACACTGCTGTATTCATCTCCCATCCTCACTGGTGCTACCATGTCTTCATGGTATCTTAATGACATCCTCTTGGTTACCCAAATGAGATTATGTTATGTGTAACAAGAGTACTTTACTCTTGTTTTACTGTATTGTATATGTACATCTTTCTTGTGATTTATATAAGGGATTTTGTAGATCTGTTGATTTAATATCTTGGATTTGTTCAAGAGACCATTGTAGATCTACTATCTTTTAATGATTTCAACAGGGTATTATAGCTAGTGGAGTCTATTCTTTCCCAATCCAACATTTTTCAGGTCTTAAGAAAGGTGTCTAACATTGTTTTAAAACAGTTTTCTATTTGTTTTCTTCTGGGGCAGTACATTCCCTCCTCTCCTTTAAGCCAAAATAATATTGTCGTTTTTTGAAGTCAACATCATTATCATGGTGAATTGGTCCTCCACTTCTCCACAATCACGGGTCATCAACTATGAGGCCAATATGCATATGACAAAGATTCATTGAAACATTTTTTTTTTTTAAATAAAATGTAAACTTTGAAAATTTTCAAAATATCTTTTTCGCTATTTGCAAGTGTGCCTTTTTGGTTGGCTGGTCCATCATGCATATAATTAAAAACAAAAAAATATCCCTAAAATACTAAATTTAATATGACAATGATTATTTGAAACCACAGTAAAGTTTTTCCAATTTAGCTACCCTATCGGCATCTCTTTGCACCTTTTGGGGCAATTGCTAGTTACGATGATAGATGTCTCTTCTTGAAAATGGCCAGGCTGACCATTGTCTACCCTTTTGCTATTGGGCTGACATCTGTCCTTGATAAATATCCCTCATGTTTCATCTATTCCGTCATGTGGGATCAGGAGTGAACATTGGGTTCCATGATTTTCCTTGGGTCTCTCCTGCATTTGCAATACTTGAAACCCCGACATCTGCTCCAACAGCACACCTGATCGATCCTCATTGGCTTCGTAATCTTCCACAATCGCTGAACTAGAGCGAGATCCTCATCGGCTTCGTATTCATCCCCAATCGCTGCACCAGAGCGAGATCCTCATCAGCTTCTTATTCATCCCCAATCGCTGCACCAGAGCGACATTAAGGTTTGCCCATCCCTTTTGGAGTGATTTGATACTGTAATTTAGTTAACATTTATAATTCAGGAATTCAGTTACCATCTTGCATGGGTATTTACTATTTAGTTCACTGCAAATTTTCCTGGTCGCATTCCTCCTGCGTCTTAAAGAAGTAGGGGATGGTGCCATTCCTGTTTAGAGATTTACATTGTTCTGTGATGACTCATATTGGCAGGATTGTGGTGAGAAGAACTACTTGCTTACCGGAGTAGAGTACTGAAAAAAGAAAGCCCAATGGTTGTGGCATAAACCATGAAAATCATAGAGAAGTCTTTGATGAATCTTTGTAAAGGGTGATTGATGCAGGCCCTTCCTCCAAGGACAAGATCTGGCACAGTAACATGTAGGTCACTGAAAACATGTGAGAAAAACAAACAAGGAGGAAACAAGCAGAATACTATCGAGATGATGATTCTGAAATTTTGTTGCGAACTCACAGACTTGTTTGTAGTTAGTTATACTAGATACTCTGCAAATGCACTTGTTTCTGCAGCTGAGGCAATATTCCATTACCAAAGGAGATGCATCGTGTGTAGTCCGTAGGTGATTTAACAAGATTTGCAGTTTTCCATTTTATCCTTCATGAACTTCTTTACATAGTTGTTGAATTGCCTACTACCTATTATTGCTCAGAGTTGCTTCTCCTTCAGCAGCAGCAGATTTCAGAAGATCCATTCCAGCATCAATGCTTGGAGATTTCATTGCAGTTGATAATGGAAGTGCATTAATGAGGGCGCACTAAAAGGTTCTCTGTAAAGCACAGTAGTTTGTAGGCAGTAGTAGTTTAGAAGGGCATAAATCCCAATGCTTGGAGGCGCTTTGCATCTAGAGTTTTCTATTTCTAGGAGGCCACAGATCTCAAGTTGAGTAAAACGCACGGGGACCGAATTCATTTTACTATTGTGTCGTGCTAATCTAGAAAGCTTATCCACATCCATGCTTATTTCATTGCAACTGATAATGGAAGCGCATTAGGCATTAATGAGGGCGCACTAAAAAAGTTCTCTGCAAAGCAAGGTAGTTTGTAGGCAGTAGTAGTTTAGAAGGGCATAAATCCCAATTCTTGGAGGTGCTTCACATTACCACTCACATTTAGCACTATTCTGACTGTATATTATTATTCATGGCAGCCATTTCTATTCAGACTTTTTAACTTAATCTATAATTTGCAGTGAAATCTTTCAAAAAATGGAAAAGTTTATAATGGATTTGGTCAAATGGGTTCACAATGCATCTTCCAGGATCAGGAAAATGTTTTAGATTCCTTAAGAGTTCTATATTTATTAATTTATTCATGAGGTGATTATTAGGTGAGATGAAGTTTATAAAATTGTCACTTATGGTAGGTATCACATTTAACTATGATTCCAGGGTTTTTATAAATGTTTAGCATTCATAATCAGGGCTTATTAACATAAGATAGAAACAGAAGAGACACCCAGTTGAAAGAACCTCCAGCCACACCAATCTCCATGAAAGAAGTGAATATGAAGTCTCGCAGAAAATATCTGGTGATCTTCATGGTCTCATTCACAGCAACTGTGATGAATATGAGCGCATGTTTAGCGGTGAAACACTTTGTCAGAGACGATATAGGATGGGATCCATCTTACTTAGATTTTCAAGGCTGGGATTCTAGCAAAATTTTTAAAGTTGGAGATAATCTCTGTAAGTACTAGGGTTTATAAATATATATGCAATAGATGTGTGGGATCATATTTAAAATTACAAAAAAAATATTTTAATCTCATTTATATTAAAGATGTTTGGAAGTTGTTTCACTTTCCATGAATAATATTTGGGCACTTCAGATATGGTTACATTGTGATATATCATATTGAATGATTCCATGAATCCTTACATTCTACAGAACATCACTCTGAGGTCCCTGCTTTATCAGGTATTGACAGTGGCAGCACAATTTAAAGATATTTATTTTGTCCATGTAAGAAGAAAGTTCAATAAAATTGCTGATAAGCTCTCTAAGAAAGTTGTGCTAGGTCTGCTATGTATGTTTCAGACTGAATATCATGAGGATGAGGAGCATCTTCCCATGCTTTAATTCAATATCTCCCTGTCAGCTCTCCATCAGCTTATAAATGGAAAATTGCATTGTTTATGGTGATAGGAGGACAAGATGAAGATGATATCTGAATCCTTGTGGAAGGGTGTTGTTCATTTTATTTTTGAAAGTCAGATTTAAGGCTACAGCCTTCCCATTTTTTGGCTGTAAATGTTTGTAACCATTGATTTTATGCCCATACATCGACTGTAACCAAATGCAATGCTATAAGCATTGCATACGTCTACTGTAACCAAATGCAATGCTATAAGCATACCTTGGATTAGTATAGGCTATCTCGACCATTTTCCTTTTTTATGCCTGGTCTTGAGTCTTGACACCTTCAAAATATAATTTTTCTCCTTTTGAATATAAAAGTTATGAAATTTTCCATTCAAAGGAAAAGCAAAGGGCCATTTCCCAAGGTTCTCAAACCTGTTAAGCAATTATGTTAAGAATAAGTCAAAAATAAATTTGACAAAAATACTGCTTTTTTCCTCAATACTTGAAGTACTTGGCAATCTACTTTTATGATTTCATTGGAAATTTACTGGAAACTAATTAAGGCCATTCGTTTGACAATATAGGGTGGATGAGAAATGGCCCTAAGAGATACATCTGTCCATAATAGAATATACAGGTCTTTTAACCTATGGTTTTTCACTTCAGTGAATTCTGGTTCTTCAAATTGAAACAAATCTTACCAACATTAAATGACTATAATCCACAGAACAGTTATATTGTTTGTGCTTAATATCTCTCCATAGACTTGTATGAAAGAAAGTGTAGTGCACTTCAAGGGAAGAAAATTCCAAATAAGTGCACATAAAACCACACTACACCACAAGAACAGTTAGATCAATATAGCCAAGGGACTTGGAGAGTTAAAAGTTAAAATAAAGCATAACTATATCATACCACTTATGACCCAAGAGATTGTCTACATCGTAGTGAGTGATGGGTGACAGGCTACCATTGAATTCATTGCCTATGGTGGAGGTGGTTGTCAGGGTCTGGTGGGTTGAAGAGTGAAGAAAGTTTCATGGCTACAATGTTGTATCCAGATCAAGAATTTCCCAACCCTTCTTCTCCTGTCTAACCTGTACTTAAAGTCTACATCGTAGTGAGCGATGGGCAACAGACTACCATTGAATTCATTGCCTACAGTGGAGGAGGTGGTCAGGGTCTGGTGGGTTGGAGAAATTTTCATGTCTACAATGTTGTCTCCAGCTCAAGAATTATCCAACCATTCTTCTTCTATCTAGAATTATCCAACCATTCTTCTTCTATCTAACCTGTACTTAAAGAGGATCAAATATCTGTCACATAGGTTGACCTCACTGCTGCTAAAAGAGAAAAATTACAGAAAATCCCAAATTTCCTGCATGCATTCTTTACTGCCGAAAAAGACTGCCAAAAAAGATATTCTCATTTGTTGGCCTGTAGCTTTGGTCTTAAATTGCTGACTGTTTTGATCTCTACTACAGCACCTCCAACTAAGACACCCCTCCTTTCCTTTCAGAACAACTTTATGCTTGTTGTCTCAGCACCTGTCATTTTATAAACAGTTCATTAACTCCTATTTCCAGCTCTGTCTAGGTGTAATATGGTTGGCAAACTCCAATCATGCTTTATATTATTCCTGTTATATGTCTCACCTTGAACAACCTATGCTTTTGGGAAAAAGGGTTTCCAAACTCAACAAAACAGCCACAGTATGCATGAAATTGAACCTGCTTTCCTTTGACACCACTAAAACTTAAATCTGTTTTTCCTTTAAATTGCTTTCCCTTTTTTTTCTTTTCTCAGTGGAACAACATGACAGCTTGACACAAGCTTTTCCTTGTTGACATAGATGCTTAAAAGTATTTTTCTTATCAATGCTTCCATTTCAAAACCCTCAATTAAATTAGTTTTGACATTCCTGCTTTCATATTATTTTCAATAATAGTTTTATGGGGATGCTTGTTCAACATCCTTAGTTATATATATGTTTCTTTGTTCTGTCATTAATGTATAGATTTACTCTGTTTCTCCAAGGGCTTCTGAATGTGTTAGACCTTTCTTTTTCAGTAAATGAATACTTTGTATCTATCGCGGTTACTCTCATGCATATAAATGTACACATATATTCCAGACTCCAGAGGCCCAGCTGACCCTGTATTAGAGACTACTCAATGACCTTCTGAGCTCTATTCCTCTAGTGTACAGGACTGATGGTATGGGTTGGAGAACAATATAACTATTTTCTACAGGTCTATACTTCTAACCTGTACACAAACCGTTTTTGAAATTCATTAAATATTCAATAAATACATTATATATATATATAAAACAATTATGATCAGATACTTTGAATCTTCATATTTGGAGTAAGCACAAAATAGGATAAAGCATATGCACATAACAACAAAAAGATCAATTCCAACAAACTCCAGAGAAAAAAATTGTTTTAATACAGGTGTTCTTTGTTCAATCCTTTCACTAAATTGGAAAATAATTGCCCAGCAAGTGTCTACCGTGCAACTTTCTTGAATGGGATCCAGAGGGAATGTGAGAGGTAGATGCTGGTATAAAAAGTTAAAACATGCCATTCATAGTATAAAATAACGAGCACATTCATTCTGAAAATGTGAAATCATGAGATGAAAACAAGACCTCGTCAAAGTCAGCTTGAGGCTTTCCACTCTGTTTCCATTTAAATCCTTTCCAACAATAGCTTCCATCAAGCTATCAACATTCTCGAAGGCAAATTATGGACAGGTAGCAGATGGTTTACTTGTGATGCTCTGTTTTCGTTATTCATGTTAAACAATATAAAACTGCTTACAAGTTTCCAAGTTTGTTTAATTTGTTGTTTAAAGTTTTAGTTGGTTTCAGATCATATATTAAAAGGGCCTCAATGCTTACCTTTTAACCTTTAGTTTGAATTTGACATACCTTATTCAGTTCTACTGTTTAGATCTAATCACAATCGTGGTGTGAAAGCCCAATTTTTGTGAGAACTAATGAGTGCAAACTGCAAAGTTTATACTAAATAATTTCCATATTAAATCCTATTGTGAGGCCACTATTTTAAGGCTTCCTTCTTAAAGGACTTGCATGATCCTTATTCCATATTTTCTTTTATTAGGAACATTTTAGTTCCTTTATAATAGTATATGTTGATACTGGAAAAAGTGTGACAGGGGCATCCTCCTAGCTAATTGAGGCTAATTTTCACTCAATGTATGTCTGAGCCTAGATGAACTTGTGGAAATATTAACAAATGTGTGGCCGGCTTAGTTGAACAATAATTGTGACACTATGCACAGACTTATGGCAATTCAAGGATCAATAGATGAACTTGTGGAAATATTAACAAATGTGTTAGTTGAACAATAATTGTGACACTATGCACAGACTTATGTCAATTCAATGATCAATATATTTGATGAGGGTTGAATTGTGAAATATCTAAATGTCTCTGTATGGTTTACTATTATGGTATTGCATTCTTTATGGTTTACCTCTGAGTTAAGACTCAAGATTGAATGAGCTGCTGTGATAACGTTGTAGTAAGAATTAGCTTCATCAAATTTTATTACTTTACCCCTGAGTTAAGAGTGATTTAAGAGTGAATGAGCTGCTGTGATAACGTTGAACTAAGAATTAGCTTCATTAAATTTTAATATCTAATATCAGGGAAAATTTCCTACCTCACACTCAAATGAAACAATGCTGAATTACTAGTTTCATCACTTTTAACTTCACACATTCTTATTGGGACTGGCTTAATGTGTTTAATGGAAGATCAAAGCACGGACAAATTTAAAACAGATATTAAAAAAGATTTTCCATCAACCTTGCCAACCACAAGATGCAATGTAGGTGATGTTATGAAAATTTTCAGTTTCAATGTGATTGGAGATGTAACAAATCACTCACTCTGAAATTAAGGAACATGTTAATGATCGAAATTGTTCGGTTTCAAATATCAACATTGGAAGACTTAAATGGTATAACTAGGAAAGGTGCCAGCATCACATTACACAATTCTTTTCTATCGTGGGTTAGAGTTAAAAAAGGTATAATTAGGAAAGGTGGCAATGTCACTTTACACAATATCTTTGTGTCTTGGGTTAGTGCTTGAGTTAAAAAAAGGTATAATTAGGAAAGGTGGCATTGTCACTTTACACAATATCTTTGTATCTTGGATTAGTGCTTGCCAGCCTTGAGGGTAATTTTTATGTAATTTGAAACGAAGTATGAGTTCTACAAATCAAATAATGCTGTTAAATTGTGTTACTGTACATATATATATATATATATTTAAAAACGCGGGGAGCACATTCATTGAGTACTTGTAAGTTGTAAGGAACAAAAGTAGTCTTAATTCTCTTAGCAACTAATATAAAACATTATTTTGATGTTTTTTGTGGTAGATTTCTCACAAAATTGTCTAAAGATAAGATTTCTACATAAACATTTAATTGTCTACTAAGATAAGATTTTGAAATTTTTTGCTAGAGATAAGACCAAGTCATCATGCTTTCCTGTCTAGAGATTCATTGAAACATTTTAAAATAATAAATAAAATGTAGACTTTGGAAATTTTCAAAATAACTTTTTTGCTATGTTGCATGGGCCGGTGCACAATGCATATAATTACAAAAAAAAAACAACAACACTAAAATACTAAATTTAATATGACTTTTATTATTTGAAACTAAAGTAAAAAATTTTCAATTTAACAACCCTGTCGGCGTCTCTTTGCACTTTTGGGGGCAATTGCTAGTTTACAACTTTGAACCATTTATGAATGAATGATATTTTAACTTCCACGAGACTAAAAATAGTCTATGGGACTAACAACTTCCTTGTTTTTTTGCCTTTTGCAATTCAATCGTTTTCTTACTCAAATTGATGATGAGCTGACCCAACCTTCTAACAGTTCCCTCATTGAAAAGACAATGCCATGGAATTGATGCCAACATACTGCCATAACTGTTCCTGATGTCTTATGAAGCATCACATTTTAAAATGAAATGCTTTTCTGATTCCACTGCCCCAGAAGTGCAAAAAGTACACACCGGTTCTTCCCAAGCTGCTTTAGCTCTCTTCCACCGTTGCGTTTCACACCAAAGTTGATGTGAATTAGTTCTTAATTGTGCAATAAGAACCTTTGCTCTCCACGAAATGCTAGCTCCATTGTACTCTTTTTTTGGAGATCACAAGTGGGGTTGAATTCCTAAACATAGTACTTCTTCTTTCTACCCAACTCTTTTCCTAATATACGCTTACAGAACTTCTCCATAACAAATTTTTGTAACTCCTTGCTATTTGTGGGACATGCATTATGAGACATTGCTATTTATGTGGACACCCAAAATTCCATGATTCTACTCCATGGAACTTTGCCAAATGAGAACAGTCTTGTATAATCTTTGTCCTAAGCCATCAGCTTATCATATATTAAAACCCTTAAAACAAATTTGTGAAATCATTAAAATGTAAACTAAAGTCACACTGGTAGATACGACGCACCCAAATACCCTTCCTGTGGATATACGAGTGCTTTTAAATCGAAGGAAGAGATCGTGGTCATACACAACCCTCTGGAGCAGAGATTTTCAGTGGAATTCGTAGGTTCGGTAACCATAGAGATTTTCAGTTGAATTTGTAGCTTCGTTGACCGGAGAATTTTGCTGGTACGCTGAAAGTTTTTGGTAATACTACGCTCTTTCGGTCAGTAATTTTTTGGCCATATGATTATCAATTTACCTGCGAATTCATGAACCGAATTCAGAGAAAATGATTGGGTCTTTTTCCATGAATTGTGCTGAACTTATCGTCATTTGATCTAATTTTGGCAGACTTTCGACCTAGTTTTTCTGGAGGTTTAATATAAAATTTGTGTGGATTTTTTGTGCAGGAAAAGGTTTATTGCCAGTTAGCCCGCGGGCATGACGACTGCTGCTCGCCCCACATGGGCGCCCGCCAAGGGAGGCAATGAACAGGGCGGGACAAGGATTTTTGGTCCTTCTCAGAAGTTTTCATCCAGGGATCTCGCAGCCCACACTACCCTTAAATCCAGGTACAGGTTTTCAAAAATGTATTTTCTTGAATACTGAGCTGCCTGATTATTTAATATTTCTGAGAGCCTTTATTTTGTTTGTGTATGAGGAACTATTGGAAGAGATATTATGTAAATTGACTTAGAATATGAACATTTTTGGGAATGGTTTTGTATATGTACTGTAAGTTTTGGAAAACAAATTCAGGGTTCTCTTAATAGATCTCGTTTTTGAAATCGAATTGCTCAAATGTCCTAACCTGAAATTAATAAAAATAGTGTACTTTTGTTAAGCATGCTTACTGCCATTGCACTCGATGTGCTTTCAAACCAATCTCTAGCAAATAATCTTAAAAGAGGTCATAGTCTTAAAACCAATATCTAGCAATTAATTAAATGGTTATAGTCTCAAACCAGTCTTTGTTTATGACTTCATCAATTCAATTGCCTATAAACATTTTGCAAGGTAACCTATTAAATTTTTATTGTAAGAACTCTTGCGAACGATTTTTTTCCCTATACATGTCTTGTGGGCTTCTGATCCTTGTTCCTGGTGTCTTCTCCTGTATCCACGGGTCATTCTAGCTGCCCCTTAAAGTTATTGGCCTGGCTTCAACCCCTAAACATTGAGGAATTTCCCTATACATGTCTTGTGGGCTTCTGATCCTTGTTCCTGGTGTCTTCTCCTGTATCCACGGGTCATTCTAGCTGCCCCTTAAAGTTATTGGCCTGGCTTCAACCCCTAAACATTGAGGAACATTGTTGTTATTTAATATTTAACCATATATTGGTGACAGAGAATTGTGCTGGTTCTATTTAGTGGAAATACTAGCTTTGTCTCCCTATTCATCAATATTTATCAATATTTGATAAATATATTTATGGAGTATTTAGAACACTAGAAGTTTTTAAAGCACATTATGTCGTGTTGAATAAATAGTATTTGTGGAAGGAAGTCATCTCATTTAGAACAATCCTGTTGTTTATCTTATTATAGAAAGGAAGGTCAGGATACTGAAGAGGAATTGCAGAAAAGGAACCTAAGGGAGGAGCTTGAGGATCGTGAACATAGACATTTTTCTTCTAAAGATAGAGGATATGCAGGTCAGTATACTAGCTCTTCTTTTCATTGTTGTCCATGTCAATTTAATAACGAGCATGAAATCACTTCTTGTTTCTTGTATTTTGTATATGCATTCTTGTCTATTTCTTACTTTATGTATATTTTTTCTTTATGCAGATGATAGAGACCGTAGAAAAGGAGCAAGTGCGGGCAATCTTTATCTTGAAGGTGGAAACAATTTATTCTATAATCAACGTTCTTTATTTTTATTTGTTACTTTTTAGTTACTTTTTAAGGTGACGGTCTTTTTCCCTTGAATCTATCGTTTTTACACATGTAGGGTCTAGAAGAGAGGCTGAAGACAAGATTGCTCCACGAAATATTGATGCTGATGATTCTGATGTTGATATAAAAAATGATTCAGATGAAAGGTATCTTTATTTGTGAGATTTTTTAAATTATACTAATATAACATTATATCATTTGGTAATTGTGATAACTGTGTCAAACATTAATTAGACAGGGGACGAAGTATGCACAAGTTCCTTGTGTCACAGATCTGTTGATTTTTTTCTTAAAGTGATGAATCATGTACTCCATTATTTGTTCTGGTTTTCAAGCTCCTGTGCTTATAAATTGTTGAAGAGGTCTCCGGATTTTCCACAGTGTCATAAAACATTTGTCGACGTTTCGAATCCCAATGTGGATCCATCTTCGGGACAGATCTGTCCTGAAGATGGATCCCCATTGGGATTCGAAACATCGACAAATGTTTTATGACACTGGAAAATCTGGAGACCTCTTCATCCATTATTTGTGCTTTCTGCCACGCTGACAAGCATTTATTCATTGTAGTGATGATGATGATGATGATGGCGAGGATGAAACAGCAGCTTTATTGGCAGAACTAGAGCGGATAAGAAATGAAAGAGCTGAAGAGAAGAAGCGCCTGGTAAGCTTAACTTTTACTTTTATGTTCAGACTTATAATAAAATATCTAGCCCTGTATTCTGATCTTCTTGTGTCAAAGCTTGAAATTATATGTATGGATGTTTAGATTTTGTGTATTTGTGTGGCTTTATAACCTTATTTTGTCATTCCTTTAGGAGCGTCAAAAACAAGAAGAGGATTTAAAACAAAAAGAAGCGGAGTTGATACGTGGCAACCCATTGCTCAATCCTACATCTTTTAACGTGAAAAGGAGGTTGGTTCTGTTCTTTTCACTGGAGTTTTATCTTTAATATGTTACAATTAGTCTGGTGACAGTGAAATGTTTTGTACAGGTGGGATGATGATGTTGTTTTCAGGAACCAAACCCGTGGTGAATCCAAGGTTCCTAAGCGCTTCATCAATGACACAATTAGAAATGATTTTCACCGTAAATTCTTGCAAAAGTATATGAAGTAATGGTTTAAAAACAGGCTCCGCTTATTTGCTGTACAAATTCGTTTGGTGTAATTTGATCGGAATACATGGAGAACAGAATATGAAGGTTTTGATTGAAGTTATATTTTGTACTTGGAAGTTTTTGATTTATTGCCTAAGATTGTTACAACCTTGCAAGTGGAAATTTCTAAAATTAGATCTTGGAGCAAATTATTGGTTCACTTTCCAACTTGATAGAACAAGTTTTTGATAGACATCACATTAAAACCCAATATTTACTTTACACATTTGGAATTATCTTGTAACATATAAGTAGGTCTAAGTAAATGGTTCCTACACACTAGGGATCTACACTGTACACCCTTATAAATACTTATCAATTTAACAGTTAACCAGAATATTGTTTCAATATGTTTGGTATTATTCTAGTAGTATTAGCTTTATTTTAATAAATAGGAAGTATTTCTATAAATAATTTGTAAACACTTATTTTCTTTTAGTGGTCAATTTAGATCAGGTCTCTATGAGATATACATGTGCACTATTTATTGTATTTATAAAATAAGAAAGGAGTTATATGTTTACATTGTTAGGCATTTTTCTATTGTGAATTCTGTGTCTGATTGCTCCCTGGAAAGCGTTCATAGGCATCTATATCAATTGGTCAGTCCATCCATTCAAATCATGGGTGGCTTATTTTAATTTACCCTTTTCCATTCTTCCTTGTATATGCTGTTCCACCCATTTATACCATATTGATTGCCAATACCAGGTATTTTCATCTACCTTTCCTCATCTAAACAGGAGATGTGGTGCTATGCTTGCTATTCCCTGTTGTTTCTGCCTATATGCTAACGTGCCTATCTGCAGTTATTTTCTTTATAGTTTCTGATTTGGCAAATTATTTTAATTACGTAGTTCTGCTTGTTGTTTTCTTCCTGTCACTGATGCATGTAGCTGTGCAGCTCTGTAAATTGCAGTAATGTCTATTACATTGCTTTGATCAATTTGTGTTTCGACTCTCGGCAGTGCTGTTTTCAATCCAGAGCTAATTTCTCACAAGATGCTAAGCACAGGCTATTTACATTTCTCACTCTTTGAAATATCTTTGGCAAATGAAGGTCATTTGCTTGCTGATCTTGAGATTATGGTTTTTGTCTTTTTGATTTTCTCTTCAGAATCGACTTAGCTTAATATACTGAATGTTGCAAATGTAGAATAAGTTTTACACGTTTCCTTAAGAAAAATATTTATTCTGCATAGACTTACACGTTTTGCTACAAGCCCTTATATTTCTGGAAAAACTCTGGATAGCTACAATCATGATACATGCCTAAGGCTTATATGCACAGGTCTCTGAGTTTGAGGACACCAGCATTAGTTGTTATTAAAATCTGTAAATACCATCAATTATTCAATGACAAGATTTTGAGACAACTGTTGGTTGTGTTTTAACTCATTGCATTTCCATTCCAATAGGACCCATTTATTTTTGGTTATAACTGTCATGCCCAGCAAAGCGTATTGTTCAAGCTTCTGTTGTTGATCTCTGAAGCAGTGTTGATAACATTTGTGCCTATTAAACATTGAGTGCCTCTGTGGTCTTTCTGGATTACTCTGTGGAAAATGTTTTATGATAGCACAAAACTGTCATAGCCCTTCGGTCTATTTTAACTACCAAAGGAAGCCATCCTTTTTTTTCCTCCTGAGCTTCTTCCATTGTCTCATGTGTTTTCCTTTGCTCTAAAAAGATGAACTGTTCTTTAGAGGTAACTCCTATTAGCATCTTTTTTACTCTCATAGCAATAATCTCATTGATAATCTTGTAAAATTAAATACTATTACAAAGAGAGATTGGTCTCGACTCTCAACTGATAAGATATTGCATTATCATATTTTGAAATTAGTGTAATGAAGGTAGCATTAAAAGATACTAGCACTTTACCTGATGTCCTAGATTCTTCCATAACTCGTGATAAATCTGCTGTTATTATCTCTTGGAATCCAATGTAAAATTCCATAGGCCATCCATTAGGGTTGTGAGTTATATCTTTTTGAAAGGAGTGTAGGGTCTCTTCATGTTTGTCTATGACCAATAAGGTGGGAAGATACTAAGGGTAGGCACCTACGACAGTAAAGGCCAGGTTGGCTTAGGAGATTGTTCCTTGAATCGTTAGTGGCTTTCACATTCCGTCAGAGGTGGAGTTCTTGTGCTTGGATTAGACCAAGCCCCTTGAATTAGGAGAGACTACTTTAAAGGACTTATCCAGATGTGTTCATGGGTGTGTTGTTGCCCTCTACAGAAACAAAATTTTGAAAAAATGTTGGGATATGGGTTTGTTGTTGCCCTCTACAAAAACAAAGTTTTGAAAAAAAGTAGACATCCCAACTACTTTAGCGATGGTGGCACTTCTTTCTTCTTTGTAAACCTCGGTGAAATGTTCCATCCATGTCTCTGCTGTGTCCTCTTGCTTTGATATCATTGAGCCATCATGCCCATTCAAATCCTAAATTGTCTTTGAGTTGCTTCTCTGGTTAGTATACTTATGGAAAAAACTAGTATCTTCATCCTCAACAGAGAGCCAAAATGCTCCACTCTTCAGTTGCTAAGTAGCTTCCTTTTTGTTCAACTTCCTGCATCTTTGCTTGAGATCCTTGACTTGAGCCTTGAAACTCTCGATCTATGAAACCTTCCATATTTTGATATTGCATTATTTGTAAAAGGTTTTTGTTATCCCTCACCTTCTTGTCATGGGCCCATTTTTTCACTGCTTTAATCATTCTAAATTACCTTCAAACTGTATGGCAACTGATTCTCAATGAGAATCTTAAAGGGAACACATACCCCGTTAATAAAATCCCTGAAGCTTTCATCATCATACTATTTTGAGTTATATTTAAAAGGACTTGGGGGTTTTCTTCCTGTCGAAGTAATCTTTAACATGATGGGGTGATGGTTTTAATCACCTCCTTTTGTCACCTATTGCCTTATTCTTAGTTGTTCAGCTAAAGCAGGCTCAGTGACCAAGAATTGGTCAAACCTTTTGGAAATTCTCGTCTTTCTTCTGTCACTCCAGGTTGGCTGCATCTTCACTGGTTCAATGTAAAAAAATCCCACCTCCTCTCACTTAGATTAAAAAAATAAGACAGTGAGTCCAGTTGTGCTGAGGCCCCCAAACTTCAACTTGTCCAAGATTGAAATTCAAATCCTTGCCAGTAATCACAAACCCTTGTTTAAGAAAATTTATCCTAAAGATTTTATTCCAATAGGCCTGTTTGTCCAAATATGGTCCATAAATGTTAACAATGGTGATTTCTCTTCCCAACACAATAGAAAACACTGCCCAAACCTTAATCACAATACCAAGAATTAGATACTGGAAGGATGTAATGTTCCCTATCGATTAATTGCCAAGGGGAGGATGAAGTAGCCTATCCAACCTTGTAGGCTATAGTCATTGATAAAGGGGGAACCCATAGTTCAATGTTTTTGGTCGACATTGGGTAAATTTTGGGGTAGCTGGGGCAAATAGCCAGAATTGGGGGCTACACTTGTAACCCCTCACATTAAATTAAGGGAAAAAGACCCCACGAGAAATCTATAAATAAGAGAGAGAATCATTCTTATGATTGATTTTGGATTGGAATATCTCTGTTTTCTTTGAGCTAAGGCTATGGCGGTTTTAAGACCTTTTCTCTTCATTAGTTTCGGCGGAGGTGATCTTGCCCTAGCTAGTGTCCTCCTTTTCTCTGTTTTATTAGAACTTAATATCTTCGAGCAACTTGGTTTTGTTTTGGCAGGTCATTTTTCTTGGTTAACGAGTTTTGTTTCAAAAGCAGTGAAGTCTTTTTTGTGGATGTCTGATTGAAGAGTTTTTTAAGGAAGGATTCCATGTGGCTGTTACCTTTTTATCCAAGATTTGAGGGTACTTTAAGGACAATGAAGGAGTAACACCGGGCAACCATGGACACAATTAAGGTTCATTTCACTTCTTGAAGCCACTGTCAGGAGTAGTCCAGGGCATGTCTGAGATCCATATCTCCTCCCTGAGGGAAAGAACCAAGCAATTGGCCCCTTCTTGGGCTGCGACTATCTATAGAAGGTAGTTTTGTACCCTCCTGAAATTGTTAGGGCAGCTAAATGGTTTGTTGGAACCTCCTTGAGGCTGCTTAGGGCAGCAGATCAATCCATTGGATCTTCCTGAGGCTACATTTTTGGAAGGAGTATGCAGAGTCCTCGCAGAAGTGTGAAGAGTATCACAAGAACCTAGCAAGAGAAGTTGAATCATGGCCAAACTTTCCTTGGACAGAGACCTGAAAGATTGAGTTCAATGTACAAAAAGGCCGCAGGGAGGAACCAAGAAATACGAAGCTGTGGTGGCATAAATTTACACCTACAGATTTGTGAAGAATAAAAAGGGCTCGGACCTATGGCCATTCATCAAAGTAAATAAGGATCGGATCTGTTGAAGAACTTTTTTGCGAAACTGTGGTGAAGCTCCTTTAGACCGGTAGAAAAGTTTTTGGATGTGAAGAAATCTGAACAGATACCTTCCTGTGTCTTGTGGTGACTTGTTTTTTCTGAAGTGACCCATGAAAGCTCGCATTTCTTGAAGAGCTGTGGTGGATCTGAGAATTATTCAAGGTATTATTTGTGAACTTGTGGAAGTTTTTGTGCAGTCCGAACCACATAACCCAATCTGTGGAGTAGCATCTCTTTGCAAATTTGTGGGCTATCTATTGTACCTTGCGGAGCTGAAGAAGAACGACAATTGCAAACTTACGGATTTGAGGAGAGATTGATATTTGTTATTGTAGACTGAACTATGTTTGGAGTTTTTGACCTAAGAAGATTTAGAAGATTGAAGATCTACAGTGAAAGCAGTTTTGTGAAAAACCTTGAAATAGATTTTGAAGCTTATTTTCTCAAGGTTGGAGCCTTGAAGCTCGTATTTGATTAAAGGTTTGGAGTCCTCAAAGTCGGATCCTTGAAACATCTTTGTGTCCTCTACTTCTTGTTAATAAAATTATTTTATTTAACTTCTGGTTCAATTTGTGATAAATCTTAACTGGCATATATAACAATTGAAAGAAATACTGATTCACCCCCCTTTCAGTATTTCAACATCTGTTGCATGCAAACTGATAACAAATATGAAGGAAATGGCTATACCTATTAATGGAATGATGACAAATGGTAACAATGGGGCATCATCATTAGAAAAAGGCAATTATTCAAGAGCTTGAAGACAATATTGACGTCTGGTCAAGTGGTGGTGACAACGCTTCAGAATAACCCATTATCATCAAAGCCAGTGAATGCAAATGAAAAATCCACTTCAAGGTAGAATGATCTTCATAGGGAGCATAAAAATGCTGAGAGGGAAAAAGCTGCACATCTTGTTAGGGTTTTTGAAGAGTAGGATAATGTGGAGGATACAAAAAGTGACGATGAAGGAAGGACAATGTAGTGCACAATGGAAAGGATTTGACAAGATTGAAGGTCCTTCATGGGCTTGATAAAGTAATGGAAGGAGGGGTAGTTATATTGACACTCAAAAATAAATATGGTCTTACTGGTGATGATGATAATGATACACTTGAAAACATAACATTGAAATCAAAGAACAAAATGCAAAAAATGAAGCCTGTAAAACAACAAAATGGAAAACTGGAATCTATGAAGACAAATTTGAAATTGATATGAATACTATTGAATCAATTCTTGATGATCCTTTTTGTCATTCATTAGTGGATTTAGAAGCAAAGTCTCAAGTTCCTCGTTTATAGTTCAAACAATATCGTTTATAGTTCAAACAATATTGCCAAAACTTGACGAGGAAGGAAAAATCATATTGGAGCCTGAAGCAGTGATGAAAACAAGAACTCGATAACTATGAAATCGATCAATTTCAGAGTATCTCATTAAGTGGAAGAACTTGCCCGCTGAAGATTCCACATGAGAGGATGAGAGTTTTATACTCGAGCGTTGAGGACAACACTTTTTTTTGAAGGAGAGAAGCATGTTAGGGCCCTATAATTGTTATTGTTGTGCCCATGTAGCCCCCATAGGGTTTTTGAAGAGTAGGATAATGTGGAGGATACAAAAAGTGACGATGAAGAAATGACAGTGTAGTGCACAATGAAAAGGATTTGACGAGATTGAAGGTCCTTCATGGGCTTCATAAAGTAATGGAAGGAGGGGTAGTTATATTGACAGTCAAAGATAAAAATGGTCTTATTGGTGATGATGATAATGATACACTTGAAAACATTGAAATCAAAGAAAAAAATGAAAAAAATGAAGCCTGTAAAACAACAAAATGGAAAACTGGAATCTATGAAGACAAATTTGAAATTGATATGAATACTGGTGAATCAATTCTTCCTCAATATGGTGATCCTTTTTGTCATTCATTAGTGGATTCAGAAGCAAAGTCTCAAGTTTCTCGTTTATAGTTCAAACAATATTGCCAAAAATTGACGAGGAAGGAAAAATCATATTGGAGCCTAAAGCAGTAACAGAAACAAGAACTCGACAACTATGAAATCAATCAATTTCACAGTATCTCATTAAGTGGAAGAACTTGCCCGTTGAATATTCCACATGGGAGGATGAGAGTTTTATACAGAAGCATCCATAACTACTCAAGCGTTGAGGACAACACTTTTTTTTGAAGGAGAGAAACATGTTAGGGCCCTAAAATACTAGTGTAACCTCCTTATTGGTATTGTTGTGCCCATGTAGCCCCCATATTGTTATTATTGTGCCCTTACATTATTATTGTTATGTGGGCTCTGATTATATTGTGACTCTTTAGACTCCTATATATACCAAGGAGGTCTTGTTATTTGTATCATCCAAGTATTGTTTATTTATGTGATGTAAAGGAGGTTGCCCCCTCAAGAAACTAATTTTTAAGTTGTTGATCTATGACTATCTTATTTTCATTTTTGTGATTTGGTTGCATGACAAATCTACTTACAAAAGGGTAACTAACAGCAACGGTTTCTCTTTCTTTTCCCAAATCAAATTTCTATCAAGCATCCCTTATAATTGGAATCACCCTTTCAACCAATAATGGTGTCTTATCTAGAGAAGAAAGTTTTCCCCTTCAAAGTTAATAGTGATACTCTCCCACTCAACCCAATGTCTGGTCCGAATGTATGGGTATCCAACAGTCCACCTATCTCCGGAGCTAGTCCTTGGATTAAGAACAATATTGGAGACAAATGTGGGCTCCTTTATAGACTTACATGTGTCCAACTCTCAAATGTTCTTATTCCTCCTTGATCTAAAATTGCCTTGACTTAGCGTTCATCAAGCTCTTGTTGGTACATCCTCCAGTGAAACTCGACCCCCTTCCTTCCTAGATTGCACATTTCTTGAGTCAGAGGACACACACACTCCCAATAGCTTATTGACCTGTTACCCATTTGCTCTTCCTGAGGTGCATCATTGTGCTCTACCACATGTCCATACCGATGGCATCTCACACATTGTGATGGAATGCCCAAGTAATCCAATTGTTGGTTTTGGGTTTATTTTTGGTAGACTATTTCAGCCTCCAGTTCTTCCAGAAGATCTAAACCAGTCAATAATTTTGCCACCAGTATGGTTCCAATTTTTTTGAAACTCATGCCTGCATCTAGAAAACACTCGAGGCTGTTTAAACTTTAAACATCATATTCTAGAATTTGGTGGGTAATCTAGATAACTCTACCCATGTCAGGGTGAATTTCATTTTCTATGTTCAAGCATTGAAGAGTGTTGTATCATTCTTCAGATATAGTGGAGTAGAATCCCATGTCCAAAAACCCTTCCTGATTATCCTAGCATCTTTTGCCATCTCAAACATAAAACCCATCCATCCCCTTGCAATGATGAAGAATTTTGGTGAGCAACCTAGAATTGCATTCCAAACTTCCAATACCCCTTTTCTGAGTGATTGCTTGTTCTTGTGTCGTCCAAAAAACCTTCCAACCAGTGCTTTTTCTGTGAAACCCACTACTGCATGCATTTTGATGTTCATTCTCATAACTAGCTTCACCTCTGTTGGCTTTTGCTTAATGCATTTGATCCTTTTCTCTTTTCAACTACTAGAGCCTTCACCCGAACCTCCACCTCTGTTTTTAACTATAAAGTCTTGAGTCCCAACACAGGCATCAACCAGCTTCTCCATGGGAGGGATGTTTTTTTTTCCCATTAGAGACACTTCATCTGATTGTGCCACTTCTCCCTTCATCTTGATATCTGTAATCAAAACAGATTCTAGAGCCTTGTTCTTAGGGGAGGTCAGATTCCTATCCATGCTCTCTCTCCCTCTCGTTTCCCTAAATTCTTTCCCATATGGTCCTTTTACATCATAAACCTTCCACGGATTTTTTGAATAACACTATCGGCTGGTTATTTGAGATGTCTCCTTACTACAGGCTCTACTGCTAGCACCTGATCAATCCTCCTTGAAGTCATTTCCTTCAACATCACTATCCCATTTTAATGCCCTTGAAGACAAGGCCGTTAAATAGACTGTGACACAGATGGCATGCCTTCCCCATTGTTAAAGGAAGCAAAACCTGCCAGAGAATTCATTCCTGCCGTTTGTCCCTCAAAGGAACCAAACGAAAAAGCTTTTGTGATGTCAGGAAAATTAGGTGTATTCCAGATTTCCCGCTCTTTGCAAGGATCTAGTGAAATAGTCAACGATATGTATATCCATTGCCCCATCACCACTAGAATATGAACAATTGTCAGATACCTTGAGGAAACCGTATACCTCTATAAGCCCTAAACCTTGCTGCCATTTCAATTGCCTGATTTCGGAAGAGATCCATCTACAACTAACCCATGTATGTTGCTTTTTTTATGAGGATATAAACTGTCATTTAAATTGTAATTTTGAGCGGAGTTGTAAAGAATGGCTTGCAACACTCAGTGCTTTAATGGAATATCCAATACTCTGGTCTGACTTGTAGCTTTTTGAAGTTACATGTGTATGTATAGGTTTTTTTTTGGTTAGTTAGTTTAATCTATATTAATTCAAAGAGAAACATTACATAGACGATAGCCTGAATTGGTAAGCTGCGCTTAGCCAATACCAACCTTCATTGCTTTCAGAGTAGCGCAAGTATGGGGCTGTCTCCTGGGAGGAAACCAACCTGTAGTAGATTCAGACAGTAAAAAATTACAAGGTGTGGCTTGACACATGAAAAAACAAAAGTTCTATAATATGCGCTAAAATAACAGAAAACAGAAAAGAGCTGTGCGGCCTCGCAATCATGGTGTTCCAGCATCATCATCGGTAACAGGGTCCTCCTTCTCGATGCGGCATCTGTACTCTTGCGCTATGGCTTCCTCCTTAGCAGTTGGCAGGCGCAGGGGCTTTGAGGCGGGTGCGCAGAGAATGGGAGCAACTGGGTACTCAACATCCGGTACACGTGTCCAAACACCCTCCGAGTCCATGTTCCAAACATTGGCGTCTTCCCCTACAGTATCTTGTACCGGAAGAGGCTCAGATTTGCGAGGAGTGGGATGCTCCTGGTGCGCTAAGGTCGATTTCCTAGGTCCCCTTCTGCCTCTCTGAGTCTCCTGAGCTGGGGCAACCTCCTCTTGGGTGTGCGTAGGGACTGTGATGCATCCCTGTCGTGGCTACTAGAAGAGGAGCCCTCGAAGGATTCCAAGCGGTTGTCTTGACCTCGCTAATAATGTCCCGGGAAGGCGCCTCTCTGGCCTCCCCTGATGGTCCTTTGGCGCAGACGTGGAGCCATGTTTGGGGGGGGGGGGGGAGGGGCGCAGCTAAGTGTTAGGGGTTGGAGTACGCACAGATACTTGCGCTTCAGGGGAACTCTCAACAGAGGAGCAGGGAAAGGATGTGTGCGAATGAGCACATTGCAGCAGGGGGGAGGGGGGGGGGGGGGTGGCGGCAAGGGGGTTTGCCACTGAAAGCGCACAACCAGAGGGATATATGAAGGCAAGGAAAATCTTGGGGGAGTGCGCAGCAGGGTAGGTGCCTGGTATCCTGGCGCTAGAATGGAGACGCGCAGGGGGAGGGCGCACCTCTGGTGAAAAACTCGAAGAGACTGACGCAACAAAGGGGGCATAGAGAGATCTAGAAACCAACAAGCGCAGCTTGAGGATAGCACGATGAGGAGGGACCTCGCCTTTTGAAGACCTGTGGCACAAGCACAAACGCTGTGCATTATTGTGACACTCGCAGGTGCAGGCTGCGACAGTTCTCATGGTTGGGCATGTGATTCAGGGTATGACAGTGGATCAGATGCATGATGGAATTCATGTAAATGATTGCAGAGGGGAGGTTCCACACTAGGTAAAAGCTGGTGGTGCAGGTCTTTGTCAGCCAGTGCGTGGGAAGAAGCCGTTTCATACGTGCGCGTCCTATCACCCGCATCCGGGGAACATGTGTATGTATAGTTATCCATTTCTTGATTAATAATTTTTTCATCTTCATCCGAGGTATTGAAGGTATTGTTGTAATTCTGTGGAATTTGGTCATCTTCTTCATATCTTTTAATATGCAAAACTGTGCAAAGATGACATATTCGATGCACACAGTTTTAAAACAGTTTAGCCATTGAATGAAAGAGCATTCGTTATGAGTCATGATCTAGCTCTATAGAAGCTTGTGTTATATGTGCCACACAATGTGTGCAGAAGCACATTAGAGTTCTCTTCTTTTCTTGCAGTATCAAGGGCTTTGAGCTCTCAATTTTAGTGCAGATCATTTTCCTTCTGTGCAACATCAGAGGGTTTGGGAATCTCTACATGGACTGAGTGCGTGCCAGTGAGCGATTTATAGTTAAACACAACCAACAGTGAGCTACTTCCAACAGGGCCCTCATGATGTGGATGCCAATGATGAAGATAACATGTTCAATTTTTGTTTCTATCTTTTTCTCTTTCCAGCAAAGTACGCTCAATATAGTGGCCACTGGTTGTTGATTCCCTTGCTTTATGTACCTGCTCTAACTCCCCGTCCTATTGACATTTTTGCTTATCTGAAGCAGTTAATAGTGTTTCTTTCCCTCCTTTTTTATTCTTGACTGATCCAAAGGCAGGTGGTAGGAAACATCTAAACTGAACTGCTAGTAGTTCTGAAAAAAGAAACTTCAGATACCACATAAACCTGCTTATCTATCTTTTATCCAACTTATGCTAGAAAATATTCTTGCCATTAAACAAATATTGTCCAAGGTTATTAACGTCGAGATAAGTCGTAAATTATTAGTCATGTCACAGCCACAATTTCCAAATAAAAGGACCCTCCTCTCGACAAGCTGTAATAGTTGAAAACCATTATTAGTCATGGACAACCACAATTTCCAAATAAAAGGACCCTCCTCTCGACAAGCTGTAATAGTTGACAACCATGAAAACCATCATGTGGATGCTGGGGATGAAGATCGTGGGTACGATTTTTGTTTGTCTTCTATTCTTTCCAAGAAAGTTCAATTTAGTGGTCATTGTTTGATGTCGATTCCCTCGAGCTATCCCATGCATTTAGATATCGTGGACGTTAGGTGGATGATGGGGATTGGATGGCGTGGTTTAAGCATGTGTTATTTGGTGGAGTATTTTGAGTAATGAGGTTATCAATACTTGTTGCTATGTCACTATATATTCCTTTTTTATTCCAAACTCTCAGAAACTTCTCATGCTGCAATGTAGAGTCACTCTTAGAGTTACAGTGTCTTGCATAACCATCTTTAGGGGAGCTTACATATGAGGTAATTTTGTCTTACATGTGTCATGATGTTTGATGCTTTTTACTGTTCTTTTAATCTAACATTTTGTAAGAAAGAAAGAAAGAAAGAAAGAAAGAAAGAATTTTTAATGTCCACGAGGCTAAAAATAGCCTATGGGACAGATTGCTTCTCTATCTGACTCTTGTATTCGGCCCTTTTTCTGTGAAGTTTTACAATGAGCACTCCCAGCGTATCGACAAACTCTTCGCTGAATAGATTATCCCAAGAATTAGCTGCCAGAATACCTGCATAGTTTTCCCTGGTGTCCTTGAAGGCCTCACATTCTAGAATGAAATGTTTTTATGTTTCCACTTTTCCGGAGGAGCAAAAAATACATACTTTTTCTTCCCACATTTCTTTTGGCCTTTTCCAGCGCCCTGTTTCACAACGGAGTTGATGAGAATTAGTCCTTAATTGAGCAATAAGAATTTTAGATCTCCAAGAAATATCAGCCCCTATGTATGTCTTTTGTTGATGGTTATGTGTGGGGTTAAACTCTTCTATGTAGTACTTCTTCTTTCTCTCTAGCTCTTTCTTCCAAGTATGTTTATGGAATTTATCCATAACAAAAGTTTTTATCTCTTTACTGTTTATAGGACACATGCTCAAGTAAATACCCCATTTACTAAACCATTTGTTATTTTGCCGCATCCAAGTCTTCTGTCTTTTACACAATCTGTCACTAAACACAACCTTAGGCCATCTATCCTCTTCCATTTGCTCAATTTTTTTCAGATACCTTATGACTCGCACCATAGCAATTGCTTCAATAGGAGCAGCCCTTGTTTCACTTAACAGGATAGCATAAGGAACTGCACTTTTAATTTTGAATTTGTTTGTAATCAAACGTTTCTGAATTTTCTCAATTTGTTTCCACTGCATCTTGGTTGTGCTGCCGGCCCATAGTTCACAACCGTAAAGAATCACCGGAATCACTAGAAGCCCAAAAAGAGTTAGGGTGGTTTTCCAGTCCCACAGCTCTGCCTCTCTACACCTGTTTTGAAGAGCACAAAATGCTTTCCAACCCCCTAAAGTTCTTTTCTTTCTACAACCATCCCAACTTAAATTTCTGTTGAAGTCAATTCCGAGGTATTTGTAATCTGCAACTTCTTCCAAAATGCCGCCTCCAAAATAGAACTTATGTTGGTTATGCTTTCTTTTGTTAGAGAAAACCACTACTTTCGTTTTGCTAATATTGACTTGCATCCCAACCCTTTTACAAAAATGCTCAAGGGAATGTAAATGCTCTTGCAAACCAAGAGCCGAAGTAGCAATCAATATAAGGTCATCTGCGTACAAAAGAAGCCTGATAACGAACTTGCCCAAATGGATACCGTCACCCCCTTGCGAATTTAGCCACTCTTCAAGCTTGTCAATATATAACCTAAAAAGGGTAGGAGACAATGGGAAACCTTGCTTGACCCCGATATCGCTTCTAAAACTTTCAGAAATGCCAGCTGAAGTTCTGATTTTGACTTTCACCTCTTCATACAACCTATGCACAGCTGCTCTCAAATGCTTGGGAACCCCGAGTTCCTCCATTTTGCCCCAAAGCTTATCCCTAGGAACCGTGTCAAAGGCTTTTCTGAAATCAACAAAGCAACAAAAAACTTCTTCCTTATTTTCCCAACCTTTTTCAATGATGTGCCTTAAAGTTATACAATGATCAACTGTGGAATGTTTAGGTCTAAAACCTGCTTGCCCTTTAGCAGGTTTATTTCTTTCTTCTGCCCACTTGCTAATTTTCTTTTCCAACATGTTTCCAAATAACTTTGCAAACAAGGGGTTTATCATTATGGTTCTATAATTGGAAGGATTATTGACGTCACCACTCTTGAAAAGAGGTATTGCCATACTAGTTGTCCAATCTGTGGGGAACCCCTGCTGTAAGATGTTGTTGAAAATTTTTGTGATGTGAGGTGAAAGAAATTTTAAGCCCCACTTTAGATACTCTGCTTGGAGTTCATCTAAGTCTTTTGCTTTTCCAGCGCCCAATTTCCTGATACCCATCTCTACCTCTTGCACCGTGAAGAGTTTTGTGTCTGTGTTGACCAAGGGAGGAGGGTCAACCTTGGGATCCTGCTCATAAAGTTGTCTTGCATAGTCAAACCATTTAGAAGCCGTAATGTTGTTTTCAGTTTGCACCTTTTTCGATTGGAGCTCCTTCCAAAATAATTTGGGGTTATTTTTCCCGAGGAAGATTAGTTCTTCTCTCCTTGAAACCATAAAATCAGCTTTTTTCTTTTTTACTAACTGCTTGTAAGCTTTGATCTTTATGTTATCCGTGTTTGATTCCTTCCACCTTCTCCTTGCCTTTTTGCATTCCTCGTCAAACCAAGCATTAATCGGAAAGCAATTTGTTTCGGACTTCTTAATTTTTGCTCTTTTGCACTCAGCAAGTGCGCTTTGAATTAAATGTGTTAATCTGTGACTATGAAGGCCATGAGATGGGATTTCCTCCTTCTTGAAGAGCCTCTCTAGCATTATTTTGAAGGTATTACAATTCTCTGGATTCAAAAGAATTTTGCCCTTTGGGGGATTTTGTTGAATACATTGATTTTTCGACCCTAATTGCTTTTTTCCGGTCCAAGAGAAACTTAAATAGATTGGCTTGTGATCTGATTTTAAGTCCCAAATTTGATCTCCAATCAAAACTTCCTCCATTTTCTCACACAAACTATGCGAACAAATTACATAATCTACTACACTTGCTCCATTGTAAGTATTGCAAGTGAAATTACCGGACTTTTCCCATTTAGTCAACCCATTACAAATGACTAAATCGAAAGCCCCACATAGCATAAGCAGTTGTTCTCCAAAGATATTGCAGCCTTTATCCTCTGAAATTTGTTTCCATTGATGGTTACTCTCTTCTGTAAGCCAGATAGGGTCACTGTCTTCTTTACAACAAAGAATGCTAGCTTGTTCACTTGCAGTTCTAGCATTGAAATCCCCCACTATAAGGACTTCACCTAGCTGAGAATATATTGCAATATCCGTTTTTAGGGCCGCAAAGGGATCTTTGTGGTCAAGCCCTCTACTTTTGTAGATTTTTGAAACTTGCGGTGCAAAATAGCATGCTGCAATTCTAATGAGATTTCCATTTTCTGATATTTTAAGCCAAACAAATTGTTTATTTGGGTCTTCTTTTTCTAGCTGAATGAAACGACCTTCTTTTTCTATTACTAATACCATGATACCCCCGTGCCCTTTGCCATTCCCTGCTGCCTTGTTCCACACCGCTATCTTCCAATACCCTTCAAACAAAGGTGTCTTACACCCTTCATGCTCATGTGTTTCTATGAGGCAAATTATGTCTCTACCTTCCGCAATAGGGCCTAACCCAGGTCCTCGTCTCCATGGGTAACCCCTGCAGTTCCAACAAACTAATCTTAAGGAAACCTGGGTAAGACTTGATTGCTATTTGTTTTGACATGCAAGACTCATAGTTGAGTCTTTGTCCCTGCTTGCCCATAATGACCTTTCTTCCTCATTTCTTGCTAAAGAGTTTGCTGCCTCTTCTTTGTTATCATTTTGTTGCATTGTTTTGGAAGGAGGTCCAAATTGCGCAATCACGGCTTTACCTTTATAAATCCATGCTCTTTTTCCCTCATCTCTTGCTGCCCTTACTTTTGTCATTTCATCCCTCCTTTCCTCTTGCTGTCTTACAGTTAAATCTTCTTCTATAAAAAACCGAGAACCCCTTAAGAGTTGCTTCTTTCTCAGAATGATATCTTTATCATGCAAGTTGGGCAAGATGACTTTTATGAGCCTGGCTCTCTCACCGTTGAGCTTACCTACTCTCCATGCTTGACATACTTGTCCTTGCCATTAGAGTTTGTCTTTCAAGAAGTCTCTCGCAAGGTCCAGAGTACATTCATTTTTACCATACTCTTTCACCCCTTTAATAATTATGTTTGTTGCTCTATCCAGTCTTTCCTTGCTTTCTCTATCTTGCATGTTGTTAACCTGGATGTTTGTTTCTCCTTCCCTCTTAGCAGAATTGCCAACAACTTGAGCCCAGGTTTTGGAAAGTTTTGTGGGATCTTCTTTCCTCCCTTCTCTTGATGTTTCTTCATTGTTGTCTATTTGAGCAACTGCTTTCCCCTTATCCCGGGGTGGCTTCGCATTCATCACCTCTGTGTTTTCCACTGCAAATTTCTTCATGTTTTGCACCTCCGCTTTCATGCGTTGCCATTCTGTTTTCCCTATTCGGAGAGCTTCCTGCAGTAATGACACTTGCTCCTTCAGAACTTTGTTGCTTTCTGCTAAAGCCTGATTTTCAGCTGTTATTATATGGATTGTACAATCTCTTTCCAGTGCTTTAGCTTCTACTACTTCCAACCTTTCTTTTACATTTAAGAGTTCTCTCACATAAAGGTCAGATGACCAAGTGAGAGGTGTGGATGTGGGACTATATAAAGCATACTCATCACTAACTTTTCCTTTTCCTTTGGACTTGTTGCCACATGCTTGCGAAGAAAACTTGTTTGAATGTTGTTTTTTGCGAACAATACTCTCCCTTTGAGACTTTTTCTTCTTTGTCTGCTCCCATTTTAGACGAGCTAGTCTCCTTTTTAAAATGCCCTGATATTGTTTGGCATTGACCCAAACCCACTTCCCAGTTTTCGTTGATGAGGCAATTTTCACTTGCCCTATATCATTTGTTTCTACGGGTTCTAAAGTTTCTTGTTCCATTCTCGTGATGATATTAAGGGAAATCAAAATCTCTGCCCAAAACTGACCCTTTGTTTTATGCTTAACTCTTCAATCTCTGTTGGTCTGACCACTGAAAACTTGCTGCTCTGTCCTTGCTGCTCTGCCCTTGCTGCTCTGCCCACTGTCCCTGTCCTCTATGCTCTGCCCTTGCTGCTCTGTCCCTGTCCTCTGTCCTCTGCTAATAAATAGGTATACTTAACGAGGGAAGCAAACATCTATGGATCTTTGCGGCATCTAAATGTTGTTTAACAACCCACCTGCTGCAGCATACCACAAGGGTTGCTCAACCAGAAAACAAACTACTATTTCACCGTGTACAGAGAGTATTCTTACAAGACATTTTTGTACCTTAACAACTATTTCACCTTGTTCAGAGAGGATTCTCACCGTAAGTCAATTTTGTAAGTTTTTCATTGCCAATTAGAAAGCAGACAACTATTTCACCTTGCCCAGGGAAGAGGAAGAAACATTATTCGTTGCTTCAAATGAACAAAACATGTTAATGGGATTGGGAGTTAGCGCAAGTACATATAGCAAGGGAGTGCTTAATGAAAGTGTTAACAAAAGGGATAATTTAAATAGATGTAGAACATGTGTGACGTAAAATAGTTGATGAAAGATGTACACAATCTCAACCACGTAAATGTATTCAAAAAATAATAATAATGAAGAATTGTTGTGGACCTGTTATTTGTTGGACACTCCCTAGAGGAAAAGTCATAACCTCATTCAAGGGGTGGGGAGGCGTAGGAGGAGTGGGAATGGGGAGCATGGGAAAGCATGAAGACACTATCAAGTGGTTATTGTTTGTCACTTCGTGACTCACTCCATTTAATGTTTTGGAAAATTTGAAACCAAGGAGATATTCCCCTTAATTAGCCCTAAATTTATTGTGAGTGCAGAGGGAGAACATAGGACTAGGTCAGCTAACTCAACGATCAATAAAAGCTTTCCAAGTGTAAAGGACACAAACACCCACTGGTGACTTCAGATCTGACTAGTTCGTACAAGTTGATGGTACAAATAAAAGATGCAAGGGATTACAATGTTCTATTACATGAACTATGAATCAAAGACATCCAAGAAATGATATTATTCGTTACAGCTTTAGGAAATCTAATTCATCAATAAGTTACGCCATGAAAACATAGGAAGATAAATGCTGGAAAAACTATGATATTAGCCCTGTATCATTTCATGTGTAACATTGGTAAAATTAGAACCGTTGTGAAACGAGCATTATAACAAGGTGCTGCGTGTAAAAAAGGTACTCTAAATACTAAAAGAAATCAATTCAACAGCAAACTTTTAAGTTGTATACCAATGTTAAATTATGTTTGGTCGATGGTTATTATTGGTGCTGTGACAAGTGTATTTATGTAAAACCGATTGATGTTTTGATTTTATAATCGATCATATTAATAGTGCTGAGGTATATTTATGCCAGATATATTCAATGATATATTTTATACGTCTTAGACACGATTAAGTCATGATACCATATAGACCATTGAGAGATTTAAAAGTATAAATGAAATAGAGAGAACTGTGAGCAGCTCTCTCATGATATGCATGTATAAACCATAGTCGGAATTGGCCGAGTCAACCGAGCTAGACCCCTGGCTAGACCAACTTGGTGGAAAAATTGGTCCGGAGGCTAGTTTGTGACCGAGCCAGTCGAGCCGTACACCGAGCTGGCTGAGCCGTACACCCAGCTGACCGAGCGGTACACCGAGCTCACTGAGTCGTACACCGAGCCGACCGAGCCATTGCCCTGAATTGTAGAGATTTGCAATCTGCATTTTGAGTCAAACTTGCAGTGATTTTGGGTGTGAGTGCAATTGGTTTGTCTTTGAGAGGATTCACACAAAGAAGAGAAACCGTTTGGAGCCAATGCAAATCCACTAGTAGCAGGCCCAGTCCCAACTCCAAGTCCTCCAGTTGTAGTCGCAGGAACTTCCTCTAGTCAGCCATGACGAAGGCGCATAACTCATCTATCTCAAGCTCAACGTGCTACAATTCTAGTTGAGGATGTTGATTCAGAGGAGGAGCGAGCGGTTTCCCCCTCTGGTTCAGAGTTTGAGGCAGAGGATATTGTTTTGTCAGATGTCTAGCAATACTGAATATTCATGTTTTGTTGTAGAGGCCATTTAGAGCCTCCTTGGTTATGTTTTTTGTTTTGATCTCTATATCATCATCATGTATTGGACAGTGCACTGGGTGCAATTTTGATATAATGGATATATTCATGCTTTGTGTTTGGAAACATGAATGAAAATCTTTAAAATTATGTTTTTTTTTATAAAAAAAATTTAGTATTTAATGTATTTTTTACAAAGACAGAGTCATTGAAACCGAACTGGTCGAGTCGATATTGATTCAGAGTCAGAGTCGGAGCCAACCCTCGACTGTTTCGGAACCCAAGTCTGATTTTTAAAACACTGGTATAAACGTATCCATTAAATTCCATCATTGCAGCAAAGTTTGTGTTTTGATCCTTTTAAACTAATGTATGTTAGATTCTTTAGATTCTTTATCAAACGATAGATTATAGTATCAAACCATGCATATTGATATCAGAAAACAAGGGGGATAATTAAGTGCTATACTATCAATGCTATCATAGGAATTTTTATGTCACAGGAATGAAAGTAAAAGAGTTAAACTTGTTAAAATTGTTACCCCCCCTTCTCTCTCTTCCTTCCTGCTCTACTCTCTCCATCTCTCCCTTCTCACCTTCTCTCTCTCCACCTTTCTCTCTATATGTCTTTCTTCTTCCCTCCCTCTCTCCCCCTCCAACTCCATCTCTCTCCTTTCCTCTCTTTTTCAAGTTTCTCTCAATTCCTCTATCTTTTCCTTCCTCTCTCATTTCGCTCCCACCTCCCTCTGTCTCTCCATCACTCTTTCTCTCTCTCTCCCTCTTTAACCTACAACTATCTTTCGCTCCTTATCTCCTCTCTCTCTTCTTATCTCCCCCCTCCATCTTCATGTCTCCCTCTCTCTTCCCTTGTCTCCTCTCACATACTCTCTGTCCACCTCTATCTCTCTATGTTTTTGTTCTCGTTCTCTCCCCCTCTCCCTCCCTACCTCTCTCCTCATATTTCTCAGGCCCCCTCTCTCTTCCTTCCTCTCCCTCACTCCCCTATGTCTCTTCCCCCCTCTCTCTCCAACTCTATCACTATCTTCCTCCCTCTCTCATTTATCTCCCCCCCTCCATCTCTGTCTCCCTCTCTCTTTTTTCTTTCTCTTCTTGTCTCTCGCCTTTCCTTCCCTCAATCTTCCCTCCTCTCCTCTCTCCCTCACTCTCTCTTGATCTATCCCTTGTCACTCCATTTCTCTCTACCTCTATCTCTCTATCTTTTGTTTTCGTCCCCCTCTTTCTCCTCCCCTTCACACACACACACACACTCTCTCTCTCTCACTCTCTATCCCTCTCTTCTTCCCCCTGACTCTCTTTCCCTCGCACTCCTCCTCCATCCATATGATCGAGAATTGTTACTCTATGTAATACTATATGTAATTAATGATACAACTTGAGTGGGCCTAATTGTTAAGAGCATGTGTTTCATCCTAAGAAATCACAGGTTCAAAACTAGAGGGGGGTAGAGTATGTATGCTTTCGTAGACTTAACAGTCAAATTGTTGTGCGGAGGTGGGTCCCTTGTCTCACAAACAAGGGAGTCTTATACACCAATTTGGTGTCTAGCTTGGCCGTGACCTTAAAATTGGATAATAATAATAATAATTAATGATATATGTAATGTCTAATATATTTTACATTTTATTTTATTATTGTGAAGTGAATTATGGTTTTTGGGCATATGGTATTGATAAGCCATGATATTGTAACAAAACATATTTACAAGTTAATTATATCCATGGTAAAGCGGCGGTAAATATCGATGGTTAAGAAACTTGTTATATTGTACGTATTGAGTTTTTATGTGCTTGTTAGCTAAATTTAAATATGGTTATGTAATCATTATTATTCCTCTAACAATCGATTTGTCTCTTGATCACTATTAGTTTGACTAATGCAAATTATATTGTTTATCTTTGAAAAATAAATATTTATTTTTCAATGTTATTAAATTTTTTTTTTTCAAACATTTGATTGAAATATAACTTGAAGGTCTTATTACAACCTTTGCATGGTATAATGCCTCGTGGATAACTGCCTTACATATTTTATGCAATAATTTAAGGACATGCTTGCAATATTCATGCATGATTGTCACATATTTGTATAGTGAATTTTTATTTTAAGCTTTGCAAAAAACTGACCAAATTAAAATATTTGAAAATAACTTATACTAAAATAATCATCATATTTACCGTCACTTACTTTCCACTATATTTTAATCAAGTCTTTAATAAGATCACTATATTTTAAGCAAGTTTATAATAAGATCTACACTAAGTTCATGCAATAATTTAAAGACATGCTTGCAATATTCATGCATGATTATCTATTTGTGTAGTGATTTTTTATTTTAAGTTTTGCAAAAAACTGTCCAAAATTAAAATATTTGAAAATAACTTATACTCAAATAAACAACATATTTATCGTCACTTACTTTCCACTATATTTTAAGCAAGTCTTTAATAAGGTCTACACTGGTTAACCAAAATTTATGCAAGTTCTTTTACTTGTGCAATAAATTTACTTATTGACTTCTCATCTCAATTTATTAGTTCCTACCAATGCAAAACTATATGATGATTTGTTTATCAACCACTATTAATTTAGCATTGACCAATGTAACTTATAATTATTTATGTAATTTTTTACAAATACGACATCTCCCATATACTGGCCTCTATATTACTTTTAACCTTTTATTACTTTGGCCTCTATATTACTTTTAACCTTTTATTACTTTGTAATTAAGTTTGCTTATAAATGTTAAAATGTTTATGTTAAATAAACATTTATATCTACACATCTATCCCTAGGTTGTAGAATCTACCATTATATTGGGTTGTAAATCACCTCTCAACACAAAAAAAAAACTTTATATTTTCACTTTTAGAATGTGAGGGAGATGTATATTTTTAATATTTTGTAAAAATATTTCAATACGATAATTTACTAAACTATTTGAATATCCATGCTATTTAATTTATTTCAATATCCAATTTATGTGTGTGTGTGTGTTAACCATAACTAAATATTTCAATATCTAAAAGAAAAGAAGTATTTGAAAGTGAAAAAATTCAATTTTTTTTTAATAAGAGTAAACAAAGGGAGATATGTGATCCATTCAATTCTTTTTTTTTTAAAGGAATCAATACTGGTTTGTATTAGATAAAAAACGTGTTTTTGGGTCAGTACCCTTACATAAGTCTTCATATGACAACTTCCCCCCCATTCTAAATAGATATGTTATAGAATTGACAAAACATTCCTAACAACACTATATATCTACAAAACAACAAAATAAAACAAAATAAAGAGAGGAACATATCAACATGATTGATAGAAATTCAAGTTTATTCTGATGATCCAATCACGTGCTCGCCTCCAGAAATCCACCTTGATGGAATTTTCCTCTAGGTTTGTTACCCTAACATTTAACACTAACAATTCAATTCGAACCTCTGTCTGGAGGTGCTGTTGCTTGCTTCGAAATAACTTGTTTTTGGTATCCATGAGAAGCTGGATGGAATTTCATGCATTTTCCTCTGCATCTTTCTTGTGCCAGAGAGCGACCAACAATGCTTCAACAAAATCAATCAAGTGTGCCAACAAATCATTGAATTGAGATTGCTCGACATCCTAAGACTGACCACATGGAGCTGACATAACAAAGTGATGATGCTTAAAACTGAAAATTGCAATGAAATCAATGTGAAAATTCGAAGATTGGAATCCCTATTGCAACAATCTGATGTTATTTTTTCTACTTGTTAATTCTGATACAAGTTATTTATGGTGTTACACAATAAACATCGAAATAAATAGAACTGCAACCTTCATAACATAAAAAAATGTGGAAAAAAGTACTGAGCAAGAAAGAAATAAACACACACATACATCGTTGTTTTTGGACAACGTCCCCGGAAAAACCCAATGCGGGAAAACCATTGCAACAACTGAGGATTTTAATTAGTACGCAGTGTTTTATGAATATAAGTCCCTGGATGCCCAAACTGACTATTCGATACATAGATAAAATTGGACTAAAAGATAGGGAGAAGGTCTCACACTGTCACTGGAAAATTCGACACTGATCTGACTAGAGATTAGCCCTTTGCGCTGTCTCAACACAGTCTCTGTGTCTTCCCACATAATCACTGTGCCACTGCTGCTGGGACTGCGCTGCACCTCCTCCTGATCTCTTACTCTGGAAACTTCGACCTTCTAGCCTATTGGTCTCACACCCCGACTCCGACATTAGATCTAGATTGTTCCCCAACATAATTTCAGACTCCCTTTGTAGCTCTACGCTGCCACAATGTAGCTTTGTGCTGCCTTTGCGTGGCACTGCCTTGCCTCTATGGACTTCTCTCTTCCTTCTCTGCCTTGCACTCTCCAGATTAGGAAAAAATTCCTCCTCCCTCAAACTATCCCTGCCCCTCACTACAAGAAATCACTTTGATCTTCCTCCGACAACTGCTACACTGTTCTTTTGAGAAATCGATCTTTTGATCTCTTACCCGATGTGTTTTCCAAATGCCCATCAAGCTCCTTATAATCTCTTATTGACATATCAATGACCAAGATTACAACATAATTAAAGGCTAACATTAACTAGGAGTTGATTTGTATCTTTATCTAGAATATTTACACCCGATCTAATTAATACACTTTAATTAATCACATTTCCTAAGTTTAGACTAGGGAGTACATTAAAAATGATTAATTATTTTAATTAAATCCTCTCTGGGTGGAATTTCCCAAAATGCTTTCTGGGTATTGTGAAATGCATGTCTTAGTCTCTCTACAAAATCTCAAGGCTAGAGCACATCCGATGCTACAAAAATCAACTCTCCCTCTTAGCGAGGAATGTGCTAAAGTGTTGCAACCTCCTGAAGCATCACTCTGAATTCTGCACCATCCCAGCTACGTTTCTGATGTCTGGCTGCTGTTGCCCACCAACTACTGCGTAGCTCTCTTTGCGTTGCATCTGTGCTTTTGTTGAATCTACATGTTGTTGTCAACTGCTACATCTACACTACAACTCTGTTGCTGCTGCCACTGCAACATCCACAACTCCCTCTCTTATGCTAGAGATGTCCATCAACTGAACCAACTGTTTTCAGATTGATGCATTTGTCGACCGAGTTCTGTCTGTTGCTAGCCTCTGCGCTGTCACTGAAGCCTCTGCGTTGCTGTTGACTCTACACTGTGCCAACTACACTGCTGCCAACTCTGCTCTACGCTGCTCAGTTCCTAACGTTGCTAACCACTGCCACTGTCACTTTGGCACCAAACTGCACCATATGTCACTGGTCCATCCTGCTACTGCTGCTATGGGCTCCCGTAGCAAGGTGATGATCCAAGAGGTGGACTCCTCAAAGATCTTGCCCATCTTATAGCACTTTAGGGCTACAAAACCATATCACCCCACCTATCCCCTGGAGGTATGTGGGCAATCATCGAATACTTCTCCAATCTAGAGGATAGCCTATCGATCTTTGTAGTAGCAACTTGCTGATCCTACTCCTTCTCCTTGTCCTTTTTATGAAGATGGCACTGAGAACTGAAGTGGCCCATCTCACCACATCTGAAACACTTGATCTTCGAAATATCCTTCTTTCGCCTCCGCTGCTCTTGCTGCCCCTTTGATGCGAGGGCTGCATTCTCCTCTTCCTTCTTGATTTTCACCCCACTGTTGCTGTCGCCACTTATGGTGCTCTTCACCAAATCACACCTCATCTCCTCTTATTGTAGATAAACCCAAAATCTCTCCCAATCAGGAAACTTCTCTCTACCTAGGATACTCTGGACAAAGACTTTCCACTCCTCAGAAACACTGTTAAGGGCCAACTGTGAAAACTCAATACCCTGAGGCACTGCTTCCACAGTAGTCAAATAATATCGAGTATCTTGAAGTCTCGTTAGGAAGGGGTCAATGCGCTCCCCCTTCTGCATCCTCGTGCATCTCATATTCTCCTCCAAGTGCATCTTCTGTTGCTCGGAAGATCTCTGATATAACGTGGCTAATGCATCTAACATCTCTTTGGTTGTGTCTTTGCCTGCTATGTGAGATACAATGTGATCTCTCACTCCATCGAGGATCAGCCTCTTGGCCTTCGCCATCTCCTTCTTGTAGGCCTTAAGTTGATCTGCATCCGTGGACTCAACTACCACATTAGTGATATCAGTTTTGAGATTATGCTCATCTAGAAGGAAGGAACCTCTTGCCTTCCAGAGAACATAGTTGGAGGCACCCTCCAACTGATCTTGATCTCGCAACCCAGCTGATGCCATATAGCCAGTCAAATTTCAAAATACCTCCTCTCTCCTCTGTGTAACCATTGACTGGTTCTACTCACTCCCTACTGCTATAAGTAGATATACTCCCGACTACTGTTGATCTGCAGTGAGAAATCGAATTCCTTGGCTCAGAGTTCTATGAGGAAGAAATTCTCTCAGTATGTGCCCTTCTTTCCTCTTCTGACACTTTTTTCTGTCCTAGCAAAGTGCTGCAGAAAACTTTGTCCCAGCTGAAGATTTTCTCAACGCTGAATTTGCTACGCTGCTCCCTATGCCTCTAACAAGATCTTGATCTGGAAAATATACTCTATGTCGACTCACTCAGTGAAGTAATTTTCCATGAAAATCAGACTTCCTGACCAATGGACTGCACAACCCCTCTGGGGTTCGATTTGTTTCTTACGTAGTCCTTCGAACTTCTTCTGCTAAGCATTGGGCTCTCCCTGCTCTACTCTCCTGCTTCACCTGCGATTTGATACCATGTGAAAATTCCAAGATTGGAATCCCTAGTACAAAAATTTGATGTTATTTCTTTAATTCTGATACAAGTTATTTATGATGTTACACAATAAATATAGAAATAAATACAACTCCAACCTTCACAACATAAAAATACTGTGGAAGCAAGTACTGAGCAGGAAAGAAATAAACACACACATATACACTGTTTTTTTGGATAATGTCCACGGAAAAATTCAATGCGGGAAAACACGTGCAACCGTTGAGGGTTTTAATTATTATGCAGTAGTTTCTGAATACAAGTCCATGGATTCCCAAACTGACTATTCGATACAGAGATAAAACCAGACAAAAATATAGTGAGAAGATCTCACACTGTCATTGGAAAATCTGGCATTGATCTGACTGGAGATGAGCCCTCTGTGCAGTCTCTGCGTCTGCCCACGCAGTCACTGCGTCACCACTGTCGAGATTGCGCTGCACCTCTTGATCTCCTGCTCGATGGAAACTTCGACCCTCTGGCCTTCCGATCTCATACCCTGGCTTTGACACTAGATCTCGATTGTTCCCCAGCATAATTTCAGACTCCCTCTGAAGCTATGCATTGCCACAACGTAGCTTTGCACTGCCTCTGCGTGGCACTGCGCTGCCTCTCTGTACTTCTCTCTTCCTTCTCTGCCTTGCACTCTCCGGATCATGAAAAACTTACTCCTTCGAAAAACTATCCCCGCCCCTTACTGCAAGAAATCACTTCGATATTCCTCCAACGACTGATTTAATTGATCTCTTGATCGCTTACCCGATGTGTTTTCCAATGGAAGAGTCTACTATTCTACAAAACAGAGCCCCCTTCCGGAGATTCCCTTCGGTGATGGGACCTTTCCGGCTAACACCCCACCACCTGTTGGAATTGGGGTTCCGTCTCAGCTGGTGGGCCCCGCTCCCCTCCGTTAGCTGCCTTCGCCACTTCACCGCCTGTCACCCCCCCGCTTCGCCAGCTCGCACACGGTGGTCTCGTTTAAAAATTTGAATTTGTTTCAAATATTCGCGGCCGTTCTTCTTTTGTAGTGTGTTCCGAGAGCTTGAAAACATACCCACAGAAGCTGGCACTAGAAGCCCTCAACACACCTGAAGCTTGTTCGTTTGTTCGCCATTATGCATCCTGTCGTTGAGGTACACGCCATATTCAGGATTTTCGATTTTTTTTTCAATAATGTTGCTTTGTTTAAAATTGACCAAAATTTTAAACTCCCCTCTGCTCCGTTTCAGTAATTCTCACCAACATTGTCTGTTTCAGTTAGCTCACCAATAGTCATTAACAATAGTAATGCTGCTCTGTTTCAGTTAAAATATTTTGGGGGCCAATGTTCACTGAGTATTATCGGTAGAAGGCTATTTTGGATTCCAACACAAACATGTTCGAGCAGAACAGAGGAACACCTGGAAATTTTTTCCTGTTTCCAGGTGTTCCTCTGTTCTGCTCGAACATGTTTGTGTTGGAATCCAAAATAGCCTTCTACCGATAATACTCAATGAACATTGGCTTAGAATTATCTAATAATGTTCCATTCATTCTCTGAGCTGGGGTGTAAGTTTTCTTAAAGAAATTTGTGGTTACTTTCAAAGGCTAAACTTGTATGTTAAATGCAACACTGCTGAATCCATAATCTAGCTTACTTTATATGAAACTTAAGTACTTGATATTAATATTTAATATAATCTAGAGCTTCAGGTTCCTAAGCCTGATCATCTAAGGCTCTATGCTTCTGTAATCCGATTTTTCCATGAATAACAAGGTAAGATAATGAAGTACTTTTAATAGGGCTCACTATGATAAACATTGTTAATAAATAGTGCCCAATACCCCTTATACCTTGCATTTGAAAAAATGATACCCATCATTGCACTTGGCATTTAGCTTTGTGTTCTCACTTCTAGAAACCTAAATGGTTGCCTGCTATTGCAAAGATATATAGCACAGATCATTATTAACCATGGAAACTTTATCAATTTTTTCTTATAACTTAGATGACAACTGGCTTGATTGCAAGAATATCTAATCCTTTACATAACTTAGATGGTAACTGGCGTGATATTTCAATAGTAGCACACATATCTATTTTCACTTTCGGTATATGTTATGTTTTGAAAGGGCCAATTCTTTTTTCAATTCTAGATGCCAAAAAAATGGTAACTTAGCAAACACGTCAATTTCATTTTAAATGTTGATATTCAAATTTCTCACCCAAATGATGCATAGATCCATTTTTAATTTGAGATTTTTGATACATAGATCCATTTTTAATTCGGGATTTTTGATACATAGATCTATTTTTAAATTGGGATTTTTGATATTAGATTTGTTTTTTGAAGTTTATAATATTTTTTAACTACAGATTCAGGTTTTCTTTTCCCCTACTCGTGGCCTGTCGATGATTTACAACAATTTCTTTATTAGTGGATTATAGAAAAGGTCTTGTTTCTAGGCTTATTGCAGTTTTTGAGTGAATCTGAAGGAAAAGTGGAGTTTTGAGAAGATGGAGGATATTTTCTTCATTTCTCTTGTAATGTGAAGTTTTAGATGTCAACTTTCCCCACCTTTGAAAATTGTCAAGCATGTCAACTGTCAACTGTCGACTGTGCTCATATTTGAAGCTTTCCAATCACACTAGTAGATGCCACTCGTATACATTCATCATCTGCTATATTTTCAAGTTTATACAAATTACTAACCCCGATGCCTAAAATAACCCACCATTACTAATTAGTAATCATACATAAAGAACACTTTAGCATTAAAAATAACCTACAAAACATTATAGCTTTTGTAGGCTCCAATACATCCAACAAAAGGGTTGTTTCCATGAGTTGAGTAAAATTTACATATTAATTTGATCCGCTTTGGCATTACTTCTCCTGTACACTTTTTCCTACAATCCTTCTCTAGATGTCCACTTGATATGACAAAATGATTGCATTTTACATTCTTGTGAGATGGTAACTGCCAATACTTACAAAATTCCCAATTCATTGATGTTTTTCATTTGATATCCATTCTTTCTCTTTGTATATATTGGACTATCTTGGAGGATTATAATTTTATATTCCTTCTCATATTTGGACCCAGCATCTACTAGTTGCTCAATGACATCCGTTATCCTGTTGACATTTGCTAACATGCTCTCTGTTAGCATTTTTACTTGATAAATTAAAGGGCCATCTTTGTTCTCATAGAAAGTTTTCAATTTGTCATATGCTTTTTTTTCCCTTTTAATTGAGCTACTATCGAATTTTCAATATTTAATACAGTAGTTACATGCCCTTTTCACTTCATAACCTTCCAGTTTGCAAAAGATCTCGTGGTTTCATAAACTGAAAGCATCACCTCCAAAATGTTGCAGCAGACTTGAATGAATTGGACATACTTCCAACCATAGATTCCCACTCATTAAAAAATAAATAAAACAAGAAGAACAAAAAGATAAAAGGAGAAATTTTTGTTAATGTTTCTAATGTTGGTACCTCCACTATAGTGGAAGCATGCTCGGTGTATGCACTGATACGATGCAAAAATGAAGACATCAAAAACAAAAACAAGAATACTGAAGGATAAAGTTTAAAAATGGAGAACACTAAACACACATACACTCATTTTTTATTAATTCAAAATCAGAGATTTATACATTAAATAAATGTAACTCATTCCATCTTAGATCTCATTGATTAATCACACTGGCTCCTCAAATCAAATTGAGTGTTGAAACCTTATTACTTAGATCCAATAGAGATCTTATTCTGATTAACTAAATGAAAGAAATATGAAAGATTCTTACAAATTCCATGAAGAGTGGAGGTTATAAGTAGGAGATTCCAACATACTAGAGGGCATTTAAAAAAATACAATCAAGTAAGCTCACTTGGGTTTAGGGATGTTGCAAGAGATGTTGGTTCAGAACCATGGAGCAGAAGGATTAGTATTTTCCATCCATCATTTGAGAGCATCAACAGAAGGAGCACTGATAAGTTGGAATGGCTAGAGTTAAAAAATATGGAGACCACCCACAGGTTGGAATGGTTAGAATAAAAAGGAAAAATATAATGCATTGTTAACTATTTGTGGAGACATTACAATCATTTCAACCAAAAATATTAGTTGAAATCACAGATGCAATCCTCTACTCAAACTTTTGTTATCATCTGCCCAAACCTTTGATTGTGCATCATTCCAAGTATCTCATGTTTTTCTTTTCCAAACAAACCTGTCTTTTCCAAACATTGATTGGACATTTTAGCATACCTAATTTTGATTGTATTCAAGGAAGTGAGGTGCTTTGCAACTTTGGTAAATTTAGGGAGTTCATGTGTGCAAGGTGCCTTGATTTTAGAGATTAAATCTATCACATTGAATATGGAAACTAACATATGTACATTTGAGCTTCTGAATTTTATAAACCTAAGTTACAAACATCTCCTATTTAATGATAATACTGAAACAATTGGTTCCTAAATGGGCAAAATTCCAAATATACAAGTTCTTGCACAACCTTCAGGCCAAATATTAGAGGGATTAGGTGGACCTACATTCTTCCATGGGAACGTGTCAATATTTGAGGTATATTTGCAAGGATACATATGTTAAATAAGTTTAATAAAGGCTTGAAGAGGCATTTAGACAGGTGATATCTTCAGATTCAGTAGGATTTTAAAAGAAGGTTGGAAAGATGACCTTGCTTCCAATGATATATCATGATCTTAAACTACCAAATTGTAGAAGCAGTTGCTTGTTCACACGGGATTGAGTCTACAAATTTTTTCAAGGAATGTAGGTGTTGGGAAGCTTGAGGATTATGAAGCTACTTTCTAATCAATTCAATGAGGATTGACAAGTATACTATCTCACAAGTGTTGCAGATGAATTAATTAACTGATATGCACTTGTTACCTGGGATGTTTTAACTTTTACTTATATGTAATTACTAGTTATCGCATTATTTACTATACAAATGTTTACTTGTATGATATGAATTTATTGTTGTTTTATTTTCTAGTGTTTTTAAGTGTTGACAATGGTGGAAAAGTGGACATTGTGTATCGAAGTTTCCTATCGTCCAAATCTTGGACAAGCCACAGTTAAATATGTGCTTTATAATCTGACGCGAAATCATGTCATGCACGGAAATAATATATATGTACAAGGGAGGACAAATAATAATGAAACCTACTATATTTCCCTTATCGAGGGCTTAAAAGAGGCAAAAAATAATGTTTTCAATGATATTGCAGTTTACATGAAATCAAAACTCATCTCCAATCAGCTCAATGGCATTTACGAAGTTAGAAAAGCTAATTTAAAACCCCTATACAAGGAGGAAATAATGTGGAGCTCTCAATTTAAATCTTTCAACATACAATGCTTGCAGACATTCATAGGATGCCCACTGATATACTAGTGGAAGGAATGTCAAGTGTAGATGTAGGTGTCAAAGATGACACCGTGATCATGATCTGTTGCAAGTGAAGTAATCAATCAACATCATGATAAGTCTCAAATATGTGAATGTTTTATTCTTATAATTTTCCTTGGAGCTATCATGGCATGGTTATTTCACTAGAGAAGAACCCATTGTAATATTTGGATGGTTCGCGATATAATAGATGAATCTTTTTGAGGGTATACTTACTTTTTGTTGTGTTCTTTTACCATGTTTCATGAACCTTTTCAACCCCCAATTCATTATTGTTGTTCAAAGGACAAATATTGCCACTAGGCATTACATTATTCAATGTTGTCATAATGACCATGCAGGTAGTACACCATTATTTGTGCATGAATATTTGGTTTTATTTTTACTTCTTTGGGATCTAATACATCATAGATTAACATGGATATTTTTGAAAATAGTAAAAAGAAAACTTAAAAACAAATTTGACACTCTATAGTAGATATTATTATACACCTTGCTACTCAATTGGGAACTTATTTGCTTATCATTTTGATTGTCACATGATAAATACATGGAAGAACGAAATGGAATAAAATCAACCATGGTGAAAATATAAGTTTTATGCATTAAGAAAAAATAAACACTTAAGGCCAACTAGAAACAACCAAAGAATACACAAATAAAAAATCTAAGAGACACGTAAGTAAACCAAGAGATTAAAAGCGATGTCTGTGGGAAGGTGTTTCTCCCTTGGCATGAGTTATATCTTCCTGGATGGGGCATGGCGTGAGGTCACAAAAGTGCAAGGAAAATTCCTCCAAATGGCGATGCACGTTCATACTACCAACAATTCATTGAAAACAAACAAAAGCGTAAGTCTGCTTATAATTTTTTTTTATCACGGCCTAAAATTTCTTGAAAATTTCTATCAAATTGGCATTGTAATCAAATGCTGGAAATCACATTACTCAAGTACTCAATTATTGGACTGTTGAAACACTTCATTTATATATAAAATATGAAGTACATGTACATACTTGCAGTTTATCAGAAGTTGGAACAATTTTAAGCTCTCCCTTGGCATGAGTTATATCTTCCTGGATGGGGCATGGCGTGAGGTCACAAAAGTGCAAGGAAAATTTCTCCAAATGGCGATGCACGTTCATACTACCAACAATTCATTGAAAACAAACAAAAGCCTAAGTCTGCTTATAATTTTTTTTATCACGGCTTAAAATTTCTTGAAAATTTCCATCAAATTGGCATTGTAATCAAATGCTGGAAATCTCATTACTCAAGTACTCAATTATTGGACTGTTGAAACACTTCATTTATATATAAAATATGAAGTACATGTACATACTTTCAGTTTATCAGAAGCTGGAACAATTTTAAGCTCTCCTAACCCTATCCAGGGAAACAAAGAAAACCATAACAAAAAACTCCTCCTCGCTAGGAATAACATGTAATCAAAGCTGACCACTCCACCAGGAATCCTCAACAACATAGCATCACAACTGGAATGACATTCATCACATGAATGTTGGTATGTTAGACAATAAACAAGAAGCTGCAGTTTCTATCACAACTTGTTTGTGAAACCAATTTGTACGCTGTCTCCAAGTTCTGTGATGTCAGTGACCCAATCATCTTTAGATCGAGGGGGACCCATTCAAGAAGCTGCTATGTCTGTAACACGAAAATGCAATTTTAATTAGAGAAAATAATAACATGTGAAGTAATACATGCATCTGAATATAGAGTGGATCAATTAGAAGTCTCATCTTAAGCACCTTGACTCATATGATAAAAATAGTTATAGTGGGTCTGTCTACGTCCTTCATCTAAAATCACATTAATGGGATGATGTAGCCCTAAAAACATTCACACGCTACATTAACAACATGAACAAAAACCAATACTAAAAGTTAAGAGCAAAGACAATGCAACAAGCATGGGAATTCACCAATTTCCGTGCTGTCAGTGACCCAATCTTGTTCTGGTCGAGCGGGACACATTGATGAACCAACTGTGTCTGTAAGATAACAACACAATTTTCATCAGAGCAAATAATGACATGCGAACTAATACATGCATCAGAATACATAGTAGATCAATTAGAAGTCTCGTCCTAAGCACCTTGACTCATATGATAAAAATAGTTATGGTGGGTTTGTCTAAGTTCTTCATCTGAAATCACATTAATGGGATGATAAAACCCTGCAAAAATTCACACACTACATTAACAACATGAACAACAAACAATGCTAAAAGTTAAGAGAAAAGAAAATGCAACAAACCTGGAAATTCACCAATTTATGTGATGTTAGTGACTCAATCTTGTTCTCATCGAAGGGGACCCATTGAATGACCAACTGTGTCTTTAAGATGACAACAAAATTTCCATCAGAGAAAATAATAACATGTCAAGTAATAGATCATCAGAATACATAGTAGATCAATTAGGAGTCTCGTTAAATGCACCTTGACTCATCTGATTAAAAGGTTGATGGTGGGTCTGTATACGTCCTTCATCTGTAATGACATTAATGGGGTGTTGTAGCCCTGCAAACATTCACACACTACATTAAGCTAAAAGACATAGAAAATAACAAAGACATAGCAAAAAACTTGGAAAATCGAAAATTTTATCTAGACATAGCAACAAACTTGGAAAATCACCAATTTTATCTAAAGATACTGGTATAATCTCCCTATAGAACTTACTTGGAATAATAGAGGATGCATTGTTGGACTGAGGACGACCACGCTTGTTGAGGTGTTGAAACTGAAATGGTTCATCTTCGGATGCAAGGACATTCAAATCAATATCCAAGGTGACATTCATTTTTCTTCTTGTATTTTTTGTTTTTTTTTGGACTAAGGAAACTCTTCTTCCTCTTCAAGGATGACTCATAAGCACCCAAACCAAGGGTAAGCCATAATCCATAATATGAAGATCATTAGCACCATCCATAATTTTTTTTGCCAAATCAATCAACTTTTTGTCTTGCTCACAGTAGAAGAAAGACTATTTGGAAACAGTTCTAGATAGCCAAACAAATCCGCTCTCAAAAAATTAAGTTCTTCAACATTATCATCTTCAATATTGGATGTGATAGTATCTGCATGATAGTTTGGTGCCTTTGTACTTATCTAAGAAAGGACATTCAAAGTATTGGGTCTGGTATGAAGATCCAATAAAGGGTCTAAATCCATTAAGGATGAATGCAACCAATCTACCTTTATAGCATGCTTGAAAATGTTTCCCCGAAAAGACCATGGGCAATCACAATTTATAAAATTTGTGCGATGAAAAATGATAAGATATTCCTTATAGGGTTTACTTTGAATCCTCACCCAATAAGCATGCGATATGTTCTCATGAGGCCTGCAATCACTGTCTGTAATTCTTCTAGCCTTTTGCTTCGATGATTCAAGCTGCATCTCTTTCTTGTGGTTGTTAAAATATCCTTATTTTTTCAAAATTACCTTGAATAAATAACACGGCTCAAAATTTTTGAGGAGAGTGTAGAATAGCCAATCCATTCTATGAGAAAATTTCTTTCGTCTATCACATAGAAATTTTGTCTTCAGATAACCATGGTATGATTCCACAACATTATTTGTCTCTTAGTTTGCATGAGGAAAATCTATGCAGCTTTTAACCCACATCCCTACATGGAAAGACTCAATTAGTAAATATAAGTTGTCCTTATGAAACAAAAAACATACAACATAGAAGGAATATTATGAAAACTTATGAATTTTGTCACCGACAACCCAAGTCTTGTAGAAATAGTCCAAAAAATTATTCTCATTTGCATATTTGGTGAAAAATGCATTGATTGCATCATCCACTTCATGACTAGAACAATATTTCATGATATGGCCAAGTTCATTGAACATCTCTTTTTATTTTTCTGAGCTAGTGACTAATCGATCAACATTCTTTAGCCATGCCCTCCTTATGTGCCAAATACACAAGATCACTTCACATTTCATGATTCTCCTACCACATTTAATTCATTTTAAGTGAGAAATTTTTAGAAAAAATGCAACTTGAAATGTCAAATAAGAATATTGATGTTACCTCAAAGCAATGATTTCAGCCATAGCATCATCAACCATGAAGGCATAGACCCTCCAATCAGGACGAAACTAAAAACACCTATGCATGAGGCTCACCATCCATACTGCTATATCTTGTGATGTATTATGTGACATCACCACCCATGCAATTGGTACCCCACTTTGTTGCTCATCAAACACCACAAGCATGTACAACTGATACTGTCATATTAAATGAAATGAAGTTGATTTTAACCAAAATGATTTTATTAAAGAAATCATTAGAAAAAAAACTCACCCCATATTTTTTTACACTGAACGTTGAGTCCATGACTATCAAGATATTGTGGGATAACTTAACCATAATTTCCAACATTCATTTTGTTTGTATTCTAGCTATAAAAGGGATCTCTCCACCATTAGGCTTCTGGTAGAAGAAGAAATCATTTTGGTTTTTTTGATACGAAAGATTCACACACATTTCATCTTTACTATGGAATTGATAACTTTCTTTCGTCAGACGATTATAGATGTTTACAACATCTTTTCTGCATAAGAAAAATCCCTATCACGAGTTGTAGCATCTATGTCAAGATATTTCTTGATATGCATTTTACAAACAGAGTCAATTGGCAGTTAATGAAAATAACAAATTTCTAAATAAGAAATCCCGTACTTCGAAAGTCTTGGCTTCATCTGAGAAACCTCTTCACTTAAAGTGTTGTTTTTTCCATGACAAGGCCATCCTTTCCCATCTTTGTGATCATATATGTTGTATGTTATTACTGCTATGTTGGGATCCTGAACCATAATATTTACAATAAAATGGCATTGACATCCCCTCTTTTTGGCAAATGAATGCCTTGGTTTGTTTTTCCATTCTTCTCTCTTGTCAGCTGGACCATATGAATAATGCTAACTACAAAATAAAATTATGAAATATCACCACATTTGATAAATATAAACCACATTTAATATCAACTTTTAAACAATGTTGTTCTAAAATACTTACAGTTCATATAGTAAAGCAACACTGGCCCTTGCACTTTGGGGTTTTCTTTGTATATGCACGAAGGAACATGGAGCATCTAGATTCGATTCCTCTCCTTTTATAAAATCATGAATTATTTCTTTGGTATTTTATGCAAAACAATCAAAATTCATGTGTTTTTTGTAGACTTCAGACCAAACTAATTTTTTACTAGAAAAAATGACTTTGTATTTATGGTCTTGCACCTCAAGAGCCATGATTGACTTCCATTTCTTTGGCATGCTGGCTGGATGTCTGCAAAAAAATGTGGAAACATATTAGGAAGCTGGAAATGATGACACATTCAACGATATAATTAGATGATCTTGAATAGTATAAGTTGACACATTGGCTAGGTAGCATGGATAATAGTGTATGCATTAGTGCTGTGTTGTGCAGTTAGTGCTATGCTGTGCAACTAGTGCACAAAGATATAATTATACCTATGTTTTAAGAAGCTTCAGATCATGCATAAGGTCTTCATTGGTCCTTGTTCTAATTCTGCTGCATATGATGGTTGGAGTTTTAAATTTATTTTACCTATCAAGAAAAAATTTGATAAGAGTCATTTGTTTTTTCATACTTGTCCTATGGCATTTTATGTAGGAATTGTGAATGTCAATTTGTTCCACATATATTCTCTTTGACCATCTCTCCTTTTCTACCATTATAGATTTTACAGATTTATTTATCATCTTGAATGTTACATGGATTATTTCATACTTCTCATCAATATGAAACATAGTTCCAATGGCTCTAATTCCTAAAATTTTCATAACCTTAAATTCTTCAAAAACACATAATGTATTCTATATTCATATGGAAATTACATTATCCAAAAACCTTTCTTCTTTATTGGATTTTAAAATTGAAGTTTAAAATTCTCTATTAAATAACAAAATACAGATTGTATTATCCCTATAGTACAAAACCTTTCTTCTTCATTAGATTTTAAAATTGAAGTTTTTAATTCTCCATTAAATAACAAAATACAAATCCTGAAAGAAAATTTGAAAAATATTTCGCAAATCCTCAAATTTGAGATAATGACCACTAACCTATTATAAACTATTTATCGAGTATATATATATAAAGTGCAAAGCATTGCTAGGCCTTGACAAATTTATCAAAAGGAGGATTGCATAGTTGGGATATGGGTCAATTTTATTGGCATAACTAGGTTGGTAGGATGATTAATTCTACATGAGGATCAATGTGGCATTATATTGTGAAATTATTAAGCGACATTTGTATGTTAGTTACTGGAATGGGCGATCTATTACCAAATAAAAAAGTAATAACTAAGTTAACCAACAAGTTGCATATGGAAAAGGATCATATGTATAACCATATATTACCAATGGATGCTGAGAGACAAATTTCATTAAACTGCAGTGTCCCAGGGGTGTGAGTTGGTCCCAGCTAAAATCCCACAGATTTGTATCTATCTGCAACCAAATTCCAAACAGAAATAACAAGTTTCCAGAGACTTTATTCACCGTCATGTCCCAACTATCCCATTAAGTTTTTGACGGAATGCCACCACTAATGAATTCTAAATACAACAAAGTTCTTATTCAATTTTTTCTTTAGTGGAAAAATATGATGTAATGTATTTCTCTCTAGAGCTTTCCTACAAGCTTGTCGATGTGTGGGGGGTCACTGATTCATTTAGGATATAATTTATTTCAATCTAGAAGCTTTAGTCTACAAGAGTTTTGGGAATATAAGATGTTTCTATGTGGAATAACTTGATGAGGATGTGAGCATCGTACCTATGCTTACTCTTCATGGTCACATTTTGGTCCACTTATAAGAGGTGTCTATGCTTTCCAATATTAGTCTGTGGGTGGGAAATTTTATTGTTTTGGGTGTTTTCTGTAAGCTTCTTCATATTAGTAATCCTTTATTTATTTTTCATCTAGTTAGGAAATTTTATTGGCCCTATGTTAGCTCTTAGTATTATGAATAAAATAAGAAAAAAATGATATTAAATACTGGAAAATGATGTTAAATTGAAAATGATATTATGTACTGGAAAATGATTTCCAGTGCTCTTGTAAGTGTTGGAAAATCATTTTCTAGCACTTACAAGAGCACTGGAAATTATTTTCCAGCACATACAATCAATATGTATGGAAAATTTAAAAGCTATTGAGTAAAAAGGGAAAAGCTGAAAAGGTAAAAAGTGGATGAAATCTAAAAATTATTCTAAATTTAGAATTATAGTCTCTGTAATATAGAATTATACTATATAGTCATTATAATCTACATTCAAGGATAGTGCCTACATGAAGGAATGAAACATCATGATGCAATCATACTATATCATGATGGAAATGCACATGCAAACCATGTCTTTTTTTTGTCTATGTACTATCTATAAGTGGGTGGGTCAATGCTGATCATATTTTCATATATATTTTTGGGGCGGTGCTTGTTCTTGTCCATGTGAACTCCTTTGTTCCCCACTCCCGATGTTGTTTGTCACCGCCTCACCAAGGGGAATTAAGTGCATATGGTATGGTAGATTTCATTTCATAGCATTTTAATGTTCATAATTGTAACTTTGAGAGAGCTGCAAGTTCAACCAAAAAGACAAGGTCAGTGACCACTCTTAAAAAAATTCCAGGAGATTTATTTAAGCATCTTCACTGATATCATACATGGTTAGAGGGTAATTGTATTAGACTCTGGTACAGATTATGATAGAATTTATAGGAGAATCTGATACACATTATATACTTGTAGTGAATCCTAGAGTAGTATGTCTTAGGTATATAATGTTTACTATTGTTAGTTGTACTGGTTTGAGAAAGGAGCAGTCTTCCATTCTACTGTTTTATTTACTACAGAATTTGTTTATGGAAATCTATTATTACATATATGACTCTCGTGCTTGATATTTATTGCTTTTCATTAATCCCATTTTCTTGAATGTCCTCTAAGATTGTTTTGACACTTGGAATAACATTGCTTTGTCATACTCTGAGAAAAGCTCCCAAGTGACTTGCCACCATGTCTTCCTCTTCCATGTGATTCTAAAAGGAAAATTTTTCCTCCTTGATGTTGATGTTGAATCTTCACTTTCACTACATTTAGCAACACCTCCACTGCTGGTTGATGTGCCTTTACTTCTAACTGAAACTTGAGATCTAATGGATTGCTTAAAATAAGTAGCAATGGATCTGTTCAACCTTTGCTCATGGATTTGCAAGGAGCCTACAAGCTCATCAAGAGAGATTTGAGTTATCCTAAAATCCTAATTTTAGCTGGCAAAAAATCAAAAAATAATTAATACATTACCTTCATGACTACGAAACTATTTTGTTGATTATTGCTACATGAAATTTTTTTACAATAAGGCAATAAAATAAAAATAAATGGATTAGTTTCACTTTACAATCGTTGACATTACACAGAAAATTGCGTATTCAAAAATTTTGTCAGCCAATACTGCACCATATCATTCCCATATTTCTATTTCTCTCTGTCTGTCCACTCCCCTCAACGCCCATTCCAGTCTAGCCTCTATATGTAGAATCAATGAAGAAGACTACCCACTGCCAGATTAATCATGCCAACTTATCCCTACCTCAATTTCCCCGTATTTTATAATACAATAAATCAATATGTTCAATCTTTTTTCAAATTTCCCATGTCTGTTCTTACATGTGCACTGGAGAGAGAATAGGTATACACATTGACAAGCCACTTCTTCAGACGTTTCAATGAAGGTCTTACATTATGTCCATCCAGATACACCTTATTTGTCTCCCACCATCCCTTCATGTTTATGGAATCCGTGCCTCTAAGGGCAAGATCATTCCTCTCATAGCTTTCATACAGAGAGCTCTCCTCTAGAACAATTTTGTACTCTATATATTTTAGTCCCAATTTCATGGCGGGCTCTTCGTAATAAGTAGTAACAACCTAATCTGTACCCAAATTCACTATCTGTATAAACACAGAACCAAGTTTCATAAAAAAAAGTCTGTCATGGCAACACCATGGACACCTAACATAAAATCATGTGAATTCAAAACTTTGAACATCTCTTCCATTTTTGTGGTTGGTTTACGATTTAAAATCTCCACTTCGAACCCAATTTTCTCAGCTAATATCTCAATTCCCTTCTGGTTCAACGTTACTCTGGATTTTGGCCGAGAAATTATTACTAGTTTGGGCTTGAAGTATCTGGGCACTAAAACGTTGTTAAATTTCGTATATGCAGAAGTACTGTTTAATCCTTGAAGAGGAACAATTGAGGATTCATTAATCAAGTTTGTAAATCCAACCATAGGGATTAATTTAGGGGGAGCATATGCCTTGGCAAGGAGCGACTGAAAGTCCCTGATGGTCTAACCATATTTCATGAGCGATGAATCCACAGTTAACTCGTCATGTATCTTCATCCCTACTATCATCTTTGGAAAACAATAAATTCTTTTATCCTCCCTAAAATCAATAATTGGGTACTTGCTCAACTGCTTCACAATGTCTTGGTATTTCATCATCCACCACTCATGGTATTCAAGAATCACGAACACAACTTCCCCTTGCATGACTATGAAACTATTTTTTTGATTATTGCTACTGCCTCGGTATAAATTTTGTAAAGCCTCTAAAGGTTGCTTCAATTTGTAACCATTGTTATCCTTGGGAACCATCATTTTTATAATGTAAATATCTTTTTTTATGTCCTTCTCAACACGTTTTTCTCCACTTGAGTGAATATGTTGAATTCGGTTTGATTTGAGAGATCAAGAATCCATTTTCAACAAGATCCTATAATAATTTGAGAGCAGACGATATTGTTCATTTTGATAATCTAAACATCATACTTCTTGCCATCAAAATGTGATACTTGTTAACTCTTACCTATTGTCATATATTTCCAGTGATAAATTAAGATAATCCTGATATTTTGATCGTTGAGAAGTTCCAGAGCTATATGAGTCTAATGTGGCAACACAAGTAGCTTGAGAAGTTAAAATCTCTCTAAGCAATGCCGATTTATCTAGCATGTTACCTGATTGGTTGTGTTAATTTCTCTACTTACATAGTAGGATAAGCGAAGAGTGGAAAAATTTGCTGAGGGCAGATAAAAGTAGTTTATTTCTATTTGGCTTGGTCAGTGCATATAACTTTATTTAGTTTCTTTAGAATTCATTGTTGGTTAGCTACCAAGTGGATTTAGTGGTTCTGGTTAGTATCCTTTCATATTAGATTGGAGGTTTCTGTGATGTAGTTTTTCAGATGTAAAACTTGGAATATCCACAGTCGTCATTTTTAGTCTATGTTTCGAGTCTAAATCAAGACTCATCTTCAGGACAAATTGCTAAAGAGAGAAGATCAGGGTAAAAAAAAGAAAAGAAAAGAATAAGAAGAAGAAGAATTCTTTTTGAAAAAAATAAAATAAATAACTAATTAATTTAAAAATTTTTAAGAACTTGTCGGCCCTTTCGTCTCCTTCTTTCCACTATTTATTGACCTTGATATTCTCTCTTCTTAGCAAGTTGTCTTGAAGATGAGTCTTGATTTAGACTCAAAACGTAGACTAAAAATGACGACTGTGGATATTCCGAGTTTTACATCCTTTCATATTGTTAGATATAGTAGCTAAATACAGTCAATCATCAATTATGATCTAATGTTTACTCTTTGTTCATAAAACTATGAATAATATAAATTTTATCTTCACTGGAACTGTGTAAAATTAAAATTTTGCTAGCGAGTATATCTCGACTCTCCCTGGTATTATTTTTTTTTTTCTAAGTAAGACTAATTTCTATTAAGTTTAAAGGCTATAGTACAAAACTGCACCAACGTCAGCTATGGAAGCCTGACCGTTGGGCTTGATAGTCAAGAAAAACATGCAAATTTTGGACTGCCCGAGACGGGAAACCAGTCCTTTCAACCATAGCTTCTGAACCGCCCAACAATGGGAAACCGGTTTTAAGTTTGTAGTAATCAGAAAAACACTAAGTCTGAAAAACATACAATGCCTGTAAAGCAAAGCAACATAGCTGTAAAACAGAAGATTTCCACTAGAACAGAACAGAGGAACCTGATAAACCAAGCAGATGCTATTCATGAGTGGGTGAGGGCGATTCTTCAATAATTCTGCAGGTGAACATCTCGCCTCTGTCCACCGGTTCCTCCCTGAGAGCGCGTCCACCTTCTTCACGTTCATTCGCCATGCTGGTCTCGGGCCGAGGAGCTGAGGAGGCAAGGTCAACAGGAGGCGGGTTAGGCCTGTTCAACGAACTGGGCGGGCCAAAATTCGGAACTTCTTCCCGGAGTGTGACCATAATAGCAGCAGTGAGGATAGCGTTGCAGGAGGTGCAGTCGAACCTTAACTCAGCACGCTGAGAGGTTTGACGGATGGAAGGCCTAAGAGAGCGTTGAGCAGCATCAGTAGTAAACCCAGTATCCATCTCAGACTCCGGAGCAGGAACAGGAGGCGGGCGCTGTTGGTTGAGCCGCCCACGACCAGAACTCCGTCGGCTTCTCATGCGCTCGCGGAGGCATGGCATGATTGTCGAATTGGAGCCAAATTGAGCAGTGCTCGTCCGACAGAGAGAGTTCAGGGTTGCGCTGGAAGGAGAAAGAGAGCCAGAAGCAGAATGATAAGGAGCTCTGGGCGTATCGACAGAATAGGAGGCGATAATGCCGGACTGCACAGGAGAAGCAGAATTGAAAACAGACTGATTGCACCAAGGACTATGGGAAAAATGCAAATTGGGGGCCAGCTCGATGCAGGCTCCTAACGAGCTTCGTTTCCCTGTATGCGTCTTGAGGTTGGCTTCAGAAATAGCAGGAGAACAGATCGTGTGCAGTGGGATAGGCGAGACTGGATTATCCATCCCACCATTCAACCCTGCACAAATGCTATGCGCGCCCAGAATGACCGCCATATCTACCATAACGGAGAGCCGAATGATCCGATCGAGGAGAGGAGCCTTCACCCGGTGCGAAGAGTAAATGCAGTGTTTAATGGTGGTACCGGGAGCCATATGGGCTGCACCGGCCATTTGCATTGGGAAGTGGCCTATGTGCCACGTTCCCATGTATCTATTGAACACCCGCAGCCGGGGGACTCTCCCTGGTATTATTTGATAGAAATAAAGTTGGGTTTTATTTTAAATAACCAAATATTCAGAGACATTATTGGAAAATCAAAACTATTAAAGGGCATTGAATTCTTCAAAGTTGATCCTTGGAATTTTTTTCACTGAAAATAAAATTCCATGTATGCAACTAGGTCGAAAATCCTCCAAACAAATAGATTAATACAACAGACATACAAGAAACCAAAAATCAAGAAAGTATCAAAGAAGTAATCAACTAATATCCATAAAATAAGCTTCTTTACTTTCCAACTAAAAGAACAGGGGCTTGTAGACCTTCTCCTTCAAATAACAATTATATCTTTTAAGTCTTTTATCACAAAATCTCTCTAGCCAATCCCACCACTAAAATATACAATTAAAATTTAAAGTAATTTCATGTAATTCCAGAACGCAACAATCTTATTTACTACGGGAGCAGTCAGACCGTAAAGGATGAATTATGAGCCCAAATCCAACCAATCTTCTGTGCATGGTTTTTGCATGAATTTAGTCATCAAATTTGTTTATTAAAATAGGAGGAAAATGTCTCTTCTATGAGAGAATTGTGATAAATATGTTTATCCATTGCACGTAAACTGAAGTATTCAAATGTAGCTGATAAATATGTTAAAATGTATATTAAATAACATAGATTATTGGACAATCTAGAGTATTTTAGTTTAACTATATTTCTGATAACTCCTCATGATTTTGTGATAGATGGGAAATAGTGGGTACCTATTTCGTTATGAGACGGATGTAGCAAGTGAATTCAAGATTTATGGTGTTGATGAATTCCCATTTGTCAGCGAAGCGGGCTGGTTGCCCATCATTAAGCTGTTCACTTGGTATAAAATGAAACTCTCTTCTGATTTTGTTGATACTTTTTATGGTAACATCACTAAGGTTGAGGGGATATTGTTTCCTCTAACAGAGGAAATCATTGCAGAAGCAATGAACATACCAGCTGAGGGAGAGAGGTGGTTCAAAATGAAGCCAGTACATGGAGTAAACCTCAATTTTTTCCTAATAGACAATTGTCATGACCCTTTCCGGAGCATTGGGGTCCACTCTAGCATTTTAAAACCAGAGTGGGATAAACCAATGTGACAAATTCAACTTTATCTGACATGTGATGGCCGTTTCTCTAAGTTATTTTTGTATCACATGAGATTTATGGTACACATGGTTGGGTTCAATAGGATGAATATCCCTTATTTCCTGCATCAAAGCTTAATTATAACGGTGGCATGTGCAAGAAAAATGAATATTTTATGTCCCTATCATGTCTACCGCCATGGCCTCATTCAAATCCTATACTTGCATGCATTAAAGAGGCAAACACAATAGTTGAGGAAGATGGTAATGAGACAACCAATTCATAGAGAACATAAGAAGGAACTTGGGCTCTAGTTACAGAGGCCAAGATTAGTCTCCAAGCTGCTACAAAAGCCATAGACAACCCTAACAAGAGGAAAAACCCTAGGCTAAATACCAGGAGGAGTAAAGGGTAGTGAACAAAAGTACAAAAAAGAAGAAGATGAAACAATTGGAGAATCTGTAAATAAGGTTGAAGATCCTAGAGAATTTCACCATGCAACATAATACTTTAGGAGGCCACGAACAATGCCTACAAACAAAATGAGGCTGGGGTTGAAATCTAAACTAAAGCCCAAACTAAAGGAACCGATTTTAATTATTGATGAGTAAGAAGAAGGGTCTTCTAGAGATGAGCATAGGCTTCCAGTAGAAACTGAAAGAGAATCTCAAAAAGTTCAAAAAAAGGGAAAAGAATGATTAGGGCACTAGTTCTTGTGCATTTTTACAATTTTTTTTTTACCTATATATCATGGCTCTTACAACCAATTTTGTATCTTTTGTAACAAGCCTGGCTACCAATAGCTCAATCCATGGCTTTTTGGAAATTACAGTTTGATCCATGACCAGTATTCTAAGCTTGATTTCTGCTCAGGCAAGCTTGAGCTGGTAAACTATTCACTCCGTGGCATGGTTTGTACATACATATTTACATAATATAAAGTTGTGAATTTACATTAAATTAAAAAAATGTATGTATTTCCCATTTCTCTGCCCTATCTAGATCTTGTGTTTTAAAAAATATGGTACATTTGGATACAGATCTTGATCTGAATCGTAGTAACTTAGTCCATAGGATAGTTCCATTTGGATCTTATGTTGTGGAGGAAACTGTGCAAATAACAATATTTTTTCAATGATGGTGAAAGCTAAGGGCAAGAACTAGGGGTTATCTAAACTGGTTTTTTTTTTTTTTTCAGGTTTTGGGCACTTATCTAGTTATGTACCAGCAAATCCATCTGTGTGAAGTGCAATGGTATACACCAACTGGATTACATGGAATTCCATCCACAAATGTGGGAAGGCATCCCTTGAGTTTCCCCATGAGGTTTTAATTAGAAAAAAAGGGATGGGAAGAAAATCAATAAAAGCATATATTAGAGAGCAGCTAAGTCAAACCAGGAAAGACATATTTATTCTAAACCTGGTCCCAGTGAGTTTCTCGAGGATACAAATCCTGTAGGTGCTGGAAAATCATTTTCCAGTGCCTACATGATTTTTATCATAAGTTATAAACCTGTTCAATGACAGGGGATTAAGGTGTAATGAAAAACTCAAGGAAAGGAACTACAAACCAAACCAATCCTTTCACTTCTAGACTACTTTAGGGGTTTGCTAAATTTTGTGAATCAATATATTTATCATTTTTCTGGTTAATTATTGGATTTTTAAGTCTTCTATTATTTCCATTATACCAGGTTACTTCTTATTCTAAGGGATTAAAGTTTAAACTCTTAATTGAAGGTGAGATTTGTCATGACATTGTGCAAATTTCATGCTAAATTTGTTAAAAGTAGTTGGGAAAACAACTTGGTTGAAGATTTTATGGTAAATCTGTTGGCTAGCAGGTATGGTATTTTGTAAACACTAGCTTGCTCAAGTTTTGATTGTGATTATCAGGCTATTATACCAATGAGCTGATAAAATTTAGAAGGAAATGAATCCTGTAGAATATTGGACTTGATTTTCTTATTATGGCCTATATTAGAGTCGAGCATACTTGATGCCTTTTAAATTACAATAGCGATTCTTTTTTCTCATAAACTTTGGAAAATTCTTAAACACAATCACACTCAAAATGGTTTTAGAAAAAAATGCAAACAAAAATATGTGGGGCACATTATGAATTTTTTGTGCGCGCTTACCGTTATGAAAGAGAAGGGCCTTGATGGATATTCTCAAATTTAAAAACCCAATAAATTAAAAGAATCATGGGCAACATGGTAATGTAGGAAAAGGGATTCCAATTCAACTGCTGGTGCTGAAACACTCAAAACATAGGTGTTATGGATGTAGAGCTGGTTGGATAGGACAAAAGAATCCATGCCAACCCAATCCATGCAACCTTTCAACCAAACTACAACCTATTTAAGGCAATGGGGACTTTATTATCAAGTTCATATAAATGAAGGGCACTTTGTATTGATCAAAATAGAGTACTTAATATTACGAGAAAACACAACTTTTGCTAAATATTTTTTTGGTTGTAATTGAACACTAGAAACACAAATTTTTGTTTGAAATGAAAAGCTGAAGGAAATGTATGTCTTAGAAGGAAAGTAAGGTAAACTATATGATAGGCTTTACAAATTTTTATTTGTACACTCAGAGTAATCAAACAGTAAAAAGTACATAACTTTTTGTTTGAAATGGAAAGCTGAAGGAAGGGTTTGTCTTGGAAGGAAAGTCTATCTATAAAATTTATCTTTATACATTATATGATATGGTTTACAAATTCTTATTTATACATTCAGAGTAATAAAACAATCAAAACTTTTAGAAAGATTTTGTTTGCCAGTGAGTATTGAAGAAGTACTTGTAAACTTCATCCACATAAATTAACAATCAATGTCAGGAGTCTATATTTAAATGTTAGGAGCTCCAACCACAAAAGTTGGACAGTTAATGTCAAGGTTTATATATATATATGGAAGAGATGCATGCAACCAATATTTATATTTATCAATATTCTTATAACATATAATTTTTTTTATTCTTATAAAATATTATTTTTCTTGGGTGGTTTTAGTCTGAAGGGTTAATTCAATTGGGATTCACCATTGTTAAAGCAACTTTTCTAACACTCCTGGGTTAGATTTTGTAGTCGATTCTGTAATCTCGTGAACAGGCAGGGAGTGTACTTAAAATAGATCTGATTGATAAAAACAATAAAACAAAACAAAAAAAACAAAAAATAAATCGCAAAGGATAATTTTTTTTGCCAAATTTAGTCAGATTTTCTCCTGACAAAATTGGTTGAAGCAGTAAATGAATTAGATAAATTTCTAGTCACAGAATCAACCTAATTTAGGGACACCACTGAATTAGATACAAGCCCATCTATAAAGAATATCTAAGATCAATAGGTTGATATCTAAGTTGGCTCGGAAATAGAGCACATGCATTTCATGACATTAAATTCTAAATACAGAAAACCAACAAAAAAATTAAACAAAGTAGAGCCATATCATGGCTTTAAATTCTAAAAAAATGAAAATAATTTGAACCTTTCAAATTCTTGAATAATTTTTGGGGTAAAGAAAAGGGCCATACATGTATGAATTTGATGTCAAATACTCTACCAATTCTTTAAGAAATGGCCTGTGCCGACTTCTCTGGGGGCTCTCTGCAGTTTATTCACCTGTGTTTTTGTTAGGAAATAGCCCGCGCTCACCTTTCCGGATCAGTTTGGAACATGAGCAAGAGATTTTCCTACTGCATTGATGGCAGTAGGTCGCAGAGGGTTGTGGGGTGGCGGAGCGGAGCGGGTGGGAGTGGTCGTGGGGGAGCGGAGGGGAGGGGGTGGTGGAGGCAACGAATGCAGGGGAAAGCGATGTCCATCGGGAGGCCGGGGTCTAGGGGAGGGTCGTCGGACGAAGGGGCCCAGAGGTGTCCCATAATCCAGATATTACTCCATTTCGTAGAATGGAAGACTGATCCTTTCCAAATGCCCGTCAAGCTCCTTCTTATAATCACTCGTTGACATATCAATGATCAATATTAAAACATAATCAAAGGATAATATTAACTGGGAGATGATCTGTGTCTTTATCTAGAAGATTCATACCCGATCTAATTAATACACTTTAATTAATCACATTTCCTAAGTTTATACTTAGGAATATATTAAAAATGATTAATTATTTTAATTAAATCCTCTTCGGGTGGAATTTCCCAAAGTTCCTTTTGATTATTGTGGAATGCATGTGTCTTAGCCTCTCTGTAAAATATCAACGCTATAACACATCCAATGCTACAAAAATAAAAATAAAACCACTTCTGGTCATATAAGTATATCCTTAGATGCATCGTATGTGCAACTATGCTCCTCCTTAAATAATCTCGACTCCTTTTGAACTGCCACCTTATGCCAATGATATATTGGGTTCCCATATCTGTGTCTATGAATCAATAGACTCCAAGAATCATCATGCGAGAGATATGAAGGGATATGAGAATTAACACCATCCTACAAATAGTTGAATGCTCTTTCATCACAGAGGCTTTTAACACTGATATAGCCCTACCTCGCCCTTTGAGATTTAACACATGATGTGATCCAGGTGGATATTGGTGGCCACCTACCTATTCCACTTGGACCCCCACCATTTTTTCTTTTAGTTTTTCATTTTCCTTAATTGTAGCACAATTTACTGTGCTTGGCAGTTTTTTCGGGTCCTAAACTTTCAGAGTCGTTTTGAGGTGCTAAACGACGTTTTTTTTTGAAATATTGCTTCAGGTGAATGTGAGTCAAAGACTCAAATTCACCATTAGTAGTTGTAGTCCTCAGATAGATCTTTCTAATGATGTATCATGTGTGTAAAACAAAGATCGTATGGAAAAGTTACAACCCCGTGAAATTGATGTACCAATTTACCCCAACGGGGCCCATAGTTTGGTGTTTCATCTCCTAGGGTTAGGTTTTTGGATGTTTAGGGGTTTCCATTGTTTATCAAAAATAAATACACCTTTGAGCCTCATTGTAACACAGTTCAGAGGCTTGTAGTTGCCACATCTCTTCTTATATATAAGCTACCAATGCCCTATCTTGCTTATTTCCATTTTGTCTATAAGAATATTTCAGTTATGTGATATTAATGAAATGAAGTTTAATTTTTGCTGCATCTTTGCGTTTATGTGTATTTCTGTATTTTATTGCGTTCCTGCATAAGTCTGGATTAGTGGTATCAGAGCGATCTTTTTTTTCTTGATCCTTCTTTGCATGTCCCCAACGAGGTCGGGGTATAAGGAGTTAAAGGCTCGATCTGGTTGAACCTTTGCAAGATCAACCTTGAAAACCTGGACGATTTCCCATGGGGGATGAAAATAAAGATGAGGTAGCAATGGATCCTATCAAAATATTACTTGAGGAGGCCCTCGAGAAACAAAGGAACACAATGATGGATAAATTTTCCCATATTCTTCAACGACTGCCCAACGACAGCGCATCTGCATCCAACAGCCACTATGGAGGTGTAACTCCTTTTAAGGTACAAGTAAAATTTTACATTCTTATTTTTGAGGGCCAAATATATGCAAACGTCTTAGATAGATGGTTGCATCTATTAGAAGGGTATTTCTTGGTTCATGAATTTTCCAATCGGGAAAAGATTACTTTTGCACTCCTCAAAGCCGCCCCCCATGTCAAGGACTGGTTGGAAACCTACTATGAGAAAAAGGATGGGAAGGAACCCTCTCTGTTTTTGGTTTCACCTACTTGGAATTCTTTTCAAGACGCCATCAAGGAAAAATATTATCCCGTGGAGAGCTATGAGGACAAGTACATATAATGGACTACGTTGTGACAAAAAAGGGATGGCACTGTGTATGAGCTGATGAATTTGTTACATCATTAGGGGAATTTTGAGGTTTAAAATGGGCCTCCTAAGGAAATTATAAAATAATAGTGGAAATAATAAAATAAGATTACATTACATCATTAAATTTTAAAGGGAAAAAAGAAAAAACTACTTTTTCAAATCGTATTTTCAACTAATCTCCCTATGGATTTACTCAAATTTCAAGCAGGAGCACTCGTTGGATGCATAATTTGACTCCTCATCCAAACAATACCCATGTTGCATACTTTTGATGCACCCTGTTACACATAAAATGAGAAATAGATGAAAAGTGTAATTGCAATCACATTTTTCATGTATTTCTCATTTTTCTTGTAGCAGGGTCCATCGAAAGTATGCAACATGGGTACTGTTTGGATGAGGAATTAAATTTTTCATCTAGTGAGTACTCGTGTTGGAGATTTGAGTAAAATATTAGGGAGATAAGTTGAAAATACAAGTTGAAAAAGTAGTTTTATTATTTTATTATTTTTTTACCTCAAAAATAGTGAATCATCCCCCATGGTTGACATCATCATATTGAATACTATTGGTTCTTATAAATTTTATTTTGGTTGTACAGTTTTCTTAGGAGGCCTAGTTTAGACCTCAAAAGTTCTCTAATGACCCTGTGCACAATATTGGGTATCAAATATGTTGAGAAACATTTGGTTCTGAAGTACTGCAATTGTCTGCACAGATACATTTAGGAGAAAATTGAGTTCCTTGACATCTCCTTGCTTGGTGCAACATACCAGTATGCTGCCAATATTGAGAAGAAGTTCAAACAGAAGAATTGAGACTTTTGATCTACGAATCAAAAGCAAGGGAAAGGTGCCCATAAACCACAAAACAAAGGACAAAGCCAAGGCAGGGCAGCCTAGGATAACCCACCAAGGCTGCAAGAAAATAACAACACCGCGAAGCCAAAGAAGGACATGGGAAAGTGGTGTGAGTTCCATATGAGCTCCACTCACAACACAAATGATTATCGGGCTAAGCAGTCATTGGCAGGGATAATTTTAAGAACCCCCCTAAATTTATATATATAAAAAATAGGCGAATCCCCATGATACATAGGAAAAATGGAAGGCGATTTTATTAATAATATAATATGTATATATAATTTTTTGGCGAATCTCTCACGAGATTATTATTATTCTGTAAAATCATGGCGAATCACCAGTACAAATGGCGAATCACTACTACAAAATGGTGAATCGTTGTCTAGTGGAGTTCGGAGTGTTGGTTCCAATGAAGATATGGTAATTGAACCAGGAGTAGAAGGAAGAGAACCACCGAGACGAAGCATGGCACATGGTGACTCGTGAGGGAAGTAGTTCTCGTGTAGTTTGGAAAACACGTTCTTCTAGTTCTGCTAAGCGTAGTGTTGTTTGTCATGCTACTACTAGCACTAATATTGAGGTTGGAGAGGAGTTTGAGGAAAGGTAGCAGTGGTGGAGAATTACAAAGAGTACCCCATGATGGGCTCCATTTTTCCCTTTGGTATTTGTGTCTGCAAGACCTTCTGTCCATTGAACCAACAATTAGCCGTTCAACCAACAATCAACTTGACTGAGTTGATTAGGTACGAGTCAACTTAGACTAATCTTCAAAACTATGCTTTGCACTATCCCATATTTATCACACTAATGCTACACAACATTGTGCATTTGCACCTAACTCCCAATAATTCTTTTCCAAGAAAAATCTATAATAAGAAAAATATTTTACTATATTCTAAAAGGTGAAGATGTCGAAATCATGCCACAAAGTGAAAGGAAATAAAATATCTTTCCTCAAATATCCATTAACTTGTTATGACACAGGGGGTGAAGAAGGTCCAGAATCCAATCAAGTAGCAAGATAACCCAAATCATGCATGCCACCATATCCTCTAATATCCTTCCAGCTCTTCCTGAAGAACTGCTGATCCATTGACATGAATTGTTGCTCTTCATGATTATTAACACCCAACTGCAAAATCTAAGGACTTTATAGCTCAACAATGTAGCTATACTAGACTCAAAATTAACATTTTTTGAGTTCAATGATAGATCCATCTCCTGCTTCTGAAAAACCTATGGACCAATTTCATCTTTGGGCCAAATGTATACAGCCAAATGCTGAAAACCACCAATCATTATACTAAGTATGGTCCTCTGTTTTTTCTGTCAAATATGGGAACCCAACTCAAGATCTGTGACAATTTCCCTGGGGGATCCATTAAAACTTATGTGGTTACTCTTGATTTCCCAAGCAGAGAAAAACAACAATATTTCTCAGTATTCAGATTTCAATTCTCTTGTCAGATTTCAATCCAAAAGGTTTAATGGTTTTCATATGGGATCAAGTAATTTAGAACCTTGCAACATATATTGTCAAAAATAATTTCACCATGAAGCACAAGTTAGAAAAGAAGCCCCAAAACCTTTACTCTTATATAATTTATGAAAAAAAACATGTAGCAATAGAGTCTATGGTAGTTTCAAGTAGCATAAATATCCTTGTATATGCACAATTCAGTCCTTTTATTGACTCATGGTCCTCTGTTAAAACAAGCTCACTGCTTGACATACTCAATATAGATTGTTAACAAAAACATCCAAACACATTTTACTATGATACCCCTATACTCAACTGTGTATCGACATATATAATGCATTAAAAAACCCCTCTCTTCCCAATACCAATCCTGATGAGAGAAATTCCAACCATATACATATGAACTCGAACATTCAAACCCATCTATAAGTAAATGTCATAAGTCATAGTTTTTTAAAGGAGTATCCGATCAAATCAGTAGATCAAAAACAACATTTAGATTTTATGGTGCAGATGGTTCTGCATACAACAAATTAGTGAAAATATTATGACCATAGTTCAAATTGTTTCATCCCACTTAGCCAAAACATCCCTTACTCAATAGTAGCAATATGTCCTTTATATCTTAGGGAAATCTTTTTAGTAGTTACTCTTGCAATATTTAGTGACTAATCATAGAATAGTATTGTCGAACATGAGTCATTGAAAAAGGGTCTTGGGGATCCAAATCACAACCAATCAAATCATACAATGATATGTTATCTATAGTATCATTAAGGGTAGATCAATAAAAGGCACTCAGCGTCACTGTAGCAGAGAAAATAAGCAGAAGCCTCATACTCCAAGGCATCACACTAGAAAACTGCCAAAACCAAGATCTAAATATCTAGCAACTAAAATCATGAAGCCTCCCAATGAAAGCAACACACATTATAGATGGAAATATTTTTTTAGTAAAGAGAATGGGCAATGCCAACTACATAGAATAAGAATAATCTTTTTCATTTGTATTCTTATGCAACATTTCTGTTTGTGATTCAGGAAAACAAAATAATGGTTTCAACCATTTAAGGATTTGGGGCTACTATTTTATCAAAATTGCATGAATATCAACTAAAAACACAAGTCCAAAGCCCATTGATGTCCACTCATTATGAAAACTTAAGACTTGGGTAATATGGAAAAATGGATAAGATTGATCACAAACATAAAATGAAGGAATACACCAGAGAAACAGCTGAGGTGACTGCAATCCCCTGTAGAAGAATTAACCCCTGAAAACTTAAAAAACAATCTCTTAAAAGTACATGCAATGCATAGACATTAACAATGCAATTTCCACAAGGATGAATCTACAGATATTTTTGTTGTAAGGAATATAGGAAAAATATTGTTTTGATTTCATGTCAAGGCCACATTTAAAAACGATGTATCTCCAGTCTGAAAACAAAAGAATGAAATAAATGACTTTAAGTACAGATTTGAGCTGGACAGTATGCCTTTCACATAAAACTCTTGTGCTTCCACTGTATTAGTCCTTAAACGCATTTACAACAAGAACTAACCTAACAAAACTTAAAAATGATCTCTTGGACTACTAGGAATGCATAGATATTGACAATAGAATTTCTGAAAGGTAAAATCCATAGACCCATACCTGATAAGGAATATAAGAAATATCATTTGATTGCAAATCAAGGTTAAGTTTAAAGTGTGATGCATCTCCTATCTGAAAAAAGAGTAAAATGAAGCAGACTTCCCTCTTGCAACTACAACATGTTCATCACCCTCCTTCAAAATGCATTGGTTAAATGAGTTCAATTTTAAGCAAAGACAAATTTACTCTACCGCAGAATCCTAGACCCTATATGCATGCCATTATCTTTCCCCTTCTGAATAAAATGGTACCAATATCTATGTGCCACACCACAATATGGTACCACCATATGTCCATGTTATCAAAAACATATCCAACATATGTGCCACATTTTAAATCTAAAATGCAAAACACAAGATATTGGGCAAAGAAGCATTTTCATAAGCACTGTGCCACATAACACCATGGTACCACCATATGTCAACGTTATTTAATACACATCAAGTCAAATTTGAATGAAAGTCAAATTTCCAAGATACATCATATACCTAGGAAAACCTACATCTAAGAAGCCTCGACAATTGCATTCTGATCTGCAGTAAATAAAACTTCTTAAACATATAACAAAATATAGAAGTGTCAAACTCATTCTTATGAAACAACATACATTTCAAATTTGTAATGGAAACTGGACAGATGTTTACAAGATGGTACAAAAACATGCCTTCTATTTTGATAAAAACAAGGGGTGACTCTTTACTTCTCAACAACAGTAAAAGTTCCGTCAAATGCAAAATGTAGAAATGTGAGCATTTCCCCTTTAGGGTAACTACCATAGAGACACATTTTGTTGAGTGCAATGTTGCTGCTTATATGTGGTTCATGTTCCAGCTTCTCGAATCAAGGCCTGCTCCTCTTTCACATTCCATCATACACTTGTGCTTCAAATTCATTATGCAGTGGTATAACAGTGCATACTCCCTGGACACTTCATCTCATATGTGCTAGCATATATTACTCCATGTTGATTTCTTCCCAGTTATTATGATTCCATGTGCTGTTTCCTAGATTAATGTAACACCCAAAAGAGGACCCCCATGTATATTGGGCATATTATGTTTAAACTTTAGGCTACTGAGCCAAGATGTGTTGGGTCTGTGTGCCAATGTGTTTTTAGGTATTTTAGGGGCCAATGGACCTATTCTTATATGTTTTGAGGCTAGAGTGCCTTGTGATTTTACGACAGTGAGCTATCTGCTATCTACTAACATTAGTAATAATACACTATTGCTGCAAACCAAGTCAAACAAGAGAAATGGGGGGCTAGGACACCACAAGTTGGAAAGGGGAGCTAAGGGCTAAGTGATGAGAGGCTTAAGCCTAGGGCGCTAAGCCATTATTAAAATGAGATTAAAGTCAAAAGTGCATGTGTTTATCTTAAACTAGAAAAAGGGGTTTCTTGTAGTGCCACTTGTCAAAAGCAGCACGTGCATGTTAAAGTTGGGAGTTTAGTGTAATTCCCAATCCTTCCTTCCATCATTCTCATTCAATTTTACCATTGTGACTAGGCGACATGCTCGGGAGAAAAACTAGAGACGGAGATTACTACGCTACCCTGCTAATCCTAGTTAGATCTGGGTGTGCACTTCTCCTTGGGTTGCCTTGCATTAGGCTTGAGCTTTGGAGGGAGAAGTGTTAGCATGGTTGTCATTGATGGCAATGGAGCAGCAAAGGGTGATGGAAAAGGGTCAGTTAATGTATGCACAGTTGAAGTTGGTAGCATGCTTGTAAGAGGTTGCTGATGTATGTTGCAAAGTCAAGGGATGTTCAAGGTATGTTGTTGAAGTGCTTGGTTGGTGCTGAGTAGGTGTTGTTGATCAGGAGATGAAGGAGCTGAGTATGAGGCATGTTGGAGGTAGCTTGCATTTGTTCTGCTCGCATTTATTGCTATGTTGTTGGTTGATGGTAGTATGTTGCAGAGGTATATTATGTGCACATGATAGTGGAGCTGATTTGCTTGAAGAGTTGTTGTTAAAGATTCATGAAAAAGATGTGTTGCTTGAAGAGTTGTTTTTAAAGATTCATAAAAAAGTTGTGTTGCAAGGCAATGGCAATGGCAAATGTTGTGTTGCAGATACTACAAAGGTCGGTATTGAAGGTATGTGAATGCTTGTTGGCAGATGTGATGTTGTGATGTATTGCAGAGCAGCAAGATATATTAGGTAGGGATTGAGCTCTGTCTTCTACAGCTGTAGAGAGCAGCTGAGGTGACTGCTAAGGGCCAACAAAAGGAAAGCATTCTAGTCGAAGTACCCTGCAAGTTGACTTTCTAAACAACTTGCCTTGTGCAGTCACAGTTTTCACTAACTGGCATGCTACAAAATATACAGGGCTCATACAACAATGTGATCTTATTGTAGCTTCCAGAAGCACAATTTGCTCATGGATTTCCATGATGCAACTGTAGAGAGCAGCTGAGGGACTGCTAAGGACCTACAAAAGAGAAGTATTCTAGTGAAAGCACCCTGCAGGTTGACTTTCTAAACAGCTTGCCTTGTGTAGTAATAGTTTTCACTAACTGGCATGCTGCAAAATATACAGGGCTCATACAACAATGTGATATTATTGTAGCTTCCTGAAGCACAATTTGCACATGGATTGCCATGATGCAACTGTAGAGAGTAGCTGAGGGACTGCTAAGGACCTACAAAAAGAAATTATTCTAGTCAAAGTATCCTGCAGGTTAACTTTATAAACAACTTGCCTTGTGCAGTAACAGTTTCCACTAACTGGCATGCTACAAAATATATAGGGTTCATACAACAACAAGTGCCCTCTCATGCAAGCTCCAAGAGATGGGGAGTTAAGTCTCCACCAACACCCATTACTCCAGAGTCCATACTACTCTCTCATCGACATGTGAGCTTATGTTCAATACAATGGTTGAATTGGAAAATGTATGTGGGTTTATTTTTATGTCAATTCTGGAAGGACTCAATGCCATTGATTTCACCCCTATTCTCGAGCTGCACAGCATTCTAACACTAGTAGCAAGCAAGGGTATTCTGCTCTAAGAATAATGTGGTGAAATTTTGTTAAATCCCAAGGCAACTCTTTGCAGTGCTAAGGTGAGGGGTAACCCAGTCTGGAACTTGTCTTTCTCTTCAGTAAAAATGGGCCACTATCATTGTAGGCATAAATGATGCAACTTGTATGAATTTTGAGAGGTTCAACAAGGGGTTAAGTGTTGTGAGCTTGAGGTTGTATAAACCCAATGATGTGTGATGAATTTCACCATTTACTGCAATCAATAGCAAGAGGATTGTGACAGTACATTAGAAGCCAAAAATAGGGCAAAGGTCCATGTGCAATGGAAAATACACCCTGACTACAGAACCTTAAGGAAATGAAGGAGATCACCAACTTCATGCAGATTGAAGCTAGAGTTTCAGATTGGTTCTCTAAAATCCCTAGTTAGTAGAATCTCGAGTCACCTCTACCTCCCATAGGAGATGGTTTCATCTCCTACCCCGTCAACTTCTAAATTGTTGAGGACTCCTCATTTTGCAACTTTCCCATGGCCAGGGATGAGGATTTGTGCATCTAACACTCCAAAACCAAAAGTGGAGGATCCTACAAGTGAAATCAACCTTGTGGAACAATTTGACATGTAAATGCACTCAACAAAAGCAACAATGGGGACTCAAGTGGGACTAAAACCTTAGAGCATTTCTAATCTGTTTTGTATATCTATAGTATTTTGTCATTGTTTCAGTTTGCAAGGAAATATTCCTTCGAAGCCGACAGAGAATAGAATAGGGTGGGAAAGAATAGGGAATTTTGGATACAAGACTGTCTCAGGCTGCAGAAAAACACTAATATATATGTGTGTGTATTATACCATTGTCCAGTTTGGCTGCAGCTTTTTCTAGTTCAAAAGGACTGGATGAAGACAACGAGTATGCAAACTCTTCTTCCAATTTTTTAAAAGGCAGTTCATCTCTAAACTTAAATGCTTTACCCATCGTTTAGTACATTGTTGAACCTTTTCATATACTATAATGAAACAGAAGGTTTAACTTTCCTCTATATCAGGCTGAATATATCAAGCTATCAGCATGTCTTTGGACAAATGTATTACAAATCAAGAATCTCCTGCACTTAAATGTATGACTGGGGCATTTTTGTATTTTCATGTATTGTTAATGTAAATATCCTTGTTCATTTTAAAAAGATAAAAGACATAAATTTGCAAATCAAAAGCAGAGCACTTGAATCTCTTGAATAAAATTTTAACTGGACAGGTAGTAACTTACGCTTGCACAAAGCTCCAATTGGCAATGCCTCCGATTGAAATATTTGACATGGGAGACCCTAAAACCAAGTGAAATTTCACCATATGTACGCTAAGAAAAGGTCAAATCACTGTAATCGTAAAACTTATAGACAATTCCCTTAGGAATGAGAAATATAAATGAATGTCCAGCATTTTTGGCTGCATTTTTCATATTATGCCCATAAAGATGTATACAAGAATATTTTCAGTCAACTACAAAAGGGCATCTCCAATCAAACAATAATGAATTTCCATTAGCCTCTGCTGGAGTATCTTCAGTATCTGATCTTTTGAATAGGCACGAAATGTCATAACCAGAGGTTTACCTGCCAAAAAGAAATTTTTGATCTAAGGATGGTATGAAATCTATCTACTGTAAACAAATAAAAGGCAACACCCCAGAATTCAAATGGAAAAGCCTTCAATTAATTTAGGCAATAACAGTGTCTTGTTTATCATATGGCTAGACCAATCAAGAGGCATGAGATCCTTGACACTCACATAACCTCACAAGGTACAACTGACGGGATTCATCACCAATGACCAAACTAATCAACTCGATCATCAAATAGTTCATGACCAAAAATTCCAATATCAACCATGAAAGGAAACCCAGGTCAGTGAAAGAAAGCACTGCTGTGGACCACACCAAGGTTAAATCCTCAAAAGAAGTGGCCAATGCACCACCTGCAAAGGGACCATTGATCTACCCTAAGGGCCATTTAGTCGAACCAGGTGATTGTACAATGTATGCAGCATCCCACCTCTAAATAGGTGGAAGAGACTTGACACTGCAGTATTAAGGGAGCATCTTAAAAAAAGTCAATATCAAAACTAACCAACTACTAGAATTAAAGAAACTGCATATTTTCATTCTCTTTGTATAAATTCAACACTGACACATGCCTATTGCACATTTTTTATCATTTTCTATACCAAGTCTAGTAATTTCCAACTCCTATGATCCCACCCTTAATCGAAACAGTAGGGTATGTTTTTGAAAGTGTCCAATTGCCAGAACGTTCTGGGGATAGTTTCAAGCAGAATACAGTACTTGTTCACAACTACCTAGCTTGGAGACGACCCCTTCTAGGCAACACTTGGATGACCCAGGATTTTCACAAAGAGCTCCAACATATGATGTGAATGTCTGCTAGTGCTTTGTTTTGGAAGAGGAAATACATAATAACTCTTCAAAGAAACAAGTCCTGCATACAATTGAGGGATTTCAGAGCATTTTAAACTGAACTGGCACTCCGTGTCAATGCAAAAATTGATGCGCTTCAAAAGGATGTATACTCCTTACCCCTTAGGGCATAGGGTTCTTCATGTAATTCTAATGTCTCTCAATTGTAACTCTAATGTCTCTGGTGTAATTCTGGTGTCATTTTGAGTAATATAAGGTGCATTTTCAAAATAATAAAAAAAGATGTTTGATATCAAAATTAGATATCTTGACATCCTACAACTGATAAAAATGAAATAAAATAAAATTATATAAAATAAGAAAATAAGAAAAAATTACTCTTACCATGGTTTACAACCAAAATCCATTAACTACATATATATCCAAGATTCAAAGTCACATTAATGCAATATGTTGGCCCATATCCATTTATGGTTTCTGAAGATGATAGACCTTGTTGGCCCTAGCACCATTTAAAATATGACAGATTTGCAACTTCTCTAATTGATTGTTCAACACTTGAAACTATCATAGTAAAATAGATTAGCAGGAGGGTCATACCATCAGTTCTGATTTCAAACCAAAATGTTAAATCGTGTAAAACACTAGAATTTTATATTTTGAGATGATGAAATTCAAGGTGCACATCCATGCATATTACAGTCCGACATTCTAACAATTTGGTGCCCACGATCTAGTGTGGAATAACCAAGGCTTTTAGGCTAACAGAAACAAAGTTCCAAACCCATCATAAACAATTTTTATTTCAGAATAGAAATTAATGCCACCTTAGGAAAAATAAAGATATTTCGTCTAACCATACCAAACAACCTGGCTAGAAGTGTATAAATGCCACAATCACTATTATCAGATAAACGCATCTTCTAATGGGTTACAATTACGACAAGGTGATTCTCGTTTCAAGCATGATTATAAAACTTAAAGGAGAGGAGTATTTTCATTTTTCAGAAAAAACAAGTCAGTAAAGTACTCCACATTCCACATCGCTTTTACTATGTGGATGCAGAGGCACTTGCCAACAACCCTCACCACCCCACCTTCTATCTCCATATGTCTCCCATGCAAATATTTCAATATACAAATGGTTATGGTTTAAAATGACATGTGATTTTCATTAAATATTCTATGATAGCAGCTAAACAAAAATAGAATATTTAAGGCAAATGTCAACACATAACATGACATCTAATAGTTCAAGTGTTTTTCATAATCCTTTGAGAATTGTAAAGAATTTATCTAGGTACTTGATTTTTGCATTTAGAAGTAGAAATTGGAAAAAATGTGTGCATATTACACTGATCATAAAATGATGCAAAGGGCAATAGTTCATACAATTTAAGGACTGTAATTTGGGAAGAAACCGATCAGTGAAGTCTATTGCATTTGAAATGCCTGCAAAAACAGATCCATCAGGGAGTTTCTCTTACAAACCATTCAATAAAAATATAATTCATGATGTCCGTGAGTAGTAAACAAGAAAAAGATGTCTAGCTTATCCACTACTCTTCAGCTTACCTATCAGCATACAATGTGAATTTGGGAATTTTGGAAGCCTAAAGAGATCATAAAGCACAACTTGATCTTTTGAAATCAAATAATCCATCTCATCGATAATCAGAAACCTTTTCAAAAGATAGCAGAGTAGAATTAGAACACCAATGAAGTTGACTTGTTTGCATGCACTAAGAGATCACAATGAAGTTGACTTGTTTACATACTATAAGCAAATTTACCAAAAACAGAAATACATCAATGAGGACTTATAAAGTGTTTGGCTTTAACATTGCATATTTGATTGTCGAAGGCTTAATAGAAATACTTATCTTGCACATCAAAATTTAACAAGAAAACACATAGGGAGGAGTTAATTTACAAAAAAATGCTACTAATATATAATTCTTACATCATCTTTTTGGCAGATGACTATTTCTTCTCACACAGAAAGCTTTTCAACTTTTGAAATGGAGAGCTATTTACCGAGCATTTTTTATTTCCTTGGCATTGCTCCAATATCTGTTATAGAAGCAGAATATCAATTAATATAGCATATCAATCCTACATGTTCTCATCAGTGTAATTCAACTATCCTTCATTGTGTATTTCTTAAGTCTATTATGAATGTAAAATGCTAAAGTTGGGGTTGTCATTCATTGGAGCAATCCCCTGATTTTGTCTTGTACTTACCCTGCTGAATATGTCTGAAGTGTTTGTCAAAGAAGTGCAGTTAACAACCACTGAAGTGGGGGGTGGTATCCCAACCTGATCACATGTAGAGTCAACTTTTGAAATCAAATCATAAGAAACTCAGTTTTCATCCCTGACTGATAACATTTCCCACTAATGAAACAGATATCCTCACCTTTGTAACGTAGAACAAAGGTTCAAGATATAGAAATTTATTTATCAGATGACACGAATAAGTCCACTATATGCCTCAGTGGAATCTTCGAAACCAGAAAATAGAAATCTAATTAGAAAAGAAATATACCAAAGGACTATTTACCTACCTCTTTAGCCCATTCAATAGACAAAAAATTGACTTTCTCCAAAAGCAAAGACTTCCCAGTTCCAGGACATCCACATACATACATGCTTCCAACTTTCTTTTTTTCTATACACATCTTACAGAACTCTAAGACTTTTTTGAGCTGCTCTTCATGGCATATTACAGTTTTCGGTACTGCAGACAAATGCAAGGTTGCCTTAACTGCAAGAATTTGAGAGGAATCTGCAGAGAAAAATTGCAAACCCCTTCATGAGCGTAGTTTGAGCAACTAAAAGCAATATGCAAACTTCAACATGAAGAGAAGTAAATCAAAACCACAGAACTAGTTAAGATTCCTACATCTACAAGGAAGTGAGTCTATTTTAAGTAAAGGAGACCCAAATGCTGTTGGCAACATTGACATATTATCTTCCACGGTCTCTGGCACACTGACCTTAATATCCTCGATCTTTCCTTTGGAAGAACACCCAGATCAGGCCCTAGGCGTTCTGTTGAGGTTATGACCAAGTCATCATCCGGTTTTTGTGGTTTTTCAGCGTTACCCACATTATTTTTTATCATTTTCATGGCGTTGGCATCATCAGAAGCAGCAACCTTGGCACAACTTTAGAAGCTCCAATACCATTGAATTTTCTGTGGCACTCCTGCATTGTTGTACCCACATTATTCACAGGAACCGCATCTTTTAACAGTCCTCTCTGTCTTCCAAGGGGCACCCAATTCAACTCTTGTTTTCACGGCATTTTGAATTGTCTCGCCCCTTTTCACCAGGTACTGTGGAACTAGTTGCCGTCAATGCGTGCAACTCACCAGATCCACCACATCTGAGCCCGGGCATCCAACCACTCAGCCACTCATGCGCAATGAAAAAAATAGGGCGAAACACTCTAAACCCTCCCTCCGACCCTGTAAATCCAGGCGAAATCTGCTCCAACAAAGAAAATCGGGGGCGAATATCATTTTTTTCATTTTTGTGTGTTTTTTATGGGTCGGCTAATATTTAATAATTAATTATTTTTAAAATAATTATTGGACTAATTTTATTAAACTATAAAAAATGGGTTTTATATAAAAAATTCGCCCTATTAAAATTTTAAATCCCTTAAAATTCGCCTTTGGGCTAAAATTCGCCCCTAAAATTTTCCCTGAATCTATCATAAGCTTCTTACTTAGCAAGTCCATTTTCTAAAAACAAGTTTTGATCTTTCTTGATGTTTGCGAAGGAAGACAATATGAGTGTAGGTAAATTCATAGGGAGCCACCAAATTTTGTTTGATTATAGTTTTCATCGATAAGGTAAGGTGGAAAGTTGGGTAAATTTAGGTGTTATGACACATATTTCTTCCTGTAGGCAAGACCTTCAATGCTTTGTGCAAGATTTTTAAGCTTCTATCTTTTCTATTTTACATTACTATGTATCGGTTATAATTTCCCTTATCTTTGTGTTTGCAAGTTGGGAGAAATTACTCCAAATTCATTGGAAATATCATTACAGTTAGCCCTAATCTTCTGCCTAGTTAGGTTAGGTGTAGGTCTAGTTGCATTTAGTTCCCCTTGCATTGAATCTACCCTTCGTCCTGCTCTCCATCTAGTCTTTGCATTTGTTTGGTTTCCTTGTTAAAGTTTTTATGCATGATTTCCTTACATGTTAGTTTTATTTGATTTGTTATAAATTTAATTTCGTTTTTTCGTAATATTACTTTGCATGAAATATGCTCTTGTTTGGCTCAAAAGACAAGGTGGAAACAATTGAAAATGGAATTTTTGATGGTGAACAATGCTTGGATAATTTTTTACCTCTTCTCTATCTTGGGTTTACATATATTTAAATTCAATGATGTATAAATGGAAAATACGACCCATTCTAACGAAAAGCCTTTGGTCAAACTACAATGTATGTATCTATTCTAGGATACTCATTCCTTAACTCGACATTGCAAACAAATAGTTTTTTTTTCTTACTAATCCGATCGATTAGAGAAAGTTAACGGAAAAATCAATCTAGCAAACAAATCTCAGTGGTATATATTACCTTATTTGAAGGAACAACCTCTCCTTCTCTCAATAAGTCAGTATCTCTCTTCCACTTGTGAAATAAATAATTTCCTAAGCACAATTTTAAAAATAAAAGAAATAAAGGGTGAAAGAAGAGAAAGGCTTCCTGCATAGAGAGGTGAAACAAGTAAATTCGTCGGGGTACTATTCAAGCTCGCTAGTAGCGAAGCAATGCTTGTGTTCTTGTAGTGACTCTGCCAGGGTACTTTCCAGGCCCACTGGTAGCGGAGCAACACTAGAGATGAAAAATAATACTATGATTATCTTAAACTCACAGTTATATATTAACCTTTCCCAGATTAAAACAATTTTGATTTGGCAAGCCTTGATTTGTGTTTAATCAAGTATGGGAATGGAGGGTACTATATCTCTAACCAGGTTAGGTAGGGAAGTGAAGGTAATGCACAAGATGAGTAAATAATTCTTGAAATACTGAGACATTGCACATAGAGAATTAAACCTGAATAGAGAAGTTGGAGTTCCACCAATGTGTCGCCAAGTGTGGATGCTGTGATCAACACCCTCGAAATTTTTTCCTAAACTTGAATTTTAGAGCCTACTGAGGATTTCAAAATATTTCTTTCCATAATCCCTTCATGATTTATTGATGTTTTGTGATAGGTTTAAGTATTATTCTTAGGTTTTAATTTTCAAAGTCACTTTCTCACACATGCACAGTCTTGGTTGAAATCATAAGCACACTTTATTTATGCAAGCTTTAAAAAACATAGAATCATCCATCAAGGTAGATCTTATGCAATGATCAACTCATGTCGATGGTCAGTGCGCACTTTTGTTGACAGTATCCCTCACCTCGGTTGTGTTTGTACTTCTATTTTGGTGAGTTTTCTCAACTGTCACCTTTTACACACCATCTCTTTTACAATTACCACTTTTCCATTCACAACTATCAATTTTTCTCTTTTTCACTTTAATAAGTCTCATTTTCATGTTTTCTTCACTTTGGCATGCGTCACCTTCAAGATCAGTCACATTTTTCAAGTGTCGTCTTCATGTTTTCCTCTTATCACAGGTGTCACTTTTGTTGTTTTCACTCCTGCATGTGTCACACATTTACGCATCACCAAGGTTAGTCCTGGAACACTATTCTACATGAGATGATCTTACATATCATTAAAATATATGCAAAAAATATTCCAACAAATTAGCACATTTTTTGTCAAAGTCATCACTTTTGTCATAACTTGTGTTCTAAGTGTCGTAATGTGTCATTTTAACTGTCCCACTTAGAAATAAGTGTCACTTTGTTGTCATTTCTAGGTGTGATTGTTATCTATGGGTCTTGTGTATCCTTATGGCTTGTATTGATGGTTTTATGTGTGTGATCCGTGTTTGAGTCATGTTAAGATTCATTTCTCTCTTTCACTCTATTAGTCTCACATTGAGCCATTTTGGAGGCCTTATTGGTATTTCAACCCAGTGCAAGTTGTGAAGTAATTATCCCTCTTACCATTTGAGCTAGGATATTAAAATATTCACGGGCCTAATTTATGAAACCAAATCCCCAATATTGGCACACTAAATCCTCAATATCACCTCAAAATTGTTGCACATTATGAACCTCCCAAGGGTATTCACATAACCCTTCTTGCTTATATCGACTCATTGCATTGTGTTATGAAACTGGCTCACAAAATAGAAGAAAAGATAGATAAACGACTTAGAAGCCAGCCTCTTCGAGGGGGAAACCTCCTTTACATTACATAAATGAAAAATTCTTGAATGATACAAATGAAAAAACCTTATTTCTATATATAGGATTCCATGGGGTCACAATATAATCCTAGCCGACCTAACAATAATAATGTAAGGGCACAAAAATAAGAATAGTTGGCTTTTATGGGGCACAATAATAACAATATGGGGACTACAGGGGTACACCAATAACAATAATGGGGCTAACCTAACAAAAATAAGGGACTACACTATTAATATAGGGACCTAACATGCCCCTCCCCTTCAAAAAAGTGTTTTCCTCAACATCATTATGGATTCTTATGTAAAAAAATATCATCCTCCCATGTGGAATCTTCAGTGGGTAAGTTCTTCCACTTGATGAGGTACTTTGAAATTGATCGATTTCATAGCTATCGAGTTCTTGTTTCTATGACTGCTTCTGGTTCCAATATGATTTTTCGTTCCTCATCAAGTTTTGGTAATATTGTTTAAACTGGAAGTTTGTCACCTATAACCTTCTTTAAGCATGAAACATGGAAAACTAGGTGCACTCAGGAAGAAGTAGGAAGCTCCAATTTGTATGCCATAGTACCAATATTTTGCAACACCTTGTAAGGACCATATTACTTTGGTGATAATTTATTATCCTTCTTCTCTTTCTTGTGGGACATTTTTTTGTATGGTTGTAGCCATAAAAATACCGAGTAGCCTACATAAAAAATTATCTCGCTGCAATGTTGATATGCATGTTGTTTCATTAAATTTTGTGCCAAATTTATGTTATCCTTTAAGAGTTGGAGAACTTTTTGTTGATGCTCGATGTGATCTTCCACTTCTTGAACCTTAGAATTTTCTCTTAAATATTATGTGATGGAGGGTGGATGATATCCATAAAGTTCCATAAATGGGGTAATTTTTGCTGCAGTGTGGAAGGAAGTGTTATACCACCATTTAGCAAGAGGTAACCACTTGACCCATTGTGTTTGTTTATCAGATAAAAAACAACGAATATATCCTTCCAAACATTTTTTTGCTATCTTAGTTTTCCCATCGGATTGAGGATGATAAGATGAGCTATGAGCTAGTTGAGTACCCAAACAAGAAAATAATCTCGTCCAAAAATTTCGTGTGAAAATGGGATCTATGTCACTTACAATAATCCTTGGGTTTCCATGTAGCTTTTGAATTATTTCCATAAATGCAGTAGCAACTGTACTCGCTTTAAATGGATGAGATAATGAACAAAAGTGTGCATACTTGGTAAGCCTATCAACTACCACCACGATGACACTCTTTCCTTCGGACTTAGGTAAACATGTGATACAATCCATTCAAAACTCCTCCCAATGTTGACTTGGAATGGATAAAGGTTGTAGAAGACCCAGGGTCTTAATTGTCTCAAATTTATTTTGCTAGCAAACCAAAAATTCCGCCACCAATTTTTGAATATCAGTTTTAATGCCATCCCCAAAAAACTCTTTCTTCACCATGTGGCAAGTTTTTAAAAATCTTGAGTGTCCTCCTAAGTGAGAGTTGTGCAATTCCAAAATAATATTTTGTTTTAGTTGGGAATTCTTACAAATATATAAGCGATCTTTCTCCTATAAGTAATAATTTTTCCAACTAAATGTATCATATGTACTGGGATCTTGCTACGACTTTTGAATGAGTGTCCACACTTCCTCGTCATTCTTCCATTCCTCCCTTGCTTTGGTTATCCAATATAGTTTGATAATAGAAATGGCACAAAGAAATTCTTCCACATACTCATCCTTTCTTGAGAGTTCATCTACAACAACATTTAGCTTCCCTTTTTTGTAGATGATTTCAAAGTCATAACCCAACATCTTTGTGACCCATTTTTGTTTCTCTTCTGAAGATAATATTTGTTCCAAAAAGTATTTAATACTATCATGATCATTTTTTTATCTTGAAGTGTCTTCCCATTAGGTAAGGTCACCATTTCTTTAGTACATGTAGTATTGCCAACATTTCCTTCTCATAAATAGCTTTCTGTAAATACTTTCCTTTGATTGGATGAATTTCAAAATAAATGGGTCTTCCTTCTTGCATTAAAACAACACTAATTCCATTTCTTGAGGCATCACATTCCATAATAAAGGTTTTTGTGAAGTCTTGCATAGCTAAACTGGTGCTTGGCACATTACCTCTTTACGATGTTCAAAGGCCTTAGTTCCTTCAGGAGTCCATGAAAATGCATCTTTCTTCAATAATGTTGTTAGAGGTGATGTTATTCTCCCATTATTCTTAAAAAACTTGTGATAATACCCTGTTAACTTGAGAAATCCTCACAACTGCTTTATGGTTGTGGGGACTTTCCATTCCTTAATGGCTTTAATTTTGTTAGGGTCTACCTTAACACCCTCCTGAGATACAATATGACCAAGATATTACACCTCTTGTACACCAAAGAAACATTTGGAGGTTTTGCATATAATTATTTCTCCTCTAATAGTTTGAGCACCCTGTCAACATGTTGAACATGATCCTTCCAAGACCTGTTGTAGATTAGTATATCATCAAAAAATACTAACACAAATTTTCTAAGGAAGGGTTTGAAAATGGAATTCGTCAACCCTTGAAATGTAGAAGGTGCATTGGTAAGGCCAAAAGGCATGAACAAAAATTCATAATGACCCTCATGAGTTTGAAATGTTGTTCTTGGAATGTATTCAATATTCATTCTAATTTGATGATATCTTGAATGGAGATCCAACTTGGTGAAATAAATTGCTCCATGTAATTCATCTAATAATTCATTAATCACAGGAAGGAGAAATTTATCTTTAATAGTGAGATTATTGAACTCCCTATAATCCGAACACATGCACCATAATCCATCCTTCTTGTGCACCAATACTACTGGAGAAGACAAAGAACCTTGACTAGGTTTAATTATACCAGCCTCTAGCATTTATGCAATCATACATTAAATTTCGCTCTTTTGGACATAAGGAAATATGTAAGGTCTGATTTTTGGAGGAACAGTTCCTGGAATCAAATGAATAGCATGATCATGATCACGAATAGGTGGGAGTCCTTTGGGAGTTTCAAACACCTTGGAATGATTGTCCAAGACTTTTTTGATATCTGGAGAAATAGATGATTTTGATGTTGGAACTTATAGTGAGCATAATTGTGCAATTACGCCTCATTGTTATTTCTTCAGAAGCTTTGACATGACAATAGAGCTTATTACCTTTCCTGGCTTCCCTGCGATACTCTGTAATTCAAATTTATTTCCTTTCGAAAAAAAATTAAGAAAACTTATTGAAAATTAAACGCTACCGGCCCAAAAGATTGTAACCATTGTACTCCTAGTACAACATCAACACCACCCATTGGAATGGAAAGAATTGGACTATTCAATACATATTCCCCCATGGTTAGCTTAATATTATGGCACTTTCCATAGAAATTTATAGTTCCTCCATTTGCAACCATCACTTGACACTCTGGTGCTAGGTATAGGAAGCAATTCAATTCCTTGGCTATCTTACAATGAATAAAATTATGGGTACTACCTGAATCAATCAACACTATTACATGTTTCTTCTTGATATGTCCTTCTATCTTGAGAGTTTGAGGAGTGGTAATTCCTTCCAATGCATTACATGATATGGTCAAATTCATTTATTATTTCTCTAGGGTTTGTTCTTGGTGTATATCCTCCTCATTTGAAGTTTGTTGTTCATTTTCTTTCTCCTCTTCACAATTTATGTAAAATAATTTCTTCTTAGCACACTTATGACCTTTAGTGTATTTGAAATCATAAATTTAGCAAAGCCATTTTTCTCCTTTTTCTTCCAATTGTTGTGGTGTCGACCTTGTACGTTGTGGAAGTCTAGGAGTAGGAACACTTCCATCTTTATAGTTGTGAGTTATAGGCTTCCTTGTCGCCATAATTTTTCTTTCCAACCTGAACGCCTTCTCCAATGAATCAGGTTCCCAAAAGCGAACGTCATGTTGGATTTTATCCTTTACAGTCTCTTTGAAGACATCAATCCTGTGTTCCTTTGGAATATTAGTTACCCTTATATTCAATTTTTAGAATTCCTCAATGTGCTCCACCATTGAACCATTTTGTTTGAGATTTATCAATTGGATAAAGAATGTGTTGCTGTTTGTATCCTCATAATGTGCTATCATTTCCTCTATAAAAATTGACGAAGTGAAAATTTGTTTACGAGATAAAACCCATTGATACCATACAAACGCATTTTTTTCTAAATATAAAGTTGCAATACATACCTTTTGTGTGTTTTTCACATTATGGAGATCAAAATATTGTGCCATTTGTAGTATCCATGTTACGTGATCCTTGCCATCAAACTTCCTCATATCGATCTTTGGAATATGGCAGGCCTTCAATCCAACATTAGAGTTTATGAAATCACGATTAACATTTATTTTGTTCTCATCATGAGTTTCCTCTACTACCTTTTCAAAAATAGGAATCATTTCTTGTAGAAACTTAGTCAAACCTTCCTTCAAACCTTCCACGTCTTTTTTTTTCTTCTATATCGTTGATCTTAGCTTCCATGCCATCCATCATATCGTCCACGCCCTTCCTCAAACCATCCATCTTAGCTTCCATGCCATTCATATTAGCTTCCATTCCTTTATTCAAACCATTAATTTTAGCTTCCATTTATTTTTTGGTTACTTTTTGCGAGAGGGACATCTGTTGCACTTGGTCTTGTAATTTTGATATATCATGGTTCACTTCTTCCTCTTCATGCATCATAGTAGAGTTTTCTAAGGACTTAATGGGTGTGGAATTATTTTTGGGAGGCATTTTAGAATCCAATACTTATATCTATTCTTCAATATTCCCTTGGAATCACTTGAAATTGATTTTTCAAACAAAAGTTATGAAATTTTAAAAAACAAATACATACCTTTTTCTTTCTTTTTTAGGAGGTCGATATTGAACCTAAATTATCTCTACGATTTCAAATGTTCAATATCTGAAATTCGGTCATGCAGTAGATCTCTAAGTCTTCTTTCCAATTCCATAGGTTAGAACTAATTTGGATTCTTCAAGGCCAAGTTATGCCCAATCTCCCACAATGACCTAATTATGGGCTGGTTCAGTAGAGCGAACTTTTACGGTGTGCCACGTGTCACTATTTCCACCTTCGGCTTTGAAATCGATAAAAAATAAAATACAGTTCGTGCAATTTTGGTCACTTTTTACATAATTCCAATCTGATGCCTGAAACGAAAGTTATGATGATTTTACCTCGGTCAACTGTTTGAGATGAAATTCTGGAGCCTGCAAAAACCCTAACGTCCACAGATCATATCTCTGAAAATATTGCAAAACAAGATCTAAAACTTTTACACGACGTTCCTCAGCGTTTCGACTCAAATGGGTTTTTTTCTAGCTTATGAGCCTTCGTAGAAAAAAAATTTATAGTGAAAATTCCATGATGTCCTATTTGCAACAACGAAACCCTAGAATCCAAAGCCCTGACACCAAATGTTATGAAACTAAATCACAAAATAGAAGAAAAGATAGATCAACGACTAAGAAATCAACCTTTTTGAGGGGGAAACCTCCTTTACATTACACAAATGAGAAATTATTGGATGATACAAATGAAAAAACCACATTTCTCTATATAGGAGTCCATGGGGTCAAGATATAATCTTAGTCAACCTAACAATAATAATGTAAGGGCACAAAAATAAAAACAATGGGCTTTTATGGGGAACAATAATAACAATATGGGGACTAAATGGGTACAACAATAACAATAAGGGGGATACACTAACAACAATAAGGGGCTACACTAGTAATATAGGGACCTAACACACTAAGTTTTGGTCACCTTTACCTTGCATTACATATAAATAACTCCTAAAATATAGCATGGACCTCTTCCACCATTTTTGAAATTCAAAACATGTAATGAAAATACCCTCCTATCCTCCCAGTGCATTGAAAACCCTCCTAAGAAAAGTGGTTTCATTTCTTTGGCATCCCTCAATGAAAAGTGCATTCCAAATGTTAAAGAACCTAATTTTGGGTCAAAATGTGCTATCCTAGAAGGAAAAGTTCATTATAAACCAACCATGAACCCTTGTTGAAAAAAAATGTTTTTTCTTTCAAGCCTTCTCTCCCTTAGGGTATGTTACATGGATTAATCCCTCTTGCGGACAAGAGCGATCTCCTTAGTAATCTAGTGAGTAATTAGAAACAAAGATCCATTTGAAAACCTTTTCCTCTAGATTAATTGTATTCCAAGATTATTTTAATAGTAAAGTAGAGAGGACATGCCCCTACCTTGAAATCCAAACATTTGATGTAGCCCTTTATCCCGTCGCTCCAAAGTAGTACTCTAATGAGTAGAACCTGCAATAAAAAACAAGAAAAATAATCAAAGCATCTGCAACATATAATAATCAAAAAATAATAATCCAACTTAGTGATCAAGGAGTCTAAGTATTGACATTATTCCAATAAGGATAGAAACAAAGCAATGAGAAAAATAGATCCATATGTATTATCTTGAATAAAAGGAATAATATTACAACCTGATGCCTTGATGCTGTACAGATTTCTCCCAGGGTCCTGAAAAATCGTTCTCCTTCAGTCTGATAAGGCTTCCTCTCTTAGAATACCAACATGAAGCTATGGACACAAGGGTGTGATCTTCCTTATGCTAACAAAAACTCTCCAGTGTAGAAAGAATGCACTCTTATGAAATCTCTTCAGCTTAGAAACTATATAGGTGAGTTTCTATGATTCATAATCTACATATGTCTACCCTTCAACCTAAAACTTGAGCTCAATTTATAGGGAAATGGAGGTAGTTTCAGTTCCATGAAGAAGGGGATGGATTCCTCTCATGAAGGGATTTGAGTTCCATGGACCAAGGGATAATCTCCATGAGTGGAGGGATAAAGCTCAAACTAATCAAAACTATAGAGGCTTCCAGTTGGGAGAATATTCGACCAACTAGGCTTCTAGAATTTTAAATTTTCTTTTACTTTCTTTTCACGGGGGTGCACAGGTTTTAGTGGTAAAAAGTGTGGGAGTCGCCATAGTTTATGGATGGAACATCAACACATGTGTAGGGAAAGGCTAGAAAAACCATGCAGTTAGAATTTTAAGGGTTTTACAGAGCTTTCCTCCAATTTCCAAGACTTTATTTAGGAACATGAATGTTTTTGATCTCTAAGGGAACATGATATGGATGGTGATACACCCATATGAAAATTTAAATTTCATGGTGACAAAATGATGTGTAACAGATTTCCCCCTATAGTACGAAGTTTGAAAATTTTTCTGAAGAGTGAAGTGCTTTATCATTATGAGGATTGGATTGGAGACACTGGTCGAAAACCTGTAAAAATGTTCAATGCAAATATATATATCATCACTGAGGTAGGAGTTATCATACTCATATCAAAACTAACTAAATGTTATGATAGATATATGGTATCAATATTACATTAAAAGTGGACATAGTATGGATGCAACCATCTGTCATAAGTAGTGTGACTGTATCATGAATAATAAAACTCCTCGCAGCCTGGATGGTGGAAACCAGATCCAAGGTCTTTATTTCCGCTTCTCGAACTAGTACGAATATATCCATGTGATTGATTGTGTCGAAGTCGAACATGGTAGAAACCACTCAATTATCAGTCAATGATGTGAACCGTTAACAAGTGTGAGAGAAACCACCAATAATGAAAATGACTCTTAAAGTACTCCAGAAAATCCATGAAGTGTGAATGAATGATTTGGAGTCGAACACTCATAGAATCATTCGATCGAAGGTCAATGATGCAACCTGTGATCGAAGGCGAGAAAACTGCCATTAGGGTATGCAGATCCAAAGGTACTGATAGGATTATAGATCAACTTTATAGATAATGAGCTGATGTCGATGGAAAGTGATCTGTTGCAGGAAAGCCTATGACATGAAACCATTAAATCAAGTTTTGAAGAAATATTTTGCAAGTACTGACTCAGGGATGTTCAACGTGAATGGAGACAAATGTTTGCAATGAATGGTTTATTGAACTTTCTCTTGAACACATAACGACACTGTAGATGGCTTGGAAACATTTGACCTAAAGCTAATACCCATAAACCGGCTGAAGAATTTCAATTTGGTTTGATTAGCTAGTAGACAAAATATTTCCCAACCCAGGTACAAGGGTGACAAAGTGTCGTGTTCAAGAGCGGCATGCTGCTTTCTAAATAAGGACGACAACTGGATTCTTTTTCTCTCTTTTTCCCCCACCATTACTAGAAAATACCTATTTATTTTAGTCAATCTTGAGGAGGATAACATTTGCTTGTTTGTGTAAGCTCATCCTTTAGATGAGCGAACCATAAGAAGGAGTGGTTCGGTCCTATTGTGATCGACATGTCCTTTACTGTTAAATTTTAACGACTCCAGTATAGGAATAACTCAGCGTTTTTCAGTTTTAGGGAGCCAGAAGAAAAACATAAATAAACTCCATGGTTGTTCTTTTTCACAAATTTAGTCTCTCAGGCCTGAAAAAGGATAAAATTATGCAAGAGAGAACTCTATTGACCATGATTAGTCAACATATACCTTTTTCGTAATTAGTCCAGTTTAGTCCGAAAAAGGGGTAAACTTATACTGAATGGACGACTATTCATTTACTTTAACGAGTTCAAATAGTCAAATAATCGACGATATTTTCATGCTTTGAGAGTCTGAAAAGGAATTAAAAGAGGACTCTAGGGTTTCGCTTTTTCATATTTTTACAGAGCTCGAAAAAGTGATAAAATTATACTCGATGTCAAAATAATTATTTTCACCAAAAATCTTGTATCCTGCACAAAAAATCAAAAGATTACAAATATCTGCTTTCAAAAAGTAAAAATATTTATATTTGACTTTTTCAAAGTGAAAAATAAATAAATTAATAATATTTTATTCATTAAAAACTATAAAAAGGAGTTAAAATAAGTCATTTTCACCTTTCGTTTTCAAAATAGTGCATAGAGAGCTTTTGGCCAAAAATAATTCGGAGCTGATATCATAAGAATCGACCGTTAATTTCCCTAACCGTTAGAACCAAGTAATCCACATCATCCTTAGCTACGTTTTCATCCATTTCATTTCTTGTTTTAAGCTTTTGTTTCATTTTTTTGGAGAAAAATATGTTTCAAAATCTGCCCTCGCGGGTGCACGGGTTCTCTATGCGAAAACCGCGCACCTCGACGGTTTTTAAAAGAAAAATCGTTGGGTTGCCACAAGTTCTGCATGGAGTGCGTGTGAACGATCATGCTGTCTGCACACAAAACCTACGCAATCACCGTGAAATTTTTGAAAACTTGTATTTCTTCACAAAAAATGGTTCAAGTTTCCTCCAACTGATTTTAATTGTTTAAATTTGTTGATATGTAGGCTTTTTAACCATGTTGGAATGGTAGGAACGAGAGCATGAGCTCATAGATAACAAAGCCATGGATGATCAGGAAACCATGCGTGCATTGAAAAATTGTGGGTTGTACAAGTTCTGGTGTATTCAGGGAATGAAGGCACAAGTTGAGCTAGTGACTTGGCTAGTGAATGCATGGGACACATAAGATCAATGTTTCATCATTGGTGACCATCGACTTGAGATTGAGCCAAAAAAAATATACCTCCTTACCGGATTACCTTGAAGAGGGAGAAACATTTCCTTATTTTGGAATAGACAAGGAGGTCTTCCCACTGCCAGCTACAAGGCTAAGTATTGTAGCAATAATGCAGAGTTGAAGGAAGGTCGCATACACATCAAAACTATCTTGCGACTGGAGCTTAAAATCATATAATTCACAGTGACCAGGTAATGTGGGAGTGTAGCTCCTCATGTAGCTACAAAATCACAAATGCAAACTACAGTTGATTGTTTTGGAGGGACAATATTCAACTGGAGTGAAGGTGTATTGGCCAATATGAAAGGTCAATTGATTAGAGAAAAAAATGGGAAGTTGTAAAACTTCAGATACGGTGCCATTCTTATCTCATTTGATTTAGAGAGAATTCCACTTCTTGCTCCTCAACTGATTCCGGTAGATCCTAGAACTACTCAGGAACCTCATATGGTGCGATTGGTAGCACTGATGGCTCGCCATGATGGAAAGGGCGGTTCAATAGTTCAGTTCACGCCGACTTATTTCATGTGGCTCAGACATCAGGGCTTCACCATTGAAGAATTTCCTTATGCGGGATTGGACTATAGAGGTGATCTTGAAACATCCTTGCCTCCAGGGGCACAGTGGGATGAGATAGGTTAGTGAATATTTTTGAAGTTTTTAATCTAATTTTTTATTTTATTTTTTATCGTACAATACTGAAAAAAATTTAAATGGAGATGTCAGTCCGACACGACCAACAACACTTCGCCACTTTGACAGGTGAGAGGCACAACCCGTAGCACCTCCACAGGATAATGCAATAGATATTCTTGCAAATATGGAGCACAACCTTGAGAGGTTGACCATTGTTATTCCTGATACAGGAGTCGATGAGATGTCTGCACAAGGTGGCACGTGCTATAGTTTATTATCATGACCATCATCATGGATAACTAATGGTCAATGTAGATCGGCATTTTTTTTGTATCAGAATCTTTTAGATCATAAGGTGTTTGAACCTGTGATCACTGGCGATGTAATATTTTTTGGACACAAACTTATCTATACTAATGATATTACTACTTTCATTCTCTGAGTACTTTGTTCAACATGGATTGAATGTGGTTTTGATTTACTTTTTTAATGTTGCAAATGTCTATTTAAAACTCGATTAGCTAATAAATCAGCCAATGTGTTTAAATTTCTTGAAATATGTTGATATTCAATATAATCAAATTGTCGTTCCAAGAGACAAACCTTCAAAAATAATCTTAACAACACTAGATTTCTAACTGCATAAACTCTGTTTAAATGTAATACAATGAGTTGCGAAACCAACCTAATGATCAAATGTCAAATACCAAATGTAATGGCGTCAGATAATAACTCAATGACTGCGCCATATTTTGCAATTTTGTTCGTTGTTTGACCAAGGCACATCCCATGAATAGAAACTAATTCATCAGAGGGTGAATAGATAACCCAAGCTGCGGAAGAGATATTCCGTGTACTATGATAGGTGCCATTAGCAAAACCAATGTATATTTGAAGGGATGTCGACATATGCAATATCAAGAGTAATCAAGATAAGTAGTGATAGTAGTAACAACAAAAACTAATCTAGGCACACTTGTCTAATCTAAGGCCCACTATTCTAAAAAACTAACTATTGTACAAGAGATATCTTCACACTAAAATTCAAACATAATATCTCTTAAGATAAAGACCATTTTTGGGTTTATCTAAAGAGACCCCGTCATAATCAACTAATTAATAGGCTATTTTTGCAAGCACATGCTTGACAATATAGGGACCATGCCACATCGGTTCGAATTTACCAGTGCCTCCCTTGTCGTTAGCTTGATCATATACTAAAACTAGGTCACCTTCTGAATTAATGCGAGGGTTAACACTTTGATCATACTGAGCTTTCACATGTTTCTTCTGAGCATCAGAAGCCAATGCAATGGTGCGTCGAGTCTCATCTAATTGTGTTAAGTATAGAAAGTGTTTCTCCTCTTCAGAGGTAGCTGATAACAACTCAATGGCTAATTTCAGTGATGATATTTCACATTCAATGGGTAACACAATTTCTAAACCATAGACAAGTTGAAAATGAGTGAACCCTGTAGCAGTTTTTTTAGAGGTACGCTATGCCCATAATGCAGAAAAAAGCATGGTATGCCAATTTGATTTATGAGTCTCGAAAATCCATTTAATAATGGTGTTTAAAACCTTGTTGACGACCTCAACTTGACCATTAGCCTATGGGTAATACCGAGTAGAATTATCATGGCGTAGGACAAGTTGATCAGAAAGTTCGGTCATCATAATATTTCAAAAATGGCTCCCATGGTCCGTCATAATAGCTTGAGGGAAATCGAATCGAGCAATTACATGATTGAATATGAAAATAGCTTCAGTTTTTCCATCAGCTGTGAATTTAGGCATCACCTCGGCCCATTTGGCAAAGTAATCTATGACGAGAATGATATACCCATGCCCCCCTGCCCCACAACCGAGTGAGGGTTACATGTAATGAAATCGATGCCCCATTTCGCAAAGGACTAACAAAAATGATTGGGTGAAGAGGCGCTGGAGGTGCACGCATCTTTCGATAAAAAATTTGGCACTTGTGGCATTTTCAGACTGTGATGATACAATATTTGAATATAGACGACCAACAATAACCAGCACACAATATCTTTTGGGCTGTGGAAAACACAAACATATGACCACCACATGCTCCAGAGTGGTAGCCATTGAAAAACCTTTCAACCTCTTTATGAGTTATACAACGTCAAAAAACATAATCTGCACCATGATGATAAAGAGTGTCTCCAACAATATTGTATTGCTGGGATTGGTATCAGATTCTCTGTCGATCTGATCATGAAATATTTGGGCGAAAGGTTTGGGTATGAAGATATATAATGATATCTCCATACCAAGGGTCTAAAGTAATGATTAGAAATAGAGATTCATCCACGATAGGATTCTCTGCCACCATTTCGGACTCAGTATTGGGAAAGTCGCACATAAGTTCCACAAACACTAGTGATTTCTTTGAGTTGGACTTCTTGAACTCCAAATCAAACTCTTGTAGGATGACAATCCATTTGGAGTATTTTCCCCCAAAAAATTGTTTTGTTAATGTGTACATCATCAAGTTGCAATTAGATATGACTGTTGTTTTACATAACAATATGTAATGACAGAATCATTGGACAACTTGAATTACTGCCAAGGCCAATTCTCCATATGCGAATACTTGATTTCCGTCGGGTTGAGATTCTGACTTAGGTAATATATCACATGTTCGTTGTGAGATTCATCCTCCTGAACCAAAACCATTCCAATCGTGGAATCAAAGGAAACTAAGTATAAAAATTAATCTTGGTGGTAATTGGGCGGATGCAATAACGATGCATGGGTCAATGCGATTTTAAGTGCATCAAAATATTTATCAGCAATCTCATCCCAAATAAAAGGAAAATTTTGTTTCAATGACCTAGTAAAATAACCTTTTGTTAACTCAACATAGTTTGGGATAAACCTATGTAAAATATTTTCTTTCCCTTGCAAACTTTGGAGTTGGCGAAGAGTGAAAGGAGGAGGTAAATTGATGATAGCCTTGACCTTCGATGGATCGACACGAATGCCATCTTTCAAAATGATGAACCCAAGTAATCATCTTGGTTGTACATAAAAAACACATTTGTGTGGATTCAAACAAATTTTGTAATGCCTACATCTCATGAAGATAGCTCGTAAGTGTATAGGATGATCTTCTTTGTGTAAAGAATGAGCAGGTAAGTCATCCAAATAAGGTTGTACAATATGTTTGATATCATGAAAAGCATAAGACATAGCTCGTTGAAAAGTTGCACCAAATTTTTTTTGTCTAAAAGGTAGCTTGCAATAAGAAAATGTGCTTCAAGGACATATAAACGTTGTTTTAGGTTGATCGGCAGGGAGTATGTTGATTTGATTGTAGCCAGAAAAACCATCCATAAATGAAAATATTTCATTTCTGGCACAATCATCAGCAATTTGGTCGATATAGGGTGTAGGATAGTTGTCTTTTGGACATGCCTTGTTAATGTCCCGATAATTGATACATACTCTTATAGTCCCTTATTTCTTTGTGACGAGAACTATGTTAGATACCCAATCCGTCAAAGGAATTGGATAAATAAATCCTGCTTGTAATATCTTCTCAACTTCAGTTTTGATTGTTGCAGATTTCCACGGATGTATTGGATGTAATATTTGTCTAATAGGCTTAGCATCCAGGTATGTCTTAATTTCATGAATTACAATCTTAGGATTGATAGCTGGCATCTCTTCGTAATATTAGGCTAAAATGTCTTATAATTCTTGAAATAGGGCTTTGTAAGTGTTAATATCTTCCATCGAACAAGAAGCACCTATATGAATGTTTTCAATATTCCAGGTTTAATTAACATGTCAATAGGAACTATTGTAGAAATATGTCCCAAATTTGTCTCAGAACTTGAATGTGTAATCGATGTGGTATTTTGTGCTTCCTTGACATAATCAATTGTAAAAATAAAAGAAAAATAATTTTCAAGCTTATCAAGATCAGGAAAAAAAGAAGATCTGTGATGTTGATCATCCCATGGTAATTCAACTGATGACAACATTTCCCGAATACTTTCATCAGTTTCAAATACACGTTGAAAGGGATTTGAAAATGGTGTCAAGGTTGAGCTCTATAGAGAAGATGATTCTTTGATGATCACATTAATTTGATCAGGAATAGTCGATGGGATGTCAGAATACGATTGTACTTCTACATATATCGATTCAAAAGGGCTCAAAGGCATATTGTCATTGAAAGAGTCCAATTCTGATTTTGAAGGAACATTCCATGTGTCATCAAATGGTATTGTGCTTGATGAGATAATATTGATAGTGGAAATTGTTCGCGGTACATTTCCCATGAGAGCATAATCCTTCATTAATCCTACACCAACATCTTCGTATGGGAAAATCGATTTTTTGACATGTTGGATGTTGTTCGTAGAAGTAGGGTCTAATGAAAAGTATTACAACTGATCGATTTTAACAATATTTCCTGTGTGAGGAAACATGATTACTCGAAAGACTAATGAAACAAAAACAATCATGGTGTAAGACCAACTATGACCCAAAATAAGGGTGTAATCAAGAGGGGCATCATCAAATTCCACCTCTAGATTAACAGTTTTTCCTTCTACTTCTATAGGCATATCCTAGAGTATTCTGTATGGATGGAAACCTCTTCCATCAAAGGCTTTAAGGATAGTCAGTGATTGGTTGAGTGCTGGAGAACCAAGGGTTTTCCAACAATTTAACGACATTATACATGTAGATTCCCCCTCATCAATTATAGTACGAAAAACTTATCTTGATTTGACTAATACAAGAATCTAAAAATCCATCTAATGAGGGAGTCTAGGTACAAAATTTTCGAGATCAAATACCATTAGGTTTGAGTCCTGAGGATCAATAGCTCCGATAGTTGATAATAGTAATTTCCTTTGTGCTGGACATGATTGTATCAATTCTAAGGCCGAAATTGCTGAAGGGGATATCACCAAATCTTCAACAATGTTGTAATTATTAGCAGCTCTAGCATGTGGATTGAAATTTTACTTTCGAGGTACACCTTTAGCAGGCCGTTTAATCACTTGAGTAGGATTAGGTTTTTTTATTTGAAGTGGTTCAGAAATTGAAGGAGGTATGGCTGGTGTTTGACTAGAAGTTTCAGTCTCCTTAGTAGTTACATGACTCTTAGTTCCATAGTCTTGAGATCGTGTCACAACCATGACCTGAGACATCATTAAAATATCTACCGATGAATTGGAAGAATATCTGATAATTTTACTATCTTGAGTGGGAAAAGGATCCTTCAAGACAACAGGTGTGGGTGAACCTTTGAAAAATTTGGATACCTAGGACCGATGTGGACACTCTTTAGTATAGTGATCCTCGTCACATATAAGACAAGGATAACGAGGTTTCCGCTTTTCATCAGATGGTTCATTTTTTTTCCGTTTTCTCTTTAGGATATGTATTTTTTTATTTTTATTCTTTCCTTTCTTCTTATTACCGATTTTAGCTTTAGCTGTGGACGAATCTACAACATGAATGTCGGCAGAAGTTTCATGGGAAGAATCTCCTTTAGGTGAATCTGGTAAAGTTATTATGGGAGAATTAGGTTTGGATGACTTCTTCTTACTATTGTTAACACTAATTGTACCAATTACACCATCTAAAGAATGAAAACCAGAAGGAGTTGCAGCAATTTGACCTAGGCATGGAAAGTCGAGAATTTTTTCGTATAAAGTACCAGATTGTGTATATACAAGGTCTAAGTACTGTGCTTGAGCTAGGACCTATTCTTCTGCAACAACACCTCCCTTAGCTATGTCTTTAGTGATATTTGGAAGCAATGATTTGATTAACCATTCTGCCAAAATTTGATTCAGAATGAAAAAATTTCACTAAACGTCGTCTACGTCTCCATTCATGTATCTGATTTGAAATGTATATAGATTTACTCTGTTTTAATGAAGTTAAGAGTTCTGTGCCATTGTCATAATGGAATGGAAACTGAAAGTGAGTTAGGAAAGTTGTTGCTAACGCATTGAAATTATTGAAAGAGTTAGGTGGTAATTCAATATACCACTTTGCAGCTAAGCCTATCAATATTCTTTGAAAAAGTCTCAATCGAATGGAATCATCGATTAAAGAGTTGGATGCACACCGAAGATGATAAGTCATCACATGATTTGAGGGGTCTTCTCCTGATTTTCCTTAAAACTTAGGTATGTCACTGGGTAACTTATTGGGAATTGGTGGCCAAAACGAAATATAATAAATTGGATCATTCATGACGCACAACAAATTTGACAAGTCTAAAGTTGCAATGAATGGTAACCAATGGTTAGGATCTTGCTGAAAAATTGATAACCTTGAGGAACGATACCAATACCCGGAGAAGGATATCCAGGATAACCTGGAATAGCCTGTGCAGATGGGATTGGAATAACTCCAGGGTACCTAGGGTTATCCATACGAAACTGTATTTGATCTAGAATTTGATATGTATAACCAGGGTATGGTTGACCTTGGTAGACTAGATTTTGTCTTGTTGGTCCATATTGAAACTGCCCTTAAAATGATTGATTCACAAAATTACCTACAAAAGGTTGGCTTGTGGGAATTGTAGCTGCACTAGGTTTTCCTATAGAGGTTTGAACAGTAGACTGAACCACATGTCCAGTTTGATGAGCAGTGACTTGAGGTATTGCCTATGATACATTTGATGTCGTTGTTTGAAGGGTTGTAGCAATAGGGACTTGGGAAAATATAGGGATAGGTGTACTTGGTTGTTGAACAAAATTTTGAACAACAGAATGGACAAGAGTTCTCGGGGTACTTAGGCCAACTTGCTGAATACTAGGTACAGATACCTGAGGTATAATTTGAAGTCTAGGTTGGGCAGGTTGCTGGACTTGGGTATAACCAAATTGACCAGTTGGCTGACCAGGTTGATTATAAGGTACTTGCACAGTAGGTTGAAAATTGTGTTGGTTCCATGACAGGTTCCACACTGTATAAATGCCAGGATAAGGAGCTCCCATTAAAGGTTGCAGTGCGTATGGCTGACCATAACCGGTTTGAGGCATCAAAACGTAAGTTTGATAATTTGCTGGATAATTTCCAGTAAAGGGTTTTCCTGCTTGAAAAGGACGATTTCTGTTGATAGAACTGCTTCCTTGAGGGGGCAGTTGTCCTTAAAAATTTTGTGGTCCTGGTATAGGGTATTTCCCTTGAATAGATTGTCCTTTAATAGGTTTTCCTTGAGGAGTATATTCCCCCCCAAGCGGTAAATTGCTACCTTGAGGGTCAGGTGAAGGAATATTTCCAGACATCATAGAAACTTGTTCCATTGTCAAATTTTCGGTATCAGATTCATTAAGACCAGTTGATCGTGTAAGTGTTTCAGAAAAGGGAGATGCTCCTGAAAAAGTACCAGAGAGAGACCAATATCCAATAGGAACTGATGGATCACCATACAAAAAAAATTCTGACGATGAAGAAAACATGGATGACTCACCTGACATGCTTGATGAAGACATGTAACTACCTCTGGGTATGGAGTAAAAAGGAATGCGACGTGGTGAATAATTCAGACCAGTATTATGTAGAAAATTGGTTAACTGATGATACCAAGGGTTCGGTTTAAAAGGACTGTAAGGGTAAATCGGTTCACTATACCTTAGATCTAAATATTCTTGATGCGAAGCTTTGTCCTAGAGTATGGATATTTACCATTTCCAAACTACTAACTGAATTTTGATTTGATGAGCATGATATATGATTACATACAGAAGTCGAAAATGATTCAATTTTTATTTATGGTAAGTGAAAACTCTATTTTGAAATTATTTAATTTGATGAGCTGTCTTGACGAGTTCTTTCTCTTCTAGTCAGAATTCAAAATATTTAATTGTTGAAAATGGAACCAAGAAAGGCTTCTAATTTAATTTTCCCTTGAATTAAATTAGAATAGAATTGTAATTCCACATCATATGACAACTTGTATGAGTTAAATAAGTTATAATGGCATAGTTCGTTCAGTTAATTCAGGTTGAGGGTCAAACTAGAGGCATATAGAGTGTCTCCTACATTATAGGAGCCCTGTTTGAGTTTATTTTGAGTTGTAATTAATTAATTCAATTTATCTGAGTTAAACTCAATTTAACTAGTTATAATCGATGGAGGAACTGGAGAGAGGTAAAAGTGTGGAAATTATATTTAATTCAGATGCGGTGATCAATCAAATAACTAATAATTCGCTAATAAATAATTCATGCATGTCTTTTCTGAGAAAGACCCAGTTGAGATTGGATTTCAAGGGAAATTACTATCAGTTGTATAATTATCAAAATTGTATAGGTGGTCCATGCAGTGAGATGAAGGCCCCTAATGGATTACATAGTATGGATTGGGAGTTTCCCTAATTAATAGGGCCTAGTTACCCAAGGAAACTACGCAAGGAAATAGGGACTCGGGAAAGCCATAAATGGTTAAGTATTGAACCAGGCTTGTCTAGGAATCATTGAGACAAATAGAGATAGCGTAGAGGTTTCTCAGCTTGGAGAAAAACATTTTAATATTACCATATTATTTGGCTTATGAAATATACAAATAGTGGGTTTTTTTAGCTGAGGCTTTCCTCATATAAATCTTTATGTTGTGTGATTAAAATTCTTTCTCTTTCATGTATTGTGATTTCAAGATCTAAATTGGTTTCCGCAATTGGTAGAGTAGATTCAAGTATAACGTTTTAGCATATTAAAATTATCAATTGAATCTACATGGATTCCCTACATTGTATCAGAGCAGGAATCACTCTAGAAAAGAAGAATACGAGTTTGTTTTGTGTAGGTTAATTTAATTTGCAGATCTACTCTTCAGGACCAGCAACAGGATTATGATGTATTTCTCTTGATTGAGAATCGAATATTCCCTTGAGGGTAGTTCAAATTACATAGCTTGGAGAGAAAGGATGGAAGTTGTGTTGAAATACAATGAGCTGAAGGAATTCATAGATAGTGATATTCCTACGCCTGTAACAACAAATTCTAAAGATCTGGAATTAGGGGAATTTTGAGGTCTAAAATGGGCCTCCTAAGGAAATTATAAAATAATAGGGGAAAAAATCTAATAAGATTTGATGACATCATCAAATTTTAGAGGGAAAAATGAAAAAACTACTTTTTCAATTCATATTTTCAACTTATCTCCCAAAGTTTTTACTCAAATTTCGAGTGGGAGTACTCGTTGGATGTGGAATTTAATTCCCCATCCAAGGAGTACCCATGTTGCATACTTTAGATGGGTCCTACTACACGAAAAATGAGAAATACATAAAAAAACGTGATTACAATCACGTTTTTTTATGTATTTCTCATTTTTCGTGTAGAAGAGTTCATCGAAAGTATGCAATATGGGTACTCCTTGGATGAGGAATTAAATTCCGCATCCAACGAGTACTCCCGCTCGAAATTTGAGTAAAAAATTTGGGAGATAAGTTTAAAATACGAGTTGAAAAAGTAGTTTTATTATTTCATTATTTTTTAATATTTTTACTTTTTTATTCCAAAAATGGTGAATCATCCATTAAGGATGACATCATCATCTTGAATCCTATTGGTTGTTATAAAGTTTATTTTTGTTGTACATTTTTCTTATGAGGCCCATTTTAGACCTCAAAATTCCCCTAATGCAGCATGGAAGAAGAACATAGCAAATGCTAGAAGGATTTTGTTAAAAGGAGTTCGAGATCATATTATCTCGAACCTCCATGGAAAGGAAAATCCATATTATATGTGGAATGCCTTAACACATTTTTTTAAAAAAATAAGTGAACACAGGAAGCTGGCACTAAAGGACAAGCTCATAAAAATTAAGGTTGAGAAGGGTGACATAATACCAAAATTCTTGACCAAGTTCACTTAGTGCCGGGATGATCTTGGAAGTGTTGGTGTTATTGTTTCCAAGGATGATCTGGTGATCCAAGAACTTCTAGGCCTTCCCAAGAGCTTGCATAACTACCGAGATTCAGTAAAAAGGAGGGAGAAGCTACCAAATTCAGAGCGATTGTGGTCCGACTTGGTACAAGAAGAGATTTGGCGAAACGCCAGAGATGAATCCTCATCAAAGCATGATGATGAGGAGAAATTTTCCTTGGATGGAAAGGAAAAGAAAGGGTAAGGTAAGTCATCCCATTCCAAATCATATTCTGGTTAGGATGGTAAGAAGAAATAATTTTCAAAGATTAAATGTTTTCATCGTCATGATCTGGGAAATTATGCCACGAAGTGTCTGCACAAGAAGGATGACAATAAGCCCTCCAGAGGAACGAAATGTGAAGCTATTGCTTCACAATTTGAGTTGGATTTCACTCTCATCCCATGCATGGTGTCATCGGTGATGGGTTCTGTGTGGTACCTTGATAGAGGAGCTTCATTCCATATGACTGGAAACAAAGGGTTCTTCAACGATTTGTAGGAGAAGGATCTCTAGATGCATATCGAGATGGGAGATGATGGGAGGAACAATGCGACCGAAATTGGTACTGTTACCTTTTTTAGGGAGTTTGGTTCTCCTTTCAAATTAAAATATGTCATGTATGTTCTTGGTTTGAAGAAGAACTTAGTTTTAGTGGCTATGTTGGAAGACTGTGGATATGATGTGATATTTATCAAAGGGCCATTACAGAACTTTTCAGGTCTAAAATGAGCCTCCTAAGAAAAATGTACAACCAAAATAAACTATATAAGAACCAATAGGATTTAAGATGATGATGTCAACCATGGGGGATGATTCACCATTTTTGGGGTAAAAAAGTAAAAGGATTAAAAAAAATAATAATAATAAAAATACTTTTTCAACTTGTATTTCAACTTATCTCCCTGAGATTTTACTCAAATTTCGAGTGGGAGTACTCGTTGGATGCAAAATTAATTCCTCATCCAAGGAGTACCCATGTTTCATACTTTCAATGGAACCTACTACACAAAAAATGATAAATATATGAGAAATCATGATTGCAATCACATTTTTCATGTATTTCTCATTTTTCGTACAGCAGGGTCGATCGAAAGTATACAACTTTGGTAATTCGTGGATGATGAATCAAATTCTGCATCCAACAAGTGTTCCTGATCGAAATTTGAGTAAACCCATAGGGAGATAAGTTGAAAAATAATTTTTTTCTTTTTTCCCTCTAAAATTTGATGATGCAATCTAATCTTATTTTATTATCTCCACTATTATTTTATAATTTCTTTAGGAGGTCCATTTTATACCTCAAAATTCCCCTAATAAAGGTGTTCCTTCGTCACATAACCACGAGACAAGTGAATAAGATTGAGGTGATGAGGCTCATCATTTGGTACATTTTAAGGGGTTACAATGCCATCCTTCAACTTATTAGGTTACCTCTCTCTCACATTTATTTACATTTTTGTCATATTATGCTTAGTGAGAAGGATGAAATATGTTTGTCATGTCATCTTTCCTAATCTGATTTAATTATAGGAAATAAAACCATTTTTGAGACATTTTCCACCTAAGGGCTTGGAGTGGACAACAAGGAGAGATTGTAGGAGGGTTTCTACCTCCTTAACTCCCTCAATCAACCAAGATCACACCAAGATCTCTCCCAAAAACTCGAAGGAAAAGGAATCCAAGAAAGTGGCAGTTATGAGGAGCCAAAATCCACTCTTCTCGAAGATCAAGGAGACCATGTTCCTACTTCTTATGGAGTTGTTGGTAGCTACCCATTTGTATAAATAAGCATGTGCAAAAGATCATTAAGGTTCAAACTTTGTATTTAGCTAGGTAGCTCTTGAGCTCTGATTTAGTATTATTTTTTACTATCATTTGATGTATTAGACCTTTTATGAAAGTATAATGAGAAGTTGTTTGATCCATTATTGATTTAGTCTCAGAGGGCTGATGATTTTGGTTTAGGGCCCATTCCATTGGCTGAGTCCCTCTTGTGTATTTATATTCTCTTTTTATGTTCCAACACTTTGTCTAGTTTGCTTGCATTCTAGTAGCAAGAAAAATCTATCAAAATTGTGCTTGTAACCTCTCCTTCTCACCTTTCCTGTGGGAGGATGAGGAGAAGGATCTACAACCACAATCAAAAAATATTTTGTTTATGATTTATTGGAAAGTTAAATAGTATGATTATCATGTTCATCATATGCTTACTATAAGTTAGAAGTTGGATTTTTGCATAGATTCGATTTTAGCTTAGGTTAAGTAGAGTTTCTATTAAACTCATCTTTTCCACTCTTAAACATGTTAATTTTTCAATAATCAATGCATGGATGTGTGTAGTGGTTGTAGGTCTGTCTACAGCTACAGGAAAATGACCCCTTTCATCATCTTCATCTTGGAATTCATCCTTCTTCCCTTTATCCTCCAATTTTGCAACTAAAACCATGTTTTGTGAAATCATCTTCATCACCACCATGAGCAACCCTCCAAGTTCAAAACATGCCTTCCAAGGGTTTTGAGCTTTTTTGGAGGTGTTGGTCACCCATCACTCACTTACTTCCACCATCTCCCACCTTTTCATACATTCCTTCCATACTTTTCACCCTTATATCCTTCTTGGTCTATGTCCTCTAACACTTCGGGACTTCATGTAGAAAAGCAAAGATCTTGTAGCAACTTCCTGTAACAAAGCTGTAGGTCACCATTTACGCTCCAGTTTTGTTCCTTATTTCCATTTGAACCTAGGATAGTGTAACATATTATTTTGTCGCATTACTCAGTCCTCATCCTAAGTGTCGTATTTTGTGTCGCTCATGTCACAAACGTCGCAAAGATACAAGAGCCGTGTAAACTTATTCATCTTGGATAACATGCTTAAAGTATCCCTGAAGACCTAAAAGAGAAATACCTTGAAGCCTTTCTGCAAAATTTGTAAAAAAATCAAAATTGCAATTCCAATGTAGTTTTTCCCTTGATAGCCTCATGCTTGTTACCCTGTCCCTAAACTATGAAAAATGCTACCAATGCGGGAATTTAATAGTAAAGTCACGATGGTCCTCTTCAGGCAGGTTCTCCAAAAATGGAGTAGATGCTTTGTCATCTAGAACTCTCAATCACAGAGATATGGTACTTGTTTGTTGAGGATATGGTCGAATACTCCCACTTTTTACCCTTGATCTTATCTACAAATATTTTCCCCTTTGAGATAAGACCTTTCCCCCTCATTAGTGGATCCATAACCTCTCTATATCTACTATAAAAGAGTGTCATGCTAGTGAGTCTTGGTTGGTCATTGTTGGTTTCCATTCTTCTGCGTGGTTGCGCCTAGATGTTGTCAATTTGACGAGGAAGGAGAAGAGATTGAAGGGCTTAGCTTGGACTTGGATTTCCATCCTGAAGGAGGCCTCCAACATCAAGGCAGCAGTTGTAAGCTTCCCTTTGTTTATTTAACAATATAAAGTATGCTTTTCTGCCCATGAATCTCTTAATATTAATTGATTTAACATGATACTCCTTGATCTGTCATGTGGTTTGCTTTGAAATATATATATATATATATATATATGATATGTATCTTTCATTTTTTGTTGTATGATATTTCTTACAACTATTTGGACGGAGAAGGCCTAACGAAGAATGAGCCTAGAAGCAAAAATATCAACATCGACATCGAGGAAACGATTGCATAAGGAGCGAGGTACGTCATCTCCCTCACTCGTATTATTTTAATGTTAAACTAGGAAACATTGTATTCTTTGTCATGGTTGTTACTAGACCCACTCATTGGGCTAGAGGGATCGCTTCTATCTGAAGAAGGGTTTTTCCTGCATAATAGAGAGGATGCATTTGACCCGCAAATCTGAACTCATGACAAGAAGAGACCCCTAAGCCACTCCAAAGCTCCTTCCCTCCTTGCTACCAAAAAAAAGTAGGAATTATTTTTATATTTCATTTCAGAATTAACTTGAATAGGAAAACAATTTACATGCAAGAAAAATTTAAGAGAAGCAACATATATAATTTTAGTTTATGGTTTCATAAATTGTGTGATGATAGAATATTCTCTTTACTGCAAATGAATGGATATTTAGATGAATGATTTCACATAACATAGTTTCCTTTTCTGCAATTAGATTAATTGTTTATGATTTTATTTCATTGTCAATTTCAAGTAGAAGTTTGATAGACACTCTCTTTTTCTTAGATTAGGAGTAATTCTCCGCATTACATTGGATAAATTCGCTTTAATCTAGTAGGGGGAATGGTCTAGAGGTACTACTGATCATAAGAGCTAGTTGAGCATTGCATGAGTAGAATCCATCTAATGTGGATATAGCCCCGCCACCTCTAATTTTGTACGAACCCCAGGTTAATAATTAGATTTGGGTAGCCCTTGGGAGTTGTAACACTCTTGGTGCAATGCTATGGATCACCACTTTTTGGCGCCGTTTTCGGGAAGGTGTCTAAGTAGATGCTTGTTTATGCTTAAGCATTGTTTTCTATTTTGTTTTTCATAAAATTTGAAAAAGTGAAAAGAAACAAAAAATTGGCTTTCATGCCTAGTAGGAGTAGGGACAACGAAGGATTTTTTTTACCAAAAACCCCCACATCCCCACATGTTCAACCTTCACTCTTCTTCAGTGATTGTGAGTTAGAACACACTCTGAGTAAGCACCCTGAAATATTTGAAGAACCTATTGGGGAAGAAGAAGAACCTAATTCACCTGTCCAAGCTATGGTTAAGAACATAAACTAAGAGGTCTTTCCCATTAGAGAAACCAAGATGAAAAACATCAGCCCTTCAACCATTCCACACTTCCAAGGCCTAACTTCTGAGGACCCTAAATCTTTCATGTTTGAGTTTGTTTTTGTCTATAGGACTTATGACTATGTCTCAGATGAACAAAAGTTGAAATTGTTCCCCTCTACCCTCAAGGATTCAACATTATGTTGATTCACGGGCCTACTTGGGGACAACATCACTACCTGGGCCCAAATACAAGATTCCTTCAACAACAAGTACAAAGACTATTATAGGTCCAAAGAAACCAAGGAATAAATATTTCGGATGACCCTAGGGCCTAGTGAATCTTTAGAAGACTACGAGGAAAGGTTTCAACTTAACTACAAGAAGACTAATTTCACCCTTGATCTTAGATCACTCAAGTTAGTTCTTCTCCAGGGGACCAAGGAGGAAGTGTTGGAAACCCTAAACATGCTATCCAGAGGGTATATCTATCAGTTGGCCTATGATGACATCAAAACTGTGTTCAGAAACCATTCTAGGGAAGTCATATAAAAAGGGTAGAAGTAACCAAGGCTTGGCTAGTACCTCTTCCTTCATCTCATCCATCAAAATTGAGATAGGGAACATGTTAGAGGATTTCAACAGTGAAATAATACATACCTTTTCCTTAAAAATGGACAACATGCCGATCGAGAGGCAACAAGAGGAGCTAGAGAGATCCCTAGCTATATTTTTCCCTAGATGCACTAGAAGACACCCTAAGAATGAATGCCCGATGAATGCCATAGAATTCTGCTTATTATGTGAATAAAACCATGCAAAAGAAAAATACCATTCCTTTCCTGGGCTAAAATATGTATACCAAGGGGTGGAAGGTGGACCAGAGCAACTCTGCTTTATAAATCAAAGGAGGACTCAAGGATCTCATCCATACCAACAAGGTATGCAAGGTGCACCTTATTACTACTACAATTCAAACAAAAATGCACCCTTTTAGCCTTGGTATTAATCTACTCATCCATCATGACCCACACCTCCTTCTTGGCCTTATTATATTCCATATCATTGTCAACCTGTCAATCAACCATTTCATCCATATGCTCCCCAACCTCCTCAATGGAGAAACCCATCACAAGGGTGGAGGCCTCAACTCTACCAACCTCCCGATTTACTGCCTCCACCCCAATATCAACCACAACTCACTCATCCTACTCTATCTAAGCAACCTGATATGCCTGCTCAACCTAATTCGAACTTGAATAAAAAACAAACACAACAGGTCTAGAGTGGAGAGACATCTACCCTACCTATGTTGTGGTGATCCAAGAGATTGTTAGGTCCCTATAATTTTAATGTAGCCCCTTATTGTTATTATTAGTGTAGCCCCCTTATTGTTATTGTTGTGTCCATGTAGTCCCCATATTGTTATTATTGTGCCCCATAGAAGCCCACTGTTGTTATTGTTGTGCCCTTACATTAATTTTTTATGTAGGTTATGATTATATTGTGACCCCTTAGACTCCTATATATAGAAAGCATGTTTTTTCATTTGAAATATCTAAGAATTATTCATTTATGTAATGTAAAGGAGGTACCCCTCTCGAAGAGGTTGAATTATAAGTCGTTTATCTATATTTTCTTCTATTTTGTGAGCTGGTTTCATAACATTTGGTATCAGAGCTTGGGATTCTAGGGTTTCACTTCTTAAAAACAGGTCATCTTGGAATTTTCAATATAAATTTTTTTTGTACGAGCCTTCAGACACTGAAATTTTTACCACGTGGAGCCGAAAGCTTGATGAACTTTGTGTAAAAATTTCAGACCTTTTTTCGCAATATTTTCAGAGATATGATCTGTGGAAGTTAGGGTTTTTGCAGGCTCCATAATTTCAACTCAAACATGCGACCGAGGAGAAATCATCATAGGTTTCATTTCAGGAATCAAATTGGAATTCTATAAAAAGTGGATGAAATTACACGGACTTTAGATTCTTATGTATTTATTTCAAAGCTGAAGGTCGAAAATGTGACATGTGGCACACTGTACAAGTTTTCTCTACTGAACTGGTCCACAATTAGGTCATTGTGGGAGATTAGGCATAAATTTTTCTTGAAGAATCCAAATTATGTATGACCTATGGAATTAGAAAGAAGACTCATAGGGCTACAACAAGACCAAATTTTAGATCATGGAGATCTGAAATTACAGAGTACAACCGTTTCAAGATCGAGCTCCTAAAAGAAAGAAAATTGTGTGTATTCTTTAAAAAACATTTGCATAAATTTTGTTTGAAAAATTAGTTTGAAGTGATTCCAAGGTCATATTGAAGCATATATATATGTATTGGGTTCTAAAATTCCCCCAAAAAAGAATTCTACACCCATGATCTGAAAATGGAACTATTTGTAATGCTATGCAAATTATGCATTTCCATTTAATTTAGTGTGAAAAGTATTCTCCATGACTTGCAGGTTAAACAAAGTAGTTTTGGTATTTTTTTTTTTTTTTTTTTTTTTTTTTTGAGTTTATGTGTGAAGGTTTGTTATTTAAATTTACTATTTAATACATAACAGTAGAAATACACAGAAAGAAAAATTCACCATAGCATAACAAAACAAACTGATGAGGCAATTCACCCCTCCTAGGCTACATCTGCCGGGTCCAAGGCTCCCAATGGGCATGTCCTTGCTCTATTAAGTTGCTAAAAATGGTTAAAAAGTGAAAAATATGCCTAAACAAGCAAAACTAGCTATGAAATCAGCTTCAGAAGACAGAAATAAGCTAAAAATGGCTTTTGTTTCACCTTAAATAATGAAGTGAAACCTAATACAACTCCATCTCCTTGATGGCCCTGATGGCTCTTCAAGCTTCCCTAAAGAAAAAGTGACCGAAGATCACCTTTTTTCACTCCAAAACCTATCCCAAACTCTCTAGAATTCTTAGAATAGCCAAAATTGACTAAAATTTCATCCAATTTGGTTCAATATTGAGGAAGTTATGACCTCCCAAAGAAAACTGCCCAATGTCACTTGAAAACCCCACCAAATATGGGTGCACTCTAGTTTAACTCGCTAAAGATGGCATAAAGGTGGATTTGGTGGAGCGTGCCAAGTTAGGTGGAACCACAAGAAGTTATAATAAATGTTAATTATTATAGTCACATGGATCGTTTGATCCCGCCGGAACCGTCGACTTCACCATTCACTTAACCGTAACTCGTGGCATAAAAAGTCATGACATAAGTGGTCACACTGTAAAAGTTAACATTTAGGCTAACTGTTCCTGCCACTTGTGAGCCCCTTGGTTCCTGACTATTGGTCATATGCTATGTGGGGGCTAGCCCTTAGGGGTTGGCCCCCATTTTCCGCCACCCAAAGGTTTATCAAACTTCAAATACATGCGATGACCCATAGTAGTTAAGAACTACTTCGTAGGATGGATGGTCAGGCCATTGCGCTGGTAGGGGCTAGACCCTGGTTTGAACCCTGTTGCTTGAAAAAAATTTTGTAACGCCAAAATCTTCGGCCTGGGGCCACGTGACGGCCTCTGAGCTTGCCACGTGGCACCTGCTAATTGGCCATAATCCATAACACGTCAAACCATTGACTAGTTAACAAAAGCCACTTGTCGAATTCCCATTTGACACTATAGAATATTCCAGGGAATATTTTGGGGAATATTCTGAGGAATATTCTTGGAATATCCCTTGGAATATTCTTTTTTAAATTTTTTTCCAAAGTCAAAACGTAACCTTTGGTTAACTATTTTTTGGAGTTTACTGGTGACTTAAAACCTTCATAACTTTCACATATGATGTCAGATTTGAGTCCCATTCACGGCGCCAGAATTGCAGCGACGAGGCCTTTCTAGTCATTCAGATTGCAACCAATTTTGAACACTTTCATTTTTGAGAAATTTTCATAACTTGGACATGATCACCTGATCACACCTCCCAAATGGGAAGCTTTTGGACCCCAAAAGCTCTTTGAATTACAGAAAATGAAGATGAGGAGGCTAATTCTCCACTCTTCCAACCTTGAACCATTGAAATCTTCTTGACTTCATCAAATTGAGATTCTCATAAAAAGACAAATTCTTCCTTGAATATGTTGACCGACTGTTGCTAACCTTGACTATGTCATACTGCAATTTTTTTGAAATTTGTAGAACAACAACTGGAATTTGAAGAAATCATACTGTTCCTACAATGGTCTACCTTCAAAGGAAACTGAAAATAAGATTCACCTTGCCAACTGTCCTCATGGCGAATTTTTGCCCAATGAGCCATGTACTTGTGTTGATTCCCGACCAAGTTTTCTCGCCATACCAATCTGCCATTCTGAAACCAACATTGATCCATGTTGAACTTTGTGTCCTCTTTGCTTGCATGCTTTTCCCTTTCTTGGATTCTTGCACCACTTTGCACTGACACTTTGTTCTCTGCACCGATTGACACCAAAGGCACTTTTTGCAACATCTTGTCATCTTCCAAAGACAACCTACTTTCAGACTGAAACATATCATCATTTATATCAGCAATACCATGAAAAGGATTATGTACAAAATATTTTTTCTTAATCATCAACAAAGTCAAATTTTGACTTGCATTGACAAGCCTTTTCAATTTCCCTGTGTTGACTAAAGAAGATTCTAGCTTCTTCCGATGTGCTCTCACAATAAACTCCTTTCCATCCTTGAACATATGATACTTGTTCTCATGGTGATGGAAGATCGCTTTTCTGTCATATAAATACAGACTACCCAACACCACACCTGTAATGTCAAGTGGTACCACATCTAGTTCAACCATGTCAACATAATGAGCTATTATGGCGAAGCACAACATGCACTTTATTGAGACTTGTAAATTAGCGTCCTTGAAAATCCATCCAAGTGGATATGGCTTTGGATGTGGAATGGTCTCAAGTTTCATCTTCTTGACTATGTCTTATGAGATGAGGTTTGCTTGAGACCCACTGTCAAATAGTGTGTCTATCTTTGTGTGTTTTGAAATTATCCTCACATGAAATAGCTCTATCCTCCTCCCTTCATTTGGAGCTTCTATGTGACAGTTTAAAGTGCTAGAACTGGGATTTGTTTCCTTTACAATCTCTTTCCCCTTTATTTTCTTTAGTACCATGGCTATGATTTTAGTTTCATCACCTGATTCAGACCCTAAGTCTTGTTCAGTAATTGCAACCGTTTTTCCCTTTTCTTTGGCGTTATCTTTGGTTTTAAATTTTTCTGGTTTCAGCTCCAGATGAAGTTTCCAGCAATGGTCTTCATTGTGGCTTGTTTTGGAACATTTTTTACAAAATAATTTTCCTTTATCTTTCCTAGAGTTTGCATTTATTTTCCACCCTTTTCCTTTAAATTCACTATCCACATTCCCATCAAAAGATTGTTTCCCTCTAGCCTCTAAATGCATGGCTTGGAGACAAACCTCGTCTAAACTAGTAGGATTGAACATAAGGATAGTGTGTATAAGATAATTGTGTAAACAACCAATATATTTCAGCAAAGTATCTTGACTATGCAAATCAATTCCAGTAATAAAGCCCTTCGTCTAAACTCTTGAGTGCAATCTTGAATAGTCTGTCCCTTAAGTTGTCTAAAACTTTTCCAATTCATGAAAGCCTTTTGTAAATGAGCTAATGGATAAAATTGCTGCTTAATTGCGGAAATAAATTCAGCCCATGATAAAGTGATCTTACCATGTTTTTTAATTTCATCCTTGGTCTTGGCCTCCCACCATACCAATGCTGCTCCTTCCATTCTTAAAGAGGCTAATCGAATCTTGGTGTCATCTTCATGAAGGTTTTGTATCCTCAAGTAAAATTCCAACTGTCTTATCCAATTATCAAGTTTCTCTACATTGACTTCACCATTAAACATAGGCAACTAAAATTTAACATCAAGCTTTAAAAATGAACTTTTACCAGTGGTTTTAGACTTGTGAGATTGATTCACCGAGGTAGAGGATGACGATGTAGAGGAAGAGGATGAAGATGGGGATGGTGGATAACCATTTCCTCCATGTCCTTTCTTTGACTTGTCATCACTTTTCTTTCCTCCTGAAGAACCCTCTTCTTCTTTCTGATGTTTAGACACTTCTCCTTCAAGCCTATCATTCCTTTCTTGGTAGAGTATCCTTACCATCTCCGTCATATCTAGGAAAGCCTTTCGGAATATCCATTCTTCGTCTTTGGGATCAATGTATTCAGGAGCTTCTCCTTCTCTTGAAGACATGCTTAAGGCTTCTTCAGTAGCTCTTGGGGGTGTAATAGACGATGGAGATAATGGCACTCTGGCCCTCCTTGGTTGAGGATTACTTTGTGCTCTAACCAATTGTCCTTCCCTTCTCTTGAGCTTAAGCCTAGTAAGCATCAAAACTTGCAAACAGTCAACTACATCTTTTCACAAGAACAAATGCAGAGTAAAACTCTAGCTCTGATACCAACTGATCTGAAAATGGAACTATTTGTAATGCTATGCAAGGTATCCATTTCCATTTAATTTAGTGTGCAAAGTATTCTCCAAGACTTGCAGGTTAAACAAAGTAGTTTTGGTAATTTTTTTTTTCTCCAAGACTTGCAGGTTAAACAAAGTAGTTTTGGTATTTTTTTTTTTATTTTTTTATTTTTTATTTTATTTTTTATTTTTTTTTTTTAATTTTTTATTTTTTTTTTCTGAGTTTATGTGTGAAGGTTTGTTATTTAAATTTACTGTTTAATAAATAACAACAGAAATACACAGTAAGAAAAATTCACCATAGCATAACACAACAAACTGATGAGGCAGTTCACCCCTCTTGGGCTACATCTGTCGGGTCCAAGGCTCCCAATGGGCATGTCCTTGCTTTATTAAGTTGCTCAAAATGGTTATATAGTGAAAAATATGCCTAAACAGGAAAAACCAGCTATGAAATCAGCTTCAGAAGACAGAAATAAGCTAAAAATGGATTTTGTTTCACCTTAAACAGTGAAGTACAACCCAATACAGCTCCATCTCCATGATGGCCCTAATGGTTCTTCAAGCTTCCATGAAGCAAAAGTTGCTGATGATCACCTCTGTTTGCTCTGAAACCTATCTCAAACTCTCTAGAATGATTAGAATAGCAAAAATTGACTAAAATTTCGTCCAATTTGGTTCAATATTGAGGAATTTATGACCTCCCAAAGAAAATTGCCTAATGTCACTTGAAAACCCCACCAAATGTGGGTGAACTCCAGTTTAAATCGCTAAAGATGGCATAAAGGAAGATTTTGTGGAACGCACCAAGTTAGGCAGAACCACAAGAAGTTATAATAAATGTTAATTATTGTGGTCACATGGACCATTTGAACCCGCCGGAACCGTCGGCCTCACCATTCACTTAACCGTAACTCGTGGCATAACAAGTCGTGACCTAAGTGGTCATGTTGTAAAAGTTAACGGTTAGGCTAACCATTCCTGCCGCTTGCGAGCCCCTTGGTTCCTGACTATTGGTCATATGTTATGTGGGGGCTGGCCCCCATTTTCCACCACCCAAAGGTTTATCAAACTTCAAATACATGCGATGACCCATAGTAGTTAAGAACTACTTCGTAGGCCGGATGGTCGGGCCATTGCGCTGGTAGGGGCTAGACCCCGGTTCGAACCCTGCTGCTTGCAAAATTTTTTGCAACACCAAACTCTTCGGCTTGGGGTCACGTGGCGGCCTCCGGGCTTTCCACGTGGCACCCGCTAATTGGCCAAAACCCATAACATGTCAAACCATTGACCAGTTAAAAAAATACTCTTGTCGAATTCCCATTCGCCCCTGTGGAATATTACAGGGAATATTATGAGGAATATTCTTTTTTTTTAAATTTTTCCAAAGTCAAAAAGTCAACTTTTGTCAACTATTTTTTGGATTTTACTGGAGACTTCAAACCTTCATAACTTTCACATACGACATCGGATTTGAGTCCCATTCACAGTGCCAGAATCACAGCGACGAGGCCTTTCCGGCCGTTCATATTGCAACCAATTTTGAACACTTTCATTTTGATCAATTTTCATAACTTGGACAGATCACCTGATCAACCCATTAAGCCCTCAAAAACTCTATTATGACACATGAAGAGGAATAATTTCAGCATAATATATCAAAATTACGGGACTAAGTGCAACAAATTTCGATCTCACAAGGAGCAACCAAAGATGACATAGATGGTTTAAAATAAAATATGGAGGATTTGAAGAATGATTTAAAAGCACCCATGAAAGATAATATGATGGTATAGAAGCAAAAATGGAAGATTTGAAGAATGGTTTAAAAGAATATTTGACAAATTTGCTACAATAAATGCTTCCTAATGGTGAATATGTATTAGATGAAACTCATGAAAAGAACACAAAAAAAATTAATCATGATTCCATAGCCTATAGTGTTAGATTGAGGACCCACCATATTCCAAAGATCGATATGAGAAAGTTTTATGGCAAGGATACGATAACATGGATACTACAAATGGAGCAATACTTTGACCTCCATAATGTGCAACACACAAAAAATGTACGCATTGAAACTTTATATTTAGAACAAAATCAGTTTGTATGGTATCCAAAAAGTCTTGGATAATCATTCTAAGGTATTTGAGACTCCCAAATGCCTCCCACCTATTTGTGATCACGATCATGCTATTCATTTGATTACAAGAAGTGTTTCTCCAAACATCAGGCCCTACAAATATCCCTATGCCCAAAAGAGCGGCATTGAATGTATGATTGCAGAAATGCTAGAGGCCAATATAATTAAACCTAGTCAAAGTTCTTTCCTTGCTCCAGTAGTATTGGTGCACAAGAAGGATGGATCATGGCGCATGTGTCCAGATTATAGGGAGCTCAACAAGCTCACTATTAAAGATAAATTTCCCATAACTGTCATTGATGAATTACTGGATGAATTACATGGATAAATTTACCTCACCAAGTTGGATCTCTGTTTAGGATATCATCAAATTAGAATGAAGACCGAAGAAATTTTGAAAAAATTTTTAGTACTCATGAGGGTCATTGTGAATTTTTGGTCGTGCCTTTTGGCCTTACCAACGCACCTTCTACATTTCAAGGGTTGATGAATTCCATTTTCAAACCCTTCCTTAGAAAATTTGTGTTAGTATTTTTCGATGATATACTAATCTAAAGAAGTCTTGGAATGATCATGTTCAACATGTTGATAGGGTTTTCAAACTATTGGAGGAGAAAAAATTATATGAAAAAACCTACAAATGTTTATTTGGAGTACTTGAGGTGGAATATTTGGGTCATATTATATCTCATGAGGGTGTTAAGTTAGACTCTAAAAAAATCCCCACAACCATAAAGCATCTGCGAGGATTTCTCAAGTTAACAGGGTATTATCGCAAGTTTGTTTAGAATTATGGGAGAATAGAAACACTTCTAACAATATTAATGAAGGAAGATGCATTCACTATAAGGAAAATACCCTCTAGCGGAGGTTATAAAGGAGGTTTTTAGTGTTATAAAATTGGCCAAAATTGTTAAAAAAACATATGCTACCACATCCACTTATGGGAACAGGGGTTTTGGTGGAGCTTTTAACAAAAATTCAACACAACTAAAAAAAAAGGGCAGCTGTAGGTTATTACAGATGTTTTTTCATCGGTGCGCTACTCTGGCTTTAACGCACTGGTGCGTACATTTAGAAGGCGCCCCGAGATGGTCGAAGGAGAGTGAATCGGGCCGTTAAGGTATAAAACAACACCGAGCGTAGTGTTGGTGATACAACGCACGGAGCCGTTATAATTGGTCTTGGGATTTGAGCGGTGCCCATAGGTTGTATCAATGCATCGATGCGTATACCTTTATGATGCACTAGTGTGCCATATCACAGAAAGACACCGAAATTTATAATTGGCATCGATATTCGTGCGGTGCACATGGATCGTAAAAATGCACCGTTACTTATAGATACATAAATGCCATGGTACATAGTATCACACAAACGCACCGATATTTATAACTGGTATCGGTATTTGTGCGGTGCCCATAGATCATAAACGCACCAGTGCGTATAGACACCAGTGCATATAGGCACCGATGTGTATAGGAACTGGTGCGTATAAACACATAAACACACCGGTTGACAGTTATTGACACACACCTGTTTCATTTTGTTTCTTTTAGAAACATCGACCTGTGACAGTCCAATTATTGTGAATGTTTTAAATTCATTATTCATCAAAAGTTGACACATATTATAACAATATTCATATTAATTACATTTTTATTAATGCATTTGAATGTGCTGTTTGGATTAATTTTTTATATCATATCAGAATTATTATGGTTTTTAAAAATTCATTATTCATCAAAAGTCAACACATATATGTCTTATAACAATATTCATATGAATTAAATTTTTATTAGTGCGTTTGAGAACGACAATGGAGAACACAATAGAATAAATTAAAAAATATTTTATGATTATGTATATAATATATATGAATAAGACAATCTTTATCATACAAAATGGGACAATTAATATTCGTATCCCTTTGTCTTTCAATTGGGACACTATGTCCATTACATTAAACAAAATGTATGATTTCACAGAGATATTTCAAAAAATAAAACGCCTTGCTTTGATATCCAAACATAGTGATAATCATTCTTTTCTTGAACTGTTGTCACTGCTAGAGCTGCTTCCATGACTTGGGTTATTTTCAGGAATGTTGTGTGCACAACGTGGATTGTTTTCTTCTTCTTCACCTTCCATATACAAACATAAAAATAAACTGAAATGAGTGTATATACATTGGTGAGAATAATAAAAATTGCAATATTAAATAATATACATCAATGTAAATCGAAAAGAAGTACCACAGCAACAATTGACTCATACACTATACAAGTTCTTTCAAAACCATGTACCATGCCATCTTTCAAAATTTCATCTGTTGGCACAGTTCCATTGTTTCCTGCAAGTTTTATACCCTATAACAAATCATATATTTAATATAAAAGATGTTTTTGTTCTATTAATTATAGATGAAGCTAAGTAAAACAAGATTGATAGATGCTTACAAATTCCACAATTAAATTATGATATGCCAACATATACTCACAACCCATATTTAACCCAATTTCAATCAATTCGTCTGATGGTTCTTCTTTGTATGTTAGCATCTATTTGAAGACATTCAATGATGATTTTTGTAAAATAACTTGAAAAATACAAAAATGAAATCTAGTTAAGTTGTTATAAGGAAGTAACAATTACTCACAAACTTAGAGATCAACCATTTCCTTCCTTGTCGTCCTGTTTTATGTGCTGAATGGGTTCAATTTTCTTTTATTTTCTTCAGAAAATTCTTGAAAATTACTATTTAATGCTAAATTGTTTATTTATTGTACCTAATGATCAAAAAATTCAATGATTACATATTACATTTGAAGCACGTTGTTGTTTTTGGAAAGAACGTCTATACATTCGTTCCACTAGATCCCTCAATTTTTTTTTAAAGTTTTCCCCCCTTTCGTTAACTTCCAACACCACTCCAGATGAGCTAAGGAGCAATTGATTTCATTTGCATGTTCTATTTTTTTTCTTTTCTTAGAACAACATTCCTTTTCTGATTTGTTGGTCCCTGTAGAACATTAAACATATGTGAATTAGTAGACTGTTTGACACATGTTATCTAATAATTTTAAGTATATTATTAATGATAATTAAAAAAATAAACTCATATTGGATCAATAGTATTTTTTCATTGACCTGATTCATCATTTTGCAATTTTTCCATTAAACTTTTACGCTCTTCTGGTCCTAGATAAAAAATAATCATATCAAGATTCGTCATTTTGTGGCTCTGCATGATACACAGTAAACAATACATATTAGCTAAACTTACATATAGTTCAAAATAATATTTTTTATAAATAATTTACAAAGAACTTGCCTTTTTTTCTTTTCTTGATGTGTTAACAGCATTTTTGTTACTTAATCTCTTGTGAGACATTTATTTATCAATATGAAACCTGTACCATATCATTCATTAATATATTTATAAATAAATTCTCAAATTTTCAGGTAGAAAATAAATCTTGAGACACCGGTGCGCCTTTCATGAGGTCTGCACCGTAGCTAGTGCGTGGGGATATTAACAATGCACCGCAAAACAGTATAATACACCGTATGGTGCATTGGGTATTATAAACGCACCACAAAAAACAGTGTAATAGACCTAACGGTGCGTGGGGTATTATAAATGCATTGCAAAAATGGTTTAATACACCATACGATGCTTGCTTAGTTAAATGGAGCACCGGTGCCCTATTTTAGATTTGGCACACGGATTTAGAAGAAATGTTCTCATTTTTTTTACTACAGTACTTTCACTGTGCACTGTATAATATAGCGCACCGGTGCGGTAGCGTACACAGGGTGCACTGATAAAGAAAAATCCATTTTTTCAAAAATTCACGCAATGGACGAATGGATTGGGATTCGACTATGCAAGTCGTCCCATGGGTTGGACGTTAATCTAAAATGACAAACCCTAATACTGAAATCACAGAAACAGGGAGAAGAAAGGGAAAAAACAAAAAAAATGAAGGTTTTAGGGTAAAAATGGATAAAACTGTAAAAAAAGTAAAAAACTGCAGAAAAAAGTAAAAAATATAATCAAATTTAATCACGAGATGGTTTCAAATTCTATGATATAGGGTTTGAATCACTAGAGGTTGGTTTTTGATTGTCTGAATACTTCTGTTCGAATGTATTTCGTTGCTCCACAATGTCCTCCTGCAAATATCTGGTTGAAAATTTTAGCAAAAATAGTGAAATAATGAAAAGCGTTTAGTATTTAAAGAATTATTTTATGAAATTATATTTTCGAAAACATTTTTCTGCCCATTTTTCAAATTGCAGTTTTTTTTTTCACTTAAAGAAAATAGAGTTGCGCTTTTTTCATTTGCGTTTATTCGTTACCGGTGCGAAAGAGTTGTGAAGCACCAGTGCGCCGTATTAATACGACGCACCGGTGCGCCGTATTAATACGACGCACCGGTGCGCCGTATTAATACGACACACCGGTGTATGTTATGATGATAAGTGCACCAGACTGTATAAAGTTCTTTTTTTTTGTATGTAAGATCATAATAAAATAATGATAATTATAAAGTACATGAATTTATTTTCATTATTTTCTAAACTTTATTATATTACAAAAATTCACATTATTCTAGATTTGTTATTTTACAATTATTTGCAAATTTACAATCTTAAATATTTTAATAAAATCATTTCACATTAATAAAATTAAAATTTTCACATTAATAGAATTAAAATTTTACAAATATTTTACATACAATTACAATTAAAAGTACAATTACAATTAGAATTAAAATTACAACTACAATTTTACATTAATTTCACATACATGAATTATGATTAGAATTAGAATTAGAATTTTAATTTTACATACAATTACATCTACGATTTTACATAGAATTATATTTACAATTACAACTACAATTTTACAAATATTTTACATACAATTCAATTAAAATTACAATTACAAATACAATTACAAATTTAGAATTTTACATACAATTACATTTACAATTTTACATAGAATTACATTTACAATTACAATTACTATTTTACAAATGTTTTCCATACAATTCAATTAAAATTACAATTACAAATACAATTACAATTTTAGAATTTTACATACAATTACATTTACAATTTTACATAGAATTACATTTACAATTACAATTACAATTTTATAAATATTTTCCATACAATTCAATTAAAATTACAATTACAAATACAATTACAATTTTAGAATTTTACATACAATTAGAATTACAATTACAATTTTACAATTTTTCATATATACAATTACAATCATTTTAGAATAAATTAAATATTACAATTACAATTAAAATTTTACATTAATAAATATTTTACATACAATTACAGTTAAAATTAAAATTAGTACAAATACAAATACAATTTTACAATTTTACATACAATTAAAATTTAAATTACAATTACAATCACGACATAATATTTAATAAATATCATGAGCATTTAATATTAAATTAATTAATAAACATCATCACGATCATGATAACCATCGTACAAACATCATATTCGACTAATAAACCCATTCAAACATCAAATTAACATTATATATTAACATCATCACAACACAAACATCAAATATACATCTCAATATGTCAAATAACTCATGCTATCACATATACACATCTATTTGCAAGCTAAACATTAAATGAGCATATCTAACATGACCTAACAATATGCGCCACATCATGATGATCACCAACATGAAAATTAAGTACAAATGCAACATGAACATAAAATACATGGACCATATATATATATATATATATATATATATATATATATATACAACTGAATAATGTTAAAAATATACGACTGTAATATAAATGTCATGGATCAGGTGCTGGTGGTAGGATAACAACATCAATAGCAGTATAAGTGGATGCCTGCTCAGTAAAGCTGGGTGCAGCCTCGATAGTCGATGGTCGAGCTTGCTCATGATCATGATCACTAGTACTGATGGATGCATCCGCTGCTGGTAGTACAACATCAAAATGAGCAGTAGTAGTGGAGGAATGCTAAGTCAATAGTACTACAGCCTCGGTGGTCGATGGTCCAGCTTGCTCATGATCATGACTAGTACTGATGGATGCTGCAGGCTGTTGACTGGACATGGCCGATGGTCCAAACTCATCTCCATGATGACTGTCAGATGCTGCCAGTGGAGCCTCATGCTCATTAGGCATGCCGCGAGATGAACGATCATGAGATGCATGTGAATCACTGCTTACAGACTGTCCATCACGTGCCGTGGCTCGACTACGGCTATAGCTACGAACAATCATCCTCGGTTGTATAACAACTGTCATAGCTCCTACGACATGCTGCATCAGGCCGTACATGTCACGCAGCATGCCTCTCCACATCCGTAACAACCTATCATTGGCATGTATGTCACTATAATGAGTGAGCCTGATGCCCGCATCAATAATCAATGCATAGAGTTGGTTGCCCAAATCCATCCTATATCTAGTCTCAGATCGACCACGCCTAGCAAAAGGCGGCACTAGTACACCATGAGCAGGAGCATGTCTCTCTGCTGCATCGGCCTCATCCTCATCATGATCATCCTCGGCATTAGGTATGTCCTAACCGTCATCATCAGGATCCACACCTGGATCATGTGGTGGACCCGGCATCTCCTCGCCATCAAAAGAGCCAATGTTTGCAAAATATATACAAGTACACAACAAGAATTAGACAATTTCATTACACAATTTAATAAAAACAAGTTAAAGAACATGTCAGAATAAATATAAATAAAACAATAATATTACCTGTATCATCTGGCGGCTCATCAGCTGTGAAGAGAATGTTGGGACACCCTCACCAATCTAATCCAACATAAGGACATGGGACCATAATGAAGGGATGCAGCCCATCAATAATGGCTATTAAGTCTAGTGAATCATGTGATATCCTGGCTGGAAACAAAGTGTCTCCCCTCTTGGGCATCATATGCCCCCACATGTGCATCCAGGCCTCAAACATCGACTTACGAGGCTGTCGAACAAAACTAGGTCTCATCTCTGGAAACCTCTAAAAAAATAAACAAAACAGCTCTGAAGCAAAATGGAAGTTGACCCTCCCTTGTGCATGAGCACGACATCTACCTAAGGCCGTACAAAACTGCTGCAAAAAAATGGCAGACCACTTGACAAGTCGTGGCTGTTGTACTAAAGAATCAACATAATATAAAAGCGAGCAACTAATGTGTTTCCCATCACTGGTGTTGTGAAAAATGGTCGAAATGATAAGGGAGAGTCACTGCACGTCCTGTCTACCAAAAGCACCTATACGTAACTAACCTCCAGCTCCAATGTATCTCCTCGATAGTCCTATAATAAAATAAATATCCTCCTCAGTGGGTGTGTACCACTGGTCAAGACCAACCTGGAAAGCCTGTTGGTGGGCATTCCACCTGCGGATAAGGTATCTCAAAAACAGAGTATGGGCCTTTAGGGAAGTAACCTCCTCATATAACTTGAGGAGGCCTACATGCCTAAGGATCCCCTGGGTATCTACAGTAATAGGGTGAGGGTATGCGTCTCTCTCCCTCTCTCGGGCCTCCCATTGGTGAATCATGTGATACTGTTCAGCCTGTTGTTGTTCATGTTCCTCCTCTTCTCTCTAAATCATTGCCATATTAAATAATTTTTTTTTATTAAAACAAACATGTATTTAGGAATATACATATATATATTTTTTTGAAAAAAAACAAACAGAAAAGTTTGTGCACCATAAAAATAGTCACGCACCAGTGGCGATGCATCTTAAGAATGTAGCACATTCGTGCCAGTGCTCCTAATGAAATACAACGCACCAGCTATAATATCCCAAAATAGGGATTTTCTACAACAATAATAATACCTTAAGATATTATTAAGTTGGAGATCCAACAAATAAACTCATATGATGTGTTCAAAAACACATAGCCATCAAATTAGTGAAACAACAACAAAAGAAGAATATCTACACATTCCCAAGTGGGGAAAATGCAGAAATTAGACCCTGAAAAATGTTATTTCTAAAGATCTGCATTTTTACTGGGTGAAATAATGCTTGGTTCCCTTAGCATATGATGTTAGGCCCTCAAATACAAAAGAGGATCAGAAAGAAATCCATTTTGATATGTTAAACAAACCTCCCGACTTCCTATCAGCTCAAAATTAGCCAAATCCCATGACTTATGTTATGCAGAAAAATACTGAAGGATGTATAGAGTTATTCTATGAGGTTTTATGTAGTATAATGATATAATAACATGGATCTGAAACTTTATGGAACAATATGCAAATAAAACATAGATCTAGCCTCTTTATTGCATTATAAAGGTAACCCGACAAGGGTTTCTTGAAAGCATGAGTACAAAAAGAGTAGATCTGAATATTCAGCTCAAAAAATGCAGTATTACTGCAAAATTACACAAATATAGCTGAATAATACAAAAGAGGGATGAGGATCCCTTCCTCTAGCTTTTTGGGAGAAGGGTTGTCCCTTTCCCTAGGAAACTAGCTCAGAAACAAGGGTCTTAACCCTGCTGCAGCAACTTTGTGCAAAATGACGCAGTTCCTACAAGGGACTGCACTGTAGGATATGCGGACCACTTTGGCCTGCTACCAAGATATGAAATATTCTTAGAAATATCCCTAGCTGATTTCTCAAGAGAAGGAAGGCACCCTCTACTAAGAAACAGACCCGGAAGTGGTGTTAGAATCCTCCACTGCAACACCCTGCAACTCAACTATATCATTCTACATAAATAATGCTGGGATTGAAGAATGATGCTTGGCCTTAAGCCTGGATGTGGAACAATACAGGACAAGCTCTCCCAAGATGCCTCTCAAGGGAAGAGGTGGGATTCCTGCTCGAGAACACCCAGTGATACCCTGCTAAAGAGCAAGAGGAAGCCAAGTCTAAACAGACCAGATCAAAAGATCAAAATACCAAAGCATGCCTAACAAAGGCCTCCATTCTCTTCATATATATCAAGTGAACCTCTCCACATTGGGTCCCATCCACATGTGCCAACAAGCTCATGAAAGTTGTCCTCCACCAAAACTGCGTTGTCCACAAGGTGGTTCAATGTATCTAGACAACTTTGTTGACTTGGTCAAAGTTGACTGAATCAACATGATCCCATCTTTGTTCACACCCAAGGGTGCTCAAATAAGCTACTTATTCTTACTCCTTACACTTTGGGAGTGTTTTTGATACTTCTAAAGAGGTTAATGGGCCTCCCTACCCATTTATTCACCTACCTAGTGATGAAACAACTCTAATATTCCATTCAACTTGAAGGCTAAAAATTTGGAATATTACAGTCCTCCCCTCCAAAATGTTGCTTTTCCTCAAGCAACTGTATAAGGAGATCAAAATTCTCCCCTCCTCTTCTTGTGGCCTCCTCATCAAAAAGTCTCCACCACTGCTCAACATGATCTGCTACAAATCTGTCCTCCAATGTTTCCTCCCAAGCATGCAAAACCATATGGCTCACATCATAGAAAGGTGGAGGATGTAAGTGGAAACCTCCCTGCTGTCCAATGGCCTCCTCATGGTAGGAGTGATGATGAACATGGGAAATATTATTCCCAATGAGTGACTCCCACACCCATGCTATCATCCAAATGAAATGAGCCAATCTAGTTAGCTCAAAAATATCCTTAACCCCGGGTTCATACAATGTGTTGGGGCTGCATGGAGAGATTGGATCCTCCCAACCAAGTGGTTTATCTCTCCATTTATGATAAGTATGGGGTTTTTGCTGATCTTGGGCTGAAATGTCATGATCTCCAAGAGTGGCCCAAGCTACCCCATCAAACAAATAAACCATGAAGTGCCTCCTCCAAAAACTCAAGTTCTCCAAATGGCTCCTCCCACATGAAGAAGAGAGATGTAATTTGGAAATCATGGGCTGCCCATTGCTCCTCCGGAAACATGCATCATGCAAAGTAGGGAGAATCATACCCCCAATGGGAATCTTCAAATCATATCCCACTCTCCAAACAAAGCTTCCCATGAAATCAGAAATACATGGAAGCAAAAACCAATAGAAACAAGTTGTCATATGACAACCAGAAAGTGGATCAAGGTCCCACACAAGGAACCAGCGCAGTGCATATTTTACCTACATCAAATAAAAAAAAACAAGTGCTTTTCCAGCCACTTGTTTGCTGCCACAATCATCTTAAAAGATATAAACATGAAAGTACAAAATGGTGTCAATGGTGCACACCAAAAATCATGTGGCTTCCCCCACAAACCACCAATGAGATAGCCAATCTCAATGCTAAAAATGGCTTCAAGTACAACATTATACAATATACAAGAAGGAATAATCCTCCTTGGTACAATATGCTGCTCATAAAAAGACAAGAAGCACAAAACATAAGGTGAAATTGTACATTCTCCATCATGCACTTGAGGTCTTGAGCTGAAATGGCTCAACTGAAAATGCTCCCTCACTCCCAATGAGAAGGAAGGTGGCTGTGACATCCTCTCTATCACCATCTGGTATATGCATCTCTCCATATGCTGAAATATGTCATGCTGAATTCCCTCCCAAATGAACTCCTATGACAAGGAAAGATATGCATCAAAATGCATGGAAAAGAAGTCCTCATGTGCTGCATGTAGCAGCTTCTCCTTGAGCTTAGAAGCTCTAGTCAAAAATACTTTTCCATAAGAATATATGACCATATCATCCACCATATATCGGTCATCTCCATCAGGGTCATCAAGAATCATGCAAGCACCAAGATCCTTGGAGTACTCTACCAAGAGTTGAGACCTCTAATATGGATCAATCCCCCCAAGAGACAACACTGGTGATCTGGCATGTGAAACTCTCTTCATGCTGTTGCCTGCCACTTTGACATCCCCCATGCCAAAGTCTCCTCCAAAACTCTTCACCTCTCCAAAGTCCAAGAGTGGTGAACCAAATGACAAGATTTCTCTTACCAACTCCAAGTCTGGTGGCCTCCCTGGTGGAATGCCTCCATGTAGTGAGATATCCATGGCAAGAGAAGACTGTTCATATGGTTGGGAAACCTTGCCCTTTCCCTCACATCACAAACTAGTCTCCCTCCTCCTTGCACCAGCTCTCTGAATAGATAGGGGTGTGTGCTCCTCATCAAGTGATGATGTCCTTCCTCCCTACCTTCTCCTTCCATCAGTATCATCTCACAATCATGTTGCTAATTGATTTTACTTTGCCTCCCATATGTGAGATCCTGGGGAACTTCTTGCAATGATACATGAAATCATCCTGTTGGAGCATGTGCTCCTCCTTCCTCTGCATGAGGCACTAGATATGCTCTAGATGTGACAGCGCTGTAACCCCCATCCTTCTCTTCATCTTCAATATGAATAGGAGGTAACTAATCAATAAGAGGATCCTTCTTTGCAAAAGGAACCTTCATGCCCTCTTGTCCAAGGTTATGAAACAAGGATCTTGCCTCTAGCAAGGTATCATGAAATATGTGATCTCCTCCAATAGGTTTCTGAAGTGGTTTTGAGTTTGCAGGTCCTCCCAACTTATGCAAAAGTTTCATTGGTTTGATTGTCTCATGTTTTTCATCAAACCTTTCCACCAATCTGTTAGTGAAATTTGCAAAAGAATAAGTATTAAAAATTTTCAATGAAAATGACTCAAACATCCACCAAGCATATGCCTTACCTTCAAAGTGCAGCGTTGCAACTCTGATGGCTTCTTCTTCAGAAACTTGGTGCTGCTGTAAATAAGTACACAAATCCTCCACCCAAGCTTTGGCTGAGTAAGTTGGGGATCCATCAAAGGTAAATAGAGAAAATCTATCCATGTCATGTAGCTTTCTCCTCTCCACCTTGATCTTGCAAAACTATTTGAAAGTAATATGACCTCTGAACTTTTCAGTTTGAGACTCATACTCTTGCAGAAAATTACTAAGAGGTTCCCTCCCCGACATTACCTCTTCTTTCATCTCTTTCATAGAGGATGTGGGAATTTGACTGTGCTGTGCATAATAGGGTGTAGCTGCATGCTCACACCTATCATGTGCCAATCTAGATTTGGCTCTAGATCCAAACTCCTCAGGAGATTCCATCTCTCCTCTCATCTTCTTAAGATATTCCTTGATGCACTACACAGATTTTGGAAGAAGATTTGTAAGCCTATATTCCCTTTTTCCTCCACATAATGGAGTCTTATTTCTATTCATCTCTCCTTCTCTTGATAGTTTCATGGCTGAGTTCCATAGGTTGAGCCAAGATTGCAACTCTGATACCACTATAATATCCCAAAACAGGGATTTTCTACAACAATAAGAATACCTTAAGATATTCTTAAGTTGGAGATCCAGAAAATAGACTCAAGTGATGTGTTCAAAAACACATAGCCATCAAATTACTGAAACAACAACAAAAGAAGAATGTCTACACATTCCCAAGTGGGGAAAATGCATAAATTAGACCTTGAAAAATGTTATTTCTGAAGATCTGTGTTTTTAATGGGTGAAATAACACTTGGTTCCCTTAGCATATGATGTTAGGCCCTCACATACAAGAGGGGATCAGAAAGAAATCCCTTTTGATATGTTAAACAGACCTCCCAGCTTCCTATCAACTCAAAATTAGCTAAATCCCATGACTTATGTTATGCAGAAAAAGACTGAAGCATGTACAATGTTATTCTATGAGTTTTTCTGTAGTATAATGATAAAATAACATGTATCTAGAACTTTATGGAACAATATGCCAAGAAAATAGAGATCTGGCCTCTTTATTGCATGATAAAGGTAACCCGACAAGGGTTTCTTGAAAGCATGAGTACAAAAGAGCATATCTGAATATTCAGCTCAGAAAATGCAGTCTTACTGCAAAATTACAGAAATATAGCTGAATAATACAAAAGAGGTATGAGGATCCCTTCCTCTAGCTTTTCGGGAGAAGGGTTGGCCCTTTCCCTAGGAAACTAGCTTAGAAACAAGGGTCTTAACCCTGTTGGAAAAACTCTGTGAAAAATGATGCAGTTCCAGCAAGGGACTATGCTATAGGAGATGAGGACCACTTTGGCATACTGCCAAGATATGAAATATTCTTAGAAATCTCCCTAGCTTATTTCTCAAGAGAAGGAAGGCACCCTCTAATGAGAAACAAACCCGGAAGTGGTGTCAAAATCCTCCACTGCAACACCCTGCAACTCAGCAATATCCTGCTGCAGAAATAATGTTGGGAATGAGGAATGATGCTTGGCCTTAAGCTTGGATGTGGATAAATATAGGACAAGCTCTCTTAAGAGGCCTCTCAAGGGAAGAGGTGGGATTCCTGCTCGGGAAAACCCAGTGCTACCCTGCTAAACAACAAGAGGAAGCCAAGTCTAAACATACCAGATCAAAAGATTGAAATACCAAAGCATGCTTAACAAAGGCCTCCATCCTCTTCATATATAGAAAGTGAACCTCTCCACATTGGGTCCCATCCACATGTGCCAACAAGCTCATGCAAGTTTTCCTCCACCAAAACTGCGCTGTCCATCAAGGTGGTTCAATGTATCTAGACAACTTTGTTGACTTGGTCAAAGTTGACTGAATCAACATGATCCCATCTCTGTTCACACCCAAGGGTGCTCAAATAAGCTGCTTATTCTTACTCCTTCCACATTAGGAGTGTTTTTGATATTTCTAAAGAGGTTAATGGGCCTCCCTACCCATTTATTCACCTACCTAGTGATGAAACAACTCTAATATCCCATTCAGCATGAAGGCTAAAAATTTGGAATATTACATTGGCCTTGGTGCAGCTGTCTATTTTTCAAGAACCATTAACTTTATCAAAGTTCAGAAAAGTAGTGCACTGATTGAAATATACGCCTCGACGCGTATAGTCATGTCAATGCACCGACTTCATGAAAATTACATAGTCGACGATGCAGTCTTTTACCCAGCTGCACCGTTGACCCTCTCGGAATCCAAAATGCGGTCCGCTGACATACACTATGGTGGATAATTCCGTCAACGCACAACACTGTGATTCCCATGGTCAACGGTGCGCCTAGATAAATGAGCGCACCGTCTTTTATTTAATTTTTTTAGTTTAAAATTATTCGGGGCGTCTTTCGGTACTGCCCCGGAAGCGGTGCGGATACCGTTAACATCGGTGGTGGTGTGGCCTGTAAATTTTACAGGCAGCACCGCTATTCGGTGCGAGCCGAACAGCTTCAGCGCACTGCGCGACAATTTTTTCTTTTTTTCCTTTTTAATGGTTATTTTTAAGGTTATTTCAATTTCTAGTTTGCTAAATGGATTAATTATGGAAAAACTAGAAAAATACCTGTACATTTCGCCATCAAGGAGGCATATTGGCTGTAAAATTTGCAAAAGAAAATTTGCCCACCATTTTTCAAAATGCAAGCTAGAGATTGGTGGCCAATGCAGAGCGGTAGTGCGTGCAATGGGTGCAATGAGAGCACCGATGTCAGGGTGGCTCAGACAAGGGGAATTGGCACCGGTGCTTGAGATCTCTGGAGCACTGAGGAAAATGAAAAATGAGGTTTTTTGGCTGTAATTTTTTTTTTTTATTTAACCCTGTTCTGGTGCACAAGGTTTTATAGGCGCACCAGTACGCTTAACTAAAACTGCACCGAGCTATGTCAAATTTGGCATGTTGTTTATAATGCACCGGGGCGGTTCCCTAACACCGCACTAGGATGTTTTAGTTTTGGCGCGAAATTTTGATGATGCATCGAGGCAAAATATCTGTAAAGCACCGATGCGGAATAGTCATAAAGCACCGGTTTTTTTGGCCTTAATTTTTTTTTTTGTGTAATGCTATTTCGGTGCATGCGGTTTATAGGCACACCAGTGCTCTTGGTTAAGAATGCACCATCGCGTTTCTGTTTTGGTGCGGTGTTTTATGATGCAGCGGCGTGGAAGTGTGGTGAAGCACCGATGCATTATAGTAATAGGATGCCCCGGAGGTGTGTGTACGCCACACATGCTATCCGGTGTGCCAATGTTTCGTGTGCACCAGTGCGTTCTATGGTAGGGCACGCACCGGTAATTGAGAGCTCATGAGCACTGGAAAATTGAAAAATTTGGGTTTTTTGCCGATTTTTTTTTAATTTGACCATTTACCGGTGTGTGTGGTTTATAGGCGCATTGGTTCTATTTCTTACAAATGCACTGGTCGGTTTGTGTTTTGGCACGATGTATTATGATGCACCGATGCGGTTTCTTTCTACCGCACTGGGTGGTTTTGGTTTTGGTGCGGTGTTTTATAATGCACCGGAGCGGAAGAGTTGTGACACACCAATTCTATAGAATAATGTGATGCACTGGGTGGGTGTGTACAGAGTGCACGGTGTCCGGTGTGCCAATGTTTTGGTCTGCATCAGTGCTTTCTCAATTCCTCCGCACCGGGGCAACGTTTAATGATAAGCGCACCAAGAGGAAAGCATCCGCAAAACCCTCCGCCCGCCAACCTCCTCTAGTAACCTCCGCTAGAAACAGATGTATGGAGTATTTTTTTGTGGGGTTCCTCAAAAAAATCCGCTAGAGGGTCTTTTCCTTGTAGTGATTTTATTGGACTACAGAAGAAATTAAGGCCTTTGAACAACTTAACGAGGAAATGTGCCAAGCACATGTCTTAGCTACACCAAACTTCACAAAAACCTTTATTGTGGAATGTGATGCCTTAGGAAATGAAATTGGTGTTGTTTCAATGCAAGAAGGAAGACCCATTGCTTTTTAAATCTGCCCAATAAAAGGAAAGTATTTACTAAAACCTATTTATGAGGAGGAAATGTTGGAAATACTACATGCATTGAAGAAATGGCGACCTTACCTAATGGGAAGACACTTCAAGGTAAAAACAGATCATGATAGTCTTAAATACTTTTTGGAACAAAGACTATCTTCATAAGAGCATCAAAAATGGGTCACAAAGATGTTGAGTTATGAATTTGAAATCATCTACCAAAAAATATAAATGTGGTTGCATATTCACTCTCAAGAAAGGATGAGGATGTGGAAGCATTGCTTTGTGCCATTTCTATTATCCAACCAGATTGGATAACCAAAGCAAGGGAGGAATGGAAGAATGAAAAAGAGGTGTGGACACTCATTCAAAATTTGCAGCAATATCCTAGTACTTCTAATACATTTAGCTGGAAAAAGGATTCATTATGGTACAAGGATCACTTATATCCTTGTAAGAATTCCAAAATAAAACAAAATATTCTGTTGGAATTGCACACCTCTCTCTTAGGAGGACACTCAGGATTTAAAAACTTACCACAAGGTCAAGAAATATTTTTTTTGGGATGGCCTTAAATATGATATTCAAAAGTTTGTGGCATAATGTTTGGTTTTCCAATAAAATAAAGTTAAGACAATTAAGACCTTGGCTCTTCTAAAACCTTTATCCATTCCAAGTCAATGTTGGGAGGAGGTTTCAATGGATTTATCATAGGTTTACCCAAGTTCGAAGGAAAGAGTGTCATAATGGTGGTATTTGATAGAAATACCAAGTATGCACACTTTTGTGCATTATCTCATCCATTTAAAGCCAATACAATTGCTACTACATTTATGGAAACAATTCAAAAGCTACATTGAAACCCAAAGTTTAGTGTAAGCGATAGAGATCTCATTTTCAATGGAAATTTTTGGACCGAATTATTTTATTGTTTGGGTACTCAACTAGCTCATAGTTCATCTTATCATCCTCAATCTGATGGGAAAACTAAGATAGTGAACAAATGTTTGGAAGGATATCTTCGTTGATTTGTATCTGATAAACAAACACAATGGGTCAAGTGGTTACCTCTGGCTAAATGGTGGTATAACACTTCCTTCCATACTACAACAAAAATGGCCCCTGTTACATTGAAATTTGTCACCATGACATTTAGCTGTCTATATGGGTTCATCATTACCTATAAAGTAAAACTCAAGTCTTGGAATTGGGGAAAAAACTCATTAAAACGCTAAAAATCATAACTTCGCACTTTTCCTAGTCATTGCCTACGATACCGCGGTTTATTGCTCTAAAACCTACGGCACATCCCACATGTTCTACTCATTAAAACTGCGGACCCCCGTAAAAGGTAAAATAAAAGAAAAGTAAGTTTCAGAAGCCCAGCTGGTTCAATATTCTCCTAGTTGGAGGCTTCTAGAAGCGTTATCTAGTCGAGCTTCGCCCCTTCCATTAATGAACCTCTATCCCTTCATTAATGGAGCTATCCCTTGGTTTTTAGAGCTAAAATCCCTTTGTGAGAGGAATTTATCCCTTCCTTATTGGAACTGAAACTACTTCCCTTCTGCTATAAATTGAGACCATGTTTCAGTCTCAATGGTACTTAGAACTTGATTGTTTTGAGGTGAATTGCTGAAGAAATACTCTCCATACTTGGCATGATTGACATGAGAATGATTACATACTCATGTCCATAGTTTTATGATAGTTCAGAGAGTTGGAGTCTTGTCAAACTGAGGGAAACGACTATTTGGGACCCCGAAAGAACTTGTACAAACATCAAGGCGTCAAGGTTTTAAGATTACTTCTTATCATTAAAAGTTAATACAAATGGATTCTATTTTCTCATTAAGTTGTTCATGTATATTTTTGAATAATGTAATTCTTGGATTCCTTGATCACTAAGATAGATTAATGTTTCTAAATTATTATATCTTGCAGGTGCTTTTGATTCCTTTTTCTTGTCTTTGATCGCAGATCTTACATGATGGATCGATATCTTCTGGAGCGATTGGATTGAAGATCAAATAAGCGTTGGACTTCAGGTAGGAGCATCTCTCCATATGTAGTTAATTAATAATTTTGAAGCATAATGGTCCAGAGAAAATGGTTTACATTTGTATGTTTGTTTCTAGATATCCTTAGGATAATAGGGAGATCACTCTTGTCCGCAAGAAGGATTTGTCCGTCTAGTAAAGTGGTGACTCCGCTGGGGAGAATTGAACTTAGTTTTCTTTTTCATTTTCAGTTTGATTTTTGAAAGATTTATTTGATTTTTATTAGCTCAAAATTGGGTTGGGTAGAAGACTCAATAGGATCCTTGAATGTAAATCTTTATTTTTGTTGGGAAACCAGCTCCAAAAAGAGAAGAAAAGAGATATCAACGCCTTAGAAATAAGCCACTTCGAGGGGGCAACCTCCAATACATTACATGAATGAACAATTCTTGGATGATACAATTTACAAAACCTCCTTTTTATATATAGGAGTCCATGGGGCCATAATGTAATCCTAGTGGGCCATAATGTAATCCTAGCCGACCTAACAATAATAATTTAAGGGCACAATAATAACAAAATGGGGGTTACAAGGGTACAATAATAACAATAAGGGGTTTACACTAACAATAATAAGGGACTATACTAGTGATATAGGGACCTAACATGCCCCTCTTCTTCAAAAAAGTGCTGTCCTCAACACTTGAGTAGCTCCGGGTGCTTCTGTATAAAATTATCATCCTCCCATGTAGAATATTCAATGGGTAAGTTCTTCCACTTGATGAGATACTCTGAAATTGATCGATTCCGTAGCTGTCGAGTTCTTGTTTCCATGATCGCTTTAGGTTCCAATATGATTTTTCCTTCCTCATCAAGTTCTGGCAATATTGTTTGAACTGGAATATTTTCACCTATAACCTTCTTTAAGCATGAAACATGGAAAACCGGATGTACTCGCGAAGAAGCAGGAAGCTCCAATTTGTATGCCATAGTACCAATCTTTTGCAACACCTTGTAAGGACCATAGTACTTTGGCGATAATTTATTATCCTTCTTAGCTTGCTTGAGGGACATTTGTTTATATGGTTGTAGCCGTAAAAATACCCAATCTCCTACATCAAAACTTCTCTCGCCGCGATGTTGATCTGCCTGTTGTTTCATTCGATTTTGTGCCAAATTCAGGTTATCCTTTAAGAGTTGGAGAACTTCTTGCTGATGCTCGATGTGATCTTCCACTGCTTGAACCTTTGAATTTTCCCTTAAAGATGATGTGATCGATGGTGGATGATATCCATGAAGTGCCATAAATGGGGTCATTTTTGCTGCAGTATGGAAGGAAGTGTTATACCACCATTCAGCAAGAGGTAACCACTTGACCCATTGTGTTTGTTTATCAGATACAAAACAACGAAGATATCCTTCCAAACATTTATTTACTATCTCAGCTTGACCATCAGATTGAGGATGATAAGATGAGCTATGAGCTAATTGAGTACCCAAACAAGAAAATAACTCCGTCCAAAAATTTCCAGTAAAAATGGGATCTCTGTCGCTCACAATAACCCTTGGGCTTCCATGTAGCTTTTGAATTCTGTTCATAAATGTAGTAGCAACTGTACTTGCTTTAAATGGATGAGATAATGCACAAAAGTGTGCATACTTGGTAAGTCTATCAAATACCACCATGATTGCATTCTTTCCTTCGGACTTAGGTAAACCTGTGATAAAATCCATTGAAATCTCCTCCCAATGATGACTTGGAATGGATAAAGGTTGTAGAAGTCCTGAGGTCTTAATTGTCTCGACTTTATTCTGCTGGAAAACCAAACATTCCATCACAAAATTTTGAATATCAGATTTAAGGCCATCCCAAAAAAATTATTTCTTCACCTTGTGGTAAGTTTTTAAAAATCCTGAGTGTCCTCCTAAAGGAGAAGTGTGCAATTCCAGAAGAATATTTTGTTTTAGTTGGGAATTCTTACAAAGATATAAGCGATCATTGTACCATAAGGAATCATTTTTCCAACTAAATGTATCAGATGTACTAGGATCTTGCTGCAACTTTTGAATGAGTGTCCATACATCTTTTTCCTTCTTGCATTCATCTCTTGCTTCGGTTATCCAATCTTGTTGGATAATAGAAATGGCACAAAGCAATGCTTCCACCTCTTCATTCTTTCTTGAGAGTGCATCTGCAACAACATTAAGCTTTCATTTTTTGTATATTATTTCAAAGTCATAACCCAACATCTTTGTGACCCATTTTTGCTGCTCTTCTGAAGATAGACTTTGTTCCAAAAAGTGTTTAAGACTATCATGATCAGTTTTTACCTTGAAGTGTCTTCCCATTAGGTAAGTTCGCCATTTCTTTAGTGCATGCAGTATTGCTAACATTTCCTTCTCATAAATAGGTTTCTGTAAATACTTTCCTCTTATTGGACGACTTTCAGAAGCAATGGTTCTTCCTTCTCGCATTAAAACAACACCAATTCCATTTCCCGAGGCATCAAATTCCACAATAAAGGTTTTTGTGAAGTCTGGCGTAGCTAAGACAGGCGCTAGGCACATTGCCTCTTTAAGATGTTCAAAAGCCTTAGTTGCTTCAGGAGTCCATGAAAATGCATCTTTCTTCAATAATGTTGTTAGAGGTGCTGCTATTCTCCCATAATTTTTAACAAACTTGCGATAATACCCTGTTAACCTGAGAAATCCTCGCAACTGCTTTATGGTTGTGGGGACTTTCCATTCCTTAATGGATTTAATTTTGTTAGGGTCTACCTTAACACCCTCGTGAGATACAATATGAACCAGATGTTCCACCTCTTGTAATACAAAGAAACATTTGGATATTTTTGCATATAATTGTTTCTCCTACAATAGTTTGAGCACCCTGTCAACATGTTGAACATGATCCTTCCAAGACCTGTTGTAGATTAGTATATCATCAAAAAATACTAGCACAAATTTTCTAAGGAAGGGTTTGAAAATGGAATTCATCAACCATTGAAATGTAGAAGGTGCATTGGTAAGGCCAAAAGGCATGACCAAAAATTCATAATGACCCTCATGAGTTCGAAATGTTGTTTTTTGAATATCTTCAGTCTTCATTCTAATTTGATGATATCCTGAACGAAGATCCAACTTGGTAAAATAAATTGCTCCATGTAATTCATCCAATAATTCATCAATCACCAGAATGGGAAATTTATCTTTAATGGTGAGCTTATTGAGCTCCCTATAATCCGGACACATTCGCCCTGATCCATCCTTCTTGTGTACCAATACTACAGGAGCAGAGAAAGAACTTTGACTAGGTTGGATTATACCCGCCTCTAACATTTCTGCAATCATACGTTCAATTTCGCTCTTTTGGAAGTAAGGATATCTATAAGGCCTGATGTTTGGAGGAACACTTCCTGGAATCAAATGAATAGCATGATCATGATCACGAAGAGGTGGGAGTCCTTTGGGAGTTTCAAACACCTTGGAATGATTGTCCAAGACTTGTTGGAGATCTGCAGAAATAGATGATTTTGATGTTGGAACTTCTAGTGAGCATAATTGTGCAATTACGCCTCGCTGTTCTTTCTTTAGAAGCTTTGTCTTGACATTAGAGCTTATTATCCTTCCTGGCTTCCCTGCGATACCCCGTAATTCGACTTCCTTTCCTTCTGAAAAAAATTTCAAGAAAAGTTCTTGAAAATTAAAAGCTACCGTCCCCAAAGATTGTAACCATTGTACTCCTAGTACAACATCAGCACCTCCCATAGGAATGGCAAGCATTGGACTAGTCAATACATATTCCCCCATAGTTAGCTTGATATTATGGCATTTTCTAGAGCAATTTATAGTTCCTCCATTTGCAACCATCACTTGACATTCTGGTGCTGGGTATAGGAAACAATTTAATTCCTTGGCTACCTTACAATGAATAAAATTATGGGTGCTACCTGAATCAATCAACACTATTACCTTTTTCTTCTTGATCCGTCCTTCTATCTTGAGAGTTTGAGGAGTGGTAATTCCTGCCAGTGCATTACATGATATGGTCGGATTCATTTCTTCCTCTTCTAGGGTTGGTTCCCGGTGTATATCCTCTTCTTGTTCATTTTCTTCTTCCTCTTCACAATCTATGTAAAATAATTTCTTCTCAGCACACTTATGACCTTTAGTGTATTTGCTATCACAACTGGAGCAAAGCCCTTTTGCTCTTTTTTCTTCCAATTGTTGTGGTGTCAACCTTGTAGGTTGTGGAAATCTAGGCGTAGCAACACTTCCTTATTTATAGAATTGAGTGGTAGGCTTCCTTGTCGCCATAATTTTACATTCAACTTTTCTTTCCAACCTGAATGCCTTCTCCAATGAATCAGGTTCCAAAACATGAATTTCATGTTGGATGTTATCCTTTAAAGTGCCTATGAAGAGGTCAATCCTGTGTTCCTCTGGAATATCAGTTACCCTTATATTCAATTTTTGGAAGTCCTCAATGTGCTGCCCCACTAAACCCTTTTGTTTGAGATTTATCAATTGGCTAAAGAAGGTGTTGCTCTTTGTATCCTCATAATGTGCTATCATTTCCTCCATAAAAATTGACCAAGTGACAATTTTTTTACTGGAGCAAAGCCATTGATACCATACAAATGTATTTTGTTCTAATTGTAAAGTTGCAATGCGTACCTTTTGTGTGTTTTGCACATTATGGAGATCAAAATATTGCTCCATCTGTAGTATCCATGTTACAGGATCCTTTCCATCAAACTTCCTCATATCCATTTTTGGAATATGGTGGTTCTTTCCGCCAACATTAGAGTTTATGAAATCACGATTAACATTTATTTTGTTCTCATCATGAGGTTCTTCTACTATCTTTTCACCATTAGGAAACATTTCTTGTATCAACTTTGTCAAACCTTCCATGTCTGTTTTTAGAACATTCTTCATGTTTTCCATTTTCTCATCGATCTTAGCTTCCATGTCATCCATCTTAGATTCCATGCCAGCCTCCATGCCATCAATCTTAGATTCCATGCCATCTATCTTAGATTCCACGCCTTTCTTCAAAACTTCCATGTCATTTTTTGTTTCTCTTTGCGAGAGAGAAATTTGTTGCACTTGCTCTTGTAATTTTGATATGTCATGTTGCCATTCTTCGTCTTCATGAGTCATAGTAGAGATTTCCAAAGGCTTAATGGGTGTTGAATTCTTTCTAGGGGCCATTTTATAATCCAATACTGATATCTATTCTACAATATGTCCTTGCAATCAATTCAACTTGATTCTTCAAACAAGACTTATGCAATTCGGAAAAAAATACACACCTTTTACTTGCTTTTGAGGAGCTCGATATTGAAATTGTATTATCTCTGTGATTGCAGCTCTTAAATATTTGAAATTTAGCACTGAAGTAGCCCTCTTAATTCTCTTTTGAATGCCACAGGTCTGACTTGATTTGGATTCTCCAAGACAAAGTTATGTCCAATCTCCCACAATGAACTAATTATGGACTGGTTCAGTATAGCGAACTTGTATTACTTTCCACGTGTCACTGTTTTTTCCTTCGCCTCTGAAATTGATAGCCAAGAAACTACAGTCCATGCACTTATGGCCAATTTTTACGACACTCCAATCCGATTCTTAGAGAGAGAGTTATTGAAATTTTCCCACGATCACCTTTTTGAGATGAAATTCGGGAGCCTGAAACAACACTACCTTCCACAGATCATATCTCAAAAAATATTGCGAACCAAGCTCTAAATTTTTTTGATGAGTTTCCTTAGGATTTCAGCTTTGCACCATAACAATTTCAGATTCTGAACCGCAGTAGAAAAAACGTTATAGCACCAATTCCACGATGACCTGTTTAGGAGCCTGAAACAAGACCTAACTTCCACAGATCATATCTCCAAAAATATTGCGAACCAAGCTCTGAAATTTTTAGAAAATATTCCTCAGGATTTCGGCTTCGCACCCTAAAAATTTCAGCTTCTGAAACTTCGTATAAAAGAAAGTTATAGCGAAAATGCCACGATGACCTGTTTGGAGCAGAAAAACCCTAGAATCCAAAGCTCTGATACCAAATGTTGGGAAACCAGCTCCAAAAAGAGAAGAAAAGAGATATCAATGCCTTAGAAATAAGCCACTTCGAGGGGGCAACCTCCAATACATTACATGAATGAATTCTTGGATGATACAATTTACAAAACCTCCTTTTTATATATAGGAGTCCATGGGGCCATAATGTAATCCTAGTGGGCCACAATGTAATCCTAGCCGACCTAACAATAATAATTTAAGGGCACACTAATAACAAAATGGGGGTTACAAGGGTACAATAATAACAATAAGGGGTTTACACTAACAGTAATAAGGGACTGTACTAGTGATATAGGGACCTAACAATTTTTATTTTTTCTGTACTTTTCCTGCCTTCCGCACTTTTTGTTTAAAACAGAGTGGTGGACTTCACAGATTTTAGTGCAATATAGTGTGGTACCGCACCTTATTCCATTAAAAACTACAGACTTCTGGGAATTTTTTGAAAAAGTAGAAATTCTATTTTTTGTAATCCAATTACTTGATTCTGTGTTATTATCCCAATTTATTTTGACTGTCAAAGACCTCTGTGTGAGTTTATTTCAGCAATTTCTGTGTTTGAAGTGATCTTTTCAGCTAGTTTTCATTTTATGAGTAAGTGTTTGCCTTGTCTTCCTATTACTTTGAATCAAAAACTTTTATATACCTCAACTACTTGGTATGTCATCACTTTTCTGTTGAGTCATTGAACTTGATGCAAGTATTACTGTTATGAAAATTTGATTTGATTTTCATTTGCAAACTTAGAAAACCTTTTAGCTTGATAAGGTCTGAATTTCATTTTAAAACCATTATTGGATTTTTTAAGTTTCTTGCTGGAATAAGCTGAAATTTCTTGATTAGATTACAAACTGAGCTTAACATCCTCCAACTTTTAGATAGAGTTCAAGATTAGAGTTTTTCTTTTAGTTTTGAATTTTATAAAGTTTAAGACTTTTAGTTTTCTTTTGGAAAGAAGTTTGATTCTTGTTTCTGATTTGAATGATATAGGGAATTTCATTTTGAGAAAAATATATTTTTCTGTGAAATTGAGTTCTCTGAAATTGTCTTCTTTTCAAAGTTTCTTATGTAGGAAAGAAAAACTTGATGTTTTGAAAATTATTGAAATCTCTTAACTCTTTCCTCTATTTAGATTTCATTGAAAAGAAATGATTTGTTTCTCTTATAGATGCATTATAGCGTATTTTGAGTCGGGTCATTAAACATCATCGAAGTTTCACTTTCGTACTTTTTGTCCTAAGAAACAACCAACTAAAAGTAACGCTTAATTAAAATCAATATAGAAATTTTATATTTTCTAGGGCTCTTTTCCACCAACAAAGCTTAGGCTAGTGTCTTGGAATAGGTTTTAGTTAACTTTCCAAGGCAGTCAAAACAAACAAGTAGTCAATCTTGCAGTAGGAAAATCCAATTGTAACATGTATGCTTTGGGAAGCTCCTCTTAAAGGAGTCAAGCATGAGATCATATTCGAACCAGTGATGTAATCATACCTATCTCATTGGGAAAGATAGTAGATGTGCACGTATTAAAAATGGTAAACCTTAGATAGACCATTATCGAGGAGCCTGGGGTCACTTGTTGGTAAACCTTGGATTATGTCAAGGAGCCTTCAAGGGGATTGAGCTTGTTACTCTGCCCTTGCGTGTATATCGGATCATAGACTGTTCCCCCAGGGATATGTGTTCCTGTTGGTGACCTTAGTGGTTATAAACTTTAGGATTCTTTCCCAAGGTGACGGTGGAGGGAAGGTCCCATTGTACCTGGAGAAGACGTCGAATAGACTCACTTGGACTCTTTGGAGGGTTATCTTCACCCAAGATGGTTTAAGTGGAGAAACTTGCACCGGTTTGTTTCATTAAGCAGGTTGTCGGGGTAACTGTTCCAACTACCATTTCTGCATTAAAATTCTACGATGTTGGATTTCATCACCAACTAGTGTTTTTAGTGCGGGAATCTACTGTTTGTGCGGGTGATTCATTTGATTGTTTCCTTAGCAAATTTAAGATTTTTATTGAAATTTTCTTTGATTGCGTGTGTTAAAGGTTTTAATCATGGGTGAATTACCGAGACAATCACGTAGAATGTAGTGGAAACCCCCTGAATATACACCAAGCCAATTAGAAAAAATTAAATCTGAAAAAGGACAAACATCAGGGAATAGATCAACAGAATAGGAAGAAACATCCATTATTATCCATCTTGACTACGAAGTAGATCAACCGCAAGCAGCAGAGGATACTCCTTAGAAAATTTCTATTTCCGAACTAGTTGAAATTGCTTCTACAACAAGTGAATTATCACCTTCTAAACCTGAAATGTCTCAGCCAGAAATTGAGTCTACTACGTCTGAACCTACTTTAGAGTTAGTTACTCCAACTCGTGGTCATCCTGATTCACCCAGAGTGAGGGATTGGATCACAGAAGATCTTCCTCCTGGTCTCGTTAGTATTGAAGAAGTTACTAACACAGAAGAAGAAGTTGTTCTTCCTTTAACTCAGGAAACTTTAGAACTTAGAGAACGTGAATTGATTTTTTACAGTCCTTTTAGACAAGATGATTGGTATTCTTCAGTGACAGAATTTCTACAAAACATTGGTCTGAATTATTCACCACCCCGAATTCCTTATTACCCTACACCAATAGGTTATAGACCTCCATTAAACATGTCTAGTGAGTCATCTATGTTTTCTGAATCTCCAGAAACATTTTTGTATGGTGGTCCATCTGTTCCTGCAGGATATCAGTCGCTCTCTGGTACTTTCTTAGGAGCATCTCCTTTTCCCAATAAACAAATATTATCATCTAGCCTGAATGAATCAAATACTGGAACTTTGAATAATGAACAAGTTTATATGATGTATGGAAATATTCCAAACCCCGGACCTCAAAGTAGGCAAATACTGCCTGGGGGGAAACCCCAAGGACAGTACATACCTCAAGGTCAATATCAACCCCAAGGAAAGTACATACCTCAGGGTCAATATCAACCCCAGGGACAGTATATGCCTCAAGGTAAGTACATGCCTCAAGTTCAATATCAACCTCAAGGGCAGTACCCAGCTCAAGGTTTGCAACCTCCTTTAGGACAACAGTTCTATCCATAACATAAAATGTTACAAGGAGGTGGAAATTATCCAGCTAATTATCAGCCATATGTTCAACCTACTTATGGTCCTTCTTATGTACAACCTTCAATGGGACCCTCATATCCCGGAGTAAATATGGTGTGGGATCCATCCCAAGTCCAACAAAATTTACAACCCAATGTGCAAGTACCTTATTATCAAGCTGGACAACAAGTTGGTTATAATCAAACCCAACAACCAGTCTAGCCTACCATCCAAATATCTGCATCTGGTCCTGTTCAACAGCCTGGTCTGAGTACACCTAGAACTCCGCCACAAACTGCTGCTCCAACTTCTGTTCAACCTACCACACCTATTCTTGGAGTGTCTACAACTCCTATTAATACTGCCCCACAAATATCGGTACGGATTCCTCAAGTTTTTGCTCCGTAGTCTGGAACTTCAATCCAAACTACTGTTCAGATGCCTGTAGGACAACCTGGTACAAGTACAGTTATATCAAGTCAACCTCAGTTTACTTATCAATCGTATCAAGGGCAGTATCAATATGGACCTGTTCCACAAAATCCAGTTTACCAGCAACAGCCGTATCCTGGGTATACATATCAAACACCTGTTCAAACCCAGTATGGTCCGGTTATTCCTGGTTATCCAGGGGGCATTTTGATTCCAAATGCACAGGCTATTCTAGGATATCTTGGATATCCTCCTCCTAGAACTGGTTTAGTTTCACAAGGTTATCAGCAAAACCCTAACCATCGGTTTCCATTCATAAACTTTTGATTTACCTGATTTGTCATGCCTTACGAATGATCCCATCTATTATCATCCGTATTGGCTGCCAATGCCAATTAAGTTGCCTAGTGATATCCCAAATTTTGAAGGAAAATCAGGAGAGGATCCTTCTAAACACGTCATGACTTACCACCTTTGGTGTGCATCCAACTCATTGATTGACGATTCCATTTGACTAAGAATTTTTCAAAGAACATTAATAGGATTAGCTGCCAAATGGTACATTGAACTACCAAGAGACTCATTTAACAATTTCAATGCTCTAGCAACCGCTTTCTTAACTCATTTTTAGTTTCCAGTCAGATACGACAATGGCACAGAATTATTAACTTCACTAAAACAATCTACGTCTACGTACATATCAGATCATATACATGAATGGAGACGTAGAAGACGGTTGGTGAAAGTTTTTATTCCGGATTAGATATTGGAAGAATGGATTATAAAATAATTACTACCAAAAATCACTGAAGATGTAGCTAAAGGAGGAGTAGTTACAGAAGAACAAGTCATTTCTCAAGCTCAGTATCTTGAATTGGTATATACCCAGTCAGGTACTTTGTACGAGAAAATTCCTGATTTACCATGTCCTGGTCAGATAACAACAACTCCTTCAGGGTCTCATTCCGCTGATGGTGTAATCAGTTCAGTTAGTATGAATAAGAGTAAGAAGAAATATTGAAAGGTTACTTCTCCCATAATAAATTTACCTGATTCACCAAAAGGAGATTCTTCCCTGGAGACTTCTGCCGATATTCACATTGTAGATTTTTCTACCACAAAGTCAAAATTTGGTAACAAGAAGAAAGGGAAAATAAAAGCAAACACACTTCATCTCCCAAGGAAAAAAATGAGAAAAATGAGCCGACTGATGATAAATGGAAACCTTGTTATCCTTGTCTTATCTGTGATGAGGATCATTGCACCAAGGAATGTCTGCATAGGTCTGAGGTATCTAAGTTCGTCAAAGGTTCACCCACGCCCGCTATGTTGAAGGATCCTTTTCCTGTTCAAGATAGAAAAATGATTGGATCTTCTTCTAATACATCAACATATATTTTGATGATGTCTCAAGTAATGGTTGCGACTCGATCGCAAGAATATGGAAGTAAAAATATGTTACTGATAAAGAAGTAGAAAATTCTAATTCAACACTAGCTACATCTCCTTCGGTTTCTGATCCACTTCATATCGAGAAACCCAATCTTGATCTAGTAATTAAACTTCTTGATATAGGTGTACTTCATAAATTAGCTTTCAATCCACATGCGAGAGTTGCTCATAACTACAACATTGTTGAAGATTGAGCAATATCTCCTTCAGCAATGTCGACCTTAGAAGTGTTGCAATCGTGTCTAGCATAAAGGAAATTACTCTTATCAGCTATTGGATCTATAGATATTTAGGATTCGAACCTTATGGTCTTTGATTTAGAAAAATTTACACCACGACTCCCTCATCAAATGGCTTTTCAGATTCCAGTACTAGTAAAAAAAAGACGTTGCTTTCGTACTGTTATTGATGAAGGAGAGTCTACGTGTATTATGTCGTTAAAATATTGGAAATCACTTGGTTCTATGACACTTAACCAATCCCCGACAATCCTCAAAGCTTTTGACGGAAGAGGATTCCATCCATTCATAATTTTGCAGGATCTACCTATAAAGGTCGAAGGTAAAACCGTTAGTTTAGATGTGGAGGTAGTTGATGCCCCTCTAGATTACAACCTTCTTCTGGGTCGAAGTTGGTCTTATGCTATGACTGATTTCGTGTCATCCGTCTTTCGATTAATCATTTTTCCTCATCAAGGAAAAATTGTAAAAATCGATCATCTCTCATATTATTCGTCTGACCCAGCTTCTACAAATAGTATTCAGCATATTGGAAAATCAAATATCCCATATGAGGATGTTGGAGTAGTTTTAATTAAAGATTCTACTTTAATGGGAACTTTTTCTTTGCCTCCACCTAACGTACCGTGTACTATTGCTAATATCAATATGATTACATCAAGAACTATTCCATTTGATGATCCTTGGGTAGTGCCTTTAGAGTTAGAACTGGATTCATTCAATGGCACGATGCCTTTGAGTCCTTTTGAGATAGCATATCAAGCAGTACAGTCATTTTCCAATCTTCCATCAATTGATTCTGATCCAATGAATGTGATCAATGAAGAATCATTTTCACCATCAAGCTCAGCTATAACATCAATTCCCGATCCTTTTAAAGAAGTGTTTTATACTGATGAAAACATTCGTGAATTCTTGTCCATAGATGGTTTAACATGGGATGATCTCCATCATAGGTCATCATTTCTACCTAAGCTTGATAGATTCAAAAATATTTTTTCATCTATTCTTACAACTGACTATGTCAAGGAACCCCAGAGTCCAATATCGATCACAAATTCAGATTCTGAAGTTAATTTGGGAAATATTTCTTCGATGGTTCCCATTGACATATAAGTTAAACCAGGAATTATTGAAAACATTCATATAGGTGCTTCTTATACGTTAGATGAAATTTCTACATATAAAGCCCTATTTCAAGAATTCCGCGACATATTTTCCTGGAATTATGAAGAAATGCCAGGAATTGATCCCAAAATTATCTTTCATGAAATCAAAACTTACCCGCATGCTAAACTTATTAGGAAAAAATTACTTTTGATACATCCACGAAAAGCTGCTGCTATCAAAGTCGAAGTTGAGAAATTACTAAGAGAAAGTTTTATTTATCCTATCCCGTTAACGGATTGGGTATCTAATATCATTCCTGTTACTAAAAAGCAAGGAACTATACAAGTGTGTGTCGATTACAAGGATATTAACAAAGCTTGTCCTAAGGACAATTATCCAAATTCTTATATCGACCAAATCATTGACGATTGTGCCGAAAATGAAATGTATTCATTTATGGATGGATTTTCTGGATACAATCAAATAAACATACTCCCTGTTGATCAACCAAAAACAACATAAATTTGTCCTTGGGGAACATTTTCTTACTGTAAACTACCTTTTGGATTGAAGAATGCTGGTGAAACTTTTAAAAGGGCAATGTCTTACGCTTTTCATGACATTAAACACATTGTGTAGCCTTATCTCGATGATTTACCTGCTCATTCATTGCACAGGGAAGATCATACTACTCATTTACAAGCAATTTTTATGAGATGTAGGCATTATAAGATTAACTTGAATCCCCAAAAACATGTTTTTTGTGTGCAATATTGTAGATTACTGGGATTTTCTATTTCAAAAGAAGGCATTCGTGTCGACCTTTCGAAGGTTTGAGGCTATTATCAATTTACCTCCTCCTTCCACACTTCGCTAGCACCAAAGTTTGCAAGGGAAAACAAACTTTCTATGTAGATTTATCCAAAAATATGCTGAGTTAACAAAAGGTTTTACCATGTTGTTGAAATAGAATGTTCCTTTTATTTGGGATAAGATCGTTGATCGATATTTTGATGCTTTAAAACACATGTTGACCCATGCACCGTTATTGCATCCACCAAATTATAGCCAGGATTACTTTTTATACTTAGTAGCCTCTAATTCCACCATTGGAATGGTATTAGTTCAAAAGGATGAATTCCACAACGAGCATGTGATTTATTATCTCAGTCGGAATCTCAATCCTACAGAGATTAAATCTTCGCATGTGGAGAAATTGGCCTTGGCAGCAGTTCAAGCTGTCCAACAATTTCGTCATTACATTTTGTTATGAAAAACAACTATGATATCTAATTGCAACCCAATGATGTATATTCTGACTAAGAAATTACTCGGGGGAAAATACTCTAAATGGATTGCTATCCTTCAGGAGTTTGATTTAGAATTTGAAAAATCCATTTCAAAGAAATCACTAGTGTTCGCCAAACTTATGTGTGACTTCCTAAATACTGAGACAGAAACTGTGGTAGAACATCCGATCGCTGATGAATCTTTGTTTCTTATCAGTATGTTAGATACATGGTATGGGGATATCATCATTTATCTCGAAACCCAAAATTTTTGGCCTAAAATTTTGCATTCACATCGACGAAAGATTCGTTACCAATCTCAGCAATACAATATTGTTGGAGACACACTTTATTGTCGTGATGCGAATTCTGTATTTCGATGATGTTTAAATCATGAAGAAGCTAAAAGAGTTTTGAATGACTGCCACTATGGAGCGTGTGGTGGTCATATGTTTGGGTATGCCACAGCCCAAAAGATATTGTGCACTAGTTATTTTTGGCTGTCATTATTCAAAGATTGCATTATTTCGGTTTGAAAATGCCACAAATATCAGATATTTGATCGAAGGATGTGTGCACCACCATGGGGCATCGATTTCATCACATGTAACCCCCACTTGGATGGGGGGCATGGGTATATTATTCTCACAGTAGATTATTTTACAAAATGGGCTGAGGTGATGCCTACATTTGTGGCAGATGGAAAAACTGCAGCTACGTTTGTATTCAATCACATGATTTCTCGATCCGGTGTACCCCAAGTTATCATTACTGACCATGGGAGTCATTTTCGAAATATCATGACGACTGAAATTTACGACCAACTTAGACTGCATCATGATAACTCTACTCCATATTACCCACAGGCTAATGGTTAGGTTGAAGCCGTTAATAAAGTTTTAACCATCATGATTAAAAGGATAATTGGAATTCATAAATTGAATTGGCATACCATGATTTTCTCAGCACTTTGGGCATACTGAACCTCAGCAAAAACTGCAATAGGGTTCACTCCTTTTCAACTGGTTTATTGTTTAGAAGCTGTGTTACTGATTGAATGTGAAATACCGTCATTCCAATTAGCCATAGAATTTCTATCAGCTACTTCTGAAGGAGGAAAAAAAAATTTTGTACTTAGCAAAATTAGATGAGACTCGGTGCACTGCTGCATTAGCAGCCGAAGCTCATAAAAAACGTGTTAAAGCTCAGTACGACCGAAGTGTTACACCTCGTATTTTTTAGAAGGTGACCTAGTATTGGTATATGATCAAGCTAACAATAAAATAGGAGCTAGGAAATTCGAACCAATGTGGCATGGTCCTTATATTGTCAAGCGAGTGCTTGCAAAAGGGGCTTATGAATTGACTGATTATGACGGGGTCTCTTTAGATAAACCCATAAATGGACTTTATCTGAAGAGATATTATGCTTGATTTTGTGTGAAGATCTCACCTATACATTAGTTATTTTTCTAGTTAGCTGCTTTAGATTAGATGAGTGTGTCTAGTTTAAGTTTGCGTTTACTACTATCACTACTTAGCTTGGTTACTCTTGATATTGCAGATGTCGATGTCCCTTCAAGCGTACATTGGTTTTGTTGATGGTGCCTGTCGTAGTACATAGAATATTTCTTCCGCAACTTGGGTTATCTATTCACCCACTGATGAGTTAGTTTCTATGCATGGGGTAAGCCTTGGTCAAACAACGAATAATGTTGCAGAATATAGCATAGTGATTGAGTTATTATTTGATGCCATTTCATTTGGCATTCGGCGTTTGGTTGTTAGGCTAGATTCATAACTCATTGTATTGCATTTAAACAGAGTATACACAATTAAAAATCTAGTGTTACTGAGATTATTTTTGAAGGTTTGTCTCTTGGAAAGGAAATTTGATTACATCGAATATCACCAAATTTCAAGAAATTTAAATACATTGGTTGATGCATTAGCTAATAATGTTATAAATAGACATTTTTAACATTAAAACAGTAACTCAAAACAACATTCGATATGTGTTGAACAATATAGCCAGTGAAAGTAGTAATATTGATCTAGATTTATGCAGGAACACAATAGAATAAACATATAACCATAAATACAAAGATGCAGCGGAAATAACACTTCATTTCATTAATATCAAAGAACTGAGATTTGCTTACAGACATAATGGAAATAAACTAGCTAGGGCACTGGTAGCTATCTCTGAGAAGAGATGTGGTTGACACATGCTCTCGAACTAAGTTACAATGAGGCTCGAGGGCCTATTTATTATTTAGAAACAATGGAAAACCCTAAACATCCAAAACCCTAACCCTAGGAGATGAAGCGCCAAAAGTATGGGCCCCATTTGGGTAAATTGGTGTTTCAACTTCTCGAGGATGTAACTTTGGCATACAATCTCTGTTTGATGCAAGCCATACCTCATTAGAAAGATCTATCCGAGGAATAGAAATTTTGAGTGAGAAACATCAATCCATGGACACATGTTGCTCTTCGTTTTCCCAAAAAACATCGTTTAGGGCCTCAAAACGACTCCAGAAGTTCAGGACCCGAAAAATTGTTAAAAATAGTAAGTTGTGCCGAAACTGAAAAACTGAAAGAGACAATGGTGGGGCCCCAAGTAGAATAGGTGGGTGCCCACCAATATCCACCTCGATCATTCCTCCCCCCTTAGGAAGCAATGGTCCCTATTGCGTTAAGTTCCTCCATGAGATGAGGAAAATTCTACTGAACTTGATCCCTGGTGAACCACTTTCCTTGGTGCAGGAGTTGGCCAGCTTTGAAAACCCGATATAGTTGGATCTTTTGTTGGTGAGTGTTCTTGATTTTCATGTCCATGATACAATATGTGGTGGCCTGTTCCATGCAGTCTGGGTTTAACTCTGTTGGTGTGAGTTGTTCTGCAATGTCAGAGGTGTCCAGTAGAGGTGGGAAGTAGGGACGAAGGCGGTCCACATTGAATACTGGGTGCAGACCAAGGAATGGTGGAATACTGAGGTTGAAGGCATTGTTCCCTATTGCCTTGGTGATGGTGTATGGCTCGTATTGGAGTGGGAAAAGCTTGCGGTGGGGTCTAGTGAGGCGCTCCTTCTACAAATGTAGCCACACTTTGTCGCCCACCTAGAAGTTGTGTGGCACTCAATGTTGATCATGGCATTGCTTGTACTTAGAATTGGCTCTATCCAATATGTCATGAACCTGTTGGCAGATGTGCTGAATGCGCTCGATGAAGTTATTTGCTTTGTCAAATTCAGACTGGACATGAGCCGAATCGGCCTGAGTAGTCGCAAATGGCATGGCTACGTCAATGGGACATAGTGGCTGGAATCCCAAGCCCACCTGAAAGGGGTTGTGGCCGGTTGAGCTGTGGAGAGCCCAGTTATAACTATGTTGTACATAGGGTAGGCTCTCGTCCCATGTGCATGGATGCTTTGAATTGTACATGCGCAAAATGTGTACAATCATTCTGTTGACGATCTCTATCTGGCCATCTGTTTGGGGATGGAAAGCTGTGGACTTGGTGAGCTTGGTGTCCAACATTGACTAGAGGCTGGACCAAAATGTGCTGAGGAACCTGCTATCCCAATCTGATATGATAGACTGTGGGACCCAAAGTGCACCCACACTCATTCAAAGAAGAGTTTAGCAGTGGCTTCTGCTGTGATATTCTTCTTGCAGGTTGTCATAATGGCCATCTTCGAGAATTTGTCGACGACCATGAAAACACAGTAATTTCCATGCTTAGTATAAGGCATGCCCGACATATAATCCATGGAGATGGATTCACAAGGTCGACTAGGGGTAGGTAGCAGAGTATATATGCCTTTCTTCTTGATGGTCGGTTTGGCAATGGCACAAGCAGTGCAGGATCTGATGTGCTTCTCGACATCCTTTCACAGGTTTGGCCAATAGAAATACTTTTGAAGTACTACTACTATTTTCTTGACCCCGAAATTCCCAGCGACTCGATTGTAGTGTGCCTCCCATATGTAATATCCCAAATAGGGAATTTTGTACAACAATTGGAATGTCTTGAGATATTCCAAAGTTGGAGCTTCAACAAATCATGAGCATGGAAATGTAGAGCAGCTCATTGAATATAAAATAACCTCTCACCAGTAGATGAAAGAACCTCAGCGAGATTATGGCCTATATTCTCCTTCCCAAGTGGGGAAATGCATCAATATAGGGCATAAAACATCTGTCTTCAAAAAATAACACTATAAAAGTGAGAAATGGGACTTGGATCCCTTAGAATAAATTATATACAACTCACATGCGGAATTAGAGGTGAAACAAATCACTCTAGCCAACATAAACATATCTCCCCAAGTCAATACAACTCAAATAAGCCCAAACCCCATAACCTAGCTCATGCAGAAAGTACTGAAGCAAGGATTGCATTATTTTAATGAGGGTTTATGCAGAAAATGATGAGGGATAAGAGATAAAGAGTGTACAATCATCCAATGGTGGAGAAAATGGAGATTCCTTTCCTTTTATACAAAATAAGATTACCCGACAAGGGTTACATGAGAGTACAATGTATAAAAATGTAGATTTGAAATATGGATCAGAAAAATGCAGTTTTACTATAGCAATAAATATATGTGACTGAAATATACAAGTGATAGAGAAATAATGAAGTAAAGAGCTTTCCGGGAGAAAGGTTGGCCTTTTCTCCAAGGAACTAGCTCACAAGCAAGGGATCAAACCCTGCAACTGCTGCTCTGGAAAAAATGACACAGTTTCCCTAGTAAAATGTGCTATAGTGGATGGGAATTGAGTTGGCCACTTTCCAAGATGTCAAATAAGCTTCGGGACCTCCTGTACAGATCTTTCAAAGAAAGGGGAGCTCCCTCCTTTGAAAGATAAGCTCAAGAGATGGTGTTGTGAATCTCCCACTGCACACCCAGCAACACAGTGTTTCCTGCTGCAAGAATAACGTTGTAGCTATAGGAGGTGCTAGGTCTCAAGCCCAGGTATGGGATAATGAATAACATAACTCCTCCAAGTGATCTCTCAATGAAGGAGAAGGAATCCCTAAGCAGGAATGCCGTGTGATGAACAACACTGCATACTCAACTCAACAGCTGAAGAATGCTCAAGTGTCTAAGAAGACATGAAAATGTAATCCATAAGCTAACCCCAAAATTTTTCCATATTCCTCCTTATAATTTTTGCGAGCCTCCTCACCTTGGGTCCCACCTATTAGGGTTTCCAACACCATGTGAATACATTCCCTCCAAAACTGCGTTGTCTTCTCAAGCAAGCCACACCTTCTTAGTTAGCGTTGTTGACTTGGTCAACTTTGACTGAATCATCATGATCCTCTTCCTGTTCACACATGGGAGGTGCAAAATCCAGTCACCAAGTTATCCCCTTTTCACACCAAGAGGGATTTTATATTAATACAAGTTAAAAATGGGTCCTTTTTCCCATTTATTCATCTACTGGGTGCAAAAATTAAAATCTAATATTCCAATTAGTTGCATGCTAATTTTAGGAATATTACAGTCCTCCCCTCTCAAAGACTTCTTGTCCTCAAGCAAGTGCAAGGATAGACTAAGTTATGTCTCCTCCTCTTCCTGTAGCATCCATGTATGATGGTCTCCTCCAAGTAAAGAGATGTTGTCTCAACAATGAATCCTCATAGTGCCTCTCCCAAGCAAACAAAGTAGCATTTGGTGGACACCCAAAATCGCTATCATCATGCAGAAGTAGCATACTCAAGGAGAAAAATATGTGTTGTCTAGAGGTCCTATCAAGGCATGGAGTATGGAATGCATGGGAAATCCTCATTCCCAAGTGAAACCTCCCCCCCCCCCAAGCTATCATCCATATGAAATGAGTCACCCCCTAGCATGGAAAATCATGAAGAATATCCTCCGCCTTTGGCTCCTGAAGTGTAGGTGGGCTGAATACATGAACATGATAGGCAAGAGGGGCTATCCCACACTTTCCTCCTCTCCACTTATGGTAAGTGTATAGGGCATGCTGATCTTGGGCTGCAACATGATTGCTCTCCAATGGCAAGAAGAAGATTGAGCCTCCAAGGACCCTTCCTCTAAAGTCATGAGCCATGCCAACCCAAACCATTCCATACAAGATGAATGGAACAAAATCACCATATGGCATCCAAATCAGAAAATGGCTGAATCTTATGTGCAAGTTTGGATGATACATCTGGTCTCTATGGTGGATACAACGTAGTCCTTCCAACTGCTGATTTAGAGCATCAAGTGGCAAGTTGTTCTTCAAAGAATTTGCAGCTATGCATGTTAGCTCATCTACTATGGAGTAGTAAGCAGAAACATATACCAGCTATGTAAAATCAAAGCAATACAACACTTGCCCAAAGTCATGTAGAGATGGGTTATCAACATTACAAAATGTGGCCCTAAAGTGACCATGAAACCCAAAAAGAATCTTGCTCTCTTGTGGAGCAATGCACTGTTTGCATATGGTGAGAAAATACAAATAATCAGTAGAGTAATCAAAAAGCACATAAATGTACTTCTTACCATGTATCATGTGTGAGTTGAAGGTGAGGTCCATGAGTGAGTCCTCCCATGAGAATCTTCTCATAAAAATTTGCAAGAGGAGAGGGTGCATACTCCCTTTGGAACACTCCATCAATAAAAACATGCTCTCAAGTGACAGCGTTGTAGGCCTTAGTAACAAGGCTCTTGTCACTCCATGACTTCTCCCTTTGACATTCCATATGCCAAATCTATCCACCATCATGCTGCTATGTGAGAAGATCTCCTTCCTACATGGAAGCCCCTCATAATCCTTCAATGCAGAAGGGTAGCCTCCTTGCACCATGAATGTGCCTTCCTTCTATCCAGAAATATCATGAAAAGTATGGGAAAATTTCTGCCCACACTCTCTTCTTATTAACCAACGCAACCATGCCTCCTTCTTATGCATTCCTCTCTTGAGATACAAGGCATGAGACAAGAAAATCAAAAACTTTGGATGGTACCCAGACTCACCCAATAGAAACTAGCACAGGTCATCTCCTTCCTGCTTTAGATCTAGATGTGGTAAGTGGTTTATATGCCACTTACTTTCTGCCCTTATCATTCCACCATGGATGAAGGTGAAATGTATATTTTGTGCTTTGGGGAAGCACCCATCATGCTGCAAGACCTCCCTTAGCCCATCGAGGGAGTGGCCAAGTATGAAAATAGTCCTGGCCCATAGTTGGTCATGAAGCTTATATGGTAAGACACTCCTTTTAGGAGTCATGGCCTGCACATGTAGAGAAAAATAATGCATGCAATCATAAGGTAACATGTGCTTTGCATAAGCATGCTTCTTACCCAAAGTCTCCAGCGCTGTGATAGTTCCTCTCTTGGCCAAATGTATCACTGTACAAGGTTGAGAGAACACTTTTCTCTTTCCATCAAGGAGTTACCCTAGAGGGCTTCTTCCAAATAAGGAGACATCAAGGCATAGATCATATTAGAAATATGTATGGACTGATGTGTCTTGGCTTGCCTTGCATAAATATTCTTGCCTTCTTAGTACATCACTCTTCTGAAATAAAGAGGAGTGAATGTTTCTTTCCCAATGAAGCTTGCCCTCCTCTTCCTCTTCTGCAGTATTCAGGATCTCACCCTCTGATAATTATGGCACATGCTTCTCATGGATTGTGACATAATTTCTATATGTGAGACTCTGTGAAACTCCTTGCAAGAATGCAAGAGCTTCTCCTATTGTAGCAGTTGCTTCTTCTTCTCCTTCATGAAATGCTAGAGATGCCTTTGTCATGACTACGCTGTCACACCTAGCCTTTTCTCCAATGGTGGAAAATGCCCCATCATCAATAAGAGACCTTAGATCTTGGCCTACCCTTGAAAGAGGAGTCTTCATGCTTTCTCTTTAAGAAGAAGACTCTTCATCCAAATGTGGATGCCTCCAATCATTTTCTCCTTCGGTATCTTCCTAATCAATACTACCAGTCTACCAAAACATATTTCTCTCCTTACAACTCATGGGAAGTTGATATGTAACCCCTTGGAGATATTTCAGAAAATAAACCTCATCAATGATCCTCTTGGATCCAAAAGAATCCAAGTGTGATGAAGGCCAAACATCAACAGAAAATGGCACAACATTCATCATGGCTCCCACCATCTTGCACCCTAACTCCTCATGTTGCATGTAACTCAAATAATGTGCAAAGGAATTAATGTTCATCCTCTCTTGGATCAATCCCAAGTTGCACAACGCCGTGCAAGCTTGTTGTTCCACCATAGCAATGAGTTTTGATCCTTGATCATGTGAGGAAATATTCCCAAGGTTATCCATAAGAATCTCTAAAATGATCAGAAATGGAAATACATGCATACCTTGGTGAGTCTTGGGAACATCTTGTATGGCTGCAAGGGTTCCTTCCTTAAATGTGTTGGCTGATCCAACTGCTGCTACAGATGGATGCCCCTCCATGAAGGTGGCAACGCTTGTACAAGGCTCCTCAAGTGGAGAAGAGGACTCCTCCTCCTCTGTTATTCCACTACCAAATCTCCTGATTACTTGATGAATAAAATTAGAAAAAGTAGATACTCTTGCATGAAATTCATGGCTGATCCACCAAGAGCTTGCCTTGCCCTCCAAGTGCAGCGCTGAGATCTCCACAACCGCTTTCTCCACTACTGGATGTAGTAGGAAAAATGCTTCTAGCTTCATCACCCAAGTCTTTGCTACACACTTGAGTGATCCATCAAATGTAGACAACAGGAATCTGTTGCCTCTTATCATTCTCTTACTGCATTTTCTTATTTCTTCTCTCATTTGAATAAATTGAGGAAAACCTAGGGTGTCTTTGAAAGCCCTAGGTTGGCACTTGTATTCTGCCAAATACCCACTCAGGATCTCCTGTTCTAAGTGGTCTTCTTGCTCTTCACTCCCTCTATGAGAACAGGAAGTGCATGGGTATTATTATTCCTCTTGAAACCTTCTAGAGGTCTCACTGTAGCTTTCTTCTTCTTGAAACCCTCTTGGAGTTTCATTTCATCTTCCTTCCTCCATCGGTTGAACCTCCTTGGAGAGGCTCTTCTTAGATCTGAAAATGGATGAGAGTAATATCAAACTCTCCATAATTTTTTTCTCCTCTTCTTCTTATCTTCTGATTGGATTTGAAATCCACAGGCTGAGCCAAGATGGTAGCTCTGATACCACTGTAATATCCCAAATAGGGAATTTTCTACAACAATTGGAATATCTTAAGATATTCCAAAGTTGGAGCTTCAGCAAATCATGAGCATGGAAATGTAGAGCATATCATTGGATATAAAATAACCTCTCACCAGTAGATGAAATAACCTCAGCAAGAGTATGGCCTATATTCTCCTTCCCAAGTGGGGAAATGCAGCAATATAGGGCATAAAACAACTGTCTTCAGAAAATATCGTTATAAAAGTGAGAAATGGGACTTGGATCCCTTAGAATACATGATATAAAACTCACATGCAGAATTAGAGGTGAAACAAATGACTCTAGCCAAAATAAACAGATCTCTCCAAGTCAATATAGCTCAAATAAGCCCAAACCCCATAGCCTAGCTCATGTAGAAAGTACTAAAGAAAGGAATGCATTATTTTAATGAGGGTTTATGCAGAAAATGATGAGGGATAAGAGATCAGGATTTTACAATCATCCAATGGAAGAGAAAATGGAGATTCCTTTCCTTTTATACAAAATAAGATTACCCAACAAGGGTTACATGAGAGTACAATGTATAAAAATGTAGATCGGCAGATATGGATATGAAAAATCCAGTTTTACTACAACACTGAATATATGTGACTGAAATATACAAGTGACAGAGAATTAATGAAGTACAGAGCTTTCCGGGAGAAAGGTTGGCCTTTTCTCCAAGGAACTAGCTCACAAGCAAGGGATCAAACCCTACAACTGCTGCTCTGGAAAAAATGACGTAGTTTCCCCAGTCAAAATGCGCTATAGTGGATGGGAATTGAGTTGGCCACTTTCCAAGATTTCAAATAAGATCCGGGACCTCCTGTATAGATCTTGAAAATAAAGGGGGAGCTCCCTCCTCTGAAAGATAAGCTTAAGAGCTGGTGTTGTGAATCTCCCACTGCACACCCAGAAACACAGTGTTTCCTGCTGCAAGAATAACGTTGTAGCTGTAGGAGGTGATAGGCCTCAATCCTGGGTATGGGAGAATGAAGAACATAACTCCTCCAAGTGATCTCTCAGTGAAGGAGAAGGAATCCCTAAGCAGGAATGCCTTGTGTTGAACAACACTGCATACTCAGCTCAACAGCTGAAGAATGCTCAAGTGCCTAAGTAGAGATGAAAATGTAATCCATAAGCTAACCCCAAAAGTCTGCCATCTTCCTCCTTATAATGTTTTTGAGCCTTCTCACCTTGGGTCCCACCTATTAGGGTTTCCAACGCCATGTGAATACATTCCCTCCAAAATTGCACTATCTTCAAAAGCAAGCCTGATGTCCGGACCTCCTTCCTGTCTACATTTGCTTCTCTATGCATATATCAATAATACACCTCAACGCCTTTGGCCCTATAAAATTTTAAATCTGGCACTATATAAACTAAGCGGAAACTTTGGCAATTCCTCATACATATATGGTTATGTAACCATAATATGAAACCTTCCTTCTTAACAGTCCATTCAATAATTTCCTTCGTTCGGTGATCTACTTCAATGTTTGGTTTAAATTTCATTTATCAAATTCATAGAATTTGATTAATGAATTAAATGAGAGATTTTAAAAATCTTCAATAGAATGCTAATCCTTGTAGCAACGTTACAAGTCCGTTGTAATTATGAAACCACCCTTACAGCCGTATCAACGCTTCTCATCACGGTCACACCTTCAAAGCATCGTATGCGTCCTCGGAATCGATACCAAATCTGGGCTTTGTATAACACATAAAACATAACAAAACCTTGGGAATTAACTCTGACCCATTAACGTTAAGCCTCAACTATTACCATAATAATTCAAGTCCCATAAGCCACGTACCTTGGTTATATATCGAGCGGATCCAATGATCCATATGGCGTCGCACCTCGACTGTTGATCGAACGGGCGTAGATGGATATCGCAAGAGTTTAAAGATCGGGTGTTAGCACGTGATATAAACGGTTTTGGAAACCCGCCTTATGCCACACGTCCTCCAACTAATGGGATCACATTTTTATTTCAAATTCCACTTACTACTTTTGAACCACGTAAAAACCATAAGCTACTTCCAGAATCCGCCTTCACTATTCATTCTTAATTTGTGGTTCTGCCTCCAGTTCAGGGTTCCAGCTTAACTTCCGCTTACAATAATAATTCGTGGCTTTGATTTAGTAATTCCATTATACGAACAAGCCCGATGCTTTCCGCCTCCTGCCACTATAACCCAACGAAAATGAATCTAATTCAATCAATTCAATCAATACAATCAAGCAAAGTTCAACGCAGATTCTACATGCTCCGAATAACATCCCCTACATCCTTCCTCAAGGACCAAGATTTCGCTTCAGCTGTGCCAAATTACTGTGTGTGTGTTCACATTTATGAACTATGCGCATTCAGAGCAACACTGGGGTTATAAATCCAGGAACCTCAACATTCTACATCACGGTTTGCATTTTACTAAAGCTCGATAGAACCAGGTCTTGTCGCATCGACCATAATTGTGACAGAGGTCATCCTCAATTCAATTCACATCAGGATATCAACATGAATTTCGATTCCATAAATGGAATACAGTGTATATTCAACCATTAATTTTATAGTTTCTAATTGAACCCTACAGTCCACTACATAGAGTTTAACTAGCCCACATAAATTCAATTATCCCTCATGTATATATATCACACCGAATTGAAATAAACAAACATCCAATCAGAGTTAATTTCTCCATTACATATTTACATGAACTTACAAATTATTGACATGCCAGATCTTCAGTTTGGTGGCCTCCTACTCTGCCTCTGAGCAGTTCTCTACCTCTTTGAACCGATCTCTAGCTCTATGCTATCCTTTCTACTCTATAGGCGGTTACATTTATACAAACACAAATGAGTCGATTCGACTTCTTTACAGCTTGACAGAACCTCTTGAAATTCTCTAGTTCCTAATTTTAGACTTCAAACTGAAACTACTGAAACTGATCCTAAATCTACTCATACCCTTGGCTGTCTCTTCATATTCCTATCTTAATCAATTTGTCATGTTCTCAAATGACTTGAGAACAATTACAATTCCCTACCATGTTTATTCAAAATATCAATATTTATAAGAAATTTTAAGAACATGGGACCCCCTATGTCTACTGAGATACAAAGTGTTTAATTGTGCCTAATGCCCCTGCATCAGACTCCCAAGCTTCAATTTGTTCATGATCTCCTGATCATGTTTCTTTAATCCCTGTCTCTAGGATCCCATACTCTGTTTTGCTGCTGTTCATCAGCTGCATCATCCTTCAATTGCATTTCTCTAGGTCTCCAAATCTTGTTCTGCAATCTGCCCCCAGCTATGCTTTCACAATCTACCTTTGTCTTTATTTTACTGAAACTCTCCTGCTTTCCCGTTGCTATCTGCTGCTCCTAGGTCACTCTCATCATCATATCCTTGATGTATTCAATTTCTTTGTCCATCCTATCCTCCAGCTGGAAATTCCTCTTCCCACAGCTGTTGCTTCCCATTTCTGTTGCTGCCAATATAGTTGCTGTGATTATTTTTATTTCTGTAGATGTCATCTCCCATGTTGCATTCTCCTAAACTTCTTGTCCCTCTACAACATTTTCCTTTTTTTCATCGTCTGCAAATTCACTCTCCGGAAACAAATCAACAATTAACCTTCTTCCTACAGTAACATTCTCACTTAACTTTCCTTGTATACTAGCAAGCACAAGCAAACTAGTATCTGCTACTCCTCCTTTCACAGCTTCAAGAAAGTTCATCTCAATGTATGAAATTTCCTTCTCTTCTTCAACTGCTTCTAGCAAACATTTCAGTCCTCTCTTCTATGTTTGTTTTACATCTTCAACATGCTGTAAATTAAACTCGGTATTTTATTCTTCTTCATGGGAAATCTTCAGCAATTTCCTCTCATCTCTTTGCTTGATTCCAGTAATCAAATCAATTCCTTTGGTCCCTGTATCTTCCTCTTAAGTTAGCACAGAATGTTGATTCTTCTTCACTTTAGAAGCTTTTAAAATCTGCCCTCCAGTCTGCTCTTGGCCCATCAGACTAGCAAATTCTTATCCCGGCAATTCTAAGTCTGGTTCAAGACTCAGAAATTCTTCATCATCTTTCTCTTCAGCTGCGAGAGTCATCTCCACTACTCCAATCACCATGTTAAAATGATGATCCTTCCCTATGTTTTCAGCCAACACAGTTTCCTTCTTATTCACCTCTTTGACAACTTCCAACTGTTGTTCTTCCTCTTTCTCTGCATTATTAACACATGAATTATCAACAGTAAAATTCCAAGGTCTCAATACCTTCTTCTTCTCTGACAACACATCAGTATGTTGTTCGGAACTTCTTTCCAAATCTTCTGTCAGTACCCTCGCATGCTGATCTGCATCCTTCATGAGACTGTCAGCTAGTCTCCTCTTCCTTTCAATTTCTGGTTCATGGATGCTCTTCTGCTGTGATTCATCAAAATGAACTCCTTCATTTTGCTGAATCATTTTCTTCTTATCCTCTGTTTTCTGATTGTCATTCATTATAGATTTTCTGTCTTGCTTCTCCAACAACATATCTAGTGTGGTCCTCTGCTTCTCCAATTCTCTTCTTTGAAAATCCAACCTCCTATACAATTCAACTACTTCAATAGGAGTATATTTTGGGAACCTTATGAAACCCTTTATGCCTCTGCTTGTTCTTGACCAATCTTCTGCTGGTCCTTCTCTCTCAGCCTCAACATTCTGCTGAATATCTTCATTTGACTCTTCTTTCTTCACCTTTCCATGAGATCTCACTATCTCAGCATCGATCTGAACAGGTTTTAGATTCAATGTCTCCTCCTCAACAAACCTTAAAGCTTGCTCATCTTCCTGTGGTGTTCCTGCAAACATACACAACTTTTTAGTTTTCAAATCACAAGAATTTTCAGTCTTGGCTGCTCCCTCAAGCACTTCTTCTTGAACAGGTCTGCACATGGAATCTTCAATTTGCATCCTTGCCTCAATAACTCAGGGTTCTTCATCCTCTGTGGAGTCTGTCATCACTTCACAATTTTTAGACTAAAAAACACAAGCCCTCACATCATCTGGACTTGTCCAATAACTTAGGAAATCCTCAATGACCTCCTCTTCAGCAAGACAAGCTTCTTGCTGCCTCGAGTCTTCACCATGTCTCACAAGATCTCTTGTAGATCTCCACTCTCCATCTATGCTTTGTTCTGCCTCATGAGAATAAATTTCTTCTTTCAACTTAGCTGCTCTAAGTTCTCCTCTCAATAAGGCAATATTTTTTTGCCTCAACCTCAACTGTAATGGTTGCCAATCTACTCTCTTTTTCATGAGCCAACCAACTCTTTGGATTTCTTCTATCATTATCTCCAGTTTATAAACCTGCTCTGTAATCTCAGCTATCTCTTTCTGCCATTCTTCATCAGTGGAATTCTTCCTCATGCCATTTTCTTTGGCATCTTCTTTCTTTCTTCTGTTGTGGCCCCTCTCAGAACCTCTGCAATCTCTGTTGTGGCTATCAATAGCCATTTTCCCCTACAAGCTACACTAAGCCTCTGCAACAACAAGCTCTCTTGCTGCAACTCACCTCACCAATCCCTTCCTCTGGATCTGGCTTTTGGCAAGTACTGGTCCCCTGTTTGTTGGAACCTTCTGAGCACTCTCTTCTGCTCTTCCTAGGCTTCACTCTGCAAATTTTCTCAAGAACACCTCTGCATTCTTCTCATCCAACCTCTGTTGGGAATTATTCCAGGTTCTACCACACTTCTTCTTCACTCAGAGTCCCTTGCTGGGCCCTTCAGTCACTGCTCTACTTCTGCTGAGATGTCTTCAATTGTCTGCACTCTAACTTCTACAAACAATCCTTCAACCAGAGTTAAACACTGCTCATTTTCTCTTGAGAACACTGCAATTGTCCTCTTTATCCAGCCTCTAGTTGAATGCCAGGCTCATTTCCTTCGCTATCAAGCTCTGTCTGTACCTTCAGCAACCATAATTATGCAAACACCAAATACACATCAGATTTAAAATTATTCTCCTACGAGATTTCTACATGATCTTGTCTTCCACTCACTCTACAAATCCTGTTCACTGTGCTATGTGTACTCTGCTTATCAGATCTTGGGATCTGATCTTCCCCTTTCAAATCTGTAATTACTCTTCAACAGATTTAGAACTTTTCTCCATTCTCTCATCACACGCACTGTATCTCTGCATGCTGCAATTTCATCAGTTTCCACAAGTCTGGTTTCTTTGCATTCACCAAACCTGGAATTTTTCAAAAAGAGCTATTCCAGCTTTGATACCACTTGATGCCCGAACCTCCTTCCTGTCTACATTCACTTCTCTATGCATATATCAATAATACACCTCAATGCCTTTGGCCCTATTAAATTTTAAATCTGGCACTCTATAAACTAAGCGGAAAATTTGGCAATTCCTCATACATCTATGGTTATGTAACCATAATATGAAACCTTCCTTCTTAATAGTCCATTCAATAATTTCCTTCGTTCGGTGATCTACTTCAACGTTTGGTTTAAATTTCATTTATCAAATTCATAGAATTTGATTAATGAATTAAATGAGAGATTTTAAAACTCTTCAATAGAATGCTAATCCGTGTAGCAATGTTACAAATCCGTTGTAATTATGAAACCACCCTTACAACCTTATCAACGCTTCTTATCACGGTCACACCTTCAAAGCATCGTATGCGTCCTCAGAATCGATACCAAATCTGGGCTTTGTATAACACATAAAATATAACAAAACCTTGGAAATTAAATATGACCCATTAACGTTAATCCTCAACTATTACCATAATACTTCGAGTCCCACAAGACACGTACCTTGGTTATATATCAAGCGGATCCAACGATCCATATGGTGTCGCACCTCGACTGTTGATCGAACAGGCGTAGATGGATATCACAAGAGTTTAAAGACCGGGCGTTAGCATGCGATATAAATAGTTTTGGAAACCCACCTTATGCCACGCGTCCTCCAACTAATGGGATCACGTTTTTATTTCAAATTCCACTTACTTCTTTTAAACCACGTGAAAACCATAAGCTGATTCCAAAATCTGCCTTCACTATTCATTCTTAATTCGTGGTTCCGCCTCTAGTTCAGGGTTCCAGCTTAACTTCCACTTACAATAATAATTCGTGGCTTTGCTTCGGTAATTCCATTATACAAGCAAGCCCCATGCTTCCTGCATTCTGCCACTATAACCCAACGAAAATGAATCTAATTCAATCAATTCAATCAATATAATCAAGAAGAGTTCAACACAGATTCGACATGCTCCGAATAGCATCCCCTACATCCTTCCTCAAGGACCAAGATTTCGCTTCAGCTGTGCCAAATTACTGTGTGTGCATTCACATTTCTGAACTGTGAGCATTCAGAGCAACACCGGGGTTATAAATTTAGGAACCTCAACATTCTACATCATAGTTTGCATTTTACTAAAGCCCGATAGAACCAGGTCTTATTGCATCGACCATAATTGTGACAGAGGTCGTCCTCAATTCAATTCACATTAGGATATCGACATGAATGTCAATTCTGTCAATGGCATACAGTGTATATTCAACCATTAATTTTATAGTTTCTAATTGAACCCTACAGTCCACTACACAGAGTTTAACTAGCCCACATAAATTCAATTATCCCTCATGTATATATATCACACCGAATTGAAATAAACAAACATTCAATCAGATTCAATTTCTCCATTACATATTTACATGAACTTACAAATTCTTGACAGGCTAGATCTTTAGTTTGGTGGCCTCCTACTCTGCCTCCGAGCAGTTTTCTACCTCTCTGAACCGATCTCTAGCTCTATGCTATCCTTTCTACTCTACAAGCGGTTACATTTATACAAACACAAATGAGTCGATTCGACTTCTTTACAACTTGAAAAAACCTCTTGAAATTCTCTAGTTCCTAATTTTAGACTTCAAACTGAAACTACTAAAACTGATCCTAAATCTACTCATACCCTTGGCTCTCTCTTCATATTCCTATCTTAACCAGTTTCTCATGTTTTCAAATGACTTGAGAACAATTACAATTCCCTACCATGTTTATTCAAAATATCAATATTTACAAGAAATTTTAAGAACATGGGACCCCCTATGTCTACTAAGATACAAAGTGTTTAATTGTGCCTAATGCCCCTGCATCAGACTCCCAAGCTTCAATTTGTTCATGATCTCCTGATCATGTTTCTTTAATCCCTGTCTACGATATCCCATACTCTGTTTTGCTGTTGTTCATCAGCTGCATCATCCTTCAATTGCATTTCTCCAGGTCTCCAAATCTTGTTCTGCAATCTGCCCCCAGCTATGCTTTCACAATTTTCCTTTGTCCTTCTTTTACTAAAACTCTCCTGATTTCCTGTTGCTATCTGCTGCTCCTGGGTCACTCTCATCATCAGCTCCCTAATGTATTCAATTTCTTTGTCCAACCTATCCTCTAGCTGGAAATTCCTCTGCCCACTGTTGCTGCTTCCAATACAGTTGCTGTGATTATTTATATTTCTGCAGATTTCATCTCCCATGTTGCGTTCTCCCAAACTTCCTGTCCCTCTGCAACATTTTCCTTTTGTTCATCGTCTACAAATTCACTCTCCGGAAACAAATCAACAATTAACCTTCTTCCTGCAGTAACATTCTCACTTAACTTTCCTTGTATACTAGCAAGCACAAGCAAACTAGTATCTGCTACTCCTCCTTTCATAGCTTCAGGCAAGTTCATCTCAATGTCTGCAATTTCCTTCTCTTCTTCAACTGCTTCCAACAAACATTTCAGTCCTCTCTTCTGTGTTTGTTTTACATCTTCAGCATGCTGTAAATTAAACTCAGTATTTTCTTCTTCATGGGGAATCTTTAGCAATTGCCTCTCATCCCTTTGCTTGATTCTAGTAATCAAATCAAGTCCTTTGGTCCCTGTATATTCCTCTTCTGTCAACACATAATGCTGATTATTTTTCACTTTAGCAGCTTTTAAAATCTGCCCTCCAGTCTGTTCTTGGCCCATCAGAATAGCAAATTCTTCTCCCGGAAATTCTAAGTCTGGTTCAAGACTCAGAAATTATTCATCATCTTTCTCTTTAGCTGCGAGAGTCATCTCCACTACTCCAATCACCATGTTAAAATGATGATCCTTCCCTATGTTTTCAGCCAACACAGTTTCCTTATTATTCACCTCTCTGACAACTTCCAACTGTTGTTCTTCCTCTTTCTATGCATTATTAACACATGAATTATCAACAGTAAAATTCCAAGGTCTCAATACCTTCTTCTTCTCTGACAACACATCAATATGTTGTCCAGAACTTCTTTCCAAATATTTTTTCAGTACCCCCGCATGCTGATCTACATCCTTCATGAGACTGTCAGCTAATCTCCTCTTCCTTTCAACTTCTGGTTCATGGATGCTCTTCTGCTGTGATTCATCAAAATGAACTCCTTCATTTTGTTGAATCATTTTCTTCTTATCCTCTATTTTCTGATTGTCATTCATGATATATTTTCTGTCTTGCTTCTCCAGCAACTTATCCAGTGCATAGGTCCTCTGCTTCTCCAATTATATTCTTTAAAAATCCAACTTCCTATACAATTCAACTACTTCAATAGGAGTAGATTTTGGGAACCTTACACAACCCTTTATGCCTCTGCTTGTTCTTGACCAATCTTCTGCTGGTCCTTCTCTCTCAGCCTCAACATTCTGCTAAATATCTTCATTTGACTCTTCTTTCTTCACCTTTCCTCTTCCTGTTCACACATGGGAGGTGCAAAATCCAGCCACCAAGTTATCACCTTTTCACGCCAAGAGGGATTTTATGTCAATACAAGTTAAATATGGGTCCTTTTTCCCATTTATTCATCTACTGGGTGCAAAAATCAAAATCTAATATTCGAATTAACTGCACGCTAATTTTAGGAATATTACACCATATCATCTTGGCACACTCGCTTGAAGGAACACAAAGGTGTCCCAGGTGACATAAAAGTGCATCTTGGAGGTGAAAATTTGGAACTTTCATACCTCCCAAGAGTGCCTTGTATGTGTGGCCGAATTCTGGGTTGCTCTCATAGAGAATCGGCCAAGTAGAAGTCTCGTGCCCACAAGAGTTGAGAACGGTGGTGAGCGTCGCGATCGGTGGTCAGCTGAGGCAGTCTGCAACATTATTGGTGCTACCCTTCTTGTACTTGATGTTCAAATGAAACTATTGCAGATATGTGGACCACTTCTGATGGCGATCATTCTGTAACTTCCCTTGTGTCTGTATGAACTGCAGGGGCCGGTGGTCTGTGTGGATGATTGTGTCCTTCCCCAAAATGTAATGCTTCCATTGTCAAAAAGATTGCACAATGGAAAACATTTCTTTGTCATAAGTGGGATACTTTCGAACTGTGTCAGACAATGTCTAACTGTGATATGCCACTGGATGTCCCTGTTGAGTAAGAACTGCCCCAAAAGCATAGTCAGAGGCATCTGTCTCGATCTCAAATGGTTGTTGCAAGTCTGTTAATGTGAGCACTGGGGCATAACAAAGGCGATGTTTCAATTCTGTGAATTCCTTCTGTCGAGATTCTGACCAAAAGAATTTTTCTCTCACTCCCTTTGTGACTTGACTCAGGGGCCAAGTGATAAGAGAGAATCCCAACATGAACCTACGGCAGAAATTAGCAAGACCCAGAAATTTGTGAAGCTTTGTTATATTGGTTGGGGCTGGCCAATCCCGAATGACTTGGATCTTGGTTGGATCCACATGCACCCCCCTTTCATCAATAATGTATCCCAGATATTGAACCTAGATCATGCCAAAAGTGCACTTCTCCAAATTGGCACACAACTTGTGTTTCCGCAGTGTTTGGAGTACTTTTTGGATGTGGTGGAGGTGCTCTTCCCAAGTCTAGTTGAAGATCAGAATTTCATCCAAGTACACCACTACAAATGAGTTGGTGAATGTCCACAAAATGTCATCCATCAACCTGATGAAGGTTACGGGAGCATTCTTCAACCCGAAAGGCATGAACAACCATTTGAAAAGGCCTTCCTTGGCTTTGAAGGCAATATTCCACACATCAGAGGGTGCGATTGGTACCTAGTGATCCCGGACTTCAAGTCGATCTTGCTGAAATATTTCGCCCCTTTGAGTTGGTCCAGAAGGTCATCAATCCGTGGGATCGGGTACCTATTCTAGACAGTGATCTTTTTTAGTGCCCGATAGTCAATACAGAGTCTCCACGTCCCATCCTTTTTCTGTACCAACACGATCGGGCTCCCACAGGGTGATGAACTTGCTCGGATGTGACCTTTTTGCAACAGATCCTGAATCTGCGTCTTGATTTCATCGTTCTCCAGAACAGAGCGCTAATAGATCGGTCCATTGGGTAGCAACGCACCTGGGGTCAGATCAATTAGGTGCTTGACCTGACAGTGCAGAGGAACCCCCGTGGGTGAGGTGAAGATGTCCCCATACTCCTCCAAAAAAATTTTCATTTGTTGTTTTCATGCAGAGGAGCCCTGTCTGGAGGTTGTGGCCACAATATTCTTCTTTCCCTGGGGGAAGATCATCAGGAAAACAAATTTCCTAGTTTGGGAAATGAGATTACTGCATTGTTTTATAGTAACCAAAGAGATAGCGGCAGGAGGTGGTACCTCTGGTATCTTGTACAACTTATTTCCCAAACTAACAATAACAGTGCGAGGCCGAGACTCATACACATCATGATGCTTCCACAAGTATGGTTGTCCTAATAATACATCAGAAACATCAATAGGAGCAATTTCACATAATACCTCATCTGTGAAGGGCTTGATGCTATAGGGAAGGCGGCACTGCTGTCTGACGCGGAGATCTCGTCCTTGGTGAAACCACCTGATGGTGTATGAGTGTGGGTGAGATGTGGTTGGCAAGCCCAAACACTTCATGGTGTCTGCTAAAATGAGGTTATTTTGGCTCCCATTTTTGACGATGAACTGTACTTGGGAGCCCTTTACCCACATCTAGGAGTGGAAGAGACGTTCCTCCTCCTCTGGATCTTCCGGTTCCTCCTTTTGGATCTTCGTAGTGGCAACAGTGGCGTTGGGCTCCACATCAATAATCTGTTTCCCTTTGTCATTCCCCTTATCAGGTTCTGATTCAGAGTCAAAGAATGCATCCGACTCAGAAGCCCTCATCTCAGCCACCAGCGACTGCTTGGCCCGACACTCACTTGTGTTGTGAGTGGAGATCTTATGGAACTCACACCACTTTCCCGTGTCCTTCTTTGTCTTTGCAGTGTTGTTCTTTTCTTGTGGCTTTGACAGGTTATCTTGAGTCACCATGCCTTGTCTCTATCCTTTGTTCTGATTTTTGGGAGCATTTTTCCCTTGCTTTTGATTTGCAGATCCAAAGTCTCGCTTCTTCTGTTTGAATTTCTGCTCAATCTTGGCAGCATACCGATATGCCGTACCAAGCGAGGAGATGTCGGCGAACTCCATTTCCTCCTGAATTTATCTGTGCAGACAACTGCGATACTTTAGCACCATATGTTTCTCTGAATCTTTGATACCCAACTTTGTGTGCAGGGTATGGAACAAATTTGTCAGCTCATGCACATCTTGATCCTTTTGTTGTCGCAGCGTGGTCCATTGTATGTACTTGTCCTCATAGCTCCCCATGAGATAGTATTGTTCCTTGATGGCGTCTCGAAAAGAATTCCAAGTGGGTATGGCCAAGAACAGAGAGGGTTCTGTCTTGTCCTTTTTCTCACAGTAGGTTTCCCACCAGTCCTTGACATGGGAGGTAGCTTTGAGGAGTGCAAAAATAATCTTCTCCCGGTCGGAAAAGTCATGAATCGAGAAATATCATTCTAATAGATTCAACCATCTATCTACGGCATATGCATCTATTTTACCCTCAAATATGGGAATGTCAAAATTTACTTGTACCTTAAAGGGAGTTGCACCTCCAGAGTGGCTACTGGATGCAGATGCGCCGCCGGTGGGCAGCTGTTGATGGATCTGGGCAAATTTATCCATCATCGTGTTCCTTTGTTTTTCGAGGGCCTCCTCGAGCAATAGTTTGATAGGATATCCTACTCCCTCATCTTTCTTTTCATCCCCCATGGGCATCCGTCGGGGTTCGTGAGGCTGATCTTGCAAAGGTTCCACTAGATCGAGCCCTAACTCCTTATTACCCGACCTCGTTGGGGACATGCAAATAAGGATTGAGAAAAAGTAGACCACTCTGATACCACTGATCCATATTTATAAAGGAACGCAATATAATAAAATTATAACCATAAATACAAAGATGCAGCAGAAATAACACTTCATTTCATTAATATCAAAGAATTGAGATTTTCTTACAGACAGAATGGAAATAAACTAGCTAGGGCGTTGGTGGCTATCTCTAAGAAGATATGTGGCGGCTACAGGCCTCTGAACTAAGTTGAAATGAGGCTCAAGGGCCTATTTATTATTTAGAAACAATGGAAAACCCTAAACATCCAAAACCCTAACCCTAGGAGATGCGCCAAAACTATGGGCCCTGTTTGGGTAAATTGGTGTTTCAACTTCCCGGGGACATAACTTTGGCATATGATGTTTGTTTTACGCAAACCATACCTCGTTAGAAAGATCTATCCAAGGAATATAAATTTTGAGTAAGAAACATCAATACATGGACCCATGTTGCTCCCGGTTTTCCCAAAAAACATCGTTTAGGGCCTCAAAATGGCTTCAGAAGTTCAAGACCCGAAAAAATGCTAAAAATAGTAAGTTGTGCTGAAACTGAAAAAATGAAAGAGACAATGGTGGGGCCCCAAGTGGAATAGGCAAGTGACCACCAATATCCACCTGGATCAAATATCATAGATAAGAGTTCGTGTTTCAAAAAATATTACATCGTCTGCGACCATTGGTTTAAAACACCTTATGATCTAAAATATAGTGATACAAAAAAAAATACAATAGTCTGTGATGATTATCCATTATCCGTGGTGATGATAATGAAAGTAAACTATCGCCCATGCCACCCTATGCGGGTATCTCCTAAACTGGCCAGGAACACCAGCAATGTGTGTCTAGAGACGAAGAGGAATATCATCCATCGATGCCTCTGGGATATCTCTAGTCAAAATTTCCAGGTTGTGCTCTAAGTCAGTAAGAATCTCTGTTGCCTAGTTCTGTGGCTGTGAAACAGGCTTTGTTGGCTTCCTTTCGAAGAGGTGGAGAGTGGCTAGCCTTTGTGGACCAATATATGCATTTACATTTTTTGTTATCAGTATTGGACAATCGAAAATAAAAATAAAAATTAGAGTTAAAACACATCAAAACAATTCATTTACTTGATTCATCCCATTATGTCCCTGGAGGTAAGGACATCTCGGGATCTCCTCGAAAGTCTATGCCTGCATACGGGAAATCCTCAATAGCAAAGATTTGGTTCTATAACCAATGAAAATATGCTGGAGTGAATCAAATTACCACACAACCATTGCCACCATGGTGGGACATCAGAGCAACCCATCGTACCATATGAGGTTCTCTTGGTTCACCATGGTCAACAGAGATCAGCTGAGGGGCAAGGGATGGAATCCTCTCCAAAACAAAGCATACCAAGATAGCACCATACCCAAAGTTTTTTAACTTTGAGTTCTTTGCTCTGGTCAGTTGACCCTTCATATTGGTCAACACCCCTTCACACCAATTGAAGATAGTACCTCTATAGCATTCAACAGTTGTCTACATTTGTGACTTGGTAGCCACATGTGGAGCTGCACTCCCACATAATCTAGTCATGGTGAATGCAATGACTTTCAGATCAAGACGTATGATAGTTTTTATATCTATACGATTGTCTTTGGGACCAAATTCTTCATTACAGAACTCTTGTTTATAGCTAGCAATAGGCAGGCCACCTTGCCTAGATCCAAACAAAGAGATATGTTCACCTCTTTTGGATAAACCAGTGAGGAAGTAAATGTATTCAAGCTCAATTTATAGCTTGTGATCAATGATGATAAAAAAATTTTCTTGGACGTCCCATTTATTCACCAGCCAGGTCATTATCTCTACCTGTGCCCTCACGCCCTGAATTGCCTAGAATTTGTACAATCCGCAATTTCTCAACACACACGTTATGACTGGGTCATTCATGGCTGCTTCGTCTACCTCTTCGTGCTCGCGTTCTCTCCACTCCAACATTGTGTAACGACCTGCAAATGGACGCATTTAAAGGTTAGAACCTTCTAGAGTGAAAATATTTAACCATTTTTGAGAGAATTTAACAAATTTATTTTTCTCATGGTGCCTCCACAGTTTTTGTATAAGGACAGTGCAGACCCTCGCGTGCACCCTTCATAAAAACCGTGATAGCCCGACAATTTTCCTTTAAGAAAATTAACGGGGTCTGCAGGTAACCAATGATTAACCCGCAGACCCCCGAGAGCGAAATTTTGAAACATTTTTCCCCCAAAAATGATTTTAAAAACCAAAAAAGAGAATTCAAATGGATGAAAATGAAGAGAAGAGTGTTGTGGATTACCTGGATTCGACAGTTTTCAATTAGAACGGTCGGTTCTCCCATTATCACCTCCGGAATGTTTTTTTCCTAGAGCTCTCAACTTTAAAATTTGAATACAAAAGGTGAAAATGACTTTGTTGAACTACTTTTTATAGGATTTTTTGAATGAATAAAATATTATAAGTTTACCCCTTTTCCGGACTGAAATGGACTATTTACGAAAAAGGTATACATTGACTAATCATGGTCAGTAGAGTTCTCTCCTGCATTATTTTATCCTTTTTCGGTCTTGAGAGACTAAATTTACGAAAAAGTACACCCATGGAGTTTTCTTAAGTTTTTGTTCTGACTCCCTAAAACTGAAAAACACCGAGTTTCACCTATACTAGACTCGTTAAAACTTAACAGTAAAGGAAATGTCAATTATAAAAAGGAACAAACCACTCCTTCTTAGGGTTTGATTTTAATACTAAGTTGGACTCATCCAAAGGATGAGCTTACATAACAAGCAAATGTTATCCTCCTCAAGCTTGTCAAAAATAAAGAGGTACTTTCCAGAAATGGTGGGGGAAAAGAGAGAAAATGAATCCAGTTGTCACACTTCGTTTCAAAAAGTTGTATACCACTCTTGAAAATGACACTTTTGTCACATTCATACCTAGGTTGGGAAAATCCTTTGGCCAAATAGTTAATCAAACCATATTGAAAGTCTTCAGCCAGTTTATGGGTATTAGCTTTAGGTTAATCATCACAAAACCATCTGCAGTGTCATTATGTTTTCAAGAGATCATTTTAAATAAACCATTCATTGCAAACATTTGTATCCATTCGCGTTGACCATCCCTGAGTCAGTCCTTGCAAATATTTCTTCAAAACTTGATCTAATGGTTTCGTGTCATGGGATTTCTTATAACGGGTCAATTTCTATCGACGACAACTCATCATCTACAAATTTGATCTAGAATCCTATCAGTACCTTGGGATCGACATGCCCTAATGGCAGGTTTCTTGCCTTCGATGACAGGTTGCATCATTGACCTTTGATCGAATGATTATGTGAAATGTTCGACTTCAGATCACATATTCACATTTCATATATTTTACTGAGTACTTTGAGAACCATTGTCATTATTTGTGATTTCTCTCACACTTGTTAACAATTCACATCATTGACTGGTAATCAAGTGGTTTCTACCATGTTTGACTTTGACACAATCAATCACATGGATAGAATCATACTATTTCGAGAAGCGGAAATCAAGAACCTGAATCTATTTTCCACCATCTAGGCTGCGAGGAGTTTTATTATTCATCATACAATAGACTACTTATAATAGATGGCTGCATCCATGCTGTGTCTACTATTAATGTAATTCTCAAATCATTTATGTACCAGAACACGTAGTTAGTTTTGATCTAAGTATGGAAATTCCTACCTCAGTGATGATATACACATATATATATGTTTGCATTGAATGTTTTTATAGGTTTCAACTGGTACACCCGCAACCCAATCCTCGAAATGATAAAGCACTTCACTCTTCAGAACTCTTCAGACTTCACACTTTAGGGGGAAATCTGTTACATTGAAATTTTTCACCATGACATTTAGCTTTCTATATGGGTTCATCATTACCTATTTATTGCTACCTTAGAGGTCCAAAATCATAAAGTTATGAAATAAAGTCTTGGAATTGGGAAAAAAACTCATTAAAACCCTAAAAATCCTAACTCTGCACTTTTCCTAGTCATTGCCCGCGGTACCGTGGTTTATTGCTCTAAAACCTACGACACATCCCGCATGTTTTTCTCATTAAAACTATGGACCACCGTAAAAGGTAAAATAAAATAAAAGGAAGTTCTAGAAGCCCAGCTGGTCGAATATTCTCCTAACTGGAGGCTTCTAGAAGCGTTATCTGGTCGAGCTTAGCCCCTTCCATTTATGAACCTCTATCCCTTCATTAATGGAGCTATCCCTTGGTTTTTGGAGCTAAAACCCCTTTATGAGGGGAATTTATCCCTTATTGGAACTGAAACTACTTCCCTTCTACTATAAATTGAGACCATGGTTCAATCTTAAGGGTACTTAGAAATTGATTGTTTTGAGGTGAATTGCTGAAGAAATAATCTCCATACTTGGCATCATTGACATGAGAAGGATTACATACTCATGACCATAGTTTTATGCTAGTTCAGAGATTTTGAATCTTGTCAAATTGAGGGAAACGACTGTTCGGGACCCCGGAAGAACCTATACAAACATCAAGGCGTCAAGGTTGTAAGGTTACTTCTTATCATTCAAAGTTAATACAAATGGATTCTATTTTCTCATTAAGTTGTTCATGTATCTTTTTGAATAATTTAATTCTTGGATTCCTTGGTCACTAAGATAGATTATTGTTTCTAAATTATTATATCTTGCCGGTGTAGAAATTTTCTGAATAATGATTAATTATCCACCGAGACTATCCTGATCACATACAATTCGAATTTATATGCAACACATAATCTCTTCCACTCAGATCATCAAACATGCGGAAATAAAATCAAGCGATAACACATCAAATCATCATACACATTAACATAGTATGTATGGGGAAAGCTTATAGCTGAAAAACCCACAGCTATTGTGTATATTATAATGGATAAATCATGTAACAAACTCAGTACAATACTCCTCACAAGTACTCAGTACTTTCTCATAAAGTTACACACAAACTAGCTCAGTTTTGAACAGGTTACTGGTTCAAAACTCACTGCCAATTGCCTTGCCTCTATTGCGCAATCCAGGCCTGTCTATATAGATATCCAAGGTTCGAATCTCCTTGGCTTGACTGCGCAATCATCATGGGAAATTCCTCCAAGTGTGGTGCAAATCTCATGCACAACTGATGTCACCATTGATAGCTAACTCCACCCTTTCATCTACCTCTTTCACTGGTCTCCACTGAACTGATCATGCACTGTAGTGAACTGATGTGTTCTTGAGTTGAATAATGAATTACTAATTAATGAATTAAATAATATTTAATTCACTCCACTCATAACTAATTGATTAGCTAGTTAAACTAATCTCAACTAGTTCAACTAAAATAAGCAGAACACAACTCCACTAGCTGTCTCATTAACTCCACCAAACTTAAACGCTGCCAGTCTGGCCAAAATCGACAGCATACATGATGCCATTTAGCCCCTTGGGAATGTAATTCCTGTGATTGTGAGCCCTTCAGCTGGTAGGTGCTCCAGAGGTAAACTCTTGTTTATAGTCCAAATGGATTGCAGGGGTAAATATTTCTTCTTCCCTATTACAGGAGAGAGTATAGTCTAAAAATGAGCTTCGACCTCTTCGACCTATGAGTGCAAAAATAGAGTCATCTAGCCTTTGCCAGCATGACCATCTCCAGAATCTCCAAGCCGTCCAAGACCCCTTCCTCCATATGTCTAAAAATAGACATAGTCTAAAAATAGACTTTGCATCAGAATTCGCCTGCGGGCCCACTTAGTGAAGGTGACTTCATTTCACTAAGCTCCATCATCTTGCTGCATTTTCAACAGCAGGTGCTTTTTATTCCTTTTTCTTGTCTTTGATCGTAGATCTTACATGCTGGATCGATATCTTCTGGAGCGACTGAATTGAAGATAAAATAAGCATTGGACTTTAGGCAGGAGCATCTCTCCATATGTAGTTAATTAATAATTCTGAAGCATAATGGTTTAGAGAAAATGGTTTACATTTGTCTGTTTGTTTCTAGATATCCTTAGGATACCAGGGAGATCGTTATTGTCTGCAAGAAGGATTTGTCTGTCTAACAGCCCCATTTATGGAACTTTATGGATATCATCCGCCATCCATCACATCATATTTAAGAGAAAATTCTAAAGTTCAAGAAGTGGAAGATCACATAGAGCATCAACAAAAAGTTCTCCAACTCTTAAAGGATGACCTCAATTTGGCACATAATCGAATGAAACAACAGGCATATCAACATCGCAACGAAATAATTTTTGATGTAGGCGACTGGATATTTTTTTGACTACAACCATACAAAAAAATTTCCCTCAAGCAAGCTAATGAGGATAATAAATTATCAAAAAAGTAATATGGTCCTTACAAGGTGGTGCAAAATATTGGTACCATGGCATAAAAATTGGAGCTTCCTGCATCTTCCTAAGTGCACCCAGTTTTCCATGTTTCATGCTTAAATAAGATCATATATGACAAGCTCCTAGTTCAAAAAATATTTCCAGAACTTGACGAGGAATGAAAAATCATATTGGAACCTAAATCAGTCATGGAAACAAGAATTTGACAGCTACGAAATCAATCAATTTTAGAGTATCTCATTCAGTGGAAGAACTTACCCGCTGAAGATTCCACATGGGAGGATGAAAATTTTATACAGAAGCATCCATAACTACTCAAGCGTTGAGAACAACAATTTTTTGAAGGAAAGGCGCATGTTAGGTCCCTATAATACTAGTGTAGCCCCTTATTGTTATTGTTAGTGTAGCCCCCTTATTGTTGTTTTTGTGTCCATGTAGTCCCCGTATTATTATTATTGTGCCCCATAGAAGCCCACTGTTGTTATTGTTGTGCCCTTACATTAATTTCTTATGTAGGCTCTAATTATATTGTGACCCCTTAGACTCCTATACATAGAAAGTAGGTTTTTTCATTTGAATCATCCAAGAATTATTAATTTATGTAATGTAAAGGAGGTTTCCCCCTCGAAGAGGATGAATTCTAAGTCGTTAATCTATCTTTTCTTCTATTTTGTGAGTTGGTTTCATAAAATAGATTAAACTTAGGGATGGGGGAGTGCTCCCAGATAACCATCCACCATATCCTCCCGAAGATATTGAAGAGGAAAAGGAAGAGAGTACCCCTCAAGTGAATCCACCTCGTTTTCCCGAGGGATTGATCCATCCTAGCCAATACACCCCAGAAGAGATTGAACTTCTGGTAGAGTTGAAGAATTTGTGTGTCAAGATACCCCTTCTCGAGGCTATTAAGGATGTTCCCATATATAATAATATTATCAAGAATAAATTATTCAAAAATCCTGGGAGAAAGAAGAGAGACACCCCCACCATCAATGTTGTTTTTCAATTATCTCATTTGATGTTGGGGAGAGTCATTTTCCCAAAATACCCAGAACCTGGAAGTCTAGTAGTGGATTTTCACATTGGTGGTATAATTGTCTCTCATACATTGCCTGATCTTAGGGTTTCCATCAACGTGATGAATAAAGAAACCATGTTGAAGCTCAGCCTCCAAGGAGATTTGAGAAAGACCACTACCGTGCTGCAACTTGCAGATAGATCCACAACATGGCCCGAGGGAGTTGTTGAGGATGTTATGGTCTCCATTGAATCTTGGGATGTATCCCACAAAATTCTTGATACTTCAATTCAAAACCAAGTTTAATGGTTATCCTCTTATCTCAGGAAGACATTGGTTAGCCACTGCTGATTTCTATTTTAGTTGTAGGGATGGAAACATGACCATTAATAATGGGCCCTTACCAAAAAAACTGATATTATATCCTCCTGATCATCCTTCTATTGAACATGATATTCCTTTGTGATTGTAGGATGAGGAATAATATGAAGTGTACCATGCAACACCATACCCAATTTGTATCTTAGATGTTGTTATCAGAGGGGGGAAACCTGATGAAGATAACCTCATTGACCATATCCTTTAGAACCAACCCCCCACTACCATTCTACTTGAGGAACTTGTAAAATAATTTGGAAGCAGTCCTTGGACTGAGCTATGCTCAGTTGAATTAAGCCCCGAACTTTCCAAGATGGTAGAGTTTGGCCCATCCAGAATCTTAAAGATCAATCCCTCTCTCTCGACCAAATAGGAAGAAAAATTATGTAATATAGTGAGAGAGAACTTATATTCTTTTACTTGGGATTATAAAGGGGTGCATCCCCCAGTATGCACTCACCATATATACATAAAAGAGGGTTTAAAGATTGTGTTCCAACCCTAGATGAGAATGAACCCAACCTTGAAGGACATAGTGAATGATGAATTACAAAAGCTGATGGATGCAAGGTTCATATACCCCATCTCAAATAGTGAACGGGTGCCACCTCTATTATTAGTCCAAAAGAAGAATGGTAAGTGGAGGATCTGTGCTGATTATAGAGAGTTGAACAAGGCCACAAATAAAGACCATTTCCCTTTTCCTTCCATTGATCAAGTCTTATATGGTCTTGCAAGAAATAAGTTCTTCTCTTTCTTGGATGGATTCAGTGGTTACAATTAGATCCAGATCATCCCTGAAGACCAAGAGAATACTACATTTACATGTCCTTGGGGTACCTTTGCTTATAGAGTTCTCCCATTTGGCCTATGTAATTACCTTGCTACTTTTCAAAGAGCAGTTTTGAGCATCTTTGCTGATATTGTCCATGACTTTGTGGAAATATATATGGACGATTTCACTCTATATGGGTGTTATTTCTAGGAGGCCCTCTATAATCTAGGTAAATTATTGAGGATATGCATTGAAATGCATCTCTCCTTAAGTCTTGAGAAGAGTGAATTCTTGAGGAATGCAGGGATTGTCCTTTCCCATTCCATATCTCAGGAAGAAATACAAGTAGACCTAAACACGATTTCTATCATAAAAAGGGTCCATACTCCTCAGAAACAAAGAGATGTTAGCAATTATTATAGGAGATTCATGAAGGATTTTAGCAAGGTGGCTTCACCAATGTTTATATTGCTAGCCAAGGACTCAAAATTCTATTGGTCATGTAGTTTCCAAGAGGCCTTTGAAATCATAAGAGAAAAGTAGACCACTTCTACTATACTATGAGGTCCCTACTAGGCTCTGCTTTTCCATATCCATATTGATGCATCAAATAAAGTTGTGGGGTAAGATTTTTGAAAAATAGATGATAATGCCATTTACCTCATCAGTAAAAATATGTCAGTATAAATTTAACTACACTGTTACTGAGAAATAATTTTTAGCTATTGTCCATTCCTTCAACAAGTGCATACATTATATCATTGGGTACCAAACTTTTGTGCATACTTACCATGTAGCAATTAAGTACTTGATGAAAAAACATGATGTGAATGCTATAATTATTAGGTGGTTATTATTGTTACAACAATTTGATTTGACTATCATTGATAAGCCATATAAATAAAATGTAGTTGCATATTTTTTGTCTAGACTCACTTTTCCTGCAGATGATGAAGGTATGATTGATGATCAACTTCCACATGAGCACTTATTTTCTATCTCGATACTCTCTCCCTAGGTTGTTGACATAACCAACTATCTGGATGCTGAGAGATTTCCTCCAAATATGTCATCTAGGGAGAAGAGAATAATTATACGAAAGAGTGCCCCTTTCACTTGGATTGGTGGCAATGTTTTCAAACTTGGACCAAATCAGATTCTAATGAGATGTATTAGGGAAGAGGAAGTCTTTGACATCCTCTCAGCGTGTCATGATGGGCCTCGTGGGGGTCATTTTGATGCTAAGAGGAAAACTTTGAAGGCCTTGCAAGATGGATACTATTTGTCTAATCTCCATCAGGATGCATGAAGGTATACCAACATATGTGACCAGTGTCAGAGGATGGGAAAACCTACACCCAGGGATGAAATGCCTCTACAACCTCAAGTGGTCTTAGATCCATTTGACAAGTGGGGTATGGATTTCATTGGTTCAATTGCTCCACCATCCATACAAAATAAATACATCATAGTATGCACTAAATATTTGAAAAAGTGGGCCAAGACAAAGGCTGTCAAGGTAGCAACAAAAGAAAACTTGGCTGAGTTCTTAAGGGAAAATGTTTTCTACAAATTTTGGTATCTAGGGGAGATAGTCACTGGTCAAGGAGCACAATTCACATCACATTTGATTAAGAATATCATAAGGCAACATAATATGAAGCACATAACATCTACTACTGATCAACCTCAAGAAAATGAGAAAGTAGAGGTTACCAATAGAGCGCTGGAAAAAATCCTCACCAAGGTGGTGAGAAACAACAAGAAATATTGGGAAAACTTATTAGTGGAGGCAACTTGGGCCTATAATACCACCTGGAAGACAATGATTGGGTTCACTCCATATGATATGGTTTATGGGAAGAAAGCTTTTCTTTCTATTGAATTTGAATACAACACTCTCAGAATGGAAACCCACTTGGATTTAGATGTCACAAGAGCACAAAAATAAAGGCTGCTTCAACTGAATGGCTTGGATGAATTCAAAATGTAGCCCCCCCTCCACTCTGAAGTTATATAATTTCTGAGGAAGGTTTGGCATGATAGGCACATTAAGGAGAAAATATTCCAGGAAGGGGATTAGGATTTTCTATATGACTCCAAGTTCAAGGACTTTAAAGGAAAGTTGATGAAAATATGATTAGGCCCATACCTAATAGAGAAATATTGCTATGAAAATGGAGAAATTTAGATCAAAACCATTGGCGAGGAGGGGATCCCTCTTCTTGTCAATGGTTATAGGCTAAAAGTATACAAGAGGCCCATGTCTAAGGCATAGTTCATCGATACAATTAGCAAGGAAGTAAATGTAATTGGGAGCCTCATATCTTCCAGTCAAAAGCCCTCCTAGAGAAAAATAAAAAATTAAAAAAAATAAGGAGTCTTGGGTGAAAACCTCAACGAGGCATCTATGACCAACAACATGATTGAAAACATCTCTGAGGAAGTCCTGTAGCAAAAAAGAAAATAAAAATAAAAGATCCCTGAGTGAAAACATCTATGAGGCGCCCAAGGAAGGTTTGTGGGTTGAAAACCTCCTCGGAGGCAGCCTAATGGCCTTGAAAAAAAAAAGAAAAAAGAGAAAAAATAAAAAAATAAAAACAAAGACAAGAAGGTGATATGATACCATGGATGCTAACTTTTTTTTTTGTCTTGCAAGGTTATGAACAATGGCATGTAATGGTCACAAAGAAAAGGAATTATCCCATTTATTTTCCCTTCTGCATCCGTTCACTCTCTATCCAACACCATCACTCACCTATTCATCCCTCTCCACCATCCTATGAGCTCAAAAATCAAATTTCACACCCTCTCTGTGGTGTTATAGGAAGGAAATGGAAAGCTACAATAAGGAGGATCAAAGAAAATGGTAGTCACCAAGGGTCCTATGGTCTCAAAAATTTCATCAAGAGGGAATTCCCACCATTACCTATCACCCTCTCATCACTCCTCCATATCACACATAGATTTTTCACTCAAACCCTTCACTCTGACACATCTGTAATTTTTTTTGTTTTTTTGCAAAAACACAGAGTCCCTTCACATCATACTTCCAAGGCCACACCACTTCCTCATCATCCTATCACTATCCTAAGGCATTTCCACACTCTCCCTCATCACCCCATTCATATTAAGATCCAAAACATGCAAATAAGAGGCTGCTACAAGAAGAGAACATATTCCTGTAGAAAACCCGTGTAAGCACAAAAATATCTATAATTGTTGTTGATCATCCAAGGAGACAGGGAAGAATTGTGAGGTGACTCTAAAGAGAGCAATGACAATCCAAGAAGGATTATCCACCATTAATATATACTTGAAGCCTTAACAAGATACCTTTACACACACCAAAAAAATATAGTTAAGCACCAAAAAAAGAATGGAGACACAAAAAAAAAACTCAGGAAGTAAAACAAACTCTGTTGATGCCACTGCAATGGTAGAACTCCAGCATGAAAAGCCCTGAAAAAATTTGATAATGAGGTACAACTCAGTTATGACACTATCTCACCCTCTCCCTATGTGTAATTGAATAAATGAATGAATGAAAAGAGGGGAAGCTTTAATAAGTTGAAGGTGGCCAGTTAACTTGGCCACCCTCGACCAGTTGAACAAAAGGTGTTTGGTAGAGTTCTCATGCAATGTGGAGCTATCACATTAGTTTAAGTACGATCACTAGGTGTGGGTGTTGATTACGAGGAAGAAGATAATGATCACTTTAAGTGGGACCAATGATCCAATGAGGAAACATCGTGTGAGGGACAAATCAACACAACGCTCCCAGCCAAATCAAAACATAATATAATGTACTTCAACGCACTACCCTTCGCATATTTTCTCATTCCAAGAACATTTAGAGAGAGGAAAAAGTTTGCAAGCCATCGAGGAGCTTTGAACCTCGACCTACTGATGTTATAAGACAATGCTATAGGAAGCACTGCAATTTCTACAGGAAGGTCGAAGAGTGATACATGAAGGAAGAGGAGGTATATGAAAGAAAAAAAAAGGCCCAATTGGTTTAGAAAATTTCCATTTTTCATCTCATACCATAATTCTAAGAAGTAATTGCCACCAAACTCGTATTTCCATCATAATTTCACACAATTTATCCTAAAATTTTTGCAGTCACTAGTCATCAAATTGTGAAATTGAGAGGTTCCGTGTGAAGAAAGTAGGGGTCAGTATATAGAATTGGAGTGTTAAGAGTTTTGTGTCCCTCTTCTACCACTAAATTGTACTCTAAGGCCATAAAATAAACACCTTTATTGCACCTAGTCAAGAATAAGAAGAAGAGATGGGGAGGTGGGTTTAATATAAGAGAACCCTCATACACTAAAATAATTCATTTGCACCCTCCTGTAGTAGATATATTTAGGAGACATAAATGTCTAGGCTTATTCGAATTTATAAAGGGATATGATGATGACATTTATTTTGAGTTTGTAATGTCCTTCAATTCACAATAAGATGTCAGTTCCACCACCGTGGTAAGGGGATTAGGCATAAAAAAATTCCTATAGTGATCAACAGAGTAACCGCATTGCCTCTAGGAATCAAATGGAATAGGGAAGACAGGGCTACTAGTTCCACTGCAAAGAAGAATTTATTTAGGACCAAGGAGATACCTATGGAGGATAAGAATGGGGCTAGGAGAGAAAGTTTTCCTTATCCATAAGATGAGGTAGTTTATCACATTTTGAGATACATCTCCTATGAGGGAAGATTGAGTGTAGTGTATGGCTACCAATTTAGACTATTGCATGAGCTGAGATTCAAAGAAAATTTTCCTCTTGACCAAAGATTAAATGTACCATACTTCCTCCTCCAATCCATCAGGGACATGAGCCAAAACGTTAGAGAAGGAAAGAATAAACACTTATCCCATCATGGCCTTATTCAGTTGATAGTGGAGGATACCCTAAAATCATTAAGAATTCACGTCCCATGGTCCAAATTCATAGACAAGGACATGGAGACAATGATAGGAACCCAAATCATTACTCCTTGGGAAACCCCTTCATCTAGCATTGGGGGTAGATACATCAGAACAGAGGGAGAAGAGACAGAGAGGACAACAAAAGAAGTAGAGATGGAAATAAAGGAAGAAAAATTAAAGGAGGCAGAGGCATAAGGAGGAGATGATGAGGAAGAAAAGGAAGAAAAATTAGAAAAGCAGGCCTTGAGTCCTAAACAAACCATTGAACCAAAGGAAACTGAGATATCCCCTCAGGAAACTACTCTGTCACCAGGGAACACTGAGGATGAGGTAGTTGCCAGTTTAGCTACCTTGGGTAGTCTTGTGAAATCTAAGAAGAAAATACCAATACAAACCCCTCTTTACTTTAAAACAAGGAAGGGCACTAGAGTGAACCAAGGAAAACCAAAGACTCCCACAAAAGTCTCAATTACGATTAAGGAGTCCCCAAGTAAGCAAGAGGAGGTGGGGCCAGATGAGGGAAAAATTCAGGAGGTCACCTCTCCAAAGCCAAAACCTAAGACTCCCATAGCCTATGTAAGGAGGTCCACCACTAGAGAATCACCCTTCAAGCAACTAGAAGCACCTATGGACCTCCAAAAAGAATAAAAGAGAGTGTTAGAGGAAAAATAGAGCATGCTACAGGAAAAACTGAGCATGATACAAGAAGGAAAATAAATTCTACAAGAAGAGAAGAATGTGTAGAAAGAGGAAAAAAATGCACAAATTGAGGGGCATAATGCACAAATAGAAGGACAAGATGTGAAAGAGGGGTAACAAGCTGAACAACAAAAATTAAAAGAGACAACAACCTACCCAAATACCTTTGAAAAAAAAATAATTAAATTTCAAGAACCTACCCACAACGTAATTTGGGATATTATTACAAGTTCATTGAGGGAAGGAGATTGATCCATGAAAAATTCACAATCCCCCTCCTACATGAGCTGGAGATAGAGAGAGGGCACACCCATAGATGGATGTAGATTTCCAAATCAAAGAATGTTGAAGATGTGGGGTTGATGGAAGAAAGGCTCATTGAAATGGGGAAATAGCTAGCTGATGTAAGGCTCAGAGAATCTGTGGTGAAAGAGAAATTGCATGCAAACAAAGAACATGAGGTTGCAGGGGCAGCTACAGGAAAAAGACACTCAACTTACCAGTATGGCCAACCTTTGCATGGAGGCCAGGCAGTACATACAACCTTCAAATTACTATGCAGTTTATCTCAGGGAGTAATGGTTACAATTCCAAATCAGGACTTTAGCTCAACATGGCTCCCTACCCTTTCATAAATATAGACAATTCATTAATTTATGCAAACAATATACTATATGATAAAGGGCTAGAATGGATGAATTATATATGCGTAACCTCATATTAAATTATATGAACAATTAGGACCCTAATTCGAGGTTGGGTGATATGCAATTAATGGCCTTAGCATCCTGGCTAACACATGAAGAAGTGAGAGAAGCATAGGTTAAAAGAGTAATGACAAGAGAAGAGAGAGAACCTCTACAGATTAGAGCAGAAATAATAAGACCCAGGGGGATAATTAGTAACCATCATTTTATCTCAAATGATGCTATATTGGCACCTAAATACATTGAGACACAAGGTCAGGCTATTTCACACTTTGATGATACATCCATGTTGCTAAAAGAAGAGAGTTTGCAGGCGTGCCTTACCACTTATCCTAAAACAGAGGGAATATCACTCTCCTGAGAAAATGAATAACGCATTTGAGAGATCACCCTTCTACAAAAGAGCTATGAAAATAATGAAGATACGATGTATAGGATTGAAATTAAACCCACCTTTGCTGTTGGGGCTGCATAAAGGGAGACATCAGACATAGGAACAAAAGGAGTGGGTTGAGGCATAAAAGAATGCAGGACTCCACCCACCAGAAGGCACTCCCTCTGAGCTACCTTAGGATGTCAGGGAGGCCATCAGGGCTTTGAAAGAGATCAATGAGGAGAACTGAGTTTCTCAGAGGATGAGAAACCATTTCAGTAGGGGGTGATGATGAGGTTCATCATTAGGTACATTTTAAGGGGTTACAATGCCATCCTTGAGATTATTAAGTTACTTGTCTCTCTCACATTTATTTAAAAATTTTTCATATTATTCTTAGTGATAAGGGTCAAATATATTTGTCATGTCATGTTCCCTAATATGATTTAACACAGGAAATGAAGCCATTTTTGAGACATTTTCCACATAAGGTCTCAGAGTATATAGAAAGGAGATATTGTAGGAGGGTTGTCCACCTCCTTAACTCCCTCAATCAACCAATATCACACGAAGATCTCTTGCAACAACTTGAAGGCAAAGGAATCCAAGAAAGTGGCAGTTATGAGGATCCAATATCCACTCTAATCGAAGATCAAGGAGACTATATTCCTACTTTTTAGGGAGATTTGGTAGCTACCCATTTGTATAAATAAGCATGTACAAGAGATAATTAGGATTCAAACTTTGTATTCATATAGGTAGCTCTTGAACTTTGATTTAATATTATTTTTTACTATCATATGATGTAATAGACCTTTTGATGCTATGATAATGAGAATTTATTTGATCCATTAATGATATAGTCTCAGAGGCCTGATGATTTCGGGTTAGGGCCCAATCCATTGGTTGAGTCCCTCTTGTGTATTTATATTCTCTTTTTATGTTCCAACACTTTTTTTAGTTTCCTTGCATTCTAGTAGCAGCAAAAATCTATAAAAAATGTGCTTGTAGCCTCTCTTTCTCACCTCTCCCATGGAAGCATGAGGAGAAGGATCTCCAACCACAGTCCAAAAATAGTTTTTTTATGATTTCTTGGAAAGTTAAATAGTGTGATTATCATGTTCATCATATAATTACTATAAGTTAGAAGTTCAATTTGTGCTTAGATCATATTTTAGCATATGTTAAGTAGAGTTTCTATTCAACACATCTTTTCCACTCTTAAACATGTTAGTTTGTCAATAATAAATGCATGAATGTGTTTAGTAGTTGCAGGACTGTATATAGTTGTAGGAAAATGACCCATTTCATCACTTTCATCTTGGACTTCATCCTTCTTCTGTCCAAACTCCAATTTTGCCACCAAAACCCTATTTTATGAAATTATCTTCATCACCACCGTGAGCAAACCTCCAAGTGAGAAGAAAAGCCTTCCAAGGGTTCTATGATTTATTGGAGGTGTTGGTCACCCCTCACTCACTTAATCCCACCATTCCCACCATTTCACACCTTCCTTCCGTCTTTTTCAGCCTTAGATCCTTCTCGGCCTACTTCCTGTAGCACTTCAAGACTTCCTGTAGCAATATAGAGATTATATAGCATCTTCCTGTAGCAGATTTGTAGGTCACCATTTCCACTCTAGTTTTTCTCCTTATTTCCATTTTAACCTAGGATAGGATGAATTTTACCCCCATATCTGAACTCATGACCAAAAGAGACCCCTAGGCCATTCCCAAAGCTCCTTGCTTCCTTGTTGCAAAAACATAGTAGGAATTAGTGTTTTTTTCATCTCAGAATTAGCTTGAATAGGGCAATAGTTTACATGCAAGTACAAGTTAAGTGAAACAATAGATATAAGTTTACTTTTTGGTTTGATGAAGTGTGTGATGATATAATATTCTCTTTACTGTAAATGAATTGATAGTTATATGAATGATTTCACATAGCATAGTTTCCTTATCTATAATTAGGTTAACTATTTATGATTTGATTTCACTGTAAATTACAAATATAATTTTGATAGGCATTGTCATTGTCTTATAGTAGAGTAATTCTCAACATTACATTATCTATTTTCACTTTAATCTAGTAAGAGGAATGGTCTAGAAGTACTACTCATAAGAAGACCTAGTTGAGGGTGGCATGAGTATAATCCATATGTTGTGCATATAGCACTGTCACCTCTAAGTTTGTATGAGCCTCGGGTTTATAATTAGTGTTGAGTAGCCCTTGGGAGCTGCAACACTCTTGGTGCAATACCAAGGCTCACCACGAGGTTCGAGTAAGGAACCTTTACAAATTGGATGTAGAATATTGTGTTGCCTTGAGAACGAAATCAGAGAAGGTGGAGATCTGAGACATCGATGAGTTATGACATAGAATATTGGGCCATCTAAACCACAGAGCTTTGAAGATCATGTAACAAATTTCTATAGGACTTCCCAAGGGTGCACTTGAGCAACATGATACATTGAAAAATGTACATTGGGGAATTACACCAAAGCCACCTTTCATGATAATAACAATCAGGCAAAAGCGATTCTTGAAAGAGTTCACTTATATATGTGTGGATTGTTCTCCACAACCTCCACGTCCAACCACATGTATTATGTGATTTTTGTAAATTATTTTTCACGCAAGTGTTGGATTTTATTCATGCAGAAGAAAGATCAGGTGCTCTCAAAATTTTGTGAGTTCAATTCACTTGTCTAGAAAGAAACAGACAAGAAGGTGAAGGCTCTCAAGAGCGACAATGGTGGAGAATATGTGTCCAATGAATTCAATAAATTTTGTGCACCTGAAGGCATTCGATGAGATTTGATAGCACCTCATAACCCATAACAGAATGGGGTTGCAGAATGGAATACCATAAGCATTGTGGGAGTTGCATGGGTGATGTTATATAATTAGGGCCTACCGTTTCATTTGTGGGAAGAAGCATGCAACACAATTGTGCATGTGAGAAATAGAAGTCCTCATAGGATCCTTAGGATTATTACACCATAATAATACTTTTATGGTAAGAAGCTAGATGTGGTGCATTTTAGAATTTTTGGTTCATCAATTTACTGTCATGTTACCAAATATGCACATAAAAAGCTAGAACCAAAAATTGAGTTGGACATATTTGTGGGGTACACTGATACACCTCACAACTATAAGGTGTACTTTCCATCTCACAGGATGACAAATTTTCATAGATATGTGAAATTAAATGAAGGAAAGGACATGCTAATTTCCCTTGAGAGGGAGGTTTAGATGCATGTAGTTGAGAAGCTCTTAGCTCCAAAAGAAGAAACTCAAGATGTGGAGCAACCACAAATAGAGGAACAAAGAGTGGAAGCACCCACTCAAGAATATACATCCAAAGACGGAAGGAAGCACACCAGAGAGGCTAAAAAGTTGCTGCATGATGCTAGAGAGAATGTGGGAGCACCCACATCAAAGCACACACAGAGAAGGTCCCCAGATATATACTGTCTTTACATGGCTCTTATGAGCGAGAGTGTAGGGACTGAGCCATCCTCATTTGAGGAGGAAGTGAAGAAAACAATATGGATTGATACCATGGTTGAGGAGTATGACTCCATTATAAAAAAAAATGTATGGGAAGTTGTCCCAGGACCAGAGGATAAGTCAGTTGTAGGATCCAAGTGGATCTACAAGGTGAAGCAAGCAACATATGGGAGTGTGGAGAAACACAAGGAAAAATTTGTAGCCAAGGGGTTATCTTAGTTAGGAGTAGATTATGACGAGACCTTTCATTCAGTAGTAAGGTACTCTTAAATTATATCTATTCTTGAAATTTTAGCGCATATGGGATGGAAGATACATCATATGGACGTAAATACAAATTTCCTCAACGAAGTGATTGAGGAAGAGGTGTACATTGAGCATATGAAAGGATTCGAGACCTTCGACAAAGATCCACATGTGTGCAGACTCAAGCGAGCATTGTATAGACTGAAATATGCACCCTGTTCTTGGTACACTAGGATTAACAACTATTTTACAGGGTTGGGCTTCACCAAAAGTGAAGCATATGTGAACCTTTACCATATTGTGGTAGAAGGTAAAATATTGATTATGGTATTATATATCGATGATTTGATTCTGACAGGTGATAAGAAGCTGGTTAATTCTTACAAAGAGGATCTTACAAGAGAATTTGAGATGAAGGACATGGGGATATTGCATTATTTCCTTGGTTTGGAAATTTGGAAAAGATATGGGGATTTTCTTTTCCATCAAGGAAATTATGCCAATGAGATACTGAAGAAGTTTTACATGGAGACTCCTCTAGCAAGGAATTGGAGGAAGGGAGATGATAATTCATGTGAAGTGGTTGAAGCTACCATTTACAAGCAGCTTGTGGGTTCAATCATGTACATGATGAACACGATGAGACATATTTTATGTAGTTAACCAAATTATTTAAGCTATGGTTAAGAAAAATAAGCTTTATTGGAAGGCAACCAAACATGTGTTGAGATAACTCAGTGGCACCACTTAGTTTGGCCTTTGGTATAGTCGGACAGAGGGAGTGAAGCTTCAAGATTTCACAGATGTAGATTGGACAGGGAGTCCATCTGAAACAAAGAGCGCATTAGGGGTCATCTTCAGTATTGGGTCAATAGTAGTTTCCTGGTACAACAGGAAGAAAATATTAGTTGCACTCAATTCAACAGAAGTAGAGTACCTAGCTGCTAGTCATGTAGCTTGTGGGGCTATTTGGATGATGAAGATCCTTTCTGGGTTTTTTGGTCAACATATGGATCCGACGGTGATTTATTGTGATAAGTAGAGTTGCATCAAACTCTTATTTAATCCAATTTTTCATGACAGGTCCAAGCATATCGACATCTGATATCACCATATCAGAGATTGTGTGCAGAGGCGGATTATGCTATTAGAGTACATTCCTACAAAGGAGTAGGATGTAGACATCTTGATGAAGGTACTGTCAAGAGGAAAATTCAAGTTCCATAGAGGCAGGATTGGTGTATGAGACAATCCCTTTCTTTCTGAGAGGGAGTGTTGAAAATGGCACCAAGAAAGGCTTCTAATTTAATTTTCCCTTGAATTAAATAGAAGAAAATTGTAATTCCACATAACATGACAACTTTTACAAGTTGACTAAGTTAGGATGTCTTAGTTGGTTCAGTTAATTCGATTTGAGGGTAAAAATATAGGCATGCAAAGTGTCTCATACATTATAGGAGTCTTTGTTGAATTTATTTTGAGTTGTAATTAATTAACTCAGTTTATCTGATTTAAAGTCGGTTTAACTAGTTCTAAATGATGGAGGAATTGGGGAGAGGTCAAAGTGTGGAAATTATATTTAATACACATGTAGTGATCAATCAGATAACTGATAATTCACTCATAAATAATTCATGCATGCCAGTTCTGAGAAAGACCTAGTTGAGATTTGAGTTCAAGGGCAGTGTACTATCCGTTGTATAATTATACGAACTGTATAGGTGGTGCTTGTAGTCAAAGGAAGGACCCTAATGGATTGTGTAGTATGGAGTGGGAATTTGCCTAATTAATAGGGTCTAATTACCCAAGGAAACTGCACTAGGAAATAGGGACTTGGGCAAGCTAGAAATTGGTTAAGTATTGAACCAAGTGTGTCTAGGAATCATTGAGACATATAGAGATAGTGTAGAGCTTTCCCAGCTTGGAGAAAAGCATTGTAATCTTCTCATATTATTTGGCTTATGAAATATACAAATAGCGGGGTTTTTAGCTGATGTCGTCCCCAAATAAATCTTTGTGTTGTGTGATTGAAATTATTTCTCTTTCATGTATTTCAATTTCAATATCTAGATTGGTTTCTACCATTGGTAGAGTAGATTCAAGTATAATGTTTTAGCATATCACAATTATCAATTGAATCTACCTAGATTATCTACATTAGTAACTTATCATTTAACTCGTTGTATTAGAGTGAGTGAACTCAAGCTTCTTCAATTTTATAAAATTTGTTAGGAAAATCATTGAGAGTGTTGGGGAACATATGTGGCCACAGTCTCTCATCCCTATACCTCTTTCTTTTTTATTATGACTCACAACTTTGTATGTGTTTCAGAGAGTCTTGTCTAAGTTTAAAAATTGGGATGTTTGCTTGTGTCAACAATTTTCATCATCCAAACATTTCTACAAAATAAGTTGTTGTTGGTATACAAGTATACAGAGAAGGAGCATGGGTGTCCCACCATCAATATGCTTGTGCAGTGAAGGTATGGACTAATCTTTGCATTCTTCCCTATTCTCTAATGGACTTTTTTACTTGCTTGACGTGGTTTAAAAAGGGAAACTCATTCTTTAAACTTGATTAGGGCATTGGAATCCTTTCTTAAGATGGCAGTGGTGTTATATTTTCCTTTAATTTCATTTATTTAATGATAAACACTACTTTTTATAGAAAATCAAGGTTGGATATTATTATTCTGCGCAACTTTGATCGATCAACACTCCTTTTCCTTGGATTCATAGTTTTCAATTTTCCATTCATACAACTCAACATCTAAACTTTGTCCTATGGAGAGAGAGGATCTTGATAGTATTTCTCCATATGCATTGGGATCCACATTGTCTCTGCTCTTGTGAAGTATCTAGTACAACCTCCTTGTTTCTATGTCAATCTTCCTAGGCTTCGACCCAAGGTTTCCCTTCACACGGGTCAAGTGGAATTATAATCTTTTTCTTATTCCCATTTAGCTTGATTTTATCTTTTTCTAGGGAGATAATTGCTTTCATTCTTCAACCACATGGTCTTCCAACTATATTTGAGTATGTCATTATTTCCATTGACTAGGTCAGTTACCTCAAAATCGACAAAGGTCGAAATACCCATAATTGATATTTTGACTTGTTTTATTGTTCCAATGGGTTCGATGAATATTTGATCTAAAAGATTAAGGTAGTTGGTCATTATTTGGAGATTACACCTTCATAAATTTATCCACGTTTATCTTGGAAGGATATTCACTTGCAATTTGAATCCTACCATGACTTATTTTATCATGTATCTATATCTCCAGGTCTACATGGGGATCAAAACCATCGAAGTGTTTTTCTTGGGATAGATGGAACATGTTTATACAATGATTTCTCTCCTCATTATAATATTTAAATATATTGAGAAGTTCAATTAGATGACCAATTGAATGTTCTTCCTTTAACACTTCTAGAAATTCCTCAAGTACATTGTCCTTCATCAGTCTCTGTTGACCAACTTCATTTTTGAAGAACTTGACTACCTTCTCCATTGTGTCACTATGTTGTTTCATATTTGGATATTTTGAAGTTTTCTTGGAAGGTAAAATAATTTTTTGATTTCATAAATTACCCTAGAGTACCTAGCATAACAGACGTTGAGAGTATTTAACTTTTGGAATTATTAGATATTTTGACAGAAATGAGCAGTCCTTATGAAGCTTCTCAATATGGGAATCATGATGATCCAAATCGAAGGTTCTAGATGCTGGTGTGTTTTTGGAAATTTTGTTTTAGAAAAACAATGGGGAGATTTGTGACAATTGGAGAATTGATGATGGAATTTAGGATACTAGGATGGGCATATCATTTTTATTATCAGGATATTCTACTCGATTGTGTCTATCAGATGGATCATCATAGTATGAGATGAAAAATTTAGGAGTAATATTTTGGTTTATGAATATGGTTTCAATTCTCTCAAGGATGGGAAAACTTGCATAGACACAATATTTGAAAAGAAGAGATCCAAAGACTGTGCCCTGTCTTATATGGCACTGAATCACCTGAATATTTTGATGGGGTACTTTAAGGTGAGCAAAGAGGAAAGGATAATCCTTTAGTTGGATTTTTGGCTTGAAATTTTCAAGAGGAGAAAAATAAAGTAGTTTCTTTAAAGAATTCCTATGTCCAAAAGGGAAGGGACCATTTTGAGCTTGTAGTAGCATTTTTCCTGCTTGGTGATGATCCTCGTTCTACTATTTCTCTTTGTGCAAAATATTTGGAGGATGGAAAACTTTCACTCAAGATTGAGGACAGGGAAAAAAAAATGCATCGAGGCTTTGCAACATAAATGCAAGACTGGAAACCGGGAAAACAACAATAATGCTATATGCAAGAGAAGTGCTTCATTGAGGAAGCACTTAAATTCTAGATGTGTTTTGCTCATTGATTTTAGTGTTACCATAAGAGTTACTCTTGTTGTTGACCACATGTTACATAGTGGATTCTCTATTCTATAAAGAAACAATGATAGGGAATTGTATGTATAACATGCCTTTCTCATTCACTAAAATTTTACCGTGTGCATGTTTCTTATTGTTGATTGAAAGCTACATGGTTGTTTTTATATTTTAAAACATAATATATTCGTGACTTAATTCTTATAAGGATTAATTATATTTTGTTTTCATGTCTTATCAGGTAGGATGGTGCCAGGTTGTACACCCATCAATGCGGGGCATGGAAAAGAACTCTGGATCCTATTAGTGTATAGAGAATTGAGGAGTCCCTAGAATAAAGAAATTGGTGTAGGATATGAATAGTGGTATTTCAATATGCCAACTGTAAGGATGCATGCATGGAGGATATATCACATGACATAATAGTTCTAGAAATATATTAATATAATTTAATGCACTTAGGAAAATGCATAAATAAGGGGGGGGGGGGATATAACCTCACCCGACCCCTATGTTGTAATCACCGTGTACATACTAGTTAGGCTGGTGAGCCTAAAAATAATGGATACTAGTATGCCTCTATGTGTAAATAAGTGTTAGGACAATGGGCCAAGCTATGAATATGGTTAAGGCCCTTGCTCCTGTTGTTACACTAAAATTGTCACCATGACGTTTTACTATCTGTATGGGTTCATCATTACTCATACAATACTCCCTTAGAAGTCTACAAACATCAAGTTACCAAAACCAAGCCTTGAAGTTGAGAGAAAAGCTTATAAAAGTCATAAAAATACTTGTACCGCACTTTCTCTTAGTATTACCTGTGGTGCCGCATCTGTTTGTTCTAGAACATGTGGAACCAGCCGCACTTTTTCTTCATTAAAGGTACGGATTCCTGTAAAAGGTAAAATGAAGGTGGAAGTAAAATTTGGAAGCCCAACTAGTTGAATCTGGAAGCTTCTGGAAGCAATTATTCGGTGGAAAGTTCGCTCCTTTCATGTACATTCATCCCTCCATTAAAGAAACCTACCCCTTGGTATGTGGAACTTAATCCCTTTGAAAGAGGATTCTATCCCCTCTTATTTGGAGCTGCAACCTCTTCTCTTTTGTTATAAATTGAGGCCATATTTCAACCTGAAGGGGAGTTAGGCTTTGAGATTTTTTGAGGAGAATGGCTAGAAAAACTCAGACTCTCTTAACTGATAACCATATGGGAATGATTACACACTCATGTGCATGTTAGTCGAGAGAGTGCAAAGGCTTGTCAAAGTAGAGGAAACGCTTGTTTCGGACCCTGGAAGGACCTGTACGACATCAAGGTGAACACGGTTGTAAGGCTCCTTCTTTCATCAAAGATAATACAGATGGATCCTGTTTTCTCAATAAGTTGTTTATTTAATTGGATTATTTCTTGAAATCCTTGATCATCAAGATAGGTTTATGGTTTATGAATCAATCTATATTATGCAGGTGCTTCTGATTCTTTCATGTTTTTGATTGCAGATCCCGAAAGGAGACGTATTCAAAGCGACAGGAAAGAAGACTGTGATCAGCGTTGGACTACAGTAAGTCCTAAATCCTTCATTATAGATAATTCTAGATCAAATATAATATAGAGAAAGTAGTTTACATCAGTTTGTTTGTTGCTAGTTATCGTAGGATACTAGGGACATTTGTCTTGTCTGCAAGAGCAATTTATCCATCCAACAAAATGGCGACTCCACTGGGGAATGGATCTTGAAATTAGTTTTCTTTTATTTTTGACTTGTGCAATTATTTTTCTGATTTTGATTGATTGATACTGGCTTGGGTAATTTATTCCTGTAGAATTCCTGAAAAGTGTTTTAGAATATTTTTTTTTTCTTTAAGTTTTCTGGTCTCCGCACTTTGTCCTTAGGCACAGTGCGGTCATCTCCACTGTTTTTTTGTATACAAATTGTGGCACCACACCTGTTTACACTAAAAACTGCGGACCCTAAGAAATTTTTTGAAAAAATCAAAATTCTCTTTTCTAGGATCAGCTTGCAAGATTCTCAGTATATACCAAGACTTGTATTTTCTATCAGGAAGCTTTGTATGAGTGTTTCTTTCAGCTTTTTTAAGTTTTGAATGATTTTCTACAAGATCTGCATGTTATAAGTGATTTTTTCTTTGTATTTGTGTCACTCAAAGATCAGAAACCTCTGTATACCTTAGATCACTGGTATTTCATTGTTTTCTTGTTGAATCTTTGAATTCATAAGCAAAAATTTCTTTATGAGAATTAGATCCCATTTTATCATTTGCAAATCTTTAACAACTTTTTCATTAAGTTTTGAATTTCACTTAAAAAACCATAACTAGATGTTTTTGAGTTTTTGCTGATTTCAGAAAAGGATTTCTTAGTTAGATTACAAACTAAGAAAAACATCCTCAAAATATTTAAAGTTTTGATTTCAGATTTAATTCTTAGAATTTTTAGATCTCGAAATTAGTGTTTTTAGTTTTGAATGTTATTTCTAGAAATTGTAGTTTTCTTTTGGAGAATGTTTGATTGTAGTTTCGATCTTGAATAATAAAGGGATTTCTTTTTGAGCAATTGATCATTCTAAGTTCTCATGAGATAAGATTTCTTTTTGAATGTTCTTGTTTTGAAGGAAATAATTGTTTTAAAAATATTGCATTTCTCAAATCTTTCTTTTAGATAGAATTCATCGAAATGAAATGAATTATTTCTCATAATAGAAGCATTTAGTGTATTTTGAGTTGGGTCACTATATATCATCAAAGTTTCACTTTCGCACCTATTTTCATAAGAAATAGCCTATTAAAAGAAACACTTAAATTAAAATCAATCTAGTAATTTTTATATTTGTAGGACTCTTTTCACCAACATAGCTTAGGCTAGTGTCTTGGAGTAGGGAGTAATTAAATCTTCGAGACAATTAAAACAAACAAGTAGTCGATATTGCGGTAGGAAAAATCCAATAGTAGCTTGTATGCTCTGGGAAGCTCCTCCTGAAGGAGTCAAGCACGAGATCATATCCGAACCAGTGAGGTGATCAATTCCATCTCATTGGGAACGATATAAGATGTGCGTGTATTAACAATGGTAAACCTTAGATTGACCATTGTCGAGGAGCCTGGGGTCACTTGTTGGTATACCTTGGATTATGTCAAGGAGCCTTCAAGGGGATTGAGCTTTGTTACTCTGCCCTTGCGTGTATATCAGATCGTAGATTGTTCCCCCAGGTATATTTATTCCTATTGGTGACCTTAGTGGCCATAAAATTTAAAATTTTTTCCTAAGGTGACGGTGGATGAAAGATCCCATTGTACCTGGAGCAGACGTCAAGTAGACTCACTTGGACTATCCGGAGGGTTATTTTCACTTGAGATGGTTTAAGTGGAGAAACTTGTACCGGTCTATTTCATTAAGCAGGTTTTCGGGGTAACTGTTCTAACTGCCATTTCTACATTAAAATACTACGATGTTGGATTTCATCACCAACTAGTGTTTTTAGTGTGGGAATCTACTGTTTGTGTGTGATTTGATCTCCTAGATTTTATAAGTGTTTGATCATTTGATTGTCTCCTTAGTGACTTTAGGATTTTTGATTGAAATTTTCTTTGATTGCATGTGATTAATAATTTTTAATCGTGGCTGAATTACCAATACAATCATGTAGACTTCAGGGGAAACCCCCTGAGTATACACCAAGCCAACTTGAAGGACTAAAAGCTCTGGTACTGCATAGTATCAGCAGAATTCGATCGTCAGAACCAGGAGAATCATCTATAATTACTCATCCCGATTATCATGAAGTAAATCAATCACAAACAACAGAATATATTCAAGATCCAATTTCAATTTCTGAAATCACTGACATTGATTCTACAACCAGTGAATTAGCTGAAGAAAATAAAATTTTTGAGCCAGAAACTGAACCTGCTGTGTTAGAATCATCTTTAGGATTTGTTACTCCGACTTCTAGTGATCCTGATTCACCTAGAGTAGGACATCGCATTACCGAAAATATTCCTTCTGATCTCATATGTATTGAAGAACTTGTTGGTCCAGACGAAGATGTAGTTCTTCTCGAAACCTAAGAAAATTTAAATCTTAAAGAGTGTGAATCAATATTCTATAGTCCTTTTAGAACTAACGCTTTGTATTTATCATTGACAGATTTTTTACAAAACATGGGTCTTACTTATTCACCACGCCGAATTCCTTTTTACCCTACACTAAGAGGTTATCGACCTTCATTATCTATGTCGGGTGAGTCATCTATGTTTTTTGAATCTCCAGAAACTTTTTTATACGGTGGTTTGTCTATTCCTTTGGGATACCAGTCACTCTTTGGTACCTTCTCAGGAGCAGCTCCTCAACCAATTGAACAAATGTTATCATCTGGTATGAATGGAACAAACATTGGCATGTTGAACATAGAACATATTTTTATGATGTCTGGCAATATTCCAAATCCCCAACCTCAAGGAAGTTAGCTACCGCTTGGGGGGCAACCTCAAGGAAGTCAGTTACCTCCTGAGGGGCAACCTCAAGGTAGTCAATTACCGCTCGGATGGCAACCTCAGGGTATTTTTTTACCACCTGGAGGTCAAACTGTAGGACAATATTTCCTGCCTGGGGAGCAACCTCAAGGACAGTACATACCTCAAGGTCAATATCAACCCGAAGGATAGTACATACCTCAGGGTCAATATCAACCCCAGATTCAGTACATGCCTCAGAGTCAATATAAACCTTAGGGTCAGTACCCAGCTCAAAGTTTTCAACCTCCTTCAGGTCAACCATTATTACAAGGAGCTGGGAATTTTCCAGTTAATTATAAAACTTACGTTCAACCTGGTTATGGTCCTTCATATGCACAACCTTCTATGGGTCAATATTCCAGAATTAATATGGTGTGGGATCCATCTCAAATTCAACAGACTTTACAACCCAATGTGCAGTTACCTACTCAACCTGGACAACCCATAGGTTCTGGTCCAACCCAGCAACCTGTCCAGCCTACCATTCAAGTCTCTGCACCTGTTTCTGTTCAGTAGCCTAGGCCTAGTACACCTAGAACTCCACCTCAAAATTCTGCTACTGTTGCAACTTCTGTTCAACCTACTACACCTATTTCTGGAGTATCTGCAGCTCCTATTTCTACTACCCCTGTATTAGTGTAAATTCCTCAAGTATGTATGCCACAGTTAGGACCTACAATTCAAATTACGGTCCAGATGCCTATGGGACAATCTGGTACAAGTACAGTTCTCACTATTTGACCACAATTTACTTATCAACTGTACCAGGGGCAGTATCAATTTGGACATACTACACAAAATCCAACATATCAGTATCAGTCGTATCCTGTGTATACTTATCAAGTTCCTCAACAACCCCAGTATGGTCTAGTTAATCCTGGTTATCCAGGAGGTTTCAAAATTCCCAATACGCATCCAATTCTAGGATATCCTAGATATCCTCCTCCTAGAATTGGTTTGATCACACAAGGTTATAAAGACCCTAGCCGTCGGTTACCATTCATAGCAACTTTAGATTTACTTGATCTATCACGCCTTACGAATGATCCCATTTTTATCTTCCGTATTGGTCGCTGATGCCTAATAAGTTGCCCAGTGATATTCCAAAGTTTGAAGGTAAGTCAGGAGAAGATCCGTCTAATCATTTTATGACTTATCACCTCTGGTGTGCATCCAATTCACTAATCGATGATTCGATTTGATTACGTCTTTTTCAAATAATTCTCATTGGTCTAGCTGCCAAATGGTACATTGAGTTACCACGAGGCTCATTTAATAATTTTAATGCACTAGCTATTGCTTTCTTAACCCATTTTCAGTTACCTATCAGATACGAAAATGGTACGGAATTTTTGACCTCATTAAAACAATCTACGTCTACGTACATATCTGATCACATTCATGAATGGAGACGTAGGAGACAATTAGTGAAAGTCTTTATTCCGGATCAAATTTCGGCTGAATGGTTTATCAAATTTTTATTGCCCAAAATTACTAAAGATGTGGCCAAAGGAGGCGTTGTTACATAAGAGAAATTCATTGCTCAAGCTCAGTACCTTGACCTTGTATATACACAGTCAGGTACTCTGTATGAAAAAATCCCCGATTTACCAAGACCTAGTCAATTAACTACAACTCCTTTAGGCTCTCATGCTGCTGATGGTGTAATTGGTTCTGTTAGCACTAGCAAGGGTAAGAAGAAATCTTCCAAGACGAATTCTCCTATTATAACTTTACCCGATTCACCCAAAGGAGATTATTCCATTGACACTTCCATCGATATTCATGTTGTAGAATCATCTACAGCCAAACCTAAAACTGGTGGTAAGAATAAAGGTAAGAAAAAAAACAAAAAATCATCTTCAAAAGATAAAAATGATAAAGCTGAACCAACTAACGATAAACGAAAACCTCTTTATCCTTGTCTAATCTATGATGAGGACCATTTTACTAAAGAGTGCCCGCATAGAGCCGAGGTATCGAAATTAGTTAAGGGTTCGTCCACACCTGCTGCCTTGAAGGCTCCTTTTCCTGCTCAAGATAGTAATATGATTGGATATTCCTCGAATACGCTAGAAGATATCTTGATGGTTACGACGCGATCGCAAGATTATGGTAGTAAAAATCATGTTGGTGGTAAAGAAGTAGAAAATTCTAATTCCACATCAACTACATCTCCCTCAGTTTCTGATCCTCTATAGATTGAGAAACCGAATCTTAACTTAGTAATCAAACCGCCTGCTAAAGGTGTACTTCGTAAATCAGCTTTCAATCCATGTGCGAGAGCTGCTCAAAACTACAATATTGTTGAAGACTTGGCGATTTCCCTTTCAACAATGTCGGCTTTAGAAGTTCTGCAATCATGTTCAGCCCAAGGAAAATTACTATTGTTAGCCATAGGAGCTGTAGAACTTCAGGATTCGAACCTAATGATATTCTATTTAGAGAATTTTACACCCCTCCTACCCCATCAAATGGCTTTTCAGATTCCAGTAATAGTAAAAAACAAACGTTGCTTTTGTATTGTTGTTGATGAAGGGGCTTCTACGTGTATCATGTCGTTAAAATGTTGCAAATCACTTAGTTCTTCGACAATTAACCAATTGACGACTATCCTCAAAGCTTTTGATGGAAGAGGTTTCCATCCGTATGGTATTTTACAGGATCTACCAATAGAGGTCGAAGGAAAAACCATTAATCTAGATGTGGAAGTGGTTGATGCCCCTCTAGATTACAACCTTCTCCTGGGTTGCATTTGGTCTTACGCCATGACTGCTATTGTATCATCGGTCTTTCGTCTCATCATGTTTCCTCATAAAGGAAAGATCGTTAAAATAGATCAACTCTCATATTATTCATCCGACCCAACCGCTACTAATAGCATCCAACATGTCAGAAAATCGACCATCCCTTATAAAGATGTTGGAGTGGGTTTACTTAAAGATTCTACCTTACTGGGAACTTTTTCCCTGCCTGCTCCCAACGTACCACCTCCTATTTCTAATATCAATATGATTACATCAAGTACTATTCTTTTGATGATCCTTGTATAGTACCTTCAAACTCAAAACTGGATTCTTTCGATGGCGCGATGCCTTTGAGTCCTTTTGAATCAACATATCAGGAAGTACAATCATTTTATGATACTCCTTCAACTAAACCTGATCTAGTGAATGTGATGAATGAGGAATCACTTTCGATATCAAGCTCAACTTTGCCATCAATTCCAGATCCTGTTCAACAAGTATTCAATACTAATGAGCATATTCATGAATTTTTGTCTATAGAAGAATTACCATGGGAAGATCTACATCATCGATCTTCATTTTTACTTGATCTCGATCATTTTGAAACTGATTTTTCCTTCATTTTTACCGCTGATTATGTCAATGAACCTTAGAATCCTCTCACGAATTCCGATTCTGAATTTAACTTAGCAAACATTTCTATGACAGTTCCTATTGACATCTCAGTGAAACCAGGAATTGTTGAAAACATTAATATAGGTGCTTCTTGTACGCCAGATGAAATCCAAGCATATAAAGCCCTATTTCAAGAATTCCGTGACATTTTTGCCTAGTCATATGAAGAAATGACAAGAATTGATCCATCAATTGTTGTTCATGAAATTAAAACATACTCGGATGCTAAACCTGTCTGAAAAAGATTACATCAGATACATCTGCGAAAAGTTGCCGCTATTAAAGCAGAAGTTGAGAAATTACTTCATGCAGGTTTTATTTATCCAATTCCTTTAACGGATTGGGTATCTAATAATGTTTCTGTTAATAAAAACAAGAGACGATACGAGTATGTATCGATTATAGGGATATAAATCGAGCTTATCCAAAAGACAATTATCCAACCCCTTATATCGATCAAATTACTGACGATTGTGCCAGAAGTGAAATGTTTTCATTTATGGATGGATTTTTGGGCTATAATCAAATCAACATACTCCTTGCTGATCAACCCAAAACATGTTTTATTTGTCTGTGGGGGACTTTTTCTTACTGAAAATTACCTTTTGGACTTAAGAATGCTGGTGAAAATTTTCAGAGGGAAATGCCTTATGCATTTCATGATATTAAACACATTGTGAAACCCTATCTCGATTATTTACCTGCTCATTCATCGCGCAGAGCAGATCATCTTACTCATCTACGAGATATCTTTATGAGATGTAGGCATTATATAATTCATCTGAATCCTCACAAATGTGTCTTTTGTGTTGAATTTGGATGATTATTGGGATTTGTTGTCTCAAAGGAAGGCATTCGTGTCGACTCATTGAAGGTTGAGGCTATCATCATTTTACCTCCTCCTTCTACTCTTCACCAACTCCAAAGTTTGCAAGGGAAAGCGAACTTTTTACGTCGATTCATTCCTAACTATGCTGAGTTAACCAAAGGTTTTACCAGGTTGTTAAAGAAAAATATTCCTTTCTTTTGGGACGAGATCACTGATCAATCTTTTGATGCTCTTAAACACACGTTGACCCATGCACCGTTATTGCATCCTCCCAATTACAACTAGGATTACTTTTTATACTTAGCAACCTCCAATTCTACGATTGGCATGGTCTTAGTTCAGGAAGATGAATTCCACAACAAACATGTGGTTTATTATCTTAGTCACAATCTGCATTCGACCGAAATCAAGTACTCACATGTGGAGAAATTGGCCTTGGCAGCCGTTCAAGCTGTCCAACGATTTCATCATTACATACTATTACGCAAAACAACAGTGATCTATGATTGTAACCCTATGATTTATATTTTGAATAAACAACTGCTAGGGGGCAAATACTCCAAATGGATTGTTATCCTATAGGAGTTTGATTTGGAATTTGAAAAATCCAAATCAAAGAAATCATTGGTTTTCACTGAACTTATGTGTGACTTCCCAAGTACTAACACAAAAACTGTGGCAGAACATCCGATCGCGGATGAATCTTTGTTTCTTACCAGTACCATCGATCCTTGGTATGGAGATATCATCATTTATCTCCAAACCCAAAATTTTCGGCCCGAATTTTCATGGTCACAACGATGAAAAATCCGTTTTTGTGTTGGAAGGATAAATCGTTCTTGCAGACAAGACAGATCTCACTAGTATCCTACAGATAACTAGCAACAAACAGAAAAATGCAAACTACTTTCTCTAGATTATATTTGATCTAAAATTATCTATAATGAAGGATTTAGGACTTACTTGTAGTCCAACGCTGATCATAGTCTTCTTTCCTGTCGCTTTGAATAAGTCTCCTTTTAGGATCTGTAATCAAAGACATGAAAGAATCAAAAGCATATGCATAATATATACTAATTCATAAAACATAAATATATCTTGATGATCAAGGAATTCAATAAATAAGCCATTTAAATAAACAACTCATTGAGAAAACATGATCCATTTGTATTATCTTTAATGAAAAAAGGAGCCTTACAACCATGTTCGCCTTGATGTCGTACAGGTCCTTCCAGGGTTCGGAACAAGCGTTTCCTCTACTTTGACAAGCCTTTGTACTCTCTCGACTAACATACGCATGAGTGTGTAATCATTCCCATATGATGAAAAGTTAACAGAGCCTGAGTTTCTCCAGCAATTCTCCTCAAAAAATCTCAAAGCGTAACTCCCTTTGAGGCTAAACTATGGCCTCAATTTATAGCAAAAGAGAAGAGGCTGCAACTCTAAATAAGAGGGGATAGAATCCTCTTTAAAAGGGATTAAGTTCCATAGACCAAGGGGTAGGCTCCTTTAATGGAGGGATGAATGTACATGAAAGGAGTGAACTTTCCACCGGATAATTACTTCCAGAAGCTTCCATATTCAACTAGCTGGGCTTCTAAATTTTACTTCCGCCTTCACTTTACCTTTTACAGGAATCCACACCTTTAATGAAGGAAAAGTGTGGCCGGTTCTGTATGTTCTAGAACAAATAGATGCGGCACCACAGGTAATATTAAGAGAAAGTGCGGTACAAGTGTTTTTATGACTTTTATAAGATTTTCTCTCAATTTCAAGGCTTGGTTTTAGGAACTTGATGTTGTAGACTTCTAGGGGAGTATTGTATGAGTAATGATGAACCCATACAGACAGTAAAACATCATGGTGACAATTTTTAGTGTAACAGATTTCCCCCCCTAAAGTGAGAAGTATGAGACCATTCGAAGAGTGATATGCTTTATCATTTCAAGGATTATCTTGTGGACACCCCAGTCGGAATCCTGTAAAAAAATTCAATTATATATATATATATATATATATCATTGCTGAGGTAGGCATTCCCATACTCAGATCAAACACTAACTAAAACTTGTTCTGATGTAGAAATGATCTTACTATCATATCAATAATGTAGACACAGTATGGATGCAGCCATCTGTTATGAATAGTCTACTTCTTAATGAATAATAAAACTCCTCATAGCCTGGATGGTGGAAAATAGATCCAGGGTCTTGATTTCCGCTACCTGAACTAGTACGATTCTATCCATGTGATTGATTGTGTCAAAGCCGAACATGGTAGAAACCACTTGATTACCAGTCAATGATGTGAACTGTTAACAAGTGTGAGAGAAACCACCAATAATGATAATGGCTCTCAAAGTACTCAGTACAATCCATGAAATGTGAATAAATGATCTGAAGTCAAACATTTCACAGAATCGTTCGATCGAAGGTCAATGTGTTGGAAATGTTGTCATTGATGGAAAAGGAGATGGCAAGGGAGGTGCACCTGAAACAACAACAAGGCAGCAGTGAGGTAGCAGAGATAGAAAAAAGAGAAGTAAGGAGCAGCATCAGTCAAGGAGCAGAGGAAGCAAAGGCAGTGAATTGAAGTAGAGAGCTATTCAAGGTGCAGAGTAGTGAAGAAGAAGTTTTGCATTACATGAGACTCTGTAATTGGGAGTCTAAATGGGTGTATGATGCTGTGGTGTGCAATTATGAGGTGTGGTGTGTGTCGAATAAATAAAATCTGTGGTGAGGGTTTTGTGGAGTTCTGCAGATAAATGAAGAAAATCCATATCCTGTTCAGAGGCAGAGTTAGAGAAGGGCTGTTGATTTTGACTTGAAGATCTAGCCAAAATCAAGAGACTCTGTAAGTAATTTCGCTGTATATATATGAGAAACACATGATAAGCTCTGTCTTAAGGTTTAATGCCAATGTTTTGATTTATAAACAATTCTGATGCGCTGAGGATATATGTTGTATCGTTTGAACTGAATGAAATAAGGGTTAGTATAGATATATGAAGATCCTCTGTTCCGAACTTAGATGTGTTGTATTGATCGAATAACTCTGAAATAAGGGTTCATTCGAGATTCTGCACATATATATCTGAAGGGTCATATGGAATAAGGTCCTATCGATCACCGAAAGATCGATGTCACAAAAGGAGTGGCGGAACCATAATTAAATGTGCAATGTGAATGGAGCTATGCGTCGTAAGAGATGAAAGCACTGTGGTAAAATGCGATGAATATTTAGAACATAATGGAATATGAATGCATTGAGGATGTAAAGGACCAGAACCTTGAAGCGGAATAGTTATATATATCGAAAGGAGCGAAGTATTAGAAGTGGAACTCGGAAGACGGAACTCTGACTAATGAACAGTAAAGGTGGGTTTCTGGTTTTTATCACACCGCCTTCATAGGGTGAGCGGTATTCAAGAATTTGGAGCGATTCCATTGACTGCCTGACACGTGGCATACGACGGGGTCCCAAAAACCACTCTCATTGCGAGTTAACGGTTGTGCATCTAAGCCAAGCGATATCTGTCGGATCAGTGTTGGCTGCGCGATATGTTATTAACCATCGATTGAAGAAATGCATTAACAAGTGGGCTCCACGGAATGTGTATGTATTATAACAAGCATCGGGGTTGATATACATTGCATGGTTCACTTTATAATATGGAGCGTTGTGATATGATTGGTATATATATTATACAATAAGGCACATATGAATGGTTGATGTAATGTGTGGACCCGGATACGAAATACGCTGATATGGTGAGGTTATTAAAGTATTTTCATATGCATGAGACCCCCCGACATAAATTCCGAAAATCATTACCCTAGCTGGAAGGTACAGTAAAGCTGAAGCAGAAAGCCTATATATACGTAGTGCATTACATACACAAGGGTCCAAAGTATATATATATATATATATATATATATATATATATATATATATATATATATATATATATATACGTTATATGTTGCGCTTTATATTCAAAGGAAAAAATCATACTATATACATATATGAAAAGCGCTCTATTGTTTGGCCTTAATACAAACAAAGTCTTATACTGTGGGACCCTCACCAAACCGCATCAGAGAAACTTGGCCGTGGAACATGTAAACAAAAATTTCAATTGCGATTGAGTTCTGGACCCGATGAGCATATAAACTGTAACTCATACATGCTTGAGTTCCAGTAAACAGTGATCAATCGCATCAGAGCATAAGAATATCAGAACATGCAAATGAAAATTGGATTTCGATTGAGTTCCGGACCCGATATGGTTTAAACAATGATTAATATATGTTTGAGTTCCGGCATAACAGTGTTACATCGCATCGGAGAAAACTGTGGCAGCGAAGCATGACAATAGAAGTTGCGATTGCAATAAAGAAGCAGACCCGATCTGTTATGGACTGGCATTTTATATGTTTGAGTTCCAGCCTAATCACATCGGCTGTTGAAGGCATCGTATATGTTAACATATGTGAAAAGCAAAGATTTATTGTTGATTTTTTATGTATAGACCAACATATACTATGAAGAATTGTGATATGCGTTGAATAACCCTGTGGACCCGAGTTATTTAATTAAGTGATTTATTCAAATGTTAAATGGGTCGGAGTTCAATAGAGAAAAGAAATAACTAGACCAGTGCGCTTAATGATGGATATGTCGCAGAGCATTATATAAAAGGGTTGATTCTAAGGTTCGAATATCAAAATAATAGTGCTGAGAAAGAACATTAATTTATTGAAATAATAGAAGGAGAGAACCTTGCATAGAGGAAATATATTGGGTTTATAACCATGCCAATATTAAAGCCTCTGCATTCAGTTATTTAAACTGCTAGTAAAGGAAACCAAAGCGTTGGAATTTGCCCAGATTTAAAGTCAGCAATTATATATATTGTAACAAAGCTATATGTATATAGCAGACACACAATCACGGTGAACAGGAATATGCACAGGAATGAACTTGACAGGTGTACATGCGCAGGTGCATAGAGTAGCAGTAAATAGAGTATGTAGAACAGTTTCTTAACAGCAGCAGAAAAAGACAAAACCAGCAAATCCAAAGGCAAGAAAATGGGCTGAGTGAAATTGTTTTTATGTAACCGAAAAGGTGAAATGTAAATATTTTAATTAATTTATATTGTTGTGATGCATTGGCAAGTCTCCGGAAGAGAACAAATATCCCACTGTAATGTTAAATTGGTACCTGCAGTTATATTTTCTGAATGAGCGGATAAAAGAGATGAGAAGGCAGAAGGCAAAGAGACATGGCTGTCCATTTTGAATTCCCAGTAGAATACAAACAACCATGAAGCTATTTTGTATAAAACATGGTAATATCCAAGGGGAGAAGGTTACGAAAATAGAGTGAGAGAAGAAGAGAGTGTGCAGCAGAATTGAAAAGAGTTGAAGAAAATAAGAAAGCTGCAAGAGGTTAGAGAGAGTGAGAAGAGAGAATGAAGAGTTTGGAAAATTGAGGCAGAGAAGATAAAGAAGGAGGAGCAGAACGAGATTCTGTGAAAAGTCAGAGAGTACATAAATGAAGCAGTGAGGCAGAGAAGAAGGAGGAGCTAAGTAAAGAAGAAGGAGGAGCTGATAGTGAATCTGAGAAGATGCAGAAATGATGTAAGGATAGATATGAGGACTGATGAACAACAGAAGAGAAGGTACAGAACATAGCTGATATCCAAGGTAAATCAGCAAGTGTTTTTATTTTGAAAGAGTCAGGAAGTTGGAGCTTCCCTATCAAGTTGTAGCTTGATAGATGTCAGTTGTAGCTGACTGAGGTAGGAGCCTCCTGTAGGTTGGTGCCTGCAGAAAATAGATGGGAGTTGGTGCTTTCACATCAAGTTGTAGCTTGATAAAATGTCAGTTGTAGCTGACTGAGGTTGGAGCCTCCTGTAGGTTGGTGCCTGCAGAAAATCAGTGGTGAGAGGGAGTTGGAGCTTGCCTTTGCATCACAACAATAATAAGATGTGGTTTTCTCCCTTTATGCGTTTCCACTTATATCTGGTGTCTTTGTGCATAATGTTTATGTGTTGATATGGTTTATTTAATCTGCTTAATACTTTCTGCTATCATATTAAGTCTACTGTTACATTATATCAATGCTTGCTGCTCACATTCTAAGATTATTCACATATTAAGTTTAACATGAAATGAAGATGTAAATAAGTTTTCATGAAAAAGTTTTAAAATTCCATGTATGTATTAAACTGATTCACCCCACCCCCTCTCAGTTTAACTAAGGGTTCAACACAATGATGCAACCTGTCGTCGAAGGCGAGAAACCTGCCATTAAGGCATGCAGATTCCAAGGTACTGAAGGATTCTAGATCAACTTCGTAGATGATGAGATGTCATCGATAGAAAGTGATTCATCGTAGGAAAGCCCATGACATGAAACCATTAGATCAATTTTTGTAGAAATTTTCTGCAAGGACTGACTCAGGGATGGTCAACGCGAATGGAGACACATGTTTGCAAATGAATGGTTTATCTAAACTGTCCTCTTGAACACATAACGCCACTGCAAATGGTTTGGTGACAATTGACCTAAGCTAATACCCAGAAACCGACTCAAGACTTTCCATATGGTTTGATTAAATGATAGGAAAAATATTTTCCCAACCCAGGTAGAAGTGTGACAAAAAGTGTCGTGTTCAAGAGTGGTATACTTCTTTTTAAACAAAGTGTGACAAATGGATTCATTTTCTCTCTTTCCCCCCCACCATTTCTGGCAAGTACCTCTTTATTTTTGACAAGCTTGAGGAGGATAACATTTTCGTGTTATGTAAGCTCATCCTTTGGATGAGTCCAAATCAATTTAAAATTGAACCCTAAGAAGGAGTGGTTCATTCCTGTTTGTAATCACAGGTCCTTTAGTGTTAAATTTTAACAAGTCCAGTATAAGAGAAACTTGGTGTTTTTCAATTTTAGGGAGTCAGAAGAAAAACTTAAGGAAACTCTGTGGGTGTACTTTTTCATAAATTTAGTCTCTCAAGCCCGAAAAAGGATAAAATAATACATGAGAGAACTCTATTGACCATGATTAGTCAACGTATACCTTTTTCGTAAATAGTCCATTTCAGTTTGGAAAAGGGGTAAAATTATACTGAAGGGATGATTGTTCATTTCCTTTAACAAGTTCAAATATTCAAGTACTCAACAATATTTTCATGTTTAGGGAGTCTGAAAAGGGCTTAAAAGAGAACTCCAAGGTTTCACTTTTTTGTAATTTTCAAGAGCCCGAAAAAGTGCTAAAAGTATACTCATCATTTTTGCTTTTTAACGAGTTCGAAAAAGTACTCATAGCTTTCGATTTTTCATAAGTTTTAACAAGTTCGAAAAAGGGATAAAAATGTACTCATGTGGTTGACTTTAAATTTAATTAATGAGCAGGAAAAGACAAAAAGAACTCGGCATTTTCATGTACATTTTACAAGCATGAAAAGAATAGAAAAAGAAGCTTGAGATTTTCATGAGTTTAACGAGTCTTGAAGATAATAACCGAAATGGACTCGAGATAGGTTTCGTTTTTACACAAGCTTGAAACAAAGAAAACTTTGCTTGAGATAGGTTTCATTTTTACACAAGCTTGAAACGTAGAAAACGTTTCTTGAAAGTGGTTTCATTTTTACACAAGCTTGAAACGTAGGAAAACTATGCTTGAGAATAGGTTTGTTTCATTTTTACACAAACTTGAAACAAAGGAAAAATCATGCTTGAGATAAGTTTGAATGCCCCCAAGCGTAACTTGCTAAAGCACATGCCCCCCAAGCTTCATTGCATTCAACTAAGTAGAATACTGGTTACTAATAGTTGGATGGAAGGAAGGTTCATTTACGAGATCAGATGAAAGACTCGATGTGAATAGGAGAGGATTTGTTTCATTTTTTAACAAGCTTGACACAGAAAAAGAACTATGCTCATGGAACCTTGTTTCATTTTTTAACGAGCTTAACACAAGAAAAGGAAATATGCTCAAAAGGGCCTATTTCATTTTTTAACGAGGTTGACACAGTCTCAGCAATATCATATTGTTGGTGACACACTATATCATCATGGTGCGGACTCTGGTTTTCGACGTTGTCTAACTCTTGACGAAGCTGAAAAGGTTTTAAATGACTGTCACTCTAGAGCATGTGGGGGTCATATGTCTGGGTATGCCACAACCCAAAACATATTGTGTGCTGGATATTTTTGGCAGTACTTATTTAAAGATTGTATTTCTTCTATCCAAAAATGCCACAACTGTCAAATCTTTGATCGTAAGATGTGTGCACCACCAGCTCCTCTTCACCCTATAATTGTTGTTGGTCCTTTTGAAAAATGGGGCATTGACTTCATTACATGTAACCCTCACTCGGCCAGGGGGCATGGGTATATTATTCTCGCAGTAGATTATTTTACGAAATGGGCCGAGGGGATGCCTACATTTCCAGTAGATGGAAAAAATGTAGCTACTTTTGTGTTCAATCATGTGACTGCTCATTTCGGTGTACCCCAAGCAATAATTACTGACCATGGGAGTCATTTTCGAAACATCATGATGACCGAACTAACTGATCAATTTGGCTTGCGCCGTGACAATTCTACACCATGATATCCGTAGGCTAATGTTTTGGTTGAAGCTATCAATGAAGTTTTAGTCACCATGATCAAACGAATCATCAGAATTCATAAATCGAATTGGCATACCATGCTTTTTTTAGCACTTTGGGAATATCAAACCTCAGTAAAAACATCAATAGGTTTTACCCCTTTTCAACTGGTTTACGGTTTAGAAGCGGTGTTACCGATTGAATGCGAGATACCATCACTCCAACTAGCTATAGAGTTACTACCAACCACTTCTGAAGAGGAGAAACACTTTTTGTACTTAGCTCAATTAGATGAGAATCGACGCACCGCTGCATTAGCTACTGAAACTCATGCGAAACGAATGAAAGCTCAGTATGATAGAAGTGTTACACCTCGTATTTTCTCAGAAGGAGACCTAGTCTTGGTTTATGATCAAGCTAACGACAAGCTAGGGGCTGGGAAATTTGAATCCATGTGGCATGGTCCTTATATTGTCAAGTGACGGCTTGCAAAAGGGGCCTATGAATTGATTGACTTTGATGGGGTCTCTTTAGGCAAACCCAGAAATGGGATTTATCTGAAGAGATATTATGCTTGATTCTTGTGTGGAGATCTTCCCTGTATATTAGTTATTTTCATAAGCTGGCGTGTTGTAGATTAGAGAGCGTGCCTAGTTTAAGTGTGCTTTTACCACTATCCCTGCTTATCTGGATCACTCTTGATTTTTCAGATGTCAACGTCCCTTCAAACATACATTGGTTTTGCTGATGGTGCTTGTCGTAGTACATGGAACATTTCTTCCACATATTGGGTTATTTATTCACCCACTGATGAGTTAGTATCTATGCATGGGGTAAGCCTTGGTCAAACGATGAACAATATTGCAGAGTATAGCGCAATTATTGAGTTATTTTCTGAATCCATTTCATTTGGAATTCGAAGTTTGATCATTAGGTTAGATTCTGAACTCGTTGTATTACAATTAAATAGAGTATATGCAATTAAAAACCCAGTGTTGTTAAGATTACTTTTGAAAGTTCGTCTCTTGGAATGAGAATTTGATTATATTGAGTATCAATATATTCCAAGAAATTTAAACACATTAGATGATGCAATAGCTTCTAGTGTTATAAACAGAAATTTGCAATAATTAAAGCAGGAGATCAAAATAACATTCGATAACATGTTAAGACAGATAACTGGAAATAGTAGTAATATCATAGCATAAGAGTAGTGTTTTCAAAAAATATTACATCGTCCTCGATCATAGGTTCAAAACACCTTATGATCGGAAAAAAGTGATACAAAAAAGTGATATAAGTCTACAATATCAATCATCCACTATCCATGGTGATGAACACGATAAAACACTACAGCCCATGCCACCTTTCTCAGAAATGTCCTGAATGGTCTCGGAACCTCGATAACATATCTCTGTAAGCAGAGTGGAATGTCATCTATGGTAGTCTCTGGAATGTCATCTATGGTAGTCTCTGGAATTTCATCCATGTCGGCGAGGACCTCTGCTGTCTGATCCTGTGGTGGTGGTGGTGGTGCAGCTGGCTTCCTATCAAAAGGACAGAGAGTGGTTGGTCGATGTGGACCCACATATGCATTTGCAATTTTTGTCATCAGTTTTGGATGATTCAAAAAACAAAATAGAAATTAGAATTTAGAACATGTCAAAATGATTTTTACCTAACTCATCCCCTGGAGGAAGAGAAATATCTCGATCACCGCGGAAATCTATCCTAGTATAAGGGAAATCTTCTATCGCAAAGATTGATTCTCCAACCAATGAAAATAGGCTGGAGTGAAACAAACAACCTCGCTGCCTTCACTATGACTGGCCATCAATGCAACCCATTGGACCATTCGAGGCTCTTTGACTCTACCATGATCAACTGAAATAAGTTGTGGGGCCAGTGAAGGAATCCTCTCTAGAGCAAATGTAACTACGATCACTCCATATCCGAATTTTTTCAACTTCACGTTTTTTTCTCTAGTCAGTTGGCCTTTGACATTGGCCAACACTACCTCACACCAATTGAAAATGGTGCCTCTAAAGCAATCAACAATAGTCTGCATTTGGGATCTTGTAGCAACATGAGGAGCTGCACTCCCACAAAACTGGGTTATAGTAAATGCAACCACTTTGAGCTCAGGACGAATAATGGTTTTTATGTTAATACATTTATCCTTGGGGTCTGCTTCTTCATTGCAAAATTATTCCTGAAGGCTAGCGAAAAACTGGCCACCTGCCCTAGCCCCAAACAAAGAGAGTGGCTAGCCCCTCTTTGATAAACCAATGAGAAAGTATATATCTTCCAGCTCAATTTCAAGCCGGTAACCTCCAATGATAAAGCATTATTACTGGACATCCCATTTTTTTACTAGCCAAGTTAGTAAATCCACTTGAGCCCTCATACCATGAATGACCCAAAATTTGTACAAACCGCATTATCTCAAAACACGTAATGTAGGTGGATGTAACATGGCCGCATCATCAACTTCTTCATGCTCATGTTCTCTCCACTCAAGCATTGTAAATATCCTGCAATGGACAAATTGAAAGATAAAAAACAATTTGAATAGGAAAATTTGGTTTAAATTGGGAGATTTGTTCATTTTATTTTTTCTTACGGCACTTCTGCACTTTTCACATAAAATGTTAAACACCACGTTGAAGCACACACATGGTGTATGAGGAAGAATAACACACACACACAAGAGACTCAACACAATGAAGGATAAGCATGAGGCTTTCTTATTTTCCATTATACAAAGATGTACATTTATAGTACAATGGTGTGACTCTTGGTTTCATATTCCAAGGTCACTTGGACTCCATTGTGACTTTTCGCATTACACACCTACCCATGTAGGATTAGGTGTTCCAACATCCCCCCTTAATCCGAAGGGGTATGTGTGAGTCCAAGAAAAGGGTTGTAATACAAATCTGCAAAGTATACATGGCAGCACTTGGGCTGAATCAACTCTCTGAAAATGTTGGAAAAAAAAGGTGGTTTTAGGATGACCACAAACACTGGAATGCAAAACTTGTTGCAGTTCCCGGAACTTTTCCAAAACTGGCAAGAAGCTGAAGGCTTCTGCTAGAGGAATTGTCCCTCATAAAAAAGGGAGACCTTCAACCTAAAAGAAGGGAGGTCTACTGCCTGTGATGGTTTTAGGATTACCAACAACTCTGGAATGCTTTGAAGCATTTCCTGGAACTCAACCAAAGCTGGAAAGAAGCTGAAGGCTGCTAAGCTGAAGACTTCTGCTAGAAGAAGTGTTCCTCATATATGAAAGGGAGACCTTCGACCTAAAAGAAGGGAGGTCTACGACCTGTGGTGGTTTTAGGTTGTCCACCAACCAAAGATGATGGTTTAAGGTTGTCCACCAACCAAAGGCATGCTCATGGGCATCCGTGTCTCTGGCTACATCTCTGAATCTGGAATGACGAATTCTGGCTCAGGCTCGCTTGAGCTGCAGTGTCTCTGGCTACAACTCTGAACATGGAATGAGAGATTGTGGCTCAGGCTCGCTTGATCTGTCTTCGAAGCTTGTACATGACCACCATTTTCCCCCCTGTTAGGGACAAGGTGAGATGATGGCGAAAACTCAACTGCAAGTTTGCTCAATATTCGTGAACAAGTTCTAACATGCGACTTAAACATCTTCTTGGCTGCTGATGCCCATTGCCAAGAAGCGATCCATCCAAGATGAATCTTTGTTCTTGCAGGAGGCTTGTGTTTGAAGCATCTGTGTGAAGAATGAGTGTGCCGACCACAGTGCTTGCATGGATGAAGATAAAAACAGTGATCTTTCATATGGCCAACTCGATCACAGTGTTGGCATTTTACAATTTGATGTTGTTGTTGTGGAAGTGGAGCAGGATCTGGAACAGCTGCAGGTGAACTGTCATACAAGAATCCAGCACTCTGAAATATGATGGGCTTGGTGTAGTCTGCAATATGAAAGGACACATCCTTGTCATATCCAAGACCAGTTCTGTGCTTGTTGTGGACAAGCTCTTCCCAAGTTCTGATGATGGGCTTGAGAAGTGCAAGCTGAATTGCTGCATCTGCATGAAAATATGCTCTAGTACAAGGAGGTGAGTGTGGATCAACTGCAAATTTATCTTCTTTCTGTTGATGGGAGTCTTTCTCAATCTTCTGAACAGAAACAGGTTCAGAATGGTGACTCTTTCGCTGAAGTTCGTCTTGTTGGAATTGAGATTCCAACTGCAAAAACTCAATCTTTTCATGTGCATCTTGCAAACAACTTTGAATGTTACAAAGAGCATCCTTGCTCATTTTTATCATGTCATCAACATTGGAATGAATGAGGTTATTCAACAACTCTAATACCTCATTGATTTTGGCCATTTTCAACAACTTAGGCTCAAAAAATGAAAGGGTATCGGCTTCAACCGAAAATGCACCCGTTTACAATGTGACTCAACAACAAATACAATTGACTCAAGAAATTCTCAAAGTACAAAGTGTGCTCCTCAAATGATGGAGGGCAATCAACAATCCAACAACTCAAATACTGATTGCAACTATGAAGAAGCTACAAATTCCACTCAAAATACAATGTCAGCTCAATGCATATCTCTGCAAAATATTTGTAAATGTGTAGCTGAAAACACTTGTGCAAAAATCTTTTTATGGCAGCTGAATTTTCTTCTTCAAATAGCTGTTTTGTAATGATGGCAAACTTGTCTTCAAATGTGAAATTCTTCAAAAAATCACCCTTCAAATCAATGCCACAAATCATAATGCAAATTGCAATTTTATCTATGTGTACTGTCCATTTACTGATATGTCAGTTTCTCCTTTTCTGCTGTTCATATCCTCTTTCCTTCCTCTCTCTCTGCTGTTTTTTTTTTTTTTTTTTTTTTTAAATTAAAAATTAATTAAAAAAAATGGGAACAATGAAAAATGAGGGGAATGGGATTAATTTAAAAGAGAGGGAATTTTAAAAAGGGTAGGAAAGGGAGATATTAAAATGGGATTAAAAAAGAGAAGGGGAATTTAAAAGGAGGGGGAAATTTCAAATGGAGAGATTTATTATTATTATTATTATTATTATTATTTTTAAAATTAAAATTTAATTAAAAATAGAAATTAATTTCAAATGGGAGTTAGTTAGAAATGGGGGGAATTTAAATTAGGGAAGGGGAAATGGGATGGGATTTTGTTTTAAATGGGTGACGGGGGCTATTAGTTAATGTTCAAAGGTCGAATTATATTAAAAAAAGGAGAGGTATTATAAGGGAGGTGGATAAAAGAAAAATTTTAAAAATTTAAAAAAAGATGTGAGTGGAAGGTGCGTTGGGGAGAGCGTTTCAATGTGGGTGGAGTGCTGTAAGGTGAGGCGGAGTAATAAGGAGGAGCGTTGTAATGGAGAGGGGTTTGAAAGAGTGTGAGTGCAGCGGAGAGGTGAGGAATTAAAAGATTTTAAAATTCAAAATTTAATAATGGGAGGGTCGGCGTAGATAGGTGCGAGCAGTTAGCGTGGGATAGGCGGAGCTGAATGGGAAGCGTTGGAGCAGCAGGGGTCGTTGGGAGTTGTGGGAGCGCATATATTATAGCGCAGGTGCCGAGTGGGGTAGAGTTTGAGAGTTAGGATGAGGGAGGCTGCGTTAGGTTGTGTGAGAGCGTAGAGAGGATGGCCGTAGGGCGTAGGGAAGAGAGGTGAGGAGCAGTGAGGCCGTAGAAGAGTGCATAATTTTTTTTTTAATTTTTAATTTTTTAATTTTTTTATTTTTATTATTATTATTATTTTTTATTAAAACAGCAGAGCAGAGAGTAGAGATAGGAAATCCACAGCAATAGAATTTTTCCAAATGTATAGCAGAAATAAATCCATCAACAGAAAATGCAGAGATTGTCAATAGAACTCAGAAATTTTTCTAGTAGCCCAACAGCAGAGAATTAGACAAAATGTAGAAATTTTTCTGAGGGAATGTGGCAGAAATTTGCCAGTAAAAACTCAGAAATTTCTCAGAGGATTTTTCAAAAAATTTCAGCAGTAAAACCCAGAAATTTTTCCAACAGCCCAGCATCAGAAGAACCCAGAATTTAGAGAACTCAGAAATCTCAAAAATTTCTTCAAAAACCCTCTTTAAACTATTTTCCAGCAGCTTAAAAATGCATAAACTTTCAATGGAAGAACTCAGAATTATTTTTCATTAAAAACCATAAAATTCTTCTTCAGAAACCCAATTTAAAACACTATTTCAGCAGCTCTTAAAGATGCAGAATTTAAAGGCATAAATGAGCAGTGAGAAAACCTTCAGATGCACAAGGCTGTGTTTCCAAACCAATTTCTGAATTCTACCAAGGATTTTGAATGTTGCTCTTCTCCAAGACGAAATTTCTTCAGATGCACAATGCTGCTCTTCTTTTCTTCAAAACAAGTGCTGCCAATTTCTGAATGCTTCTTCTTTTCAAAACAGATTTCTGAATGCTGCAAAATCACTACTACAAAAACTCTCTATATGCTGCAAAAATGCCAACAATTTTTGCAGATATACACAGGCCATAAACACAAATGGCTCACTCAGTTTGGAGCAGGGCCAGCAATCGCCCGCTCTGATACCATGTTAAACACCACGTTGAAGCACACACATGGTGTATGAGGAAGAATAACACACACACACAAGAGACTCAACACAATGAAGGATAAGCGTGAGGCTTTCTTATTTTCCATTATACAAAGATGTACATTTATAGTACAATGGTGTGACTCTTGGTTTCATATTCCAAGGTCACTTGGACTCCATTGTGACTTTTCGCATTCCACACCTACCCATGTAGGATTAGGTGTTCCAACATAAAAACAATGCATGGATCCACAGTTTCTTATGCGTAAGGTGCGGGACCACGACAATTTTCCCTTTGTAAAATTGTCGAGGTTCGCAGGTTTCATGTGTTTTACCTGCGGACCCCCGTGAGCGAATTTTTGAACCTATTTTCCTCCTTAAAAATCAATATAAGCCCTAAATTAAGAAAGTAAATGGACAAAAATGAAGGTAAGGATGATGTGGATTACCTGGAACTGATGGTTTTCGATTATGACGGGCGAATCTTCCGTAATCTCCTCCAGAACGTTTTTTACCAAAATCTCTCAATTTTCACTATGAAATCAAATGGTAAAAATGATTTAGAAAAAATCCTTTTTATAATATTTTTTGAATAAATAAAATATAATTTTGTTTATTTTTCACTTTGAAAAGTGGTTTTCCAAATTATTTTTATTAATCATAAACAGGTATGTTTAATTTTTGAGTTTTTGTGCAAAATACAGGATTTTTTGGGTGAAATGGCCCTTTTGACGAAGTATACTTTTTATCACTTTTTCAAACTCAGTAAAAATTATGAAAAAGAAAATGAGTACATTTTTATCACTTTTTAGAACTCGTTAAAACTTATAGAAAAAGCAAAACTACTGAATACACTTTTATCACATTCTTGGACTCTTAAAAATTACGAAAAAGTGAAACCCTGGAGTTCTCTTTTAAGCCCTTTTCAGAATCTCTAAAGATGAAAAGATTGACGAGTACTTGACTATTTGAACTCGTTAAAGGAAATGAACAGTCGTCCTTTCAGTATAATTTTACCCCTTTTCTGGACTGACATGAACTATTTATGAAAAAGGTATACGTTAACTAATCATGGTCAATAGAGTTCTCTCATGTATTGTTTTATCCTTTTTCAGGCTTGAGAAACTAAATTTACGAAAAATTACACCCACGGAGTTTCCTTAAGTTTTTCTTATGACTCCCTAAAATTGAAAAACATCGAGTTTCTCCTATACTGGACTCGTTAAAATTTAACAGTAAAGGACCTGCCAATTATAAATAGGAACGAACCACTCCTTCTTAGGGTTCGATTTTAAACTAAGTTGGACTCATCTGAAGGATGAGCTTATATAACAAGAAAATATTATCCTCCTTAAGCTTGTCAAAAATAAAGAAGTAATTTCCAGAAATGGTGGGGGAAAAAGAAAGAAAACGAATCCGTTTGTCACACTTTGTTTAAAAATTAGTTTACCACTCTTGAACACAACACCTTTTTTCACACTTCTACCTAGGTTGGAAAAATCCTTTGCCTACCAGTTAATCAAACTATATTGAAAGTATTCAGCTGGTTTCTGGGTATTAGCTTAGTTCAATTGTCACCAAACCATCTGCAGTGTCATTATGTGTTCAAGAGGACAGTTCAAATAAACCATTCATTTGCAAACATATGTCTCCATTCGCATTGACCATCCCTGAGTCAGTCCTTGCAAAATATTTCTACAAAACTTGATCTAATGGTTTCGTGTCGTGGGTTTTCCTACGACAGATCACTTTCTATCGACGACAGCTCATCATCTAGAAATTTGATCTAGAATCCTTCAGTACCTTGGAATCTACATGCCTTAATGGCAGGTTTCTCGCCTTCGACGATATGTTGCATCATTGACCTTCAATCGAACGATTCCGTGAAATGTTCGACTTCAGATCATTTATTCACATTTCATGAATTGTACTGAGTACTTTGAGAGCCATTGTCATTATTGGTGGTTTCTCTCACACTTGTTAACAGTTCACATCATTGACTGGTAATCAAGTGGTTTCTACCATGTTCGACTTCGACACAATAAATCGCATGGATAGAATCGTACTAGTTCGAGTAGCGGAAATCAAGACCCTGAATCTAGTTTCCACCATCTAGGCTGCGAGGAGGTTTATTATTCATTATGCAATAGACTACTTATAACGGATGGCTACGTCCATACTGTGTCTACATTATTGATGTGATAGTAAGATCATTTCTACATAAGAACAAGTTTTAGTTAGTTTTTGACCTGAGTATGGGAATGCCTACCTCAGCGATGATATTTATATATGTGTTTTGCATTGAATGTTTTTACAAGATTCTGACTGGGGTGTCCAGAAGCTAATCCTCGAAATGATAAAGCACATCACTCTTCGAATGGTCTCAGACTTCACACTTTAGGGGGAAATCTGTTACACTAAAATTGTCACCATGATGTTTTACTGTCTGTATGGGTTCATCATTACTCATACAATACTCCCTTAGAAGTCTAAAAATATCAGGTTCCTAAAACCAAACCTTGAAATTGAGAGAAAAGCTTATAAAAGTCATAAAAATACTTGTACCGCACTTTCTCTTAGTATTACCTGTGGTGCCGCATATTTTTCTTCTAGAACATGTGGAACCGGCCGCACTTTTTCTTCATTTAAGGTGTGGTTCACTGTAAAAGATAAAGTGAAGGCAGAAGGAAAATTTGGAAGCCCAGCTGGTTGAATCTGGAAGCTTCTGGAAGCAATCATTCGGTGGAATGTTCGCTCCTTTCATGTACATTCATCCCTCCATTAAAGGAGCCTACCCCTTGGTATGTGGAACTTAATCCCTTTGAAAGAGGATTCTATCCCCTCTTATTTGGAGCTGCAACCTCTTCTTTTTTACTATAAATTGAGGCCATAGTTCAGCCTTAAGGGGAGTTAGGCTTTGAGATTTTTTGAGGAGAATTTCTAGAAAAACTCAGACTCTCTTAACTGATTATCATATGGGAATGATTACACACTCATGTGTATGTTAGTAGCGAGAGTGCAAAGGCCTGTCAAACTAGAGGAAACACTTATTCCAGACCCCGGAAGGACTTGTACGAAATCAAGGCAAACATGGTTGTAAGGCTCCTTTTTTCATCAAAGGTAATACAAATGGATCCTATTTTCTCAATGAGTTGTTTATTTAAATGGCTTATTTATTGAATTCCATGATCATAAAGATAGATTTATGGTTTATGAATTAGTCTATATTATGCAGGTGCTTTTGATTCTTTCATGTTTTTTACTGCAGATCCCGAAAGGAGACATATTCAAAGCGATAGGAAAGAAGACTAAGATCAACGTTGGACTACAGGTAAGTCCTAAATCCCTCATTATAAATAATTCTAGATCAAATATAATCTAGAGAAAGTAGTTTACATCTGTCTGTTTGTTGCTAGTTATCGTAGGATACTAGGGAGATCTGTCTTGTCCGCAAGAATGATTTATTTGTCCAACACCTGTGTAATGGGTCTAAGGACTGTGATTATTATGTTGGTGATCCGAGACATAATTAATTAGGTTGGTGAGTCGAGAGTTTCTTCTGGTGAGATATGACTGTGTGTATGTGTGTTTATGTGTTGGGGCCAATGTGCCTACATGTATGTGCTTTTTATGCTATGAGGATGGAAAGTGTGATGCGGTAAACATGTTTATTTTCTACATATTAATAAACCTATAATGGTTGCAGGAGGACCTAGATAAAAGAGTATGGGGGGCCCATGATGCCATGGCTAGAAAAGGCATCTTGATGAAAAGGTAATTTTATAATATTATACTTTTAAATAAAGGAGAAATATATTTATAAAAGGGGTAAAGTAGTTACTCATTCAGGCATTCAAATGGATTATTAAAATAACAGTTATGGATGGTTATAGTCTACCCGATGAGCTCATGTAATGGTTCTGGAACTGATTATGGATTTTATTTGACGAGTCTTGTGTTTAGACTCTACAACCAAGTATATTTTTGGTGAAATTGGTCTATAGCAACTAGATGATGAGCCCTATTCTTGGGTTCTGGAACTGGATGGGAGATATTTCAGTTCTATCGACTAGTTGGTGAGCCCTATAAGGTGGGAATAATAGAGGGATTGGCATAGCCCAAAAAGGGTATGTTGATTGGGCTCTAGAATTGACCAGTGAATTGAATTGGTTATGGAATAGAAGGGTGCTTGGAAGCCTCAGAAGCAACAAAATATCCTAGAGCCTTATGCTGAGAAGTTCCTGGATAACTAGAAGGCACCTTGTAAGGTGGGCATAATAGATGGAATAACATGTCTTGGAGAAGGGTGTGCCACTTTGGCGCAAGTTCAGGGAAGCAAAGCGCAATGTTTGTAATTATGATGATTAGGTTGGTTCCTTGGTCATGGAGATGCTATTATTATTGGCTTACCGTTGTCTTAGATTTGAATCCCTAACTAGGGGGTAATCTGTGATTGAGATTCTATGAACCGTGAGGTTTATGGCTATGGGGAACGTTAAAGGTCCATATCCAACCAACATAATTTATAGATAAGTGTTCAAGAACTTGTTATTTGCTTATTTTTCTATGTTTTTACATGATTTGTGAACTTATGGTTTGACTATGATTGGATTTAATTTTTATGGTTAATTATGTTCATATAGTAGTGGTTATGTACTTATTTCTTCTCTATTTATATATAGTTTGAAATTATGGTGGTTTGACTATGCTCAAATATGTATGTTTTTGGTAGATTTTGCATATATTTTTGATATGCTTTAAAATTTTGTTATCTGTTACGGAATTTTAGTTAAATTGAACTTGTATTTTCAGTGAAATTTGTAAATTCACAAGTTTTTGTGAGTGACGCTACCTAGGGGTCGTTGGGGACATTATACTAGGGAGGAATGAATTCAGTCCAACAATGAAATTATAATTTAGTGACTGAGATATTCATACCAAGAAATAAGTAATTGGATAGGCAAGTGCTAATTCGACTCACACACAAATTAAATTGATTTACGTAAGAAAATTTTGACTTAGGGAATGGAATTATAGTTAGGAGTAAGAAAATTTATCCAACAGTTGTAAATACATCCAAATTAGAGGTTCCCTAGATAAGTGAAATAATGAAATATTGAAATCCATTGATCTCTATGTAGGGTGGAATGAATGGTGGGTATATCAAAGCTATTAGTGTTCAAATGCAGGAGCATCATGGTTCCAAAATTTTGTACATTTAGTAGAATGTAGGTGGTCTTGTGTTTTCAAAAGTGTTGGTTTTCTAAAGTATTTAATTAATGTAATTTTCAATATTTTGAGTGATTTAGGTGAGACATTTAGAATATGATTTAATTAAATATTGAGAGACATATTTGTAAATGTTCTTGAATGTAGGAGAACACGAGTGATTGATGAGTGATTGGTGTGGATTGAATTATTGTAAATCTTAAATTAGAAATTAGTTCATGATTTATGGAGGATCCTTAGGATTGGTTGAATGTTGAGATATTCAAGGGATAAAGAAGAGATTTTAGGAACTAATTGAGGACTTAGAGGATTTTTAGGATTTTGTTGAGTAACCAAAATTGGATCTGAACCAAAATTGGTTACAAAACCTTTTGTATATAATTGTAAAGCCTCAAAGGCACAAACAATAGGTAGGTAGGGTAGAAAAAAGAAGATATTCTTAGAGAGAAAATTAATTGTAAGCCTATGGGCATATATAGATAGAGAGGAAGAGAAAAGGGCCATGTAAAGGTAGATCAGGCCAAAACCAGATTGTAAATAGATTTTCTTGTATTTGTACATTTATTTAGCTAATGAGAAATCGAATTTTTGTTTGACTATGTGTCATTTATGTTATGTGCTGAGTGATCCATAATAGAAAGAATTCGATATTTGTAACAAATTCTAATTGAATGTATAAGTCTTTCTGAGTGATAAAGGACTTAACGGTTGGGTAGAATCCGTGTGATTCTAGTCTGGATCTAATAGAAGTGTGTACAGGTCAAGTAAAGAATGAATTATGATTTCTGGAAGAAGAGGAATAATATAGAGAGTATTATGTATTCAAGTTCGAGACGGTGTAATGGTTGTATGAATAAAAAACAAAGATAAGCTCAGGAGAGATAGACTTGAATTATTCTGAACGAGCAAAGGAGAAGTAGCGGGAAGGAAAAAGAGCAGCAAAGTGGCATAAAGCAGAGGAATTAATGAAGGCATAGAACACTTAAAGATTTCCAAAGAGGTGAATGAAAAAACATGATTAAAGTGCGGAATCAAAGTTTTAAGAATTAACGGTAAAGAATACACATAAAGGAAAATTTGGAGAGTTGCGGATGAGGACGCATGTCAGTGCGGCGTAACATCACACATTGGCAATTTTAGAAGTTAAGTTAAGGATTCGCGAGATAAAGAGTTTTTCTTGCGATGCAGTAAAAGTTTGAAAGTTTCGATGCGATGAGGGAGGCCACATGTTGACGGTGTGTAACTTCACAAATCACAGGAAATAAGTTTTAGTGTTAAGAGTTTGGAAGGAAAAAGGTTTTGATTGCGCGAAGCAGAAAGGATGTAAGGATGCGATGCGACAATGGAGAAGCCATGTGTCGACATTGCACAATAGTGCACTTTGAAGGATTTTATGGTTTAATTCTTATTGGTATGGTGTTAACCTTGCAGGCATCGACTTGCGATGAACTGTGATTGGTTCAAGGTGTTGTGGAACCTACAATAGAGTGTTCTGCATATATGTAAAGAGGTTTGAGTTTATGTGTGGTCTGTTTTAAAGTGAAAGCGTTGTTTGATCACATAAAGTATGTATGTTATAAACCTCTACATGTGTAAAGGAGTTATGTGGACCATAACCCACAAATTCAATGTATTGGCATAATGTGAATCCGTGAATGATATAAGGTTAAGGTGAAGGGGCTTCAAGGATAAAGGTAAAGTCATTATGTTGAATTGTAAATCATGGTTAAAACATCCATATGCATTTGATTTAAATTGATAAAAGAGGTCAAGTTAAGAGGAGAACAAGTGGGGTTAATTCCGTTAACCTTGCATGTGTTGATGTTTCATTAATTGTGACCTTATGGTTGCATCAATTTGGTATCAGAGCAAGTTAAATCTCTTTTGGAGGAAAATAAAAAAAAGTAGAGTTTTGATGATGATGAAAGAGTTAAATTGTGCAGAAGACATTAATAATAGAACAGAGTGAGATTCAACATGATTGTGGATCAGAGGAGAAGAAGTCAGATTATAAATTTGAAAAAGTGGAGACAAGTACAGAGAAAATTCAAAAAGTAAAATTTGATAAAGTGATGGTTGTTTTCTTGAGAAGAATGAATATCCATTTGAATGTGAAGAGTGGAAGTAGACTGCTTGTGAAATCATACATGTAGTGTTTTATATTAATTTTGGTTTGAGTTTTGCAGGTTGCAAACAAAGGAGGAATATCTCAGTAAGGACAACAAGGAAAGTTGTAAAGAAAAGAAGAACCAATTATGTTCTTGAAGGCAAAGTAAAGTGGATACTCTGAAGAAAGTAGTATTGAACCTGAAGAATCCAGTTGAAGGTTGGATAGAGAGGACAAGAGTGTTCTTAGAAGAAATTAGAATTTCAGAAGCCAAGGAGCAAAGGAGTTGCTCAAATAGAGGTTCCATAGATAAAGAACTAGTGTTACCAAAAGACCAATAGAAGGCTTGGTGAGGTACTTGCAGCATGTATGGAGACTTTCTGAGAAGGAGAGGTTTAGTGAAGTTCATGAGTGAACAGAGAGAGTTCACAAGAGACATAAGAATGACTATTGATAGTCATAACAGGGGTTTAGAGAGAATCCACAACAGAAGAAGAGAGAAAAAATGTGCCAAAGAAAATGGCATGGAAAGGAAGATAAGTCAAGAAGAAATTGACAGAGAGAAAGTTGAGATAAATTTCCAAATTTCATTTTTGATGGACATGTTGCGGAGAAATAAGGTAGACTAGAGGTATGGTTGGACTATGAGAAAGAAAGTGAAGTGGCATAGGCTACAGGAGAAGAGAAAGCAATAGGTGAATATGCAACTAATAGAGGAGCTAAGGAAGCTTGAGAAGATAATGAAGGTTCAACTGAGGGTAGAGAAGCTCGAAGGAGTTGAGATACAACAAAAGAAAGTTGTTGGAGAAGAACCAATTCTTTGTGAACTTGAATATGGAGCAGTTATGTCTGAAACAACAGTTGAGGCAATTAAGCCTATTGATTTTGAAATTAACAATTTTTGCATGGTTGCAGGTGTAATATAAGATGATGGACAATCTTTGGGAATTGTCGTAGAAGAGGAGAGACAAAATCTGAATTTTGTTTTAAAGAAGAAAGATGAGACAATCAGGTCTCATGAGGAAAATCATACACAATTGAGGGAAGATATTGCTTTTCAGCATACTGATAGAGATATAAGCAGAGGAAGTTTGGCTTATATTGGGAGGCAAAAGCAAGCAAAAGAAGTTTAGTTTTGTAAACCTGAGCAAGGTATTTTCTTTGATGAAGAAAGTGAAGATGTGAAGGAAGGACAAGATGAAGATATTGTGAGATGTTTGACTGTCATGGGCAGCCAAAAAGAAGAACAACTATTGGAGACTGTTATGAGAAAGGACAGAGATGACTTTATACTTTTTAAGTGTAAATAAGAGATTAGAGTGCTAGAAGAGTTGTTGAGAGAGCCTAACAGTAAAGAGGAAATTATAGCCAAAGAAGAAGAGATATTTATAACATCTAATGAGACTGAGGTGAGTTTAAATTGTCAAGTTTATGATGCATTTGTAGGTGATGAAGAAGATACAAACGAAGTTGTAATAAAGGAGATCGAGGACATGTTATCTTTTGAAGGTAAGAGTGAAGTTCAAAGGAAGTATGAGGATGAACATTTTTTTGTCTTCAAAGACAATAAAGATGAAGCAGAATGGAATTGTAATCAATAGCTGGAAGAAAATGTTATTACAGTCAGAGAGTCAAAGAGAAATTTACTTTTTGAAAGTGAATTTGTAGATAGTGAGCAGAAGAGGGATGTTGCAGAGGAAGATATCTTAAAATATGTTTAGGAATTTTGTGAGTTAGCAATATCCGGAGTAATATTTGAAAAAATGTCCAGAGAAATATTATTTGGATCAATAGCAGAAGTTGAAGACATCAAGAGTTTTGAAGCTCTTACACAAAGGAATGGACAGCAGCAGCAAAGTAATTTGGATAGAGAAATAGAGAATTTGATGAAGCTTATGAGAAATGAGCATAAGGAAAGGAACTGCAGAGAGAGAAGATAGGTTATCAATTAGATGAAAGGTTGGACTATAACAAACATTGAAGGAAACTTTAATGGAATGTTACAAACAAAGATATGGAAACTAGGAGAGGAAAGGAAAGACAAAAGAATACATGGGCAACAGTTAAAAAGAACAAAGAAATCACTAAAGAATAAAGTATGGGATCCAGGAGGAAAAATATTGGAAGCATATGATCTGGAGATCATGTTTATTTTCTACCTTGGGAGTCTGATGCAGGAGCATCATGGTTCCGAAATTTTGTACATTTAGTAGAATCTAGGGGGGCCTTGTGTTTTCAAAAGAGCTGGTTTTCCTAAGCATTTAATTAATGTAATTTTCAATATTTTGAGTGATTTAGATGAGACATTTAGAATAGGATGTAATTAAATATTGAGACGCATATTTGTAAATGTTCTTGAATGTAGGAGAACATGAGTGATTGATGAGTGATTGGTGTGGATTGAGATATTGTAAATCTTAGAAAGTAGTTCATGATTTATGGAGGATCCTTAGGATTTAGTTGAATGTTGAGATCTTCAAGGGATAAAAAAGAGATTTTAGGAAATAATTGAGGACTTAGATTATTTTTAGGATTTTGTTGAGTAACCTATGGATCTGAACCAAAATTGATTACAAAACCTTTTGTATATAATTGTAAAGCCTCAAAGGCACAAACAGTAGGTAGGCAGGGTAGAAAAAAGAAGATATTCTTAGAGAGAAATTTAATTGTAAGCCTACGGGAATATACAGAGAGAGAGGAAGAGAAAGGGCCATGTAAAGGTAGATCAGGCCAAAGTGAGATTGTAAACAGATTTTCTTGTATTTGTACAATTATTTAGTTAATGAGAAATCGAATTTCCGTTTGACTATGTGTCATTTATGTTATGTGTTGAGTGATCCATAATAGAAAGAATTCGATATCTACAACAAATTATAATTGAATGTATAAGTATTTCTGAGTGATAAAGGACTTAACAGCTGGGTAAAATCTGTGTGATTCTAGTCTGGATCTAATAGATGTGTATACAGGTCAAGTAAAGAACGAATTATGAATTATGGAAGAAGAGGAATAATACAAAGAGTATTCTGTATTCAAGTTAGAGGCGGTGTAATGGTTGTATGAATAACAAACAAAGATAAGATCAGGAGAGATAGACTTGAAGTATTCCAAACGAGCAAAGGAGGAGTAGCAGGAAGAAAACAGAGCAGCAGAGTGACATAAAAAAAGGAATTAACGAAGGTAGAGAATACTTCCAAAGAGGTGAATGGACGAACAAGATTAAAGCACGAAATAAAAGTTTTAAGAATCAACGGTAAAGATTACACAGAAAGGAAAATTTGGAGAGTTACGGACAAGGACGCATGTTAGTGTGGTGCAACATCGCACATCAGCGATTTTAGAAGTTAAGTTAAGGATTCGTGAGATAAAGAGTTTTTCTTGCGATGCGGTAAAATTTCTGAAGTTGCAATGCAATGAGGGAGGCCACGTGTCGACGATGTGTAACTTCAAAAATCACAAGAAATAATTTTTAGTGTTAAGAGTTCGCAAGGAAAAAGGTTTTGATTGCGATGCGAAGCGGAAAGGATGGAAGGATGCGATGTGACAATGGAGAAGCCATGTGTCGGCACTGCTCAATAGCGTACTTCGAAGGATTTTATGGTTTAATTCTTATTGGTATGGCATTAACCATGCAGGCATCGAATTGCGATGTGATGTGATTGTTACAAGGTGTTGTGGACCCTACAACAGATTGTTCTGCATATATGTAAAGAGGTTTGAGTTTACGTGTGGTCTTTTTTAAAGTGAAAGCGTTGTTTGATCGCATAAAGTATGCATGTTATAAACTGCTGCATGTGAAAGGAGTTATGTGGACCTTAACCCATAGGTTCAATGTATTGGCATAATGTGAAGCCGTGAATGATATAAGGTTAGGGTGAAGGGGCTTCAAGGATAAAGGTGAAGTCATTATGTTGAGTTTTCAATCATGGTTAAAACTTCCATATGCATTTGATTTAAATTGATAAAAGAGGTCAAGTTAAGGGGAGAACATGTGGGGTTAATTCCGCTAACCTTGCATGTGTTGATATTTTGTTAATTGCGACCTTATGGTTGCATCAAGTTCTTGGATTACACATGGAGGAATATGAGATTAATAATTAAATCCATGAAAATATACATCATTTAATGCTTACACCCATAAAATAACTAGGTAGCCATTCAATATGAGTAAAAAAATGATCAAACTTATGGTTTCACATTAAGCCTTATGATTCATTAACAAAAATAGGAGCGGAAAATATCTTAGATAGAATTAACCCATAAACACATAGAAATTACGAAATAATTCATGACATAATGGAAATAATGTTTACCCTAGAAACTCAAATGAGAAAACCAACTTTGAATGGGGCTAAATTCTTCATTTTTACAATCTATAATACAATGCATTTGTTGGCTCTCTATGCATATTACTCTCTCGAACAAATAAAATTCCTTTGGGAGTGAAAATAATCAAAGAAATAGGGAGAGATGGAGTTAAGGGGAAGGCCAACAACCATGTATTTTAATTTACCCTTCTTTCACCGTCTCTCCTATTTTATTTTTATTTTTCTTTTAATTAAACCAATTTTACCTCTCACTTTAATTTTGTCTTAACTTTTACTTATACATTATTTTACATAGCTTGGTTAACCTTTTATACTTATTGAATTATCCTATATATATTGATTTTTATGAACATTTATTGGTTCAACTCCATTTTAGATCACACCTCCCCATTGAGAGGCTTTTCATCTCCAAAAGCTCAAAGGAAACCAATTTGGATCAATGTGAATTTTGTTTCTTCTTTGGAATGTGGCTATAAATATACCTTATCGCTAAATTATAACTTTAAATCATGGATTTTATTTCAATATTTGGTCTTTATTATGACTCTAGCTTGCTTGTTCCCTCAATGCATAAGTTTTTAAAAAAAGTCTTAGCTCTAACCAATCCCTATATTTAAACTCTAGAATAAACATTCATTCCCAATTCCTTCTCAAACTTGGAGATGGTCCATAATAGTAGTTAATGAAGCTAAGTTGAATTCTATCCTATGTTTAATGCTCTCCCAACATGTTTCCATCATGTAACAATTCCACAAGGGAAATGTGGTTTGCATTCTCCTAATAGAATAATTTGCTTCCATGCATGGAAATAACTCTCTAGTACCTACACACCTTTGAAATCACATCATGTGTCCTTAAGGATTCCCTCAAGGTTATTGATTACCTTTCACCAATATCCTACACATCTTTGAGATGGGGTTCTATGGATGCAATACTAAAAAAAAACCATTGAATTGTGGCTACCCTTGGCATCAACCTATGGTATGTCTTGTTGGTGTTACTAGATTCCTTCAACCTTATAGTTCCTTAGATAGCTTCTAATCCTTGTGCTATAGATGTATATAGCTCTTCATATTCTTCAATCTTAAATCTCCAAACTCTTCTCCTAGTGCGATGTAATATCCCAAAATGGGAAAATGCAACAATACTAAACAGTCATGCATTAAAATAACATAGTTCATCTAAAACATAGTAGGATGCCAATAAAAATGTTCTTTATTAGTATTTACAGCAACAATAGAGATGTATAAAGAGGCCCATAAGATGCATAGCTGGAAATACAAGACATAAACATAAGAAATTCCCTCAAAAGGGGTGCTGCAACCACATATATGTATTGAAACTGCGTTGACAATGTTATTTTATTAGGTTGCAAACTGTTTTTGATTACATAATATATCTAGAACAGATTTGTGCATGAAAGATCAAATCCATAATAGATCCATGCACTAGAAAGGCTCCTCTTTTAGATCTCCTTGGGGTTTTGAGCATTACACTAAGTACAAGCAGTAGATCTGAGATCTAAGAATGCAGATCTGCAGAAATATTCAGATATTCGGAAGTATTCAGAAGCATGCAGATCAGATCTGAAATATGCAGTGTATATATCTCCTCCAATGGATCTTAAAGTGAAGTACAGATCCCCAACACTCAGAAACCAACTCTCCAAATGGTGCACCCAAACTCCCTGCAACAACACCTATAGGAATAACACAGATCTGGAATAGAAACTACGTTGTAGGGTATAGATAATAGTTGGCCACATGCCAAGATTAAGAAATGATGCCCAATCACTCCAATACACTTCCCTCAATAGAGCAGAAGACTCCTTCACTGAAAAAGGGCACTGAAATGTCCTAGATCTGAATAGATCTAGCCTCCACTTGCTGCAGCTTACAAAGACAACCAAACCCTCAACAGGATCTGAGTTGTAGTTGAAAGGAGAATCTTGGCCTCAACCCAGATAGTGGACTATGCAATACAAGACTCTCCCAATAGCTACTCAATGGGAAGAGGTGGAATTCCTAAACAGGAGATCCCAGTGCTAAACAACATTTGCAATCTAGGCTAAACAACCAAAGAAATTTGTATGGTCTAAACAGACAATATATCAAAATATCATGTCATCCCACAACCTCTTCATGCTGCCATCCCCTTCCTTATATAGATTAAGAGCTTATAAACCCTAAACCACCTACAATTAAATATTCTCTTTCACACAATCCATCTCCTTCTAGAACTGCGCTTTACCTCATTGATGGCCACTCCTTCTAGACAACACTGTAGATTTGGTCAAGGTTGACCTAGTCAAAATGTCTAGCCCCTTTCACACCTAAGGGTGCTTTCTTACATAGCCAAGATTTAGCCTTTTTCACATTTGGCATTGATTTATTCTTTATTAGGAGTTTGATGAACCTCCTTTACACATTTATTCTTTAAGCAAAGAAATAAAAAAAAAGTGGATATTCCAATTAGCTTAGGAATAATTAGGAATATTACAGTCCTCCCCTCCAAAATGTTGCTTGTCCTCAAGCAACTTACAAGGACATTGCAAAATATCCAATGGATTTGTCTCCTCCCAAGAATACAAGTTTTATTTTGGTGAATAACCCAAATATCTGTCATCATGAAGAAGTGGGAGATACATGAAAAGACTCATAGGATATCCATTGGTCTTCTCAAGGCATGAGAGATTGTAAATGATGGGTGATCCAACCCCCATGAGACATTCCAATCTCCATGCTACCATCCAAACAAAGTGATCCATCCTTGGTAGCTCATAGAAACAATCCCCAATCCCCCCCTTATGCAATGTATAGGGGCTACATGGCTAGAAATGAGAGGTAATAATGCTCAACTTACATTGTCTCTCCCTCCATTTATGGTAAATGTGGAGCTGCTGATCCCAGGCTGTAATAATATAGTCCTCATGAAGCCAAAAGATACTTGGAACCTCATGATTCCCTTCATTGATTCTAGGGGCCCTCCTTTCCCAACCTTCCATGCATATAGTGAACAGAGTCCCATCACCATATGTCCTCCAAAAGAAACATGGAATAAGTGCCATATGATACATTGGATGACGACAATAGTCCTTCCATTGAGACCAACGCTGTTCTTATTCTTGCCGCCTCAAAACATAATACAATAAGTGGCCATCCAACCACCTTCTTGCTGCCATAAGCTTATCCAAAGCTTGAAAATAGTAGAGGATAAGAAGTGTTAGCTGAATGTGATTCAAGCAACACATGTCTTGCCACAAATTATCCCATGTGAGAGGCTTATCCAAAAGACACAAGTCAAACATATGGCCTTTTGCATTAAGAAACAAAAGATATAGTGTAGCAGCCATATAATGTTCTATCCTCCTCTTGAAGCATGAATAAACATGGGAAGTTTCATTCCAAATGGACACACCCAACCAATGTGTCATCCCTCCTATCATGTCCCAAACAAAGACCAGAGAATCATCATCATCATATGGGATCAAAACTAGCAATACAAAATCAATAAAATGCAATGATAGAAGTGGATCATAGTCCCATAGGTGGAACCAGCGCAGTGCATCTCCTTCCTGCCTCGGATCTAGATGTGGTAAGTGGTTTTCCCACCACTTAATTTTTTCCCATAACATCTCACCATGGCTGAAAGTGGGAGATATATTTGGTGCCTTAGGAAAGCACCCATCATGTGGAAAAATCTCCCTTTGTCCACCAAGGTAGTGGCCATATTCAAAAATAGTTTTGGCCCAAAGTTGGCCATGAATTTTATAAGGTATAACACTCCTCTTTGGAGTCATGGCCTGCATATACATAGTAAAATAAAGCATACAATCAGAAAATAAAATATGATTTACATAAGTATGTTCTTCACCAATAGTCCTCCTTAAACAAATGGAGTGGTGCATAGATCTATCCCCTTCCTCAAAAAGAGAAAGAGAGGGATGAATTAACTCTTCCATAGAGTGATGTTGCTACTCCATCTCCATATGGTACATGCATCTTTGACAATGCTGATATAGCTCTCCTTCAAAGCCCTCCCAATAGTAGCTCCTCAAGATGATGTTGTTGAGCTTCATAGAATATGTGTGGCTGAAACAGAACTCTTCATAGGCTCCTTGTAGTAACTTCTCCTTGAGCTTGGAGGCTATAGATAAGAAGATCCTACCATGATCATATATGACTCCATCTTGGACTAAATAGCCCTCATCTTGTATCTGGTCATCAAGAATCATGCACGTGTGAAGATCATTGGAATATTCCACCAACAGTTGGGATTTCCAATATGGATCCAATCTCTCCAACCATGACAACGCTGTAGAAATTTGAACTGAAGCTTCTGTCATATCATGGTTCTCCTCTTTGACATGCTTAATGCCAAAGTCACATGTTGGATTAAAGTTACTCCATATTTGCTGCCTCTCCTGCAGCTGATCTTGCTCAAGGCAAGATTGAAGTCCATGGAAGTCAACCTCCTTTTGAAAGGTCTCTTTCCTCCAAAACTTCCATAGTTTGGCCCATGCATAGAAGAGTGTTGGTGCCCTCTTGTCATCTTTAGAAATATTCTTTGTATGTAGAGATATCATTTGCTTCCCCAAGACTATTGAGTGGCCTCTTGATACCATACTCTTATCATCATAGATATCTGAATTCTTCTTTTCTAGCGCAAATAGATGAGTGGAAGATAGCAAAGTCAATTTCAGAAAATTGCTCAGCTCTCCTTGGAATCCATCAATAGATATCAGCACTGTGGTAGCTCCCCTCAAGGCTCCTTCCTTATCCACATATGTCACTGCTACATTAAGTTGAGAGAACACTTTCTTCTTCCAATTAGGGGGTCTCCCTGGTGGAATGCCTCCATGTAAAGAGACATCAAGATCTGAAGTAGACTGTATGAATGAGTGGACTGATGTGTCCCTCTCTTTGCTGCATAGTTCAGTCTCCTTCTCATGAATAGAAACCCCTTGGAATAAACAAGGGTGGATGCTCCTCATCGTTGGATGTTGATCCATCCTTCATCCCTTTGCTTGGAGTAAGGTGCTATTTCCCAATAAGACTGTCACATGATTCTCCTTGGGAACCATTTGCAAAGATGCAAAAGCTCCTTCCCTTGAAGCAATAACTTCATGTCCATCCCCATGTAGTGATGGTTCTTCTTCTGAAGTGACATCGTTGTTACTGCCCTCTTTTTCTTTCTCCTCATAAATATTTGAAAACACCTCTTTGTCAATGAGAGACCTTAGATCTTGGTCCTCCCTTGAAATATGGATCTCCATGACTTCCCTTTGAGAAGAAATCTCTTCATGCAATGGGGATCTTGCCTTTGGAAAAGTATCACATTGATTTTTATCCCCCTCAACAGAAATATGAAGTGGAGCGGCCATATCAGATCTTTCCAACTCATGCAAGGGTTTTGCATGTTCATGTTTTGCTAGCTCAATCAAAGATGTTTCAGTTTGTTTTACATCAAATCTCTTCACTAATCTCCTAGTGAATCTTGCATAAGTAGATATATTTGCATTCTTTAATGAAAAGGATTCAAATAACCACCAAACATAAGCTTTACCTTTAAGATGCAGGGCTGCTACCTTAAGGGCTTCCTTTTCTGAAACTTGATGTAGATCCAAATATGAGTCTAGCTGATCTATCCAATTCTTAACTGTGCATGTGGAGGATCCATCAAAATTTGGTAGAAATAATCTACCTCTTCTTCTTATATTATACTTTTTGGATCTCCTTTCCTCCTTGAGCTGGTAGAACTCTTGGAAGCTCAAGTGCTCCTTGATTTTCCAAGATTTAGATTCATACTCCTAAAGATAATCACTCAAAGTCTCCTCCTTTGGTGCATATTCTTCCTTCATCTCTCTTGCAGTAAATCTAGGCATAGAATAACGTTGTAGATTTGATTATGTAGCTGAGTGCTTGCACACATAAGATGAAGAAATAGGGCGTTCTTTATGTAAAGTTCTTCTTGAGGGAACTTCATGTCTTTCCCTCTTCATTTCTTTGATTTCTCCTTTAAGCTCATGTAGAGTTTGGAGCAGAGTTTTTGAGAACTCTTTCCCTTTCATTCTTCCATATAAAGGGGTTTTACCCTTGCCTTCTTTGTCTTCAATGTAATCAAAATTCTTCTTCTGTATTTTATTTTCTTGAAAAGACATATTGTCTCTTTAGAAAGCACAGGATGTGCCAAGATGATGCTCTGATACCACTTTAATATCCCAAAATGGGAAAATGCAGCAATACTAAACAATCATGCATTAAAAAATAACGCAGTTCATCTAAAACATAGTAGGATGCCAATAAAAATGTTCTTCATTAGTATTTACAACAGCAATAGAGATGTATAATGAGGCCCATAATATGCATAGCTGGAAATACAAGACATAAACATAAGAAATTCCCTCAAAAGGGGTGCTGCAACCACATATATGGATTGAAACTGCCTTGATAGCGTTATTTTATTAGGTTGCAAACTGCTATTGATTACATATTAGATCCAGAGAATATCTGTGCATGAAAGATCAGATCCATAACAGATCTGTGCACTATAAAGGCTCCTCTTTCAAATCCCCTTGGGGTTTTGAGCATTACACCAAGTACAAGCAGTAGATCTGAGATCTAAGAATGTAGATCTGCAGAAATATTCAGAGATTTAGAAGTATTCAGAAACATGCAGATCAGATCTGAAATATGCAGTGTATAGATATCCTCCAATGGATCTCAAAGTGAAGGGAAGATCCCCAACACTCAGAAACTAGCTCTCCAAATGGTGCACCCAAACTTCTTGCAACAACACCTATAGGAATAACGTAGATCTGGAGTAGAAACTGCGCTTTAGGGTATAGATAACAGTTGGCCACATGCCAAGATCAAGAAATGATGCCCAATCACTCCAATACACTTCCCTCAATAGAGCAGAAGACTCCTCCACTGAAAAAGGGCACTGAAATGTCCTAGATATGAATAGATCTAGCCTCCACTTGCTGCAGCTTGCAAAGACAACCAAACCCTCAATGGGATATAAGTTGTAGTTGAAAGGAGAAGCTTGGCCTCAAGCCAGATAGTGGACTATGAAATATAAGACTCTCCCAAGAGCTACTCAATGGGAATAGGTGGAATTCATAAACAGGAGATCCCAATGCTAAACAACATTTGCAATCTAGGCTAAACAACCAAAGAAAGCTATATGGTCTAAACAGAAAATATATCAAAATATCATGTCATTCCACAACCTCTTCATGCTGCCATCTCCTTCCTTATATAGATTAAGAGCTTGTAAACCCTAAACCACCTTCAATGAAATCTTATCTTTCACACAATCCATCTCCTTCTAGAACTCCGCTTTGCCTCATTGATGGGAACTCCTTCTAGGCAATGTTGTAGATTTGGTCAAGGTTGACCTAGTCAAAATTTCTAGCCCCTTTCACACCTAAGGGTGCTTGCTTACATAGCTAAGATTTAGCCTTTTTCACATTTGGCATTGATTTATTCTTTATTAGGAGTTTGATGAACCTCCTTTACACATTTATTCTTTAAGCAAAGAAATGAAAACAAAAGTGGATATTCCAATTAGCTTAGGACTAATTAGGAATATTACATGTGAATCTTTGGATGAATTTTCCAACACTTTTCTTCCCAATGACCACCCAAATGGCAATGGTGGCAAAATTTCTTGGTGCTATTATATGGACTACTAAAGATAGTCCTATCCATGTACCATTACATTTGTTTTTTGATTAGGGAAGACTTATTATCCCTATTCCTAAAAAATAACCAAACTTGTGGCATATGAATTGCTTCTCCTAACAAGATTCCTTAATATGACCTTTATTCTTGCAAAATGTGCAAGGTTTTCAATATCAAAAGTTGATAATGTTGTGCCCTTTCCACTTACAACAATGAAAATTGAAGCATATCTTGTTTGAGGTAGACCTATTTGTCTTCTTCTTCTTACCCTAGTTTATTTCCTTTCCATTTCTTCTAACAAATGGTGCAATCTAAGTCTTCAAGCCCTTCTAATTCCCACCCTTCTTAAATCTGCCACAAGAAATATAAGGTGGTAGTGTGGTGCCACCTTCACTTATAATCACTCTTTCTTCCAATGCATAAATTTTTTTTACCGTGTCTTGTTATTTCACAAAAGTGGTATTCATGGTCATGTGATTTTCCCCTCTATAATTGAAGTTTAGACCCTTATGCCTGACCCACAATATAGCTACAATAGAAAATAGGATGCCTTGTCTTCTCTTGCCTAGATATTTTCCATTATCACCGATATGCCTTATCAATTTAAATCTAATGCCTCCAATATGGTTTTAAAATTAACCCAAGTGCTCTTAAGGAATGTCTATGAAAGTTGAAATTACCAAAGTGGTATTGATCATGGTGTTAGCCTCTATAGTGGCAATGGAAAGTAGCCTTTCTTTCTAGTGGTCTTGGAGAATTGTTTGGAGATTTTCCAAGGCATTCTCCTTCTCTATGGAATATTATTGTAGTTTTTCCATCTTCTAAGTGAGCCTATCCTCTTGATAGCTATCCAATTATATGACATTCTCACTAGGGTGTACAATCTATAGTATGTGCTTGTCACAATTTGTCATGACCATAGTGAGGGAATCTTTCCATTCATCCAACTTCTTATGTAGTAATGGTAGTGGTTTGATATAGGCCTCAAGGTTATTTTACATATCTATAATCCCATGTTTTAGCATCTACATCTGCTCCTACAAATGTTGGTTCTCTACTTGAAGTTTAACATTGATGGCCTTCAAGTCTTCCAATCTTTCTCTATTTACTTTACCCATGTTGAGGTCTACAATGTTCTAGTATATTTTTTCAGGGTTAAGGATTAAAATACTATTATAGCTTATGATCTGTAAAAAAAACTTAAATTATTTCTCACTCACTTCACAAACACAAATCCTTTACAAAAGTTAAAAATATATTCTCTCTCTCAATCTTTGATAGAGTTATATGTCTTTAGAAATGCCACAAGGACCCTATTAATTTTTCCAGTACAAGGATCTCTATTCTCATATATATATATATATATATATATATAGTTATAAGGATTTTACATTCCAACCAATATTAGCCCATTATTATCTATTTCTATATTCACATAACAACTATATATTAAGGCAATAATAAAATGTACGATTGTTATCCACTATGTCGATGGGGTATTTTGTGTTCTAGCATTTGTGCTCAATCCGATTTGAAGTGAAACTTCTATTCTTGCTCCTCCTTTTACGGTATATAATTATGGTTCTACTTGTTGGGATTGTAATTCCAAAGTAAATTCTCCACAAAGATGTTTTCCTCTAGGTTCTCTTGACTACAAACAAGGTAATGTAAAATGGATGTGCTTTGGTTCTCAAATTAATGACAGTAACATAAAACCTAGCCACATCAAGACATAAAATGAATGATTTAAACAAATCACTAATCCTCTTAACTTGCTTAAACCATCATTCAGTAGTAAGAACCCTGGGAGTATGAAATTAAAAAAATGAATCCTCCTCCTTACCAAGTATCTAACATTTAATTGTGATTCCCAATGTGTTTTGAGTTCCAAGCATTTATATGTAGCTAACGCTCATTATACCAAATGTGTGCTATATTAGCATTATCAAGAGAGATAAATATAGTCACTTACAAAATTCATATCTTCCCTTCAAAAGTATACAATTATAAATAATTGTATTCTCTAACATTTTTGCTGTTACTCCAATTAAGATTTAATTCCTTCTTATCAAGATTCAAATTATATAACTAGACCTCATCCTTGGAGATGAATTGGAGAAATGACCATAGGATCAATTATATTAGCTTTAATTATGAATCTAATAACATTTACATTCTTCTAAATTTAAAATAGAATAAAATAAAAATAAAGCACATTCTGGGATCAACTCTTCATCATTTTCCATGATGAATACACACCAAACAAAACTTTGATGTTATCTAGCTTATTATTTGTATCTAGAAGATCTAAGGGTGCACACTTTTTGAATGAAGGGAATTTCCTTGCACTCAAGTCATCCCTCAATTGAGAAAGGTTCCATTAATAAGTTCTCTTACTGATCATTGCTACATAATCTTCCCAAATTATGGTAATTATATAGGTTGGGGATCTACTGGTGAGTGAGAGAAAATTATCCATGCTAAGGAAAATTTGACTATATAATGACAAGTCAAATGGAGGGAATAGAACCTAAGTCAAGTTAGAGAGGAAATCAACTATATATTTCTTAAGGTGCCAAGTAGAGAAACACATGACGTGTATGGTTCTCATACATCCATGTTGGTGAGAGGAAATGACGAAGGGAGGAAGGAATTCACTGTAGAAATGAAATTATAATTCAGTGAGAAATTGACCACATGGGATAAAAAAATCAACTAGGAAACTACTAATTTGACCCAGGCAAGATAAATTTTACTTAGAGAGTGAAATTATGGTATGGAGTGATAAAATTCTCCTAATGGAAACCAAGTTATAATCTCCATAGATAAGTGAAATAGTAAAATCTTGAGAACATTAATATCTATGTAGACAAGATTGAAAAATGGTGATCTCATAGAGACATTATTCCTATTGGATTGCACATGGGGGATGATATTACTGATAAATCCACCAAAAACAACAAAATGGATTGAATTCTTACACCCCATAAAATACAAAATATCTATCCAATATGAATAAAATCAATATCAAACTTATAATTTTACATTCATCCTTATGATCCATTAAGAAAACTAGGAGATACAAATCTCTCACACATAATTAACTAACAAACACACAACAATTGCAAACTTATTCATGACATAATGGAAACAAAGTCTATCCAGGAAACCCCAATGGTAAAACCCATTTCAAGTGTGAAGTTTCTCATTTTCACTATCTCTAGTATAGAGTAGTTGTTGGTTATTTATGCATCTTTCTCTCTTAACCAACAAAAATCGATTTGAGAATGAAAACTCTCTCTCTCTCTCTCTCTCTCTCTCTCTCTCGTTGTTTTTCATTCTCAAATCGATTTTTATGCTTCTTCCATTGGTCCTCCCCCTATTGTGTCAACATCCCATTATCTCTCTCTCTCTCTCTATCTCTCTCTCTCTGTCTCTGTCTCTCGATCTCTCTCTCTCTCTCTCTCTCTCTCTCGAGTTGGTTTTCATTCTCAAATAAATTTTTATGCTTCTTCCATTGGTCCTCCCCCTATTGTGTCAACATCCCATTTTTCTTATTACTATTGGTCTCTCTCTCTCTCTCTCTCTCTCTCTCTCTCTCTCTCTCTCTCTCTCTCTCGAGTTGGTTTTCATTCTCAAATTGATTTTTATGCTTCTTCCATTAGTCCTCTCTCTCTCTCTCTCTCTCTCTCTCTCGAGCTCGAGCTCGAGTTGGTTTTCATTCTCAAATCGATTTTTATACTTCTTCCATTGGTCCTCCTCCTATTGTGTCAACATCCCATTTTTCTTATTACTATTGCGCGCTCTCTCTCTCTCTCTCTCTCTCTCTCTCTCTCTCTCTCTCTCTAATCAATTTTTATGCTTATTCCATTGGTCCTCCCCCCTATTGTGTCAACCTCTCTCTCTCTCTCTCTCTCTCTCTCTCTCTCTCATCGATTTTTATGCTTATTCCATCTCTCATTGATTTTTATGCTTATTCCATTGGTCCTCCCCCCTATTGTGTCAACCTCTCAACCTCTCACTCTCTCTCTCTCTCTCTCTCTCTCTCTCTCTCTCTCTCTCTCTCTCACACACACACACTCTCATTGGTCCTCCCCCCTATTGTCTCAGCCTCTCTCTCTCTCTCTCTCTCTCTTTGGTCCTCCCCCTATTGTATCAACCTCTCTCTCTCTCTCTTTCTCTTCTCGATTTTTATGCTTATTCCATTGGTCCTCCCCCCTATTCTCTCTCTCTCTCTCTCTCATTGGTCCTCCCCCATATTTTCTATCTCACTCTCTCTCTCTCTCTCTCTCTTCTCGATTTTTATGCTTATTCCATTGGTCCTCCCCCCTATTGTCTCTCTCTCTCTGTCTCTCTCTCTCTCTCAAATCGATTGTCTCAACCTCTCTCTCTCTCTCTCTCTCAAATCGATTGTCTCAACCTCTCTCTCTCTCTCTCTGGTCCTCCCCCCTATTGTGTCAACATCCCATTTTTCTTATTACTATTTCTTTCTTTATTCTTCCTTAGTTTTTCTTCTTTCAATAAAGAAAGAAGAAAAACCAAGGAAGAAAAAATAACGAAATAGTAATAAGAAAAATGGGATGTTGAAACAACAGGGGGAGGAACAATGTAAGAATCACATAGCCCTAAGAGCTTTGTTTTTATGTCTTCAACTAGAACGATCATTAGAGGAGACATGCAAATCCTCATGCCCACTAATGAGTTCTTAAATTTAGAGATGTTTTCTTTCAATAGAAATAAGAAACAAACAGTGACATAAAAACATAAAAAGAAAAATCCCATTGTTAATCATATTTTTGACTTAACCTAATGGTGAAATTTGAGCCCTAAAATTTTCCTTGAATATCCATACAAATGAGGATTTATAATATAGATATAAAATGTTGAAAATATTTGTTGATTCATTAGAAATATAATTTCCTTTTTTCTTTTTTTCTTTTTAAATTTGAGTGTTAAATGATATGAAGTTTTGGATTGCTTTCTTTATTTCTATTTTATTTAACTTAACTAGAAAATTTTTATATCTAGAAAAATCTACGATGATGCTTGCACTGGAAGTATAATAAAGTATGCTTCAATAAAATACACAAGAAATATGTAAATTGGGATTATTTTGGATGGTTGAGAGGAAGGATTAGAATCCTCCCCACCCAGGTTCAATTCCCTCAATGACATGAGAGATGTTGAAAATAATGACAATATGCTTATATTCCTCACATGGAATATAGAACATTGTACCTATGAAAAAAAATACGTAAGAAAGTTAAAAAGATACTAATCATGAGCCTAAAGTTGTATAACATAAGTAGTCTTTGATACAAAACTCTATGAAAAATATAATATTATAGATCCTACAAAACATACATAAAATCCAAGAGCTTGGTATTACATATAAACTCTATAGAGGGAATTTATTTGGAAACTTCATTTGTTGCATTCTTAGCTAGGTCTAAGACTTTCTTGGAGAATTAAAGAGGCTTGCTTTCCTTATAATGGGCCATGTTCTAGATTATATATATATATATATATATATATTAAGTGCCTTGTCCATATAGATTGGAATTGATTCTTTCCATTTATAACAATGTCATCCACTTTTATCAAAGAGTATTGATTTGCATAGTTACCAACTAAAGTATTTATTTTTTCCCTCATCACACAATAATATTAGACTTTAGAGAAAGAATGTGCGATGATTTTAATCCTCTCTATTGCATATGCCAAAAGAAAATCCATAGAAATGATGTTCAATACCATGTTCCTTATGATGTTTTTGGAGTCATTGATCACTATCAAATTCTAAATTTGAAGAGTAGAGGCAATTATCATCCCTTGCAAAAGACCATAAGCTTCAACCTAGTCATTATTGGAGGTACCCAAACCCCAAAAAAATGTTTATTCTATTGTTCCTCCATGGTCTAAAACCCCAAATTAAGTTTTGGGGTTTTAAAGTAGTAGTTGTTTCATAAATAAGGAACTCAAACTATAAATTGTAATGCTTTAATTTTTTTTTTGATTCATATCTAAAACAATAGTTGTTTGAGGATGGAGGTGTTTAACCATATTTAGGGTTTCTCCATGGTAATATTTGTGTTTCCTTCTTTTTTGATGGTATCCCTTTACTATTTACATTCATCTAATGTTTTTTATTATCTATATGTTGTCTTGTAATGGAATTTATTTTTGTAAAATTCCTTAGATGGTATTTTAAATCTTCAACAAAGTATCAAATACACATATACATAGATTCGTAAGATCTCGAATAAGAGAGGACCATAGGTAACGTGCTTGTATTTTTTCAAGTTATGCACAATAATATCCATTATCAATTAGAAACCATTGCAGAGATTTTCATGGCTTGGGTGGCCATGAATTAGAGTAATTTGGCATGCAAATCAACTTCCAAATCACCTTCTATGCCTCATGAGATACCTATTAATTGATAACAATTTTAGTGTGATTCATATGGATTTTTTGTTACACATAAGACTCTTGCATTCATTGTTTGTTGTATAGTCTTTAAGGCTTAAATTATGGTTTGATGGAATAAAATTTAGTAAGTGAACCCTTTCAAGGGTTTATATCTTCAATTTTCCTCTTTTAATTATTTTGTGTTTGTTTCAATGTTATTTGGAACCATGGAAGCAATGGAAAATGTGGATAATTCATGTGAATGGAACCGAGTCCATCCTAAAACCTTCATTTATTAAGAGATAAAACTACACATGTAATTCTCTTTACTCATCTAGAAAGGTAACAGTGATGGTTTTGAGGAGGAGAAAATGATGTTCAAAGTAGTGCCTGAATAAAATGTGATTTTGGTCAGCCTAAGAAAGAAATCACGACCTTGTAGGATTTGGCATTATGTCATATGCATAAGTTCATTTATATAATGTAGAAGAGTGGTAGAGGTTTAGGTTTCTAGAGAAGGAGAGGCAATTGAAATATAGAAGACGAAGAAAAAATTATGTAAGATTTGATTCTTCCGAAGCAAGGAAGTAGAGAGTTACGTGGTACTTGGGAAAAAGAGGCATACATTAAAAGTGGATGTTAAAAACTTGAATGGTAAATAATTTTAAGTGCATTTATATTTCCAAAATATAATGAAATATATTTTATTGGGAGACAATGATGAATGAGTGGGAGAGTTGGAAGTGGTGGCTCAAGTGTCATTTCAATCAATATTTGTTTTAGGTAAGAGAATTGATGTTGGTACGAGCTTAGGCATTGCATGAAATTTGCCTTCACCCCCTTAACCCCTTTTTTTTCTTTGCTTCTAGTATAATACAACATATTAGATAGGCTAAATTACATAATTAATAAACCCTTCTAATACTAATAATAATAATAATAATAAAACTACGCAATATCTCAAATATTTAGGATCATTTATAGTTTCCCATTATAATGTAGGGCTTCCCTTTACTTACCATCTTAAATATATTTATTAAAATAACCCTAATATTGTCCCTTAGTTTTAGTAATAACCATCTTTATTTATTAATAACTCTTATATTTAGTATTAATACAATTGAAATTTTTTTAATACAATTAATTTTAATAAAATAATAATAAATAAAACTTTATAATATCTCCTTAGTATTACAATGAAATAAAAATTTTATATTTATCCATTGTACAATATATATTAACCATATTAAAATATTTATGTCTTAACTACCTATACATTTCCTCAAAAAAATTATTATTAACAAATATAATAAAAGTTTTAATAAAATTAATTTTAATAATTTTAAATAAGGTAGGATAGCCAATAAATAATTAATCAAACAATAATAATAATAATTTTAAATGGGTCATTATTAAATTAGAAATAAAATAAATATTTTTTTTTGAAAAAACTAAAATAAATAGTTAAGTAAATTAATAAAAAATTTCAAAAACTGGTGGGCCCTTTCTTTCTCTCTTTCCACTATTTATTGACCTTGATCTTTTCTCTTCATAACAGGTTGTCCTGAAGATGAGTCTTGATTTAGACTCGAAACGTAGACTAAAAATGACAACTGTGGATATTCTGAGTTTTACATCTCAAAAAATATTGGAATGTATTACATGGTTAAGAATTTCATTGTCATTGTGTTAAGAATGTTGAAATGTCTTACATGGTTAAGTATTTCATTGTCATTTCAATGTGGAGGGAAGATTTCAATGATAACATTAATTTTCACTTTATTATAAATATTTGAGGCAACGGGAATCTTAAAATATTGATTCATTCAAAATATTTGCAAATATAATTTCCTTTGTAGAAAATGGTTAAGGGTCAGCATTGAGAAGTTTGAGATTGTTACAATCATTATTATAGTAACAAAATCTTCTTGTAATAAGGGACCTCACATTATAAGTTTCAATCCTTTGTAATTTTTGGATACATTAATAATGTAATAGTTGTTCGTGCATAGAATTTTTTACCATGTCAAGTCATGAAACTTATGCAAAGTATTTATTAACATGAAATGACATTGTGACATATATATAGGTTAAGTTGGTGTTACAACTAACAAATGATTAACATGTCGACAACTGTTAGAATGTTATGTGTCAATTAGTGCTTTCCTATATTGTTTCACCCTACTATCACTATGCCTTAACTAGTTTTTTTTTACCTAGCCTTCAAAATTACTTTATCTATAAGTTTTGTAATTACCTTAATTCTACGATTATTGGCATATGCAGTGAATTTACCTCAACAAATTTTATAGCTTTTGGATATAATTTTTATATTCAACACTAAGACTTGCATCTACTCATTGATACACAAATCTCCATATTTCCATATCTATATCTTGCTTTTGTGACTTCATGGTCACACACGATATCTTTATTATGTGAAATAAATTGCAAATATCTATACCTAGATCATTAATAATCACATGAATGTTCATAGACAATTCATTCGAGTGATATTTCTACATAGTATGTTATACTCTTGATCCACATTCCCTAATGAGAGGCATCTAAACTTTTGTTATTCTCTAATTTGTCACTTCGTTGACATAGTTTCCTCCCCTTGTTTAGTGATGCCAAAGTGATATGAAATAAAATACATTTATAGAGAATGCAAGGGATCACTTGATATGGTACATTCAATCTTTCCATCAATATCATTTGTGCTTATAGATCCATGCATTAATGATATCAATCAATCTAAGCATTTTATTTTGTGACAAAACATATAAAATATATTATTTGGGAGGTAAAATATATAAAATTGGAGTAAAACTAACTTTTGCACAAAACGATATACTTTGAAATTATTATAAAATAAATTACAAATTTACCTTTGACTTAAAATAAAATCTATAATAATTATATTGTTAAATTTTTTGATGTTTTAATGAATTTGATTTTATAAAATAATTATATTATAATGTTTAGTTTCACATATTGTAAGTTTAAATTCAAAAGGGTAGAATATAGAAGTCTTTACATATAATTAATTGGGTTATCTTAGATGGTTGGATGGAATGATTGTGATGTTCTCCACCCATGTTCAAATTCCCTCTAGGGCCATGATGATTTGTAATGTCTTTGATAAATATTGTTGTAATAGCTTCAAGCCTTGTGAGGTCTTAAGTGGCGTGGTACTAACAACTTCACTCTAGCCCTTGGGTTAAGAGGGAGGTTGTTGAAAAGAAAGAATGAAAGAAAACATGTCTTTATAAACTAAACAATGAAGTGTTACATGGAGGGGTCTTTTCTTTCATAAAAAATATGTTTTATATATCAATTTATTACTACTATTTTTTTTAACAACATGTATGTTGTATTAATTTTGAAAAAAGACTAAGGCTTGGAAGCTTGAGTACATAGATGTGAAAGAGGGAGATGGATCCCAAGTTAGAGTTTTCACTTGACTATTTCTATTTTTCATTACACTAGAATATGTTTCTATTGTGCTGCTTTTGTATGTGTGTACATACTGAGACAACAAAAGTACATATTTGTGCTTTCTATTTGTTCACCCTCATTTAGCTTGGTTTCTGGAATTATTTTATCCATCAACATGATATCCATCTATATTGTTTGATTCACTCGCATCTATGGTCTTCTATTCCAATAAAGAAATATTATATTCCAAGGAAGTAATTTAACGGTGATGTGCAGAGGCAATCTCTTGTAGTGAAGAGATTGCCTTCTCAAGATGCTTGTAGCACTGATTGGTCCTGTTCAGTGCCTCCTTGAGTGAGGCTTCTTATGCTTGCAAACTATTGATTTTTGATTTGAAGGCTTCTTCAAATTGGGTGGTCCATTGATGTTAGAGGTCTTTGGTTCGATACAGATATACATAGAGGCCTTTGTAGAATTTTCAAGAGGAGTATGAGGATCCATAGGGATCAATTTGAAAGGGAAAATGAATAGGGGGATCTTGAGAACGAGGATAGGTTAGGGGGAACAAATAAATGTGATAAGGACACCAAGGAAAGGGGGTATGTAGCTTGAATTAATATGATTGCGTGTGAAATAAGTGAGGGTCAAGTGATAATGGTAAGAATTCGATATGGTGTGAATTAGGGAGGAGGATTTCCTTGGGGATTTGATTTGAGAATATTTTCCTTTTGAATTTTTTGAGAGGATAGATTTTGAACTACTAAATTTCCTTTCCTGAGGATGAAGCCTGCAGATGCCTGATATGGATGTTGCAAGGTTAGGACTTGGTAAGGATAGAACAAGTTCTAACATAAGGCTGATGTCAAATCTCATGATCATGGTATAGGAATGAACCTTTTTTCAGTGTTGATTTGAGCTTCTCCTTGAAGTTTTTGGCAAGCTCTATTTGCATGTCTATTTCCTGCTTTTCTATTCCCTCTTAAAATGTGATAAAAGGATACTTCATCCAGTTGCACTAGGTGGTATCATATGCATATTAAAATGTGCTCTATACTTACATTGTTGGGATTTCATCCTTTGATTAACTAACTTATAATCATGTGTGAATCACTTAGAATTATGGGGCGAGATGCCTACTTATCTTCGTGGAGTATGACACCTAAAAGAAGGGCAGAAACCTTCATAGGGTTTTTTATTTCTTTCCAAATACCACACTCAAAGGAAATTTCTTCTTCTCCTCAAGAATTGGTGATGATCCCCCCTGCTCCAGCCTTCCCTGGGTTATTTTTGGATGCTCCATTGAAGAAGAGGAAAGGTCTCCTTAGCACTTTGATCTATTTCTATAAGTCATGTTCTTTTAACTAAAATTTCCACTTTGGCAGAGTAGACATTACTTTGTTTGAATGAGAATGTCATGGCTGATTTTTGGTAGAACAAGGTGGAACCAATGTAGCTATGTTTCCTAAATAATTTTTTTGTACAACTTATTGTTCCCTTTTGATAATATATATTTGGTTGTTAGAACCCAGGATTTGGCCATGATCTTCCTTTTGTTTGGCTTCCTTGAATCAAATATACTCTTGTTCCTTGCTATCTAAATTTTTCAACAAATGATTTCTGGAAGGGTATGCCAGAAACCTTTAATAATCATTTTATTTTCACAAGGGTAGGGATAAATAATGTTACATTGAGAAAAGAATTTAGGTAGAGGATGGATAACGTTTAAATGGACTAGAAGGGAATGTATTAAATGTTTTCAGCAAGCTTGAGAAAAGGGGAATATGAGGAATAAGTGTTGCAATCATTCTTTAGAGTTTATGCAAAGGGGGCATCTTAAGGGTCCTTGAATGATGAACTTCCTTATATTTTTTGCAGTCAATATTTTCCCCTTGAGGAGAGTCCAAATGAAGAGTTTTATCTTAGGAAATATTTTTTATTTCCACACTATTTTCCAATATGGCGAGGTTGTTTGTTGGATCCACTCCTCTTTAAGTGCCTTATATCCACTTTTTACAGTGTAGTATTTCCTTGATAAATTTCGCTTGAACGCATCCTTCTGAGTGGTTGAGGTTGGGGAAGCACTCTTTAGGTTTTATATTACTGCTCTATAAAGTTGGGATAATCTAACTAGAAGAGGGGGGATTTCAAGGCCTTCCAGATGTCTCCATATTTCTCCCAAAGATAAATTTGCACCAGGAGAGAGATACCTCTAGAAACACACCAAATCCTAAGAGGCTGAAGGGCAGGAATGGTGGAAAAGATTGGCCTACCAAGAAAAATTCCTTCCCAAAGATATATATCAGTTCCATTCTTAGGGATATAAGGTATATGATATTTTATTAGGGGAAGGGCCTTTTTACAAATTTTCCAGATTGATGAGAAATTATGAAGGGCAATAGGAGAATTAATAATATATTGGCAGGAGGTGGAGAGATATTTACATTCCAGGACCTATTTCCACCAAGTTAATCCCTCTATTATGAATATCCAAAGGATTTTTTCTCCCAAGGATATATTCATAAGTGCGGGCTACCTTATTCCAAACACTCCTCTTTCATAGGGGGATATAACCTTATTCCAATTGAGGAGGTGAATTTTTTTTTATTTCTGACTTCCCCCCATTCCAGAGTAATTTTCTAATGAGGATTTTAATTTGTTTTAGTATTCTATCTGGAACTTGGAGGATCATGTACTAATAAATGGGGAAGTTTTTAAGGTTTATTTAACTAAGATGGTGCAACCTACTAGATTTAGTCATTTTGTCCCAAAATTTTGCATTTTCTTTCTCATTTTGTCCAATATCTCTATCCATACCTCTGATTTCACAACGTTCTTAAATATTGGAATTCTCAAGTACTTGAAGTGAGTCCATTATGATTTGTGAGGAATTTAAAATACTTGTGAGATTCTTCTTAGGGTTTTGGGTGGAGTGTTCCATACAAATATGTTGCTTTTGATTTTACTGAGAATAATTCCTCTTGATGATTCAAGGAAGACATCCATAATTGTTTTGATTCTCCATGCCAATGTTGGTGAGGCCCCTACGATCATGAGAGTATCATATGAAAATTTTGAGTGGTTTAAATCTTTTTTTCCCATGTTGAATTGAATGTTTGTGATCATTCCTCTTTGTCTTTCTTGCTCCAACTTTCTGCTAAGAGTGTCTACCATTATGGTATATAGGAAGGGTGAGAGAGAAGACCCTTTTCTTACCCCCTTAGTTCTTTAGAAGAAATATCTTGGCTTTCCATTAGCCAATACTACTAACCATTGCTTACTAATATAGGGTTTAATCAAGTTAATGAATTCATTAGAAGAACTGAATCTTTTCAAGATAAAGGAGTGCCTTACACTATCAAATTATTTTTCCATATCTAGTTTAAGGAAGAAACCTCTTCCTTCTCTGAATAATATGGAGTGTATTACTTCTTAAAAAAGGATAATTTTTCCCATAATATGTCTATTATAGATGGAATTGCTCTGGTTTTTAGATATAAAGCACAATAGAAAGGTATTGAGGTGGTTTGCAAGAATTTTGGTAAGAATTTTGTAAGAGGAATTGTAGAAAGAGATTGGTCAAAAGTGATTGTATTGGGTTCTTCATTTCTGGGAAAGAAATGTTGGGAAATTTTTTATAAGGTTTTGATCATAAAATGATTACACAAGAGATTGCCAGAAAAAAGGGAAATAAATGGTCAAAACAACAAGATTCCAAGAAAGATTAAAAAGAGGTGCACAAGAGAAATGACAATGGAGTTATGGTGGAATTTTTAGAGACCACCAAAGAAGGATAAACATGCAAGGGAGCAACCATGGTGGAGTTTGTAGAGGCTTCCAAAGAAGAAGAGGTGTTATGGAGTTTGAAGGAATTTGAGGGGATAAGGACCAAATCAAGCGATTTGGATCATAGGAAGGGAATCTATAAAATCTGAAGGGAAGATAGCAGAAAGGGGGTATCTTGAGTCCATGAAAAAATGCTACCGCTGTGGTGCTCGAATAAATCCTTAATGTTAATGATCTCTCTTTGAATTCTTTTCTGTGATGTGATCCAATAGTGTTTGGTGTTCTTGCTTGTAATGAAGAGTCTGTTATGATGTAATATTGTAATGATATGGTGGTTAATGAAGGGAGTTGCGGGAATCATTTTTGTGCTTGAATTATGATGAAGTGTTTGGCACCATTTTAAAATTTTAAAGTATAATATACAATTCTCTCTAGTATTTCTAGTTATGTTTCGGTTCTGTTCTTTCTGTGTATTAAATGTCTGTAGGTGAGAGACTTAAAATATGAATGCATGAAATGGATTATATGTTGTGTTGTTCGTTATTTCCATACTGTGATCACTTATTTTTCTAAGTCTCAACACACCTGGGGTGAGACACCACTCTTTCTCATTAAGTGAGTTGAAAATGCCAGCGTAATGCTAGACTGCAATGAACTATTTTTTTGGTGCCCTATGTCAGAACCAGGGTCTATCCCCGTTAAAATTTTAAGCCAAAAAATGGTTCCATTGCTAGGACCCTGAATATTTTCAAGTGATTTGGTCCATGGTATTGAGGATCCTTATAAGATATATTCAGGATTTGTGGCATGAGAAGATCGATCAATTTATTTTCTAGTAAGCACAATTACACCAGAAGAAGTTGGAGGGGGGAAATGTGAGGTTCTGTATGAAGAATCTACTGGAAACTAGTATGAAATTTTCTGGTGTAATTTCCATGAATACATTCATAATTGTTTGCGTTGGTTGCAAATAAAAGGGGGAGCTGGAAATCACCATAGATATCCTCATACCTAGACTACTGCTGATTTAGTTGAGTTGCATAGGATAGATATGGAATTGGAGAGAGATTTTGTTTTATGGGTACAAGAAACCTTAGATAGTTATATTATTGAGTTCATTGCAAAATATTATTTATCATTTTATAAAGTTGAATATGTGTTCAAATACGGGTTGCGGGGAAGGTTAATGAAGAAAACCCCTGTTTGGATTAAAGTTTTGATGGTGGAAGAAAATTTATTTTCGTTTTAGGTACAAAATATGGAAACTTATAAAAATTTCAAGTACTGGGGGTAGGATCTAGGGAGGTGATGCTACCTGGTTGTGGAAGATGAAGATGTTGTTGCAATGGATGCATATGAGTTGCGAAGGGCTTGATATTTGAGAGCACAAAAGAGGGCATAGATAGCCGATGAATGGAGGGAGAAAACTTTGTGTGAGATTTGAAAGAAGCAAATGGAATTACACCAAATAGGAGAGGTGTTGACTAGTCAAAGGTTGCGGGTAGGAGGACCAAATAGTTTGGAGTTGCAGTGAATGGAGGGTAGTAGCAGTGCAGGTTCTGGTCAAATAGGAGGTGTCAGAAGCATTTTCGCAGGACATATGGAAGGAAGTAGCAAAGATCTTCATGTACCAGGAGGATTAGAGATACCAGATGGATCAAAGCCTACAGTTGGAATAGTGAACCAAGATATTCCCTTGTCCTGAAAATTCAAGGTATCAAGTGAATGAACTTGCTATGTTATCAACCATTGTAGATTGACCAGGGGATATGAGTGTAAACCCCTACAAACCAGGTTTTAATGACCCAAAAGAACCCATTTGAGAAATATTACCACCACTCATATAAGTACTATTTATATAAGTGTCGTAAACCTTATGAACTTTCATAACTTTAGCTAGCTTTGAAATAAAATGAGAATGATCTTAATAAGGTATCAGGGAGATATCTATGAAGGTGCTACCTATGTTGTTGGGAAATAAAGTATTACATACAAGGGACACATCATCTTTTAAAAATATTTTCTTCATAACAAAATTAAGGTTCAACAACATTGGTATTTTTGTGAAGCAATATGGAGGGCTAGACAAACGCCTGATGCTACTAAACTTATTGGGTTTCAAACTACCTTAAGAGAGAGAGCAGTCAAGTGGTTTATTAAATGGTCAGCTATGCATCAAAATCATGACATTGATTAGGTTCAAAAATAATTTTCAATAGAGGAATGTTGAGGTCTAAAATCGGCCACCTAAGGAAATTATAAAATAATAGTGGAAATAATAAAATAATATTAGATTACATCATCAAATTTTAGAGGGAAAAAAGAAAAAACTACTTTTTCAACTCGTATTTTTAACTTATCTCCTTATGGATTTACTCAAATTTCGAGCGAGAACACTGGATGGATGCATAATTTGATTTCTCATCCAAGGAGTACCCATATTGAATACTTTTGATGGACCCTGCTACACAAAAAATGAGAAAAACATGAAAAACATGATTTAAATCACCTTTTTTTCATGTATTTCTCAATTTTTGTGTAGCAAGGTCCATCAAAAGTATGCAACATGGGTACTCGATAAGGAATTAAAATTTGAATCCAATGAGTACTACAGCCTGAAATTTGAGTAAGACCTTAGGGATATAAGTTGAAAATACGAGTTAAAAAAGTAGTTTTATTATTTTATTATTTTTTAATCCTTTTACTTTTTTACTCCAAAAAAGGTGAATCACTCCCCATGGTTGACATCATCATCTTGAATTCTATTGGTTCTTATAAACTTTATTTTTGTTGTACAATTTTCTTAGGAGGCCCATTTTAGACCTCAAAATTTCTCTAATGAATTTTTTTAGGAGTTCAAACTTCCACAAACAAATCAACATGGATTATCAAAGTTGTGGGATATTAAAAAATGTGAAGGAGAGACTGTATGGGAGATGATGCAACTATTCAAAGATGATATTGGAAAGTTAAGTTATCTTGTTGATCCCAATCATCAGCGAGACTGGTTTATTAAGGCCTTGTTGCCATCAACTTGGACCCCTTTAACTCAACAAAATATTGATACATTGCAAGATGCCCTTGATAAAGCTACAAAGATTGAATCTACGAAGAAACTAAAAGACACACATGCTACATAACCTTTACATTCTCAAATATGGTGTACTAATTGTCATGTTGAGGGTCACCATGGCACATAATTTCCAAGGCTGCAAGGTTTGGTACCATCCTCCATGCTTATGGGACCAATTCCACTTTTATCTACTACTAGAGTTGTGCAAGTCAGCACTAACACCTTGTATCAAAGTCTTACTCAATTCCAAGATTTCCCCAATCAACAAGGTACATATCCGAATGAGTATTGTGAAATATTTTGTATGTATGGACATCTCCCCCATATATTTCTTGTCTTACATAAATACTCAAATGTTCCAAATAATTTTTTCTGTGAGTTTTGCGGGTCACCAAATCATCACACAGATCAGTGTAGAGCTTTGTCTGCTCTGTATGACTGACTCGATTGTTCTGTATTTAGAGTGAATGAAGTTCCTCGAGGGCAAGGAGGTAGAGGAACAAGGGGGGAGGGGGGTGGGGAATTGGAGGAAGAGGTCCAATCCATTTCTATAATTGTGATAAAGAAGGACATGTTTCCCGCAGATGTCCATTTCCTAGAAGACCTTTTTGTTCTTAATGTAGAGTAAACACACATGTAATATAGGAATGCCTTGAATTGATCACTAGGTGGGAGGAGTGTAATCGAAAAAGAGGAGAAAACTTAATTAATGTAGAGCCTTGGGAGCCCAAGAAAATTCCAATATCAAATATTAATATAGTTACTAGAGGAGAAAAGAGAGTTGGAGTAGACTCGAGTGCTCCTAAAAAACCAATGGTAATCAAATCTGCATCACCTAAAATATCTTATGACTCTAACCATCAAAAAGAGTATTATAAAGATGTAACGTAAATTTTTAAGCAGCTGAAACCACCCCATAAGCCTCAAATATGATAAATAGAACAATCAAAATTGAAGAGCCTAGGTTTCTCTCAAGGCCTACCCTAACCTATAATGGAATGGCTTAAATTATTTTTATGGATTGTGAGTGATGAGAAGTTATTAGGCGAGTGGCGTATGAAAATCAATAATATTTTAAGGACGAGGAGCTCTTAGAGGGACCTATCTTTGCAAATATTCCCGAGAGGCATTCCAGACGTGTTCGAATAAACAAGAGGAGAACATGAAGATAATTCCATGTCAATGTGAGATTGGGAGGTTCTACATCAAGGAATCTATGATAGAATTAGGCTCTGATGTGAACATCCTATCAAGAAATACTTGGGAAGCTCTTGGGAAACAAAAACTAGCATTCTCCCTAATTCAATTGTGTATGGACAATCAATATTGTATTCTTCCCATTGGACGTATGTACATCGTTGAAGTGGATATCACAAGAGTAAAGACGTATGCAAATTTTGAAGTGATAGATATTTTGGGAGATAAGGACCCCTATCTCGCATTGTTGGGGATAGATTTGGATTTTGGGGAATTATGTCGTTATTGATCTTAAATAGGAGACAATGAAGTTTGAAATAGATGGAGCTAAGGTGATTCAGCCATTGGATCCTTACCAAGGTCCTAGATTTACAGAACTTGTAGACGATAGATAAGATCCTAGTTTCTTGTGTTGAGATTCAACAAGATGATGAGCTTAGTGAAAAGTGTCGCCTTCACTAAGTGGGCCCGCATGCTATTTTTGGCGCAAGTCTATTTTTAGACTATGTCTATGTTTAGACATGATGATCATATTTCAGAAGTTGTAGGATGTTATTTGTGGATGGTTGGTCAAGTTGGAAAAATAGATGAAATTCTATTTTTATAATATTGGGAGAAGTCTATTTATAGATCGCTGATCTAAAAATAGATGCATGTCGATTATTATAGCTCTTAATAATAATCAGACACTAAACAACAACTTATTCTCTTGGAGCACTTTTTTTCAGTGCACAGATGTGGTAGATAAGTGGACTGAGGGAATTACGCAAATCCCAAGGGTTTACTGGAGCTAATGCATGGAGGACTCAGTTAGAACTCAAGTGGCAGAGTTATGACACAGTTGGAAGAAGTAGTTATGGAGTTGTATTTAGTTTAACTCAGTTAGACTCAGTTGAGCTAGTTGTATCTAGTCTAACTGAATGATACACTAGTGAGAGTGGATTGAATTGATTAGTTTATTAATTCACAAATAATAACTCATTAATCAACTGAAAAATACAGCAATTAACTATAGTGCATGGCGGTTTCAGTGGAGACCTAGTGGAGAGATAGGTGAAAGGGCAAGATGGATTAGCTGTTGTGACTATAGTGATGCATTGATTGCATCACACACATATTAGAGTTGCCAATGAGGATTGCGTAGTCAAGGAAAGAGTAATTCAAATTCATTCAGAGCTATTCTTCAGTAGTGATTGCACAGTGGAGGCAGGCTAGTAGGAGGGCAAAGATCAGTGCATGGATTTGCAAGATTGTTCTTGATTAGTGTATGACGATTGTATTGTACTGAGATCTTGATAAGCTTTGTATGAGTATTTTCATATGATCTCCATGATACATAATATATATTTTGGGTTTTCAGCTTCAGTCTTTCCCGGTTAAAAACTGTGTTATGTGCAATTGATTTTTGTTTATGCTTCACATGTGTGTGAAATTAATATTTTCGCAAAAGATTAACAAGTGGAATTGATTCAGTATCTTGCATAGAGTTAAATAGTGTGAGATCAGGTGAATCAAGGACATATGCATGCTTAGTGCATATAATTTCTACATGGTATCAGAGCATTGTTGATTGAAGATTGCAATTGTGAAGTGAGTTTGTGCTGGTGGACAATTTGAATTTGCTACAGAATATTCTTGGTGCAAAAGTTGAGTATGCATTGAAATGTCTTTCAATGGGTTGCGATTGGAGTATGCCCTTAATGAGAGCTTGAATTACATATCCTAGAAGGACAAGATGGAGGCGCTGCTGGAGGATAATGGGCTAAAGGAGTTCATCGATAGAGATGTTCCTAAGCCGGGATCTAGCGATGCTACATTACTTGACGCATGGCAAAAGAAGATAGAAAAGACAAGAAGAATTCTGTTGGAAGGTGTGAAGGACCATATTGTGTCAAGCCTTCATAGGAAAGCCACTCCATTCTTAATGTGGAAGGCTTTGACAGACTTGTTCCAAAGTAGAAGTGACCAGAGGAAGTTGGCACTTAAAGAAAAGCTCAGAAAAATAAAAATGGAGAAGGGCGACAGTATTCCAAAATACCTCACGAAGTTTGTCCACTAAAAGGATGAACTGGGAAGTGTGGGGGTTACTGCTGATGAAGAATACTTGGTGAGCTTGGCTCTCCTTGGGCTTCCGAAGAGTTGGCATAGCTACGAAGACTTTGTCAATGGGCGGGAGAAACTATCGGGATGGGAGCGACTTTGGTTGGATCTTGTGCAGGAGGAGATAAGGCAGGGTACCAGGGATGAATATTCATCAAAGAATTAAGATGAAGAGAATTTATCTTTGGTTGCAAAATCAAGGAAAGGGAAGGGGAATAAAAATCCTTCAAAATATGATGCTAAAGGCAAGAAGCAGGATTTGTCCAAAGTGAAGTGTTTTCACTATCATGAACATGGACATTTCACCACTAACTATCCACATAAGAAGAAGAACAAGAAGGTTGCTGGATCTGCAACTGGAGAGGCCTTAGCCTCACAATTTGAACTTTATTTCTCCTTTGATCACATGCTTGGTCTCAAGTTGTATGGGATCAGTGTGGTATCTTAATAGTGGTGCATCTTTCGATATGAAAGGAGACAAGGAGTTGTTTAGTGACTTTGAGGAGAAGGACCTCCAAATGCATATAGAGATGGGTGACGATGGTCGGTATAGTGCGACTAGCATTGGGACCATTATCTTTGAGAGGGATTCCGGTAATCCATTCTTGTTGAAGAATTTCATGCATGTTCTAGGTCTGAAGAAGAACTTGGTCTCAGTCGCAATGCTGGAAAACAAAGGTTATGATGTTGTTTTCAGTGAGGGAAAAGCCTTCCTTTTACATAAAACAATGGGTCAAACTAAGAAGATAGGGGTTCAAATTAAGAATCTCTACAAGCTGGAGGTAGATGGTTGCGCTGCAATGGTGGGAAAAGTAGAAGAAGTGGTGAGTCGTGATGAGGGAAAATTATGGCACAGGAGATTGGGCCATCTTCACCATGGCGCTTTGAATATTTTGCAGCAGATTTCTACTAGACTTCCCAAGGGGACTCTTACGCAGTCAGATCAGTGCAAGGGATGTACTAAGGGTAAGTTTTTGAAGACCACCTTTCATGAGAAGGAGAATCATGCTTTGGTGATCCTAGAGAGAATTCACACAGACGTGTGTGGACCTTTCTCGGTTGCTTCAATAACAAAACATAGGTATTATGTTATATTTTTTGATGAATATTCTTGTATATGTTGGATCTTCTTCATGCAAAAGAAGAGTGAAATGTTCTCAAAGTTCTGTGAGTTCAAGGCATTGGTGGAGAAGGAGTCGGGGAAGCAAGTGAAAGCTCTACGGAGTGATAATGGTGGTGAATACATCTCAGGCGAATTCAAAGACTTCTGTAGCAAAGAAAGAATTCGAAGAGAACTCATAGCGCCTCATAACCCATAGCATAATGGGGTCGCGGAGAGAAAGAACAGAACAATCGTGGGTGCTGCACGAGTGATGTTGCATGACCAGGGCCTACCGATGCACTTGTGGGAAGAAGCATGCAACACTGCGGTTTATGTGCAAAACCGTTGTCCTCATAGAGTACTTGGCATGAGTACACCTGAAGAAGCATTTTATGGTAAGAAGCCTGATATTTCTCATTTGAATATTTTTGGCTCACTTGTTTACATTCATGTGACTAAGGACGCCGGGAAGAAGTTGGAGTCGACTACAGAAGTTGGGATATTTATGGGGTACACAGAAACACCACATAATTATCGTGTGTATTTTCCAGACAGTCGGATGACTGCTGTGCGACGGGATATAAAATTCAATGAGGTGAAAGCCATGAAGTTGTCACTTGAGAGGGAGCTACACTTGCATGCAAAGGAGGAACTTCTTGTTCCCAAAGATGAGCCTATAGATGTGGATCAGCCACAGGAGGAGATTCATGGAGTGGAGGAGTCCACTCATGCAGAACCAAACATCAGAAAAGGCATAAAGCGTACCACAGAAGCTGAGAGACTGAAGCTTGATGCGGCACAGAATGTAGGAGTCCCTACATCACAACGCAGATAGAGACAACATCCGACCGATTTACTGGATACATGGCTCTTATGAGCAAGTGTATCGTGACAGAGCCATCTTCTTTTGAAGAAGAAGTGCAGGAGCCCACATGGGTAGATGCCATGGTGGAGGAGTATGACTCCATTGTCAGAAACAATGCTTGGGATATTGTTCCAAGGCCAGTGGGAAAATCAGTTGTAGGATCAAGATGGATCTACAAGGTAAATCAAGCTGTTGATGAAAGCGTCGAGAAGTATAAGGCAATATTTTTTTCCCGGGGCTTCTCACAGATGGAGGGGATTGACTATGAAGAAACCTTTGCACTTGTTGCACGGTATTCTTCCATATGGACGATCCTTGCTCTCTCAGCACATATGGGTTGGCACATTCATCAGATGGATGTGAAGACTGCGTTCCTGAATGGGATCATTGAGGAAGAGGTGTACATTGAGCAACCTGAAGGATTTGAGATCTTCAGCAGCGAGTCGCATGTGTGTAGCCTCAAAAGAGCGCTATATGGGATGAAATAAGCACCACGTGCTTGGTACACTGGAATCGACAGCTATTTCACCGGACTTGGCTTCACCAAGAGTGAGGCGGATGCAAACCTGTACCAAATTTTGGTGGAGAGTAAGCTTTTAATCATTGTACTTTGTGTTGATGATTTAATACTAACAGGTGATGAGAAATTGATACACTCATGCAAGGAAGATCTTGCAAAGGAGTTTGAGATGAAGGATTTTGGCCTCCTTCATTATTTCCTTGGATTGGAAATATGGCAGTGGAAAGGTGAAATGTTTGTGTCTCAAGGCAAGTATGCCCAGGAGATACTGGAGAAGTTTCACATGCAAGGCTGTAAGCCTATCAACACTCCTCTTCCAGGAAATTAGAAGAAAGAGGATGCTATATCGGCAGAGGTAGTGGATGCCACTGTTTATCGACAGTTGGTGGGTTCGCTCATATATTTATTCGATACAAGACTGGACATATGCTATGTGGTGAACCAACTTTCACAAGCGATGGTTAAGCCTACCAAGTTCTTTTGGAAGGCAGACAAACATGTTTTGAGATATATTAGGGGCACATCTGAGTATGGTTTATGGTACAGACAAACGGATGAGGTGAAGTTGCATGGCTTCACAGATGCGGATTGGGCAGGAAGCCTAACAGACAGAAAGAGCACATCAGGAGGGATTTTCTACAAGCATTTGAGAAGCAGTTTCATCTCCCACGTGAGAAGAAGGACGAAATCTACTGCAGCTAAAGGACGAAATTTACCGCAACAAATTTTCTGCAGTTAGGGTTTCTGGGCAAGTTTGACCAGCGTTGACTTTGGTCAACGCATGGTCCGTTTGAGCTAAAATTTTGTGGAGAATTCGATTTTTGTAGGCCGTACTCATTGGCACAAAAATTGAGGTCAAAATATTGACCGAAGTTGGAGCTGCGTTGACTTTCTTGTTGCTGCCCTGCGTTGACTTTTTCTGGACTGCGTTGACTTTTCTGGGGTTGACTTTGAGTTGACTGGATAATTGATTTGAGGACTGTTGTGACACATTTTGGGTTGTCCGACCAAGAAGACTTTGCTGGTTGAAGGATCCTGCTGATCGCCGTAACGCACCAACACATTCTCCTGTTTCTGGTTTGTCTTCTATAGATCCACTGGTATGTTCTATCAGCATTTTACTTAACTATTTATGTGATTGCTGTTATAAAAGTAAAATTGCATCAAGTATAGAACATCTACAAAAATTTACATGGTATTAGAGCTGAGGTGAAGACAAGCCCTAACTTATAGCAATCACCAACTGAGAAAAATGAGTTCCACAAGTTATGGCTTCAAGGAGGATGACAAGCTGACTGGAAGGAATGACTTCCATGCTTGGAAGATGATATTAGATCTCAAATTGGAAGACCATGATCTCATGGACTATGTATTGGGTAAGATACAAGAACCTCCATCCACTGCTACTGCTGCTGCTAAAACCAAGCATAAGAGGGGGGAGATCAAAGCAAAGCTAATGATCAGGGAATCCATACATAAAAGTTTGGTTGCCTACATATTTGAGTTAGGCACATCCAAGGAGATGTATGATAAGCTGATACAAATGTTCAAAGTAAACAATGCAAACCAAGTGCTATTCTTCAAGAATCAATTGAAGAATTTGAAGAAAGGCAGGGATGAGTCTGTCCAAACATACTTTCTGAAATTGACCGAGATCAGGAACAATCTGCTGGCTATTGGGGAGACAATAGCCGATCGTGAGATGGTACTCACCGCACTTGGAGGGCTCCCATATGAATGGAAAGTATTCAACACTACCATTCTCAATAATAGTACAATTCCTAACTTTGACGAGCTACTGTCAAGATGCATGCAAGAAGAGACAAGAATGAAGGAATACGAAAATGACAAAAATGCTGCCTACGCTGCTCATTCTAGAAAGAAGAACTCTGGTGGTCCTAAGAACAAAGGAAGAGCAAGGGCCCAAGGAAAGAAAGGCAAGTGTTTCACTTGTCATAGGCCTGGTCACTATGCTAGAGAATGTCCTTTCAAGAAGGATTCTCTCGATAGTGATGACAACAACAACAACCGGAGGAATGGAAATCAAAGAAACGACAGGTCCAAAGGAAAGAGGAAGGCTCCCTCTGGCGGAAACAATCAACCTTTCAAAAGGTCTAGAAACTCCAAGTATGAGGAGTCAAATGTTGTTGATAAAAGAAATGAATACATTCTTGTATCTGCCCTCTCTGCTGCATCCCCGCCCGACACTATGGATGTCTGGCTGATAGATAGTGGTGCCTCAAGACACATCACCGGGTTCAAGGAAGCACTCTCTGACATGGTTGAGAAAGATACTAATCTGGAAATTATCCTTGGAGATAATGCCACATATCCCGTGAGAGGGACAGGGACTGTGACCCTCCACTTGTCTCAAGGACAAGTCCTACATTTGCAGGATGTACTCTATGTACCAAAATTGAAGAAGAACCTTGTGTTTATATCAGCGATCGAAGACAAAGGCTTCAATGTGGCATTCACTGATGGAAAGGTGCGCATGTGGAAGAAGAATCTCAAGGAAGCTATCGTGATTGGTTTTAGAGTTGGAACACTTTACCAGGTTGAAGGAAGTCCACTGGGAGCTATGACATGTGATACTATCCGACAAACTGAACTATGGCACCGAAGGTTTGGACACCTTCATTACAAGGCCCTTCCCGAAGCAAGGAAGGTGGTGACAGGGATGCCCGATTTTGGAAATAATCATGAAGGTGTATGTAAGGGTTGTGTCGAAGGAAAGCATACAAGGGGACCTTTCCCCTCAAGTGTCACAAAGACATCTGATATTTTGCAACTGGTCCATTCTGATCTATCTGGTATGCTACTCGTGACATCCCTGGGAGGATGTTCTTACTATATGACATTCACCGATGACTTCTCCCGCAAAACCTGGATATACTTCTTGAAGAAGAAGGATGAGGCTTTCATGTGGTTCCGTACCTTCAAAGCCTTGGTGGAAAATATGACAGGGAAGAAGATCAAGATTTTGAGGACCGACAATGGCACCGAATATGAGTCAAATGAGTTCAAGGACTTTTGCAGAGAAGCTGGCATTAAGAGGGAGACTACTACTGCCTATACTCCTGAGCAGAATGGCGTTGCTGAACGAAAGAACAGGACCATTGTGGAAGCTGCCCGTGCCATGCTATGTGACTAGGGTCTACCGAAGTTTCTGTGGGGAGAAGCTGCGAATACTGCTGTATACATTCAAAACCAATGCCCTCATTCCGCCCTGGACTCCAAAACTCCCGAAGAGGTTTTCACTGGTAAGAAACCTGACGTCTCACATTTTAGAATTTTTGGATGTCCTGTTTATTTTCATGTGCCAAAAGAAAAGAGAAGTAAGCTGGATGCTTCTGGGAAGAAAGGAATGTTTGTGGGCTACAACGAAACCTCTAAAGCCTATAGAGTCTATGTACCTGGTCAAAGGGAAGTAGAGATATGCCATGATGTCACTTTTGACGAAGATGCTTCCCTGAAGAAAGTAGTAGATCTTTCGAGATCTGAGGAAAATCATGAAGCAAGGCCTGGAAATCAAGAAGAACCGCAGGATGAGACAATGCCTGATGTTGAAGGACCAATGGACCCAATCGATCCATCTCCTTCACTGAGAAAGAGACCATCATGGCTCAGAGACACTCTCAAAGATGCCGAGGGACATGCTGCCCCGAAGGGGACATTCCGAGAAAGCAAGAAGCCGTGTAGATACCAAGGGTATCTCGCTGCCATGAGTACTATTGTACAATCTGAACCTGGATCTTTTGAGGAAGCCGTAAAGCATCAAGTCTAGAAGGATGCTATGCACGAAGAATATGAGTCCATAATGAAGAATGATGTCTGGGATGTGGTCCCGAGACCGAAGGACAAATCTGTTGTTACCGCAAAATGGCTCTACAAGATCAAACATGGATCTGATGGGAGTGATGAAAAGTTTAAGGCAAGGTTTGTTGCCCGTGGCTTCTCTCAAAAGGAAGGAATTGACTATGATGACATATTTGCACCCGTGGCACGATATACCACCATTCGATCAATCATAGCCCTTGCTGCTATGCAAGGATGGAGTCTTCATCAGATGGATGTCAAGACCGCTTTTCTGCATGGTGCTATAAAGGAAGAGGTGTATGTGGAACAACCTTTGGGATTTGAAGTTCAGGATCGAGACACTCATGTCTGCAGGTTGAAGAAAGCCCTCTATGGGTTAAAGCAAGCACCCAGAGCTTGGTACGAGAGGATGGATAGTTACTTGATGAAGCTGGGCTTCACTCGAAGTAATGCTAATCCGAACCTTTACTTCAAGGTTGTACAGGGGAAGCCTCTCATTCTAGTGCTATATGTGGATGACCTCTTCCTGACAGGTGCTGACCCTCTCATTCATCAATGTAAGAGGGAGCTCGCTGCTAAGTTCGAGATGAAGGACCTAGGACTGATGCACTACTTCCTAGGCCTGGAGGTCTGGCAGAGACCTGGAGAGATTTTCCTTTCTCAAGGAAAATACATTGTGAAACTTCTGGAAAGATTTGGTATGGTGGATTGCAAGTCCGTGTCAACACCAATGGAACTCAACTTCAAGAAGTTGAGTGGCAGCGCTGCTGGGCCCGTATTGGCAAATCCTACTGAGTATCGTCAACTCGTAGGGGCTCTAATGTTCTTAGTGAACACCCGTCCAAATATATGTTTTGCAGTGAACACTTTGAGTCAACAGATGGTTGACCCTCATCACTTTCACTGGGTTAGTGCCAGGAATCTTCAGAGATACCTTCGGGGCACGATAAACCATGGGCTGAGATACACTGTCGGGAGCGTAACACTCCGTGGATATACTGATGCCGATTGGGCTGGCAGTGTGGTGGATCGTAAGAGCACATCGGGATGCTGCTTCAATCTTGGTTCTGCTTTGATTTCATGGATGAGCAGGAAGCAGAAGTCAGTGGCTTTGAGCACCGCAAAGGCTGAATACATTGCAGCAAGTATGGCCTGTTGTGAAGCAGTTTGGTTGCGAAATCTCTTTAGTGAGTTGTTTGGACATGTGCTAGATACCACCGTGATACTCTATGATAACCATAGTGGGATTCGCTTGACCGAGAATCCTGTGTTCCACGACCGATCCAAGCATATTGATATCAGGTACCATTTCATCCGGGATATGGTTCAGCGAGGCGCCATAAGGCTCGATCATATAGGAACTGATGAGCACGTCGCGGATATTCTCACTAAGCCCCTGGGGAAGGTCAAGTTCCTAACCTTCCGTGAGAGACTTGGTATCGTGGAACAACCCTATGATGTGGGTCCTGTTGGACGATGAGCTCGAAGAGCTCTGGGGGGCTTTGGGGACAGCTTCTCAGAGCTATGAGCAACCACAAGGCTAGGCTTGCCAAACCTTGTTGGTGTGCTTGGACCCCACCGTTGTGATTATTGAGTTGGTTCACTTCTCATTATCTGTGCCCCGTATGCATCCTACCCATTGAGTTCAGGGCTCATGGGAAGTACCTCTCATTTGGCCAATGAGATGGGAAAAGCTAGAGACCAGTAGCAAAGTCTGATGGACGCATCAGAGATTGCCGTACTCTCTATCTAGGATGGCACGGTCCAACCACTTGATCTGGGATCAAGTCTAGTGAGGTCTCGGACCTCCGCCTGACTTCGGGTCAGATGAACCAACTTCGAGTTGGTTGGAGACTCTTTGTGAGTCCGATAGAGGTTTCGAACCTCTGGGCTGAATTTGTCATCCGGGGGATGATGTCTTTGTGACTGACCCACTTCTGTTCTGAAATAAAGAGGCTAGCAAAGCAAGTTACGGTGGGATGACGCACGATGTTTGATTGCACTGGTGGATGGAGTTCTCCCTAGTTGAGAGGGAGTGTTAAATTTGGACAACTAGGTCCAAACTCCGTCTTGTGATGCTCAGATGAAGATTCCAATATTTGTATTGGATTCCTCTTTCAGAGAGGTGTAAAATCGATATAAAATTGATTTTAATCTGATGAGCAGAACATTTATTTTGAATTTATTATTTATAATAAATTTAAGTGCAGGTCGGCCTTAAGGTTTTACACCCCCAACGGATGTGTCACACACCTCAATGATGGATATAAATACAGTCAACGTTGGAGAGCTTTTCACTCATCTCATCCACACACTTCTCATTATCTACAAGCATTTGAGAAGCAGTTTCATCTCCCACGTGAGAAGAAGGACGAAATCTACTGCAGCTAAAGGACGAAATTTACCGCAACAAATTTTCTGCAGTTAGGGTTTCTGGGCAAGTTTGACCAGCGTTGACTTTGGTCAACGAATGGTCCGTTTGAGCTGAAATTTTGTGGAGAGTTCGATTTTTGTAGGCCATACTCATTGGCACAAAAATCGAGGTCAAAAAGTTGACCGAAGTTGGAGCTGCATTGACTTTCTTGTTGCTGCCCTGCGTTGACTTTTTCTGGACTGCGTTGACTTTTTTGGGGTTGACTTTGAGTTGACTGGATAATTGATTTGAGGACTGTTGTGACACATTTTGGGTTGGCCGACCAAGAAGACTTTGCTGGTTGAAGCATCCTGCTGATCGCCGTAACGCACCAACACATTCTCCTGTTTCTGGTTTGTATTCTATAGATCCACTGGTATGTTCTATCAACATTTTACTTAACTATTTATGTGATTGCTGTTATAAAAGTAAAATTGCATCAAGCATAGAACATCTACAAAAATTTACAACAACAAAATGCAGAGAAATGTGCAGTGATCGTACGGATGACATGGAGGGTAAAAAAATGCTGTTTTGGAGCTTTCTTTAACCAGCAGTAAAATTTT